>JAFREQ010000132.1:0-600000 GCA_025331565.1 Holacanthus passer
GAATGGGCATACTTTAGGTGGGGTTGTTAGTGAAACGTGGAAAAATATGAGGGCATATTAATTTGAATATATTTAGCATAGCACTGGTGTTTAGATGCCACACACACACACACACACACACACACTTAGTCTTACCATCTGATCATAGTTCCTGAGAAAGTCCCAGTTCTTCTCCCTGTGGACCATAATGTGTTGGTTAAGTCTTTATTGCGTTAGTTGCCAATAAACTAATATGAACCACCACAACTTCAGCTGACTTCATTTGTTTGTATTAGTTTGTAATCAACATCACAGTCTTCCCTTGACTCACATAGCACTTTGATTATCCACTAAAGTCCTTCTCACCATTCCCGGACTCCTCTCCTCTCTCTCCACACCGAGTCTTTCCACAGCCGGTCCTGTTTAACGGGGTCACTACGATCTGGATTGAGCTCCGGGGACGCCGCCTCCCCCGCAGCGCGCCGCGTCCTGTCCGCCGCCGGCTGGCTCGTTATCGGCCTGCTCCCAGTGTTCCGTTCCGGTAACCGGTAGCCTGCAGAGGAAACGCGCCGAACGCTGTTCAAATCCATGCTGGGAGCTCGATTAAAGGGAAATGCGGCCACTCGACTTGTAAAAAATCAACACGGGCTTATTACAACAACCAGATCGTGGCGTATGCGCAGTGATCGGAGCGCGTGCAGACAAATCACTGCCACCGCTTCTGTTTGCGTCTCCATGGAAACGGTGTTCCGGCAATTATACTGTCCCCCAGCTGAGGACAAATAACAATACATCCACAACTACATGTCCTGTAAACAGGTCAGGATTAACAGTCTCATATATCACCAACCACATTGAAATTACAGCAAATGAAAATGTAGCCCAGATTTATGATGCTTTAAGACCAAAATACATTTTAAAACAGTAAAATGTATTTTGGTCTTAAAGCATCATGAATCTGGGCTACATTAAGATAAACTCCAAACTGAAAATGCAATACAGCTTCTGAAGCTGCACTACAGCCAGTGAGACCATTGTCAACCAGCAAGATCTCAGACAGAGGCAACTGCAGGTGCTAAGGGCTCTTCATGCTCATTAACAACTGGCATCCATTAGTGAAAACTGCACTGAATGTGTCCTTCCTGAACGGACATTCAAGCGAAGTGTCCAGCATGGGAAATTACCATCTGTTGACTGTGAAGATGGGTATTGTCCCTATGTGTGGACTCATCACCATGTGCAGTCCACCTGTGTTCCACCTCGTTATACCTGCAAATATGACATTTCTTTTTCAGAGTACAGTGTCTTTTGGTTATTTAGGTACATATGCTCTAGAAGAGGTCAATTTATAATTTAGTGAGTGTTCAACTAAATGGATCAGCGCATCTGTCTGAGAGGAGCAGTCTAATTGTGAATTCTAAAATTAAAATCAGAAATGTACTTATTTGACATAGACAAGACATATTTGGGAATATTTCAAGTAAAATTTAGTATGAAAAAATATTTTCACTAGAACATACCATGCCGTTAAAACCGTCATCCTTATTACCTGGTGTAGTTTTGTAGTTTTATTATCTTTATTTTGAAACCGGAAAATTCAATGCACGCTTTTATTCTGAAACCGGATGTACCATAGCTCTGTAGCCAACAGTGCAGGGATGTAGTGAGAAAGGACGGAAATTAAGTCCATCCCTGGCTTTCTAGTCATTTTCCTCATGAGTGAATTGAAACGAGCAACAAGGTCAAGGTAACAAAGAGGTTTTTTTTATTTGCCGCTATCTTAACAGGACATTTGTTTCTATTTCGGGTCGTAAAGTGCATTTTAAGCAGGTGAATGTTTGGCCCAGTATTAGCAGAGATAACATTACCTCTGAGGAGCTAACGTGAGTGAACATTACAGAGGAGACACTTGATCTCTGTCGACAACTTTTTCTTCAATGCATGAGCAGAAATTGTGTGGCTGCTAACTGCTCATGTTTACAACACATGGATTAAAATAAATACGATAGAGTGCAGCTCTCTTTAAGCACGAGGCGGCTTTTTAACATATGCTAGCCGGCTAACAGACTGTCAGCTATCTGATGTGAGGTGAACGTAAATAACACATAAGTTATGTAAGCAGGCGAAGTTGATGGGAATTCAATGAAATGGGTATTAGATAAGCTAACATAGCATCAGCTGCCTTCAGCCCCACACACCTGTGAGACCAGGGAGTGGTCACTGCTGAGGAGCTTCACTTCTTCCTCCATAGCACTTAATAATTTAGTTCAGCTAAAGCTAGCCTGATAACTGCTAGAGGAGATGGACAGATGAAAGCGTCACAAAGCGGAGCTATAATATACAGCCAAATGTAAATAATCCATCAAACACTCCAGTTTTTGTTACTAAGTTAGATTTCCGTGGACCAGTATTTGTGCAACTGTTTGTGAGAAACTTAGTTTTTGACTGTAAATTGGTGGAACTCTCACAGGTGTTTTCAATTATTCAGGTTGATTAGACCTCTCCTGAGGGTGCAGGCAGGTGGCGCTATGCTGTGAGTTACACGTACTAATGTGATGGAGATGTTCAAATAGGGCAAATGAAAACACTTGTGTTGGTCGACCATTTGTGTGTAGGAGCTTGGATGTTGTCATATTCAGTTTAGTAAGCCTGAACAGCACCAAAATGCTGAGGTAAAACCAAGACTCCACAGTACAACATGTGTATATTGTATTTTAATAAGTGTCGGAATACACATGGGGCTTGATTTAAAGTGTAACTTCAGTATTTTCTAACATGGACCCTTTTTTAAACATGTAACTCAGTCCAATCAGACCACTTTTCCACATCTTAACTTAGTGACTTAAGAGTTTATTTCGACCAAACCAGAGTTGGTGAATTGAACAGTGGAAAGATGAACCAAGGTGGTTTTGATGACTTTTATTTTGTTTGTTGAGTTTGAATTAATGATGATAAAATTACTGTTTCTGTAAATGGAGTCTAGTGCGTTCACGAGCACAATTATAACGACTGTCTCTGGTTAAACAACAAAGATCTTACTCTCTGACAAAAAGGTCCATCTCTGTAGGGACCCTTTCCATAATGTTATTGGACACTTAAAATAACAATCTGAACCTGTTGGTGGCAAAAACAAGCACTTTCAGAGGATGTACATTGAAAATAAGGTCCAGGTTGAAAAATATTGAACTTACTCTTTAACTTTTTGTTTTTGTATTTTATCCAGATAATGAACTACGATTGTAAGGGAGTGTTTGTATTCACTGCCAAAGTCCATACTTTGTTGTTGTAATGATGTGTCTATTTTTCATTTAGAACATTCCTAAACATTGCAATCAGGCACAAAGGGTTGTTTGCACATCTGGCATAAAGTAGTCCTAAATCAATGGCTGCCAAAATGTTGTAATTTATCGGTCTGAAAAATGTCACAGTATTGTCTCTTCATTAGCAGGGTGATATCATGGGTCAGACAAACAAGGAGAGGCTTATTGCAAAAGTAGGCCATTGTCACAAGTCACACTGCAAAGTCCTAATCTCTTGACAGACTGTGACCTCAAATACGCATAAGGAATTTCTCATCTGACTTTTAAACAGCATGGAAGTTCTGAACTGTGCTGAACAACACACTAAAATTGCTATTTATTTTCTTTAACATAAATCAGTTCAGGCATTAGGAATAATGCAATTTAGTTAATGCTTTTTTTGTCTGAGCTTGCTGTGTGATTTATTTAATTTCAAGCAATAACCATCTTTTTCCATAGAGAAATGTACACTGCATTGTCAGTGATTACACGAAGATGACAAAATACACCTTTCCTGACATTCTCCCGTAGCCCTTTTATTCTGTGAGGATAATTGGACACCTAGTCAGTGCAAGCGCTGCTGCATGTGGTGTTGACTGAATCCTTTCCATTTGATGCTCTCAGTTTATAGCTGGTTTATGACATCAGCTTGTAGCTCCTGATTAGTGTGACAGACATTTTAAAATCATTGTCCTGTAAACTTTACACTGTCATGTGTAGAACACATGGAACTATGAAAAACTGAGCTGGTCCTGGATTTCAGTTGAAAGTTGTCAGATGCAGTATGTCGTCCTTATTAGTTAAATTGGTATTCACAAGCAGTTCTACTGTTATTATCTATATTGCACACCATTAAAACTAGCCTCCCCATGGCAATGTTACTTGAAAGTAAATTATACCACCTTACCCGCAAAGGCAACTCTTTCTGCTATTACTCTGAACTTCAAGGTTGAGTGATGTAAACTTTTTTACATTGGGATTTTGACTACACACAAAATTTCAATGTATGATAAAATCATGTGTATTTGACTAAAAGAAATGATCTACCAGGCCATGTGATAATAACCCTGAGAGGTTTTACGTTTTGGGAGGTTTTTTATGATATAGTTTTTAAAATTTCTCTGGATTTTTATCATGAAATAGAAATGAGAAATGGGCTGAAATCAAACTGAACTCGGAATGAAAAGGGCCCCTTTGATGGAGTCAGATATGAAGCTAGAAGTACAGTAGGCTTTTCTCACAAAAGGCATTTTGACATGCCATAGTAGGAAATGCACAGATGTAAATAATAAGAATAGTAACAATAATGCATGTTAGCATACTCTCACAGTCATGGCTCTCTGGGACACGTGAATAGAACAGAGCCATCACTAATGTTATTTGTAATACCAATTCTTTTCCTACTATAAGTCCAAATGTGTGGTGTGAGAAAGTCCAATTCCTGGCCCCATTGCTCTTCTTGCAGTACTTTATACAAATGTGATGCATAATTCTGTTGAGGGTAAAAGTGAGTTTACAGAGAGGTTTAGCTACATCTCTCTTTTGGTAGGGATTCAGTCATTTGTCAAGGGGTGCTTTATCAGGGTGGATGCTTACTGTCATGGGGACTTGAATTCTGGCCTTTACAGTGAAGGACAGTCATCCTAATCATAAGAACCACTTTGCTGCCCTTTTACGTTGTGTTTGCTTGCACTGTTACCCTCAAGCTGCATTCTCTGCGTTGTTGATCTTATGGTTGACTAGTCAGATGAGGTGGCAGTGGGGTCAGCAGTGCACACGACTGGAAAGTGAGAGTGACATTCCAGCCGGGGAGAGTCAGAAGTGAAAACACCATGCCGGTAGCTTTAAATAGCCACTGGACCTGGGAGTCAGGGGATCAACAGGGTATAACCAGAGAGGGGGGGTGTTTTATTGGTGATTGAGGAGGGGACTGTCTATGTGCTTAGAAGTTATTTGTGGAAGTAGCTTGGTTAGATGTTCTGTTGGACCCAGTCTGTGTCTCTTGATTTTAGTTTAGATGGACTGGAAAGCTCTCATGGAGAACAACAAGAAAGAGGATAAAGGAGAAGAGAACAGTGAGTGTTGGCTTGTTTGGAAGCTTTTAGTCTCAGTGTTGCCTTTCTAGGCTTAGGCCTCTGTGTGTGTGTGTGTGTGTGTGTGTGTGTGTGTGTGTGTGTGTGTGTGTGTGTGTGTGTGTGTATGTGTGTGTATGTGTGTGGTAAGAGCTTGTATTTCACCCCCTTAAGGTTTCCGTCCTTTTCCCCAACCTCTCGTTTTCCTTTAGTTAGTGTTTCAGGATTAGGCTAGTAGTTAAGCATATGATCATCACAAAACTATCTTTGTTTTAAAGTCTTTAGGAGAAATAAAATCATCGCTCAAGGCTTTTTTTGGTAGCCGAAATGTTCTTTGACTCAAATATAGACTGCCTCACTCTCTAATCTTTAGGCCAATGCTGTCGATCAGATTATCTTGTTGGTTTGACAGTCTGTTCCTTTAAGCCTCATGCACTTAGCATACTGCACATGATCACATTATACCTCAGTATGTATGTCACTCTCCCTTTTGTATACAAAGACTAGAGAGCAAACAATGTCATATTATATACAATACGATAATATTGGCGGTACTGATGGTCTTGTACTGTGTATTCGTTGCAACTGTTGGTGTTCCACTTGGATTCTTCAATATACTACCGAAGAATATTGCACTAATATAAATAATGTTAAGGCTGTTGATACTGCGATATTTTACTGTCTGTATATTTTTGAGTAACATTCAGTACTAGCGCCCTTTAGTGCAAAATCAAGCTCACTGTTTTAGTGGGATAGTGCGAGATCAGAAAGCTCCAATGAAGCCATGTCTCCTCATAAAAGAAGTCGAGTTGTCACCGCTTTGTTGAGATTAGACCTACTTGCGTTCTCAGAATAGAACTTCTAATATTGTTCTTGCCACAGGCCCTGAGGGGGAGATGACAAAGGAGGATGTTTCAGAGCCTGTCGAGGGAGACACTGTGCTGGGCTGGGCCTCTTCCCATCAGCGGCCGGTTATCCACCAGGTGGCCTCTGCACCCATGCCCAGTGACTGTGGTGAGGATCCACACACATGCACACATTCAGTACATATGCATAGTGGAACTGAGTGAGATTTCAGGATAATTAACACCCTCACTGCAATATTGAACAGTCTGTGAAAAGACTGGATATAAACAACTCTATGACTTGAAAAATGTTTCCACCATTCAGCGTTTTGATCAGGCGATGACATATTTATGATTATTGATCAATTGAATAGTGCACCACTAAGCTGGGGTAATCAAGATTCAAGCAGTAATAATTATGTTTGAAATAGTGCTGACCAATGATTCCAGTTTTACAGTGGCAGGTAATCTACTTCTTGGTCATCATTTATTATTGTAATCATATACTGTGCATCATTTTTAATATTGTGGATAGTTTAACACAATTTTGATGGCTTAAGTTGACACTAAGTGATGAGTCACATTTCTTACAGATTGATCTCTGAAATATCAGATTTTCAAAGAGTTGATCACCTGTTTTGCTTTTTGTTATATCATGTCCAGTGTGTATACATCTTAATGATGTTCAGTTTTTCATCCCAGAATACCATGAATGAAATTGTGTGGTCATTAATCAGCGTAAAGGGCTCTTCAGTTGAGTCTCCTTATATGTAATACAATCAGTAAAGCAAATACAGAGGGTTTGATGCTGGCTAAATTATTAGTGTTGGCATTCACTGTGAAAGGCCGAGGTTATTTGTTTTCAGCCTCAGTCGGGTTCTCTAATGCTTCATTTGGCTCACAGCATGCCATCCACTGTCGCATCTGATTTCATTCGCCTCCGCTAGCACAGCAAGGGCATTTCCCAAGATTAGTAATTTGATTGAATCGATTGAGCAGTCTGTTGCTGAAAGTTAATGTGTGAATGTTAATGCACGAGTTTCACACGTGCTCTCTTCACGTGAATATACAGATTAAAATGGAACATAAAGCTTTGGATTCTCATTTCCCCTAATCAGTAATTACAGTACACTTAAACATTTATCTCTCTTGCTTTTTGTTTTTCTCACCACCTCCAGAGTTCTCCTTCTTTGACCCCAGTGAGCCGCAGTGCAGAGAGGTTCTTCTGGATCCCAGCACCACCATACCAGAGCTGTTCGCTGTTCTCAGACAGTGGGTGCCCCAGGTTCAGAAGAACATCAACCATATTGGCAATGAGGTGATGCCTGCCAGAATTCTTGTGCTTTCTGTGTGCTTCGGTACTTGTTTGCATTGCCTTAGTTCAAACCCTTCACTGTCTGTCTTCATAAAACCTGCAGTTCATGAATGGCTCATTGAATTATTTACCAAATGCAAAGAAAGGCTAAATACAAAATATGATAACTGAAAACACCAGAATACTTTGTTTTTAGTTGTTGATGGAAGTCCTGCCAACCTGTCCCCAAACCACCTCCACTCAGAGTTACACAGAGTAGCTGCATTGCAGTTAATTGTGCAGAGAAGCTCTTGTCTCAAGGGTAAAAGCAGGCGATTATTTTCTCTCACTTAATAACTGCTACCCTTGAGAAATAAATGCCTCGTTTCGATGTCAGTTTGCGCAACAATTCTGGTCCAAATTTAAAGATGAGTAGAGTTATGAGAGGCCCAGCTTACTTGTCATTCATCAGATCAGTGCCCCCGAGTTTCACTTTATAGCTTATTATGTAATATTTCTGCACAGTGACACCAGCTGTCCTTAGTGACACATTGCACATCATGTCTTTGCACAGATCCTAAAGAGAGGCTGCGGTGTGAATGATCGGGATGGTCTGACAGATATGAGCCTCTTGCACTACTGCTGCAAGGCTGGAGCACCAGGCATTGGTTAGTATTGACAGGGGTGTTGAATAAACACTCAGCTGGACTGGAAAAGTGTATATACATCTACTCTGTCTGTCTTGTTTGTGTGTGTTTATCCTCCTACTCTGACCGCGGAGTATAATCCTGTATGACTTGGTAAACACTGCTATTCATCAGTGCTACTCCTTAAACACAGTCTCTACAACTGACATACTGTCTGCTACTAAAACTCCTCTCAATACGCTCATACCTGTATTGCTCCTCTGTTCTCAGGTGATGCAGAGACAGCAGCCAGCTTTGCTCGCCAGCTTCTTGCCCTGGGTGCTGATCCCAACCTTCGCTCACGCTGGACCAACATGAGGGCCCTGCACTACGCTGCCTACTTCGACGTGCCGCAGCTAATACGGGTGGTTTTGCAGGCCTCCCAGCCTGGAGGTGAGAGTCACAGCTGCAGCTAGAGGAGAGGGGGAAGGTCGAAACAGTCTGTGCAGGGCAAACATTTCTATTTTCAAATCCAACTGCAGTAGGGATTAAGGCCACAGTAATTTATCTTCATCCTGATAAACATCCCTGCAATGCAGCCTGCCTTTATAAAGCTTATCATATTCAGTCAGAATCTGTTGATTCTACTCTGCGGAGGCTGTAGTTTGTGCTGCTTGTTGGATTATGTGGTAAGGTTTTCTAAATTTTGTCCACCCCCTTTTATGTAAGTGGATTGCTCTGAATAGAGGTCTACCTACTGGCAACTGACTGTATATAGACAATGATATTGCAGTGTGGATAGAGTTGGACAGTGGCAGCAGGAGTTCACTGCAAATTGATTACATCACTTTTAATATCACTCATTTCACATGAATATGGAGTCCAGTTTATAAAAGTCACTACTCAGCAGAAAAAGCCTGGTGCTGGAGCCAAGATGGAACGAACAGTATGGGGAAAAACAATGTACACTGCAGTCTGTCCCTGACCAAAAGCTTGCCTCAGTAAATTCATATTGCACAGTTTATTTTCAGTGTGTGGATGCTTTTCGTATCATTACACATAGAGCATGGGCTAATTACTTTGTGTATTTGTTGAAGCACAGGCCTCATGCTGAAAGTTTAGTTATATTATTTTTTAGTATAGGTTTATCAAATCTTGCATTAAGTCTGTTCAACCACAAAGTCTGATGGAGTTGGGGTTAATGTAGCAATAGCACAACTTCTACAGGGGCAGGAATTCAGTTTCTCCGGGAACTGACTGTAAATGTTCAAAAATAGTTGATCTGTCTAAATTTGAAGTAACTATTAGAAAATCATAAGCAACATCAAACAATGTCAAAAGTGCATTGCAGTCTCATAGAATACAAATGTATAAAACCAATCTTTTCTTTTTTTTTTGTAGAGGTAGATGCCACCTGTAGTGACTTTGACTTTGGCACCGCTCTGCACATTGCTGCGTCCAACCTGTGCATGTCAGCTGTGAAATGTCTCTTGGAGCTAGGAGCCAACCCTGCTTTCAGAGTAAGTTGCATTGTTCTCTTACATACATTCATACGTAAGTTTGACAACCTGAATTCTTTCCTCCGAACCATCAAAACAATTATGACTTTTTTTTCTGAAGTTAAGTCAGTTAGCAAGTTTATTATGAGATACTGAACAACCCTGAATTATTTTTTTCCATTATTTTTCCCTCAATTTTTACTGAACATGAGAACAGGGAGCCTTCTAACATCTCCTCACATTATGAGACAACAATGCTGTTGCACCGAGGGCTCATTTAGTTTGTGTAGAAGGTTCTACTGAAAATTCAGAGAGAATAACCTGACACAATATTTTTATTGCATCTTTTGCAAATAGGAAAGTGAAATTGTTTTTTTCTTGAGCAAACTATCAAGTTGATTGACAAACTGATTGATCATTCCTTCTTTATCAAAAATTTATTTCAGTGTGGTAAGGTGATAAGGTTCCATACCTACAGTATATCTATAAATGGTAATTCATTTTTTTTGAGTTAAATTGATTAATTTATTCAGTAAACTCTAAAACAGTGAAAATTCCCACCACAAATGTCTAGAGCTCAGGGGGATGTTATCAAAATGCTTGTTTTGTCTGACCAGCCATCCAAAACCCAAAAGTATTCAATTTATAATGATACAATAGCAGCAAATCCTCACATTTGAGGCACTGGAACCAGCAAATGGCATCGTCAAAAGCTGCAAACTGTCCTAAAAATGGGAAAAGTACCACATTATTGAACTTTTACTTCTCAGACACAGTCTCAAAGGAAGCAACATGAATAACCTCACAAAAGTTGTTTCATGGCTGTTGTACTGGGTTTCGTTAGACTGTTAGTGCTTGTTACTGCTTCCGCCCCCTGTAGTTGCTCACAGACATCATCAGTCAGAGTTAGAAAATTCACTCCCACAATTTTCCCACCATCAAATTCACAAAGCCTTTCTTATGTGATGTAATCCTAGCACCTTTATTTACTGCCTTACAGAAATACATTGATTTGATGGAGGCGTACAAAAGAAATCCTTAGGAGCAGTTAAGAAATATAACAGTTTGCAGTTTTAGGTGCTCTCTCAGGCCTCACATTTATTCCATTTCAGATATTCAGTGTTTTTTTTTATGTGCACGATTCCTGTTTGGCACTCTGACTCAGCTGGCAGATAACACCTAAAAAGGCAATACAGATTTCCCAGACAGATTCCCTAGATCTGTTTTGAATAGATCTATCACTTGAACGTCAGTGCTCAGTGTCTGCCTTGTGCCTCTCAGTTGCAGTCATTTAAAGCCTTGGTTGAAGGGTTCACTGAACAGCTTTGATCAACTGTTCTCTTGAATTGATGGATGTACAGCAGATTCCCAGTAGATGGGGATGTGGCATCTTTACTATATAGTCTGTCATAGCCTGTACATTCTATTCCAGTATAAATTGAAGTTATTATAAACTGTTAACTCATATTAGAAGTTGCATGTGTCAGTGTCTCATGTCCATTATCCTTTACATTAAACAAAAGTTGTTTGTTTTCAGAGTCATTAACAAAAATGGTGCCTTTTCTTTTTGTGCACTAATTTTCCCACTGGAGGTCACCAAAGCACTACACACCATAATCCAATAATTCCCTTGCTAGTGCAGAGGCTCTATATATTTTAGTGTCTGAATGAAAAGCTTGGGGAGCATGTGAACGGTGGTTGATGTGAACCAGCCCGTACTTTTTAGCCCTTTGTTTAGAGCTTTTCTGGGTTCGAGACATAGATGTTTTTTCCTCCTGGAACACCATTGGGGGAGATTATTTCCTGTTTGCTTTATTATTTAAGGTTTATCGAATCTTTGCTGCTTCCAAATTGCCCTAGAGGTATTTTGTATCTGTTTCTACAAGTTCTGTTACTGCTATTCCTTTTTTCCCCCAATATGTTTAATGTAACCCATTCAGTTTTAGTTGAGCTATAGAGCAGTCATGTGGGTGTATCAAAGTCATAACATGGAATACACTAATTTAAGTTTAAGAACTTAAGAGATCACACTGCAAAATGCACAGACAAGGAAAAGCAACATCAATTTTATGTTGCCTATAACATATAAAGCCACAGTCTTTCTTTTTCAGCCACCTTTGTCAGAACCATTAACAGTTTGTACAGGCATGTGCATTGATTTGAATACACTTGATGTATGATGTATAATGTATGCATGTATGATGGGATGCTTTCCCTGCCAAATTGTATCACTTGCAGTTGTAAAATGTCAGTGTTGGCTGGCAGTGGAACATAAGGAATGATACTATAGCCAAGACATTCCGTTTTAAAATCTCTTTTCCTTTTGAGTAAAGGTCAGACTTGGAAGAGGTTTAATTTGATATTTCTCTTCTCTGGCCCTGCAGAGATTTGTCACAACAAACCTTGGATTTGAGCAGTGGAAAGTTTTATAAGGGTGGGAAAATAAAAAAAATGTTACTGGCCTTTCATGCTTCCCTTACCACATATCTTATGACTTAATGGCTATGGCTACTCGTCATACTTTCCATTAGTAGTAAGACGCTGGAGTGGATTGCTTATGTGATTGTTCCAGATTCGAAGTGAGCCACTGATGCATGTCTGTTTTGTATGTGCTGGATTTTCGATGGGTAGAGTGAAGTGATCGCATCATTACATTTTGCTAGCAGGTACAGCTTCCGTGAACTTTATGCCAATTTTACAAGTTGTTGAAAACTTACAAGATGCTCGATAACTTTCTAAGTTTAACAAATATATAAACAAAGTTGAGGTCTATCAGCCATTATTCTTTTGGAAGTATCCCCTTTTTGGATAACCAATTAATTAATTTTGTTTTGGATTGAACTATGTTGAACGTTCCAAATATTCTGTCCGTGTCATGCGCAGTATGTTAATTGCAGTGGTCAAAGCATTAGAGGTTCACTCCAACAGTGCAGCCTCAAACTAAACCATAGTTTAATTGATACCATGATGATGGAGGATTCATTACAGGGCTGCTGTATACCTTTTTGTTAAATTGTAGAAGTCTTCCTATAAACTGGTAACTTGGCATAAATGTACGTCTTGCAGAATCATGGGGGTCATTTCTATGTGTTAAAGGATAGGTTTGTAATTTTTCAAGTTTTCCTCAATACTCATGCCTCATGTACATTGACAGTTTGAGGCATGTGATCAATGACACATAGGTATTTTATTAAGATAAGGTTCTAATTTATTTTTGATGTTATCCTTTAACTATCGTTGTAGACACAGTATATGGCTGCTATGTAGTTGGCAAAATTATTTACCACACGTCTGTGGCTGAGTGTAACAATTTGAAAAGAATGGTTTGGGGTGAGAGCTTGGCATTGTGTTCCCTCAGAGCTCTCAAATGAAATGCACTGAAAACATCTAGAAGTGATTACTGGACTGTTGAATCTAAAGCACAAATGGAGAGATGAGTAGTTTGAATATTGTCTTAACTTTAGAACCAAGTCCTGTCTCCAGACCGCACACAAAGGCAGAAATGCCTAGCAACAAAAACATTCATTCAAGCCACCGATCCAGAATAAAGCGCACGTGCATTAACTCAGTGTTACAACATGTGAACGACAGGCCTTGGTGACGTCACACCTGTCCTGTCACACCTCCACTGACACTTGGGCATGCTGACTCTGTTTCAGCTGTCACTGACTCTCGTCTATCTGAGCCACTTGAATAAACTTCCGTGTGAGATTTTGTTTTGGGAATAGCGATGCGATTAAAGATTCTGTTAAGCCCTGCATTCTTGTTACAGAAGTAATCACAGTGAAAGTTTTGATAATGGCAGCAAAATACACGTTTTGTACTATGTCCTAGTCTTGTCCTAGTAGTCTGTCATCAGGTTGAGGTTGATACTGCACTTGATATTTATTGATCATTTATATTACATTTACTTTGTATGCTGGCAAAAATTTGTTGGATGAAATTGACTTTTTATTCATAATTGTATTACCACTGTGCTTGTCTGTTCCTACAGAACGAAAAAGGGCAGTGCCCAGCAGATGTGGTGCCTGACCCCCTTGACATGCCCTTGGAGATGGCCGATGCAGCCGCCGTGGCCAAAGAGCTCCGGACTTTGCTGAGACAGGCTTTACCCAGACCCAGCTCCCCTTTGCCCCTCACACTGCAAGCCCAGTCCCTTCCTGCTCTCTCGGATAAGGCCAGGATACAGCTCGCCACCATGGGAATCCGACTAGGTGACTGTGTGGTGATTGCTGGACAGAAGGTGTGTGGTAGGTCACTATCATAAGGCAAGACCAATTATAAGTATCTTAATTAATCCTTCAATTGCAGCATTTTCAGTCTTAGAAAGAATTTTCTGAAATATCCACCTTTTTCATTTTCCATATCTCAAAGTAGTACAATACAGGGAAGTTTCCCAACCCTCTAATTAGGAGCTGATGATTATCTGAATTCAAATGAGTGTACGCTTCTCCAGTTACAGGGAGAACCTCTATGAAATAAACTGACTCCTAGCAGCAGTGAGTGAGTCAGTGCTGCATTTAAAGAAAGCTGCAGTCAAGAACATGTGGCTATACCTTTGGTGTAATACAGAGATATGAAACTAACTATGCGTCAGGGACTGCATTCAACCCCTCTCCAACTCAAATGGGCTTGGCTTTATAATGACAGACAATAAATGATGCCATTCTCTTTTTTTCTGTTCTCTTTTCATTTAATATAAAACACTCAAACAATTAGCCAATGTATCAGTTATCACATTTTAATGGCTTGAATGTTTCCGTCATTAAATCATTTCAATACATGTTTTATATTCTCCTTTAATTTGATTTAGCTTTTGACAATTTTACTATTTTAATAGTAATTCTATGTTAGTGATGATAATCTTTCATTTTGAATAAGAGATGAACACTTATAATTTGTAATTTTTTACAGCAATGATGTTGGTAGAGTTTGAAAGAGGTTCCTTTGAAATAGGAATGCAAGTTAATCACTAATTAACACATTAATTTTATTTTTTTCACCTTATCATGATAAATTGATGAAAAAAATACAAAATATATTTAAAGCATTAGATGATCTGGTGAAAGATAATGTCTTGAATATACCAAATTTTTGACTGCCCTTTTGCAAGTCACTGTATTGAAATGAAGATGTAAAATGTGAAAAGAACAAGATGGGAGCAGGCGATGTGACTGCTGGGTGCCGTAGATGTGGACAGGGGAGCTCTGGTATACAGCTGGGAAAAGCTTTTACTCGACATACCTCCATGAACACATTAAGTTGGTCAGTGAATCCTATGCTCCATATTGTTTATTATTTGCATGGTAGCTCAACTGTACTGTAAATGGGCATTTCATATTAATGGGTTTGGCAGGAAGACTGGTAAAATGTGTGTGATTAACTGGAATAGAGCAAAAGTTTCTAGTTCATTATGTGTCACATTTTTTTCATCAAAGTATTATAACTAACATTAAAATAGGTTGCATTTTCCTATAGGCCTAATCGGCACTAAGTAGTGATTATTACATTTTACTAACTCTGAACAGAGCTCCACACCAACTTTATACATTAACAGCAGTGATAGCAGCATTTTTCAACAGGAGGGCTGAAGTGTGCAGAGGTTCATACAATTCCAATCCACCTTGCTTTATACAGGAGCCAGACCAGCCAGCGTGAGTCTCAAGTCCTGTGACAAGAACACGATCCCTCACCAGCTCCCCAGCCTACAAACCCTGAGCACCAGGCCAAACTGGGGATTGAACCCAATATTTTCACATTAACAATGTTTTTCTCTCTGTATCTTTACAGAGGCATGACAGGAGAGAGAGCAGGCTCACTAATGCACACACAGCACAGATAGTTACTCAGCGGCACTGAGCAGATTTTTATGTGCTTATGTTCATAAAATGGTTGGAGTTGAATTCCTGCCATGTCCTCTCTCAGAATTGGAAATGCAGAAAATGCACTGATCTTTTATCCATGGGATCATCAATTGAATGGATGGTATATTTTACAAACACCTATTGTACTAAAAGTGGCACATAAAATTAAAGTGCAAAGTAGTGGCCAGTAAAGTAACAATGTACAAAAAAGGGGATCGATACAGCATCAACCTCGTGCCTGTAGCCACATCACATCAGGGCAATGCAGCTGTGCAGGGGTTTATACTAAACAAAGACCAAAGCTTTGGTTAATTTTTCTACAATTATTTCAGCCCTCAACCAAGAAAAATAGTTTCCAGTTGCTTAGCAACACCCTTTTGGCATCCATCCACCGTTCAGGGTTATGTCTGACAGTTCATTCTGGCATATCATCAACATTTATCTGAGCATGTTCAGGTTCTTCCAACTTCAATTGCGATTCTGTTCAATGTCTGGTAACAATGTTAGACTATTGAAAATGCTCACACTCTTCCTCTTTGCCTGTGGGTCATTCTCTTCGTTAAGACTCATCTATTCTTCACTGGACCTCACACAGTGCATGGTGTGCACAGCTGGTAGTGTTGGCTGATTGTTTGTAGCAGTGCAGATGTGTAATGTGTCAGAAATTTGGTAAATCAAGTGTAGACAAAGTGATTAAAGTAGTCTCATGCCAGCACTGTATATATATATGCACCAGTTACAGTGTAATTAGAGTGTATGTTTTAAAAATATCCTTTAAAGTGCACCATTTACTGTTTTTGGCTGCCTCACGTTGTGTAGCTGGTCTACATGTTTGTATGTGCCTGATTACAAGGTGTTTCTTCAGCTTTTGCGGCTGTGAAGTAATTTTTATTGCTGCAATCTTCCTTTTCTTTTCAGTACATTAAACCAGCCTTTACCTGAGAATTTGGGCTAGGAAATTCATCCAAAAAACGATTTATTTTTGCCCTGTTCCTTCATATAATGCAAAGAAATACTTTAGTATGGCTGCTTGACCTAACCACCCAACTTCAGTGTGGTGGAGTAAGCCATGTGTAATCCTTTTTACAAGAAGTACGCTTTGAAAACGGTGGAGATTTAGCCCCATAGGTCAAATAAACTTTACAGTTTTCAAACTATGTTCATGGCACAGTTCAACTTTTGACAATTTCAATTTCACAGTACTCTTACTCCAAAATGAAATGAAAACCCCAGAAATGTGTGCCCTCCTCTCTGTACTTTGTGTTTAAATTTTGCAACACTGGACTTTTTCCAATGACTGATGTGTGCCTTTAGTCATCAGGCTGACAGCATGGGCCCAGTCCAACCTCAGTTTGCCTAGTGGTTCAAGGAAGCAGTTGAAAGAGACATCCGCTGTTGTGCCATAGGCACAAAATCACCAGATTCCTCTGTTGCACTCGCTTCAACATCACAAGTACCTGCTCAGATGTTCTGTTGAGCATTCTCTCATCACTTGCAGCTGACTTTGCACTCAATGTAGACATTTCCAATCTCTTCTAAGAACAACATGATGGTGATTCATACTAAACACTAATATTTTGTTAGTCACCTTCTCTGTTTTTGGTAATATGTTGTGTTTTTCATCATGATTGTCTTTAATAGTGAAAATGAAAAAAATTTAAATTGAATTTTTCCCCTGTTAAGGCTCTGTTCTGTACTTCTGGTACTAATGCCACATCGGTTTTTGCACAGTGGTAAAAAGTATTTGCAAAATTCCTTTTTGCCCCTGCTATATAATTTTAGCAAGATATGGTAGCTTGAGTACAAACAGAGTAATGAAATATACCCAAAGGAAATTCCTTTGAGCTTCCTTACACTTAATATCATGACGTCGACTGGACTGAAGACCCATATTATACAGTGATCACACACCATCCATGTTGTAAAATATGAGCTTGTAGTTGCTCTCTGTTCAAATATTTCAGTGGTGTGTTCAGTTGCCACTTGCAGTCATTTTGGACCACTGCCTAATGCACCTTATTCAAGCTGATTTTTTTTTACCCTACTGCTACCATTCTGGAAAAGTAAACTTGATCAGCCTCTGAAAGTTAAACAGCCATTTTGCAGTGACATCTCTGCCATTTTACTAATAATCTCTGTTCCATTTCATGAGTGTGCTCTTGCTCCCTCAAGCTCACAGAAAAACAAATTGGATACAGTTGCTGTGTAGTGCTACTGTGGAGCACAGTGTTTTGATTTTCTTGACCCCTGTGGCATAAAAAATGTAATAATTCAAAAATAATTACAGTTTTATGACAGAGATCCTGACAAATGACTCATATTAGATCATGTACTGCTTGTTTCTACTCCCAGGGCTGAGGAGTTTATTAAATTTGTATGGGGCCTTAAAATTGTAAAGCATTATTGAATTTAAGGCCATAAGAGTTACATGGTGAGGTGGTTGGTGTTAGCGTTTAAAGAAGTGCGAATTTTGAAGGAGCTTAAAAACAACTAATCAAGTGAGTCTTCCCGGCTCAAGGATGCTTGTCTGAATTTGCTCCACCTGTCTGTCAAGATAAACACTGGCTTTAAGACTTTTCAGATTTACCATGCAAGCACTGTGTATGTAGCGTGCAGTCGAGTGTGGGTACACATTGAACTGGTCGCGCAAATGATGTTGCTGTTGTTTGGTGCATAGTGGAAGAGGTCGCCTATTGCCCGCTATTCAATTTGCATTAGCCTAACTACTAAGACTTGCACAGCAGTTTAATGCACACATTTTGAAGGAAATGCTTCATGGTGGAAACAGTTAAGGATAAAGTGAGAGCAGTAAGCATTAAAGCTGAAAGAATCTCCAAACACATCTGCCTTCCTTACTGGAAGCTCTTAGTAGCAGTAGGAAATAAGTGTTTTCTGTTGACCATCATACTGTCTATCATTAATATGGCTCTTTCACAGAGAAGCTGACCATGAATGTCAGGTTCATAATGATGACGCATTCATCTGGACATTTTGGTAGTCTTTCACCCTCCATTTAGCTTACTTTAGGCAAGCTTGCTGATTTGCAAGCCATCAGGAGCAAGGATTTTAATGAATGCTTGTCCAACAAAACTCTACCCTCTTCATGGATGTACAGTATCACCTTTTTTTTGTTTGTTCGTTTGTTATATTGATCACATGGTAATGTTGACTGCAAGAAAACCACAGCTCTCTAATCAGGGTCCTTAAAATCTCTTTACTGAGTAATTTTTTTTTGTGACTGTAGTCTGCAATGTGCCCTTTCTGTGTAGTCAACCGAATTGCACACACGTAGATGCAATCAGAGACATGTAGACGATAAGAAAATAGAAATTCTAGCCCAGTCGGTCATTTGCTCTGAAAGTGCCATTAATAGATTTTTGTGCCACACTGAGAACGGAATCAAAATGGGCTGAGCTGAAGAGATTGACTAATCAAAACTCTTATTATCTTTCCTGCACGTTTTCCCTTTTAATTGTTTTTCTCCTCAGCAGCTTTAGTAAACCTAGATGCATCAAAATGTTGCTGAGCTTCTCATAGGGGTTATGACCTTGACATAATGCATGGCATTAAAGATGTAGTGATGTCACACATGGCTCAGTGCACTGGGCAGTTTTTTTTTGCTGAACGTCTTGATTATGTATAGATTTATTTTTCACACTGTGTTTATATTTGTTTTGACTCTGTTTTTTGATTGTGTGTAACAGGTTGGAACCCTGCGATTCTGCGGCAGCACCGAGTTCTCTGGAGGCCTTTGGGCTGGAGTGGAGCTGGACAAACCAGAGGGGAAGAACGATGGCTCAGTAGCTGGGGTTCAGTATTTCACCTGTCGAATGAAACATGGTAGGTCATGCCACAGCCCAGCACTTAAAGATCAAACACATTGATTCACTCACCCACTACATCAATTACTTCTACCAGTATTGACTTTATAAGACTTAAGTGGTCCAATCAGGTTTTCAGTGGTATCTTATCTGACCCCAGGAAATTAGATTAGTCTTTATGTCGATTGTCAGTAAATGGAATGAATTCAAATTAGCGTGTGCAATATGTCTTTTGCTCTTCTATTTATTAGTCTTATTATCACTTTGTAAATCTTGAATCACCCATAATCTTCTGACTGTAGTTAAAATCTTTTCCTTATGCTTTTTAAAACATTGTTTTTCCTCAGGAATCTTTGCTCCCCTCTCTAAGATAAGCAAACCTTTGGAAAGACATAAAACCAGCACCACAAAGACGTCTACACCCATACGTCCCCCTCGCCGCATTGACCTGTCCCGCATCACCTCCAAGATAAACACAGGTACAGAACAAAGTTGCAAACAGCTCATAACACATCCAAATATTGCTACCTAATCAAAATCTGCCTTTGACATGTTTGGTATTGGGTCTAGATGTAAAAGGACAAATATGCTACACCATGTAGGAATTCCATGAACTGCTTAAGTGAGCTTTGGATGGCTGAGCACTGCTTCTCTCAGGTTGGCAAAACATTGCAGGTCAGCTTGAGGCTCCCCAGTTTTTGGAAGAATTTGGAAGAACTGGGGTGCCTGAGGAGTTCTGGCACAAAGTACTGTCAAAACAAAAAAACTTGAAATGATCAAGTCATAGCCTGTCGGGCCCTGAGGGCAAAGAAATGTGTGAACTTTTGAGAACACAGGTGAAAAAGATGCCACAGGTAATCTCATGTACGGTTTCCTGGAGGAGACCAAATGGACACATTATTAGAGACCACATATCATATAAAAAAAACCAAAAAACCTGAACCAACCTCATAGACACACATTTTGGGGTAACAATATTAGTCAGAAGAATGGCCTCATAATGTTGGCTGTTAGTTGAAGAAATAATTCTTCAAGTGTGCTCACTTTAGGGGATTTGAGACATAAGCTTAGAGTACTAGCATCAGAAGAAACATTAGCCCACGCTTGTCCATTTTTTCATTACTTTGCCATTCTCCACCAAATGGGTTACAGCCGTGTCCACATCCTGTGTGATATTGTGGTGATCACCCCTCTTCCTCTGTTATATAACCAATGTCAGTAAAATGAGTTTTCAGGCTGTTTAATTCCTCTAAACTATAGGTATACTACCATTCTCCACAAGCTCAAACTGCAGCTGTTTTTGGTATCCAATTTATGGCGACAGAAGGTGAACCCTGCTTGTGAAACCAGATCACTGAAGGTTGTTATTGTTGACCTTCGCTAACTAACTTCAGGACAACTTCACCAAGCCAGAGAGGTAGCTTTTGGTTTGAAAGAGAGACGAGACAGACGTCATTATTTGGACGTACTGATTAATAAATTAGCCTGGGGGCAACCCATGCTGTGCGTTTGTTGTCTGTATTTAATTGGTGTATTGCCTTACTTTGACCTTACACTGTCATTTTTTAATTAGACAATTATACAAGAACAGTATGTCCAGTCTTCATCTCTTAGGGGTAATCGTATTACATTAAGTCCATCAGTAAGCAACAGAATTTTACAAAGTGCTTTGTTATATTTTTTAGCCCTGTAATACTGTTGATCTGGTAAATAAAGTAGCAAGTCAAATGTGAATGGATTATCTATCTTATCAAATATGTAAACATGAGGAGATGAGGAGTATTAAATGTAGTAAAAGACAATGGATCTGTAATCTAAGATCCTTGTTGCTGTATTAATAGTAGTCCTTGTTGGAATACAGTTATTCTAGATGAATGCCTATACTGGCCTGTTTCCTGCTGACACAGTGGGCTTTTAGCCTACTATGGAGGGGACTGAGTCTCTTCACAGTGTCCAGATGAGGCCATCAGCTGAATCACGACTCCAGCTGACTCTTTGGTGCCAAAAAGAGGCTTTCTCAACTTTCCTAGCCTGCATGAGCCATGTCACTGCATTGCAGGATTTATTGCATCTGAGCTTTCATATTAATCTTCCTCGAATGCTTTGAAAAGTGGATTCTGAACCAGTGCCAAAGGACAATGCATAAATTAGACTGCTGACAAGACCTTGCTCTCACAGTCCTTGGATGCCCATATCCTCAACTCCTGACTAATGTCGTCTCATAATATAGTTCAGTCACCTCAGAACGTAGAAGCCTTGTCATGGTAGGTTTTTGTGTTTCTTGCGCCCTCTAGGGTTTCCAGTTGTATTGTGGTGGTGTAAAATTCAAAGGATTTGAAGGCCGATTGATCTGGACGTGACTGGAATAGCGGACCTCAGTGTGGCCTATGGAATTTGGTGATTGATGGTCCAATTAAGCAGGGTTTAATAACAAGGGCATAGACAGGCTGAACAGCCTGGCAGCCATTCCATCACAAGGTGTATGTGAGTGCGTTATGTGTGGCATGCAATGCATGTGAGGGCGTGTGTGTCAGCACCTCTATACAACCCAGGAACCAGACTAATTTATGACCAAACACTTTTCAGGGCCTTTGTCAGCCATTTACAGGCCAACCCCTCGGAGCCACCTGTGTTTTAGCATCCCGTTGCTCAACACCCGCTCCTGTGCATCTATAGATTGGATGAGTCATTGTGGAACTGTCTTGTCTCGCTAACCAGGGGAGACAGACACAGCAGAATGCCAGGCTGCCCCCTATTAGTGTGTGTCAACTGTAGCTCGGGCCTCAAAGGGCGGTGGGAACATAGACAGCGCTCACACAGCACCACTGCTTGATTCAGAAAGCCGCAGTCTGTGCCGCAGTCTGTCACTTGAAGCAACGTCAGTATATGGAAGGGATAGATACAGCCAGCAGGTCCCAGCAAGCTAAAGGTCAAGTGACAAGAAATGTTTGGTATTCTGAGTTGAAATGTAGTCTCCTCTTTGGAGTTCAAAGGAAAGACGCAACTCTGCCTCTGAGGGGAACGTTTCCCAGCTCTCTCTAAATGTGAACTGAAATGGCAATCAATAAGTACCAGGCTGATTTGAGGTTTTTCTAACGCCTTTTCAGAGCACAAGATAAAGTTTTAACTTAGGTGACATATTAATGAGCTGAGAGCATTATGAGACACTTAGATGTGGCAGATTTATGGATGAATTGAGTGAGGTCAGAATTTTTTCCTTAAATCTGTTTAGATACGTGGGTGTTGATTTTATTGCCTATTAAAGAACAGACTCTAAAAGGCTTTTGTCACTTTAATGGTAGATTTAATTCAAGTCAACAAACTATATAAAAAGCTTGACGTTGTTAAGATTTGGGGCTATAAACTAGTTAAAGAACATAATTATGTTTACTTCTGAAAGAAATGTTATTTCTCATTGTGTGCAATTTGAGTCGGTACCCAGATTCCTTTTGAAGTTTTTTTTTTTTTCTTTTGTATTCACTGTCATTAGGGCTTTTGTGTGGGTGTAACTGCTTGTCTCAGCATATCGAAGTGTTTTTATTGTGTGTTGAGGTAAAAGAGACAGTCTTAGTTCAATCAGGAAAAATTGTCTTTCAGTACTTCTTGTTTCATTGCTACTCTACAATGTCATGCTGCCTTTTATTTGCATTTCTCCACTCTCCTGCTCTTGTGTTTTATCTTTTCGGTGTAGCTTTTTTGTGTCTCCGCTTTTAACTCTGCCACTCTTGCAGTACTACACCGTGTCTTAGTTTGCTTGTTTGTAATTCTTTTTATTTCTCCAAACTTAACAAACTTTATAAACTGCCTTTCTGCATTTTGTGTTAACCACTCCAGCCGTGCTCCTAACATTCAGCAGTCCTTCAACAGACACACCATAACAACTACAGAAAGTATACTGACAGATTTGATAAATATCCCAGCAAAGCTACCTCTGACTGTCAAACAAAATAATACAAATACAAGTTTGAATGATTTACAGTTGTCAGAGTGACTTTAAAATTGTGCAAACGTTATAGAATTTTGATGTTACACTACTTATGTCATCTTATAATCTGAGCACTTATTTAGTTACTAAATTGATTATTAATCTCTGTGTTGAAAAGTAGTCACTTTGTCTCTTTTGTCTGTGTGTGTGGGTGGAAAGGTTTATCTCCATCTGTCAAAAAACCCCTTGATAATCAAAAGAGTCCACCTGGTCCCAGTCAGGGCACAGAGGGAGAAGCCTCAGTGACAAGGACAGGTACTGCAGTCACAGCTGAGTGGGCTTTAATGTACTGTGCATCAGGGAACGGGGTGTGGGAGTGAGTTTGCAGTGTTTAGTCTAATCTGTCTTTCATTAAAACTTTGAAAATTGTTGAAATCTTAGTTCCACACACTCCTAATCATCACCTGTCCCTGATAAGTAGTGCAACTTAATACTTGAATCCAACATCATAATCCATCTCTGGGTTGTTCAATAAGAGCATACGTGCCTTTTCAAAAACAGTGCTGCATTTCATGATGTAACTTTGATACTTTCACAAACCATGTGTATCCATTACGCTGCTTTAGCAATTGAAGCATAATTAATATCGTAAAAAAAATACAGCATTTCAGAAGCAACTGAATATTGAGCATAATCTGAAATCCAGATATTTTCCCCAACCTTAAAATACAGTATGCTTGCAGTTATTTTCATTATGCATGAAACCAAATCCCCACAAAGTCTAGTGATCAGTTAAGGCAATGAGGGATTGATTAATTCAAAGCTGCTGATTCTGTCATTTCTGTTTTATGTTTTTTTTCTTGTGCATTGCCGTTCACTCGTAGAAGCTCATTAACTACGGCTTACTATTGAAAACAACTTTTGGCAAAAGTTTTTTGCCAATCACTGTCTGGGTTCCAATTTGTTTGTAGCTGAAGCTTGCCTTCGTCTTAAAGCACTTTGCCACAGATTTAATCAATTAGCCTCTAAGAGTTGGGAACTTAATGAACTTATGGCCTATGAAGGTCTGTGAAAGTTAGAAGCTTAATGAGGTCCTGTGTTTAAATAGCTTCTTTAGAGTAAAATTGGGCACCCCCCCCCTCTCATGGGAGGGGATTAGCATGTTGGCCCTTCGTTGGACCTCAGTAACAGGACAAGACTGAGCTCACTTGATTTGTGCTGCCTTAGAATCATGTGACACAGCTGCTTGGATTTCTGAAAAACTACAGTGGTAATTGTCTGAATATGAGTGCTGCAGGCACTGTCACATTCAGAAGAGTAAAATGTAAAAATGAATAAAAGGCTGAGCTTCATTATTTTGATGGAATTGGTCTGTGATATCAGCCTGAATGGATGGATGGTGGGTTCAGTATTAAGATGGGAAGCACACACTTTGTGTTGTGTGATATTTAGACAGCAGAATGTATAACAGCGTTCACAACTTAAGTCCCAGTGGAGCCTAGATGCAATAGTAAATGCACCTTTTTTGAATGATGCCTAGTATACTGTGTAGCTGGCAAATTAGATGACTACACAGAAATAGATATTAACTTCTCTTTAAATTACCCGTCACTCATTCGTCTGTGTCCTTTTCACCACAGGTGTTCTCTCTCGCTCTCTCTCCTCTTCGTCCTCTTCACTGGACTCTCGGCATGGGCCAGGTGCCCGACCTCGTCCACTGCCGAGGCAGCGTCTACCTGCCAGGCCGCGGAGGCAGCGTGTTTCGTTAAGTCCCAGGACGACGCCCTCACCAGCCCTGCGCTCCTCACCTGATACCACTCCACTTAGTACTGCAGGTCTGGATTATTACATACAACACTGACTGAATGAAGATCACTATTATTTCAGGATTTTCTCATGATAATGCAGATCTAATGGATTCAAATTGAGGGCAGTAATTGTCACAGTAGTGAAACAGTCTTTGTTTGTGTCTCCCAGGTCTTCGAAGCCGAACCCCCTCAGCTAGTAGCTCTGTGTGTGGGGGCCCTGAGATCCGCCTGGGGGAGAGGGTGCTGGTGGTAGGCCAGAGAACTGGTGTAGTCCAATTCTATGGAAAGACTAACTTTGCTCCAGGTCAGTTGTTAATGTTTCTATTCTCCATGCAAACATTTGACAGTTGAAATCACACTAAAAATATATATTTTTACACTTTCACCATCAATCCACTCTTTATTTGCTGTGTCGTCTGGATGACGCTTCAATTACTTGCCTGAATCATTATGACAAAGATGTTATTTGGCCTCATTTCCATTAAAGTATCAGCCTGTTCAAATTGCATATTGCGGTGAATTGGAATTTCTTGAAATGTAAATGATATGTGCACATGCATATTGAAATGCTCTCTGAAGTTTAAATTGCAAGGAATTTCCAACAATCATGCACAATTTATTAACATCAGTATCATGGCATATCACTTGGGTTGTTCAGAAGTATGACTAAAACCCCCAGAGTTGAACAAATTAATTAATTATTTCTTAGTTCAAAACAAGCACTGATACCAATTGAATAGATTACCCACTGAATGGTTTTACAATTGACTATATGAATAATCTGACTTCTGTTTACTAGTGTAAATGTGTTTAATGTTAAACTGTTACGGTTCAATAAAAAACACCGACTGCCTCCAAGCAGACCAAACTGTACTCTCTGGAAAAAGTTCAGTCTTATCAGCGTTAAGTGTGTGACACCTTGAGTTTAGGGGAAAAAAAACCTTCAAAGCCTCTCTAAAATATTTATTATCCCTTTTAATAAATCATAACTGTCCTTCCTTTGCTGTTTTTAGGACAGACATAAAAAATGTAATTACTACAGTTTTCTTTAATGTTTGTGTTCATGTTTATCTAAATGCATCCTGGTATTTTAAATTGAGCAGCAAAGTGGTGAGCTGGTGGTTTTTGGCCAAATAAATTTTCGTAATTGCACAGCTTAGGTTACCTTGTTGTCATTATAGGCTTAAAGATAAGTTTCTGATTTTTCAAGTTAATAAAAAGTAAATAAATTCAAAGTTAATGTGGTTGATTATTAATAGCTAACCAGAAAGACTTGGCGAGCATATTGAAATGATTGAATGATTAGGATTGAGGATAGGCTCAAGTAGGCACTCCAAGAAAAAAATGTGACTTCATTCTCCTTTCTCTTTGTAGCAAGAAGTTTCATTGTTAAAAAAAGCAATTGGAGAAAGTGGCTCTATTAAACTTCTCTTTTTCAACTTGCATGACCTGTATTACAAACTCATTGCAGTGGCCAACCTTGAGTTGGACAGAAGATACTTGGAGAAATAAGATGTAAGCAAGCTGGTGCTATGCCATTGAAACCTGGACAGAAAATGTCTCACATTTTTCATTAATATTTAGGTAGCAGTTCTGCCCACGCATCAGCCATGTATGAATAAGTGCTAACGTATCTCACACCGCTGAGGATCATGTTTGAAGGGATTTTAGTCTTACGTTTCCTTTGATACTCTTAAATCAGTGCTAGCAATGCTCTGTTATCTTGGTGCACCGAGGACTGGGTCTCCATACCAAAAGCAGCTCTTCTTGCAAAACACATTAAATTGACTTTTTTTTCCCCTCCATTTTGTCTCTTTCCTAATGTGGTGCATTCAAGGTGTTGTAAAGTCCTTATAGAAGGAAAGAAGAAAGATGCTTTGAACTCAGTTTCTGCCTTGCATTACAGGGCATTGACTGAAAGTTAAAGAACTAAACCATTATTTATTTAGGAGCTGAGTAAGAGGGAGGGCTGTATACCAAAAATATTGGCTGTGTAGCATTGTGTCGTAGGCCAAAGACCAAATGACAGGGACATTTTTTCTTTAGTGCCGTGTTAAACGATTATAAACACAGTGAAATCTGAAACTTAATTGTCTAAGTATGCTAACACATCTCATGTTTGCAGTTGCTCTCATTAACCAACACAGTTTGCTTTACTCAGGACTTAAATCTATTATTAAGGTGCATTTTTTTCTCTTAGGTCATTTGATATGTGATTATCTGTCAATGGACCCACGATTTCTGGTCTGTCTTTCTGCCTGCGCAGGGCTCTGGTTGGGCATCAAACTGGACAAGCCAAGTGGTAAGAATGATGGCTCAGTGGGAGGAGTGAGGTACTTCAGCTGCCCACCGAAACATGGCGTCTTTGCTCCTCCGTCTCGTGTTCAGAGGTGAGTCCAGGCCTTTGTGAAAATATGAGCTACCTGTGCTTATATTTTCACTAAAGACTAATGGTCCCTTTTGTTCTTTGCCAGTGGTCAACCATAAAAGCAAAAACAGATTTGTCAAACCATGTATCTGTAATACATTTTTAAAGTTCTGAGCAGATTTCTGAAGAATTTGACAGTACGCTCTGAGAACCCTGAGGTTGTATTTCATGCCCCTCATCAATACATCTGATGCCACTAATTAGCTCCTTTGACTATGTCATTTGCACTAGTGTTGACATATTTGATTTTGCCCTCTGTGGGAAAACAGTCCTCCTCTGTGTTGTGATTAAAGAGGGTCCAAGTTGTCAACTGTTAAGCCTGGGGCCCTCAACCAGCACGACTCCTCAATTTAATGTGGAATTTGGTTGTGAGCCAGAGGCCATCATACATGTCTTTAAATATGGATTATGGATAATTAACCTGTGTATGTCATTTGTTTAGAAACAAAGAGGTTGCATACTTTCTGGTAGCTTTACTTATTGATACAAACATTAATATGTACTACATGATATGCATGTGGTTCGTTTCATATAATAATGTTTACAAGAACATCTGACTTCACTGAAAAACTGCAGAATATGGTTTTTGAAAAAGGGATCATAAAACAGAGATGAAAGTAATTTTTAAAAAATTTGCTTTGAAATGAGAACAAGAGTTCCATAAATTACGATCCCTGTATCTGACTGAACATCGACTTCTGCTTGTGAGATATTTGGGAAGATGATGATTAGATGACTTTCTGGTGGAGCAGCAGTGAATATGAGAGTTGGTTTTAAAATATAACCTCAAATGATCTGCAAGATTTCCCTCCTTGGATTGAATCCTATCTATGACAGTACATATTTGGAAATCATTAATATCACATATTGTTTGAAATTGACTTTTCAGAAATAGAGGAGCTGATGGGGGGATCAAATATTTAAGTTGGTTGCAATTTTGAAAAAGCATTTTTGTAGAAGAGAGAGTTGTGACGAGTTGTAGAAAATGTACTTGACCAGACTATGGTGCAATATGAGAAGTAAGGATTGATTACAGAATAATAAAATGTATGAAGGTATTGTTTGTCTAGAAAATAAGTTAATTTCGTAATTATAATAATAGTACTAGCTTTAATCTCCTTTTTTCTGACATAATCAATATGTTCTCTCAAGCTCGAGTTCTTATCAGTTATTATTCCAAAGAATTAGTTGCTCGGACTTGAGGCTGATCATTATTCTTAAGGGAGATCTTTGAGTCTTTACAATATGTTTATTTGCCACTGAAAATGATTAAGTTGGATTTTGTAATATTTAGACAGCTTGTTTACTTTGGACTGTTCTATAAAAGCCGATCAACAGCAAAGAAAATGCAGGTGACTATGCAGCAGAACTGTGCCTGAATGCATCTTGTATAGACCCAGACAGAGGACTAAAGATGCTGCTCAGCTAATGTGCTTTCACTGTGCAGCCGCTGTAGACATTTTATATGTCAGTTTAAGGTCTCTTTTGTGGCATATGTCAAAGCATCAGACCACAGATTTGATGTAAATGTATTCATAATGTTTCATTTGGTCAAAATATCGTCACCAGTCTCATGGAGTTGTTATGGAGTGTATTATTTCTGTCAGACTGGCTGTCGGCTAAGGTGAAATCTCAACTCCTCATGTTATTTTTTAAAATTTCTCTTATCTCACATTTCTATTTGTAGACAAAGTAATATGGCATAGTTCAGCAGTTTGACGTGTATTTTATTGTCACTTTAATGCCCCCTGGTTTAGTGACAGTTTGTTTTTATCTTAATAGTTTAATAGCTTTTGTGGTTTGTTCATGCATCACTGAAATGTGGGTCATAAAATATGGAACAAAATAAGAATAATGTTGCATACTTGCAATGAATAGTTTAGAAGATTCTCCTAGACGCACTGTCTTCTCTGCTATTAATGTAATAATTCATAACTCTGTAACAATCCATGGGTTTTGGAGCAGTTTTACTAACACTTGAATAAAATCAGCAATAGAGTACCAATATGAGCACTTAATAATACCATTACAGTCCTAACAATGACTTTGAAAACATTTTATTTTCATTTCTTTCTGACTGTAACAAATGGAATATACAACATGATGCTGTTGCTGACATTTTAATATTCAATTTTGTGTTTTCCTGGAAAAAACTGCCACACATTTGACTAAATGTGACCTTTAACACATTCAGTAGATTTCAGCACATCACACAACACACAACTGTAGCAGAATTACTGAAATGCTACGCTATCATATGTTAGTGCTGTCTGTGTGGATGAAGCTGACTCTCTGGGGAGTAAAATCTTCATCAATCCACTGTGCAGTTAAACTGCTGAGATATTGGGCTGACAGTGCTTGTCCAAATATCACTGGTGAAGCTGGTGAAGGGAGAAACAGGCTGTTGATGTGGTTTTCACAAAGTAATACAGTTTTAGTAATACAGTTTCTGTGATGTACTGATGGCTGGAAATCTCATACTTTGGCTCCTCTACACTGAGAAGATGACCAAATCCTCTATTACAACTGACAATGGCTGGTCATCAGGAACAATGTACTGGGTAAGAGCATCTGTGGGTTGGCTCTGGACATTTTCTCTCACTTCTCCAGCGTTTTGCTGCAAAATTGGTTGTTGCTTTTTCCTTGCTCCCAGCATCAGCAAACTCCTTGAACTCTGCATTGTGTTGGTTCGTTGGATGTTTTATCAAATTGCTTGTGGTAAAGATGCTAGTTTTTACCCTCATTGACAATTTGGCAGAGCATAGTTTGCAGTCACTCATCCTAAAATATCTCCAGACTATTGACATTGTTCCTCCTCCGCCCACCTGTTCAACTGATGAGACGTTAATGCCACGTTGCCATAAAATAGGCTCTCGTATCAGACTAGATTTAAAATTACAAGTATATGAGCACATTATTGGACTGAAACTGGTATTTGCTTTGCGACTTCTTGTGACTTAAGATGGAGACTGGACTCAACTGTACTCACTTTTGTTACCAGGTACTTCTCTCTGTTTCGCTCTACTTCCTTTTCCCCTGCAGACAGTACTTCAATGTAAGAAGGATTCTTAGCTGATCGTCTGAGCGACACCACCCCCACTTCACTTTTCTAGCAGTTGGACAACAGCACACAGGATCTTTACTTTGGTCTTGAGAAGCTGCAGCCTTATTGTAATCTACACTGTAAATGTACTGTTAAACTGAAAACTTCACTGCTAACCTCGCTCAACCATACACTCATTATGCACACACACACACACTTAAAGGAGCTACAGTACTGTTATGATAGAGGATATTGAAGGGATGTTTTATGTCACCTTTTAGTATCGGATCAACTCGCACGGAACCTTGTTCAAAAGGATCCCAACAATGTACCAGTTACATTCCACAATGGCAAAGGGAAAAAAAGCAAGTACAGTCAAGTCAAACCGAGCCGTACCATACCATACAGTAGAAATGTGGGTTTAGACAGCTAAAGTACGATTATCTCTTGCAGTGTCGAAGCAGCCTCTTGTAATGCAAGGCCGCTGTATTCATATAGTACATTTCAAACACAAAGGCAATTCAAATTGTTTTACACAGGACTAGAATGACATTCAAAACAGGTTGACTAATAGTGGCCCAAAATTCGCTCCTTGGAGAACTCCACATATCATGGTAATATGCTTAGATTTATGATAACCAGCAGTAACAACATAGACTTTGCCTTTGAGATATGATCTGAACCAACTGAGGACTGCACCAGATAATCCCACCCACTTTTCCAGTCTGTCAAGAAGTGGTACAAGGTCCACAGTATTAAAGCTCATTGCATAATGATGTTTTACCTGAATCATTATTCAGAGGAATGTCATTCAACATTTATCAGTGCAGATGTGATGCTGTCTGAAGTTTGAAAGCTGTTTGAAATCTACCCTAATGCCCTAATGGTAATTTATATTTCAAAGGTTATTGAGTTGAATCAAAGCAGCTTTCAATATATTTCCCAATAAAGGGAAGATTAGAGACGGGCCTGTAATTATTCAATATTGAAGGATCCAAGTTGCCTTTCTTTAGAAGGGGTTTAACAACTGCATTTTTCAGCGATTTTGTAAAAACGCCTGATAGGAGTGAGCCATTGACAATTTTCAGCACCTCCATTTGTATGCAACTGAAAACATTTTTAAAAAAAAAAGCTGGATGGCAGGGTGGCAAAACAGCAGTTGGATGAATGCAGAAGCTTCACCGTATCCTCCAGAGTTTTAGAACTGATAGCACTGAATGTTGACAATCCGAACAAATTGCTTCTGTGCAGTTGCAACTGTGGTCTGGTTCCATTGTTTGGCATGGAGGAATAAATGGTCACTCTGATATATGAAAAAAGATGCAAAGTCATTACACTTGTTGGGAGATAGGAAATCAGGGGCTAACATATTGGGGAATTAGTTTCTCTACGATGGTTAACAAGGTGGGAGAATTGTTGATATCCCTGTTGATGATGCTACAGAAAAAAAGCTAGCCTTATTTATTTCAGAATCAAAAATACAAAGCCTCTCTTGTAGTAGTAGTAGTAGTAGTAGTAGTAGTTATAAGATAAGATATACCTTTATTTGTCCCACAGTGATACGGTTCTCTGTGTGAAATCTGGTCGGCTGATGCAATCAAGCTAGAGTATAATTCTAGTAGACCGATAAGCATACAGAACCAAACAGTGTGTTTCTGAACTCTGCTGTGATGCCTGTGATAATAATTTGTCAGTCAATACTAATCTGTCCAGCAGTGACTTGAGTTTTAGAAAAGTGATAGTTCAGAGTGATTTCAAAAGGTTTATAGATTTGTGAAGATATTAATTTCAACTTGATGCTGGTGAAAACAGTTTTGCGCCATTTTTACATCATTTTTTGATATGCAAGAAGATGAGATATTTACTTTTTGCACATCAGTTACAATTTTGCTTGTATTTCCCACTACGACTACCAGTCTCACAAATTGGAGATTAACTGGACTTAATGAGGTGGATGTATCTATATTCACAAACCTGTCATTTTTTTGTGTCTGAATAAATTCCTGCTTCAGTTATTGTGCTGTTGATTTAAAAACATTCAGACACATTATCTCCAAGACTGACGTAAAAACATCCTCCCTTTGATGTTTGTTTTGAACCAGTCTAACACAGTTGGACAGGCCGACCAACTTTTCAAGACGATGTATTAAGATATCATGGTCACTTGTATCAAATGCTGTCACTTAGGTCTAAGAGGATTAAGGATTGAGACCTGAGTTTAGTCTGATGTTGCTGATTATTTTAGTAAGAGCACTTTCAGTGCTATGATCTAAAGCCTGATTAAAATTCCTCCGGGATATTATTTCTTTATGAAAGGAGTTCATTTGCACATCTTTTCATGCATCTTACTGATGAATGAAGGTTGGATATCAGCCTTTAGTTGGTTAATGTGTTAACATCTAGGTTGGGTTTCTTTAGTTTTACAACAGCTGTTTTGAAGGCATCTGGTAAGATACCTGTTTGAAAGGATATATTTATAATCTTCAGGACATGATTTAAAACACTATTTAACACTCACTTTAAAAATGCTGTGGATACACATGAGGTGTTACACTGAGGTACACTCAGTGACAGTCTTGCAAAGCTCAGTTAATGTAAGACAGGTGAATTTTCTCATGGTTACATCTATTTCACAGGGTTTACTGAGGTGATCTGTGTTTACATCAGAGCCAGTGCTGGCTCTAATTGAAGTTATTTAGTAATTGAAGAAAAAGGCAAGTTCTTCACAATTTGATGCAGAGAGCTGTGGATGGATGAACTCTGTGATTCTTTCTTGCCTGACGTATTACTCAGTTATAGACAGTCTGGCTGGGTATGGCGTCTTTTTATATATTACAGTGAACCTTTTTTCCCTCCATTGTCTTTCAGATGCTTGACAGATTCTATTAATTCACATTACATTAACACTTTTATGGTTTAATCATGGGAAAATTCTGCCAGTTGAGTTCTTTTTAACCTTTATTGGAGCAACGGTATTTAAAGCAGATGACCGTATTGTTACTGTGTGACTCAAAGGATCTTATAATTTTACAGAACTTTGCTTCAGCCTTGACATGTAGGAATCTCTTTTGAGCCAAGTTGTTGATATGAATATTCAGGTCTCCATTCAAGAATAATCTATTAAATCTGGTGATACCAAGTGTGATCAGAGAAGTCCTGCCTAAACAACAAATATCTTGGTGGCGATACAATTTAATGATGAATGTTGAAAATTCTTGTGCTTTGAGCTGAAGAGCAAGATATTGATTGATTGATTTAAATTCACCCAGGTCAATGTCATTACATACAAAGTGTGTAGAACAAATGGCTGCAGTCCGTCCTCCTTTCCTGTTTTGTCTGACTGATAAAAAATATAATTTGTAGGACAAGCCCCTTATCAATGTCATTAACCACAAAGGTTTCCTTAGCCAGTGATCTGTCATTAAAAAGAGCTCATTTCAGCTGCAGGGATTCTGTGACAGGAAATTGGACTGGCTGTGGCTGAACGTTGATAAATTTAAGATTACTGTGACAGGTACCAGATGGTCTGTGATTGCTTGACCATGCCACCGGCTGTTAAAGATCACCGTCATGCTTAAGGAAGCGACACAGGGTCTGTCTTGATTCTAATAGGAACCTGAGTGATGATGTGAACGAAGGCCATTTAAAGTTTGAAAAGCAGTTGATATGTAAAGTACTGAATATGTTTATTTTAAAGGAGAGAAAGACTCAACTTTCAACTTTCTACCCAAGTGTAATCATGCTTCATCTCAACACAGATCCACCATTTGAAGAGAGTTTTCTCTTCCCATGTCCTCATTGCTCTCCCTACTTTTCTGCGTTTTTTTTTTAACCCACTGTTTGTGTTCCATGAGATAAAAGCTGCTTTTTGGAAAGTCAGCACCTGTGTTTTCCTGCCATCCCCTATTCATCTGTTTTTCCCCCAAAAACCCTGAAGCACATAGTGTGCTCAAATTAACACATGGTTTCCTTCCATCTAATGGAAAAATCTCACATTCTCTCCATCCTGCTACTCGTTTCTCCTCCCCCTTTGTTCTCCTGTCAGCAGCTACCCTCCCTGACCCCATCATTTCACTAATCCTCCATTCACATCCCTCAGAAAACAAGGTATCACCCTTTTCCTCTTTTGCTCATTTCTCTGCATTTGGCAGTCTCCCTCTTAATGGCTTTCAGAGCTCTAATGTTATTATGTTCACATAGTGGCTTAAGAAAACATCAGTAAGCAGGACAGGCGCTCTGGTGCAAGCAGAAGAAATTGTCTTTTTTCTTTGTTGCTTTTGTCAAAGAGGGGGCCAGCTCTCATCTGTTTCTGAACTAAAATGTTACCTGCTGTTACATAGTGTGCTGGTATTTTACTGAATTTTCAAAATGGGCATTCCAATATACAATATCTCTATTGATTATATAAAGTGAAGTATGTTGAGATAAACTCAGTGGAGCTTTTACACAGTAGGTTGTTGAAAAAAATGACACCTAAATCTTGTTCATAGAGTTGTATTATGCCACCTACATGTTTGTTTCTTCATTTTCACTCCCAGGATCCATGGATCTGTCGATTGCCTTTCAGAGCTCTCCTCCTCACACCTCAGTCATTCTTACAGTGGTGAGAGATCGTTCATTGCAACTTTTGAGATTCATTTGATATGTGTCTTTGCATTTATTATACTGTAAGTGCTGTGAAGTTATTATTATGCAACAATCTGTGTGGGAGTACTTGACTCTTGTGATTGTCGTGCAGGGTCAATCCGTCGCAGTTTCAGCACATCAACGGCCATCGCCACACCGAAGGAGACGAGCAGGAGGAGTCCTGTTACGAGGTGTGCCTCTCTTCTATGCGCGGCCCTCACATTTCAACCTCCCCAAGCTTTTTAGCTTCATCCTAATCCCCCGCAACAGTGACAGAATCAATACTAATAAGAAGCAGTGGTATTAGTCAGCAATGGTTCCTTTTTTAAATGCCCAATGCGTGCTTGTAGTTATAATGAGAAAGAACAATGAATTGAAGATCAATCCCTCAAACACCAAGCTACCATGAGTCTCTCGCTTATTTTTGAGGTGTCCTCTCACACTGCATGCCTTTCCTTATAAATCTTTCTTTGCTGCATTTTCCCCTGTGCTCCCACAAAAACAGAAGCCGTTCCAACCCTCACCGTCGGCGCTGGAGCACCCTCAGTGGCGGTACCGGTGTTCCAGGGAGCACGGCAGGCTCCAGCCCCTCGCCCAGCTCTGATGGACAGGTATGTCTCCACGTGGGCATGCAGGTCCTGCTCAGCAGCGCCAATGAGATGGCGTTCATCCGTTACCTGGGTACGGCGGACTTTGCCCCGGGCCTTTGGCTGGGTCTGGAGCTCCGAAGCCCCAAGGGCAAGAACGATGGCTCTGTGGGTGGCAGGCGTTACTTCACCTGTCGACCCGGCTACGGCGTGCTGGTCCGTCCCAGCCGTGTCACCTACCGCGGCATCAACGGCTCTCGCCTGGTGAATGAAAACAGCTGAGGACTGTAACAACCAGAGTGGGGAGATGTTTTGACTTTCTGTTCAGGATCGATTCAAACAAAAGTTTTAAGTTTAAACTTCTTGTTCTTTTTTGCATTTCACACTGTTTTCTCATTCATATAGTTGGTCCTCTGTGCTCTTCTAATAAAACCACTTATTAATAGTTCAAATTTAAACAGCTAGATTTAGTTTTTGGAAAAATGTAGGTGTCAAAGAAAGCACTTTAACTTTAAATTCTTATTGGAATTTGTCTCGGCAGGATGCAAGGGGGAAAAAGTCTTAATAGGACACAAAACACTGCACTACTTCCAATCTGATTGCACTGACAAACAATATGATAGATCAGATAAGATAAACTCGTTGGTATGGATGTGCACTCGTGGAAAACTATTTCTGTACCCAAAGCTAATTTTGATCCCATCAAAGATTTTTATCATATAATTTAGGTGGTAATGTAGCCCACTCTCTAACCAAAAGGGTGCATGTGTTTGTGATAATGTGTGCGCGTGCATGTGTGTATAAATTAAGAGCACTTTGAAACAAGAGTTGATTGATTTTTTTTCTGAGGTCGTCCTACAGATAATTGACAGAAGTTGAGTCAAAAACTGGATTTTCACTTTATTAATCAATGTGAATCAAGCAAGATTTAATTAAGCCTAGATCTCTATCAGTCACAATACAACTGCATCAACAGAGGTTGTTTGTACATCAGTCTCTGCCACAGACTGTCTAAGCCTGCACGGATAAATGAAATTGCAGCAGTAATCCTACCTATTGCCCCTTTGGCTATGATTCTGTTATGGTTAGCAGCAGACTGTTGTTGAGGCAGTGATGTAATTTAAGTCCATAGTCTATTAAATAACACATTGAAGGTTCCCTTGATAAATATATTAAGCTGGTCTGGGAAGACACTTGCCTATTGAAAGCCTTATTATAAACCTGGCTTGTGTCGGACTTGAGGATTCTCGAACCTCTTTCCTTCTAAGTATCAGTTCTGTCTGAGCTGTCACCAATGTCACATTTTTGATTTTTACTACCTGAATTTGAAAATGTGACCCTGCAGTTTGAAATGGCAGCCTGACAGTTTTTCATAACAATAATAGATCATTACATTTATTGAAGACCACATTTCAGAGCATTGGATGTGGCATCATTGTGTTTGACGCTTAATTAAGGCAGCTTGACACAGGAAATATGCAACCGTCCAGAAGTTTCAGGGATAGAGTTTGCTATTTGATTAGAGCCGTCTGGGCAACTCAGCAGAGAACGAGCCATCGATCGTGCATGTGGAAAACAGGCCCGCTATTCAGTAAAACACTCATGTACCATCCAATTAGGGCATGTAGGCCACAACAGTAGCCGTAGAATCTCGAATGGCCTTCTCTCATTGATCTGTCTGGTCAGGCCCCCTGTGATTGAAAAGCAGTGGTGGTCAGAGCCCAAGGTTGTCTGATATATCCACACATCCACCAGATGAAACGAGCAAGCGCTTTAAAAGCGCATTCTTTCCACATTCCTATTAAAACACTTTAATCAACACTTGCTTCTTTAAAAATAGCTTCTCATTTGCATTAAGGCCATCTCTGTGATCATTTCTGTGGCATTTGTTAGTGTTCCACATTTCAAATCTCCTTAAGTCAAACTCCCATATTTTGGTGTATCTGCAATCCCAATTGTATTACAGCATGAGTGATTTCAAATTCCACTGATGGGTATGAAAGTCTTTTGGCGCTGTGTTCTTGTGGGTAATAGATGATAGAATGTTTTTTCATGAAATTCCTGATATGTGTATTCGAAGTGTGTGTGAGAGAGAGAGGGATTTGGTTTGATGCATTTACATGTTGTGGAAAATAACCCAATTTGTAAAAAATAAAATATTCTATTCTAATTTGACATCTTCTCTCTACAACTGTATTTTTTCTCTTTGGCTCTGTGCCTTTATCAAGTGGTTGCACTAATGAAAGAGTGGTTTACTTGACTTTCTTGGACTGTTCATAAAGTGCAGAGGAAAGATGTCTTCAGGGACTCAAAATGAAATTGGACAAGCACTTTGAAATGGTTACACGTCTGTTCACTTACCATCTGATTCCACTGGGGCTCATCTCAGCCAGAGCTGAAAAAGCCTGCTGCTGAAGTGGCATTGTTTTCTTGCTGCCAGCCTGGGCACACACAATTCAAGTTTGAGTGGGGGTGACATACTCTATTGTGCCATGATTGTGGAATAAATAGATGTTTGAATGGTCGCTTTAAATTCTCTTCTTGTTACTTATTTTTGTAGTCTGAACAGGAGACACAAAACCAAGGGAAAGGATCCAGGGAGGGATTGTTTGCCTGTCCAAACTATGGCCCAGGACATCGTTTCAAAGGTTAAAAAGGAAACAAAGTAGTCAATGGAATATCGAAAACTAAAAGCCATAGTCATAATGTCAGACATAAAAAGTTGGATAATGCTGATCATCATGCCATCACTAACCTAAAAAACATTATGGCAATGATCATAAACTGAGCAACAGGAGCCTCATTTAAGAATATTTATTTTGCATCCAAACAGAAATCATTTGTGTTTGGATGCACAAGGATATTTATTGTTGCACATCCCATCTTTAAGAACAATACATAAGCTAGATGGTGCATTTCTCGACTTTTACCTCAACTCACCCTTGATTCTTGTTTCACTCATGCTTTTTTCTGTCTTAAAAGTTTTAAGCATAAAGTTTACATCAGAATTACTGCTGACTGTTTTGGAGCATTCTCCAGAATTTATGTACTTGACCCTTGATGTTTGCCAGCACTTTGTCTCTTACAATTTGTCCAACTTTGCTTTGTCACAAGTGGAACTGGAGAATGAAAAGACCAAATATAAAGACAGCAATGTGTTGGTTTGTCAGAGAGAAGATATGTTCTTTGACCTTTTAAAGAGGTTCCAGCAAGTCAGTCAACTCATGAAAGGGAAGTAGGACTGTTGCCATGTTCATGTCATGCCAGGGTTATTGTAATTAAGAGTTTCCCACTGAAAACCAAACAAATGCAGATGCCTCACATCAGCTGAAGAACACCGTCAATGTAATTAAACTTAAATTTAGTGGATATATACTTATATCATCAATGCACAGTATTTAAATCCTCATATGCCCAACTTGAATTGGAATCTTTCCCATCTCGAACCATCCGTCCCATATGACTTGAGTGTGGCTTTCGCCCAATTTGATCACAGCAGAGGAAGGAGAACTGCTGACCTCACACCTCAACCCGACCAACATGCCTGCTGTTTAGGAGGCAGAGCCCAAGGACTGAGGCGAAGACGTGTCCATCTCTGGCAGAGGTCAGTGAAAGAGTCTAAAAACTTTGCAGTGGAAAGATGCCAGAAGTAGATCAGCTGCTGAAAACTTTGGATACTTTTGGGTGATGCCTCTTTTTCAGTGATGTGTTGGGATGAGGAAGGGGACTGGAGGATGGGCTCTTCTTATTTGGTCTTTACCCCAGTGGTGCTGGAAAGGAGGCACCAGTCAATCGTCTCCATGTTCCGGAGGAACACTGCAGCTCCCATCCTGCTTGTGGAACAGCCAAATCGTGCAGGGACGCTGGTAATGAATTGTTTGCATGTGCAGCTTAGATGTTCTTTGTGGAGTTGGAGAAGTCCTCAAGGTGTGTTGTGGGTTTGCTGTGGGTGCTGTAAGGTGCTGGAACGATACTCAACAGCAAGTCGAGTGTGTTCTCAGTCTGTAGGCTCTGCCTTGTCACTGATTGTGCGATTTTCACGGACAGGATCTCAACATGCAGCCAAGGAGTCGAGAGAGTGTCTACTGTTTGGTAACCTCATGACTGCATCTCTGCTTTTTTTCCCCTGGGTGCTCTCTTTCTGCTGACAGTGTGTTACTTGTGCAATCGAGTGTGCACATCTTAGTGTTAAGTGTTTGAGGTGATGACCCTCAATTCAGTTCTGAGACCATGCTGTCCAGGGAAAATGATGGATTGCCCTGTGAGGGGAGCCAGTTGTTGCCAGGAGAGAAAAAGTTCTGATATCTTATGCTCATGTTCAAGACTTATCAGAGAGACTGTTGAATTGAGTTTAATCCGTTGTCTCCTGTGTTTTAGGTAACTGACGACAGCCAGAGAGTTTTATCTTGGAGGCCCAGTGGTCCTACTGAAAACAGGAAAATTTCAATTGGTTCTTTCAATAGAAAAAGTTGCTTTTAAACCTGAGCAGTACTGTGAACACACAGAGAGACCAACGGCATGGTTATTGTGTGTACGCACATGTAGCCGCCAATGATAGTCGGCAGTGTGAATCCCTGAGGCCACAACTGAGTCAAGATTAAAGTCCTTGATACGCCTCCTCAAGTCCAGGTAAGCAGGTGGTTTTCAAGCCATCTGAAAAGCACAGTTATTACAAGCATGGCTGTAAAGTCTTAAAACAGTGTACATCCTAACTTCCTGGCTATAATTCATTTTAGAATTAATTGCTTTAAAATCCTTATCCGACATTATGACTTTATTAGGGCCACTTTATTAGGCCTACCTCAGTCTGTTGCAATTCAATACAGCAGCTAAGCCATAAATTCTACCTTTATCAAGTTTGAAATGTTCACTTTTTGTTTGTTAAATTTAAATATGTTTATTACTAAAGTCACAATTGAAAGTGGTGATGCATTATTTAGATAAGTGTAACTAATTTCTTGTCCTTCCCATTTACACACATGAGGGGAATATTAGAAACAGCTCTGAATATAATGCACTTTAATACCATCATTAATTATGACCTCAGTGAAATGTATAATTTAATGCACATCTCCGAGACACTGTCAAAGATTATAAGCCTCATGAATGTAGACTTTATGACAGATCTCAAATTACGCATTTAACGCTTTTTATGTTACATTTTTTGTTACAATATTGACTCTTTACATATTGAATTCCACTCGTATTTGATTCTAAAGCAGGTCTGAAAAGAAAAAAGTGCTCGCACTGTGTTACATTATTGCTGCTAATAGTGTGAGTGCTTATGTAAATGACTTGTATATGTAAATGGGGGGAGTGAGAGCAGAGAGCTCCAGTGGAACGCAGCGATGCTTCTGAACTCAGACTTTCTGCTTGATGACGCCTTTGGTGTCTGAAAATCACAGCAGCACGAATGCCATGTTTTTTTTTTTTCAACTCGGATTTAGCTTTTGAAATAATTAATAGGCCTCCCCGTGACACCCCATTTCGCTGTTTGACTCCCGAACCTCTTGTGTCTTGTATTTAAATGTTTTGTCATCAGCAGTAAAAAGTGAGATGAAGGCAAAACCAGAAACAAAGCTCACATATACAGCATCACAGTGTGGTAAGTGCTTAGTTGCACCGTCAGCACTTTGTACTCGCTGTAGAGCCGATCCCTGATGGGAGACAAATGATCTCAGTAAGCCCAGGAAGTAAGACTCCGGTCTGCTTTTTAACATGATGGAGAGCAGCGCTCGCGCAGCTGGCACCCAAGGAATACAGTTTGCGATCGCTAGCAAATACATACTGGCAGCTGCACAGGCCTCTACATTTAGACGTGTTTACAATACAGGGATAATCCAGCTGGGGTCTCCATTCACCCCGTCAGGGTTTATGTGCAATAATGACCAGCTCACTGTACATAATCCTGCTTATTACACGACTACTGTACCAAAGTAAACTGTAGTAATCTGTCACAAAATATTGCTTTAAAATGATTTTGATATTACCCTAACCCACTTATTAGCAAGACTCCAAACATTAATGTAGCACCTGTGACAGAATCAAAAACAAACAGTGTATGTTAAGGTGTTTGCAGTCTCTAATCCAGGAGTTAAACTCAAATGATGAGGGGACCATTTCACCAGACTCTCAGTGTTTCATCTTTCCCTCTCCTCCCCTGCATCCTCTGGTGTGCTGCTCTGAATGTGTAGTAGAGTAATGTAGCTTCAGACTTTATCTCTGGAGCACAGCATCTTTCCTTGCATATTAGAACAGAAAGCATTTGTATGAAACCCCACAAAAAAAAAAAAAAAAATTCATCGTCCTCATTTCTGTGGTCTGTCCAAGATGCCCCAGCAGCTTAATGGTTAAAGCACATAACACATAACCATAATGTCCCTGGTTCCATCCCAGCCAGGGACCTTTGTTTATTTCCCTCTCACTCCCCACATTTCCTTTGTCTCTGTATATTTTCGACTGCCAAATAAAGAAGGAAAAAAATCCAGGTCAGCATTTCTTTTAGGTTGGAGAGGCCTTTCGATTTCAGGTGTGCTGTGGTAAATCAGAGTGCTGTCGGTCTTATCTTAGCAGCCTTATGTTGCACAGTTTGGTGCAGCTTGCAAAGGAAAATTCTGTTATTTTTCAACCCAGGTTGTTTTCTCATGACTGCGGCCGTTGAGACCCTGAGTCATGACTCACCACCTCCATTATAAAGATTCAGGAAAAGGCAGCTTCGGCAAAACAACATGTCGGGTCAAGCAGTGCGAGACTACCACAGTTTTACAAATAAACATGGTTTTTACATAAATCATTCCAAAACTTGTCTCTGAGTTTGACAAAGTTATAATGACCCGGTCTCTGAGAGTGCAAAGTTATAATGACCCAGAGAACGGCCAAAATTTTGAGAGCCAGGTTTAAAAAAAAGATCTAAAATAACCAGCCATTTTGTTTTTCAGGAAAATGAAATAAAGGACTGGGGGAAAATCAATCTTATATTTGCGGGTCAGATGTAATTATAAATCATTACAATAAAAAGCAAAAACAAAAAGACCTAAATGTCTCACGGACCTGATCTTTGAGACCATTTCTCTCATGTAACAATCGCAAATTTGAGCTTGAAGAATTTAAAGTAGGTGAATTGCTCTTTTTTTTTTTTTACTGTCTGTTGCAGTGAATGCTGTATTTACTGTGTCGATTTCTCCATCCTAGTCACATATGATGCAAGTGCAGCGAGTGAGTGAGCATTAACTAAGGAATTAGATCGAAATCTTGTGCATCTTCCTGCTCCCGCCTGCAGAGTTGGAGTTCAGGACTTGTATTTTCTTTGCTAAATACATTGTTGTGTTTGTCTCTTGAACAAGCTGTTGTAACATTAGATGCTGGTTCAAAGGACAATAACTTTACTATTGGCATAAATCCAACAGAATTTCCACAATTGACAGAACAGCTCGGGTAGAGTGACCTTTTTTTTTTTCACAGTTGTCTTGCAGGTTTTGCTGTGACGTCTGGTGTAAGGGTTTGTGGCAGCTAGTGAAAAGTCTGTTATCTCAAAACATAGTTCTTGGATTGCAGCGCTTCTTGGAGCTAAGGTCGGGCTGAGTGTCAGTGAAAACCAGTCTGGCATCTTTATAAGCACCGTTTGATTTTCTCTTAGATGTCTATAGGGACTTCATCTTGCCCTTTTGTTCCCTGTTTTTCAACTCTCCTACACTCTCTTATAGAAGTTAGGGTTCATTGAACCATGGCACAAATGCTTTGTATTTAGAAAGAGAATAGATGATGGCACAAAGTGAATTTATTATATTTTCTCTTATCCTGCTTGTTTGTTCAGCCAGTTACTTTTTAGTTAGATATTCAGTTAGATATACAGAGTGGTTTGTCTTATCTTCTTATTCCTGTAAGGGGCAATAAACTCCAGGGTAGTAAAACACATACTATTCAAAAGGAAAATTAAGGCTCCTCAGAATGAAACCTTCATTGGCATGGTAGCTAACATAAGACGTTTTAATCGATCACATACAGCTGGATAAAAACATGAAGACTATACATTTAAAAACAGCTTGTTAGTGAGAGAGTGAAAAGCATAGTCTTAAATCTGTAAGAGCAGAGATCAGTAGGGACCCTTCAATTCAATTTCAATTCAATTTTTTGTATAGCGCCAAATTACAACAAAAGTCATCCCAAGGCACTTTACATACAGAGCAGGTCCAGACCGTACTCTTTGTAACCCTTAATGTGAAAAGAATAGGAAACAAATAACGGTGAGCTTCAGTGAGTGAATGGTGCTGCCGGTGGTGTCGGTGATCTGTAAATGATCAATCACAGCGGGCTGCTTTGACCCCTGTGAGCTGAGGTCATTGGTGGTGTGTGATATCAGGAGGCCTACAATCATCATGATTGCAGAGTCAAGTCGCTGCAAACAGAAAGATTGACATCAGTAAACAGCACTATGTTTCATTGATGCAATAGTGGATTGTGGCTATAGATAGCATGTTAGCTTCATACATTAGCCTTTTATAGTTCCACGTAGCATTTCTATAATGGAGCCCTGAATGAATTGAGATGTGAAAATGAAATGCAATACAAGCTGAGAGGATGGCCTGTACCATTTAGTATGACAAACTACAGTAATAACAGGAGACAACAACTTTAAACTCACTCTTTAGTAGAGTGGCTGCAGTACAACAGAAGGTGTATGAATTAGCAAAACTAAAAAATAAAGTTGGATGACAAACAATATATTCTGGAGATTTAAAAATACTAAATGATGAATGTTACCATAGGATACTTGAAATTATGGCTATAGTAATTTACAGTAGTTCAACAGTAATAATATTTAAATTATATTTGGTAGATTTAAAAAAAATCAGTGTAACATCACAATATCAAATTAATAGTTAATAGCATCTCTTACCAGCATAAACCTTCCCTTTGCCAGAGTAGGATACGATTATTGATCAGGTAGTCCTACGTTTATTTTCTTTTTTATTACAACCTCTTTTATATCATGGATGAATAATTCAGCTAAAATGCAGCTACTTATACACAGCAGTGGTCCAGGTCACTAAAGATGGGTTGAAAAACCTTTTGCAGTCCTGGGATGGAATTGCTCAAATAATACACTCTTTTAATGAAATGATAATTGTTAAATAATTGTTGTATATATTGCTATATAACAAATAATTCTATTGTTTCCTCTTAAACTATCCTGCTGCTGTTTGTTGAGGCAAATAGGATTTTGTGTGGAGGCTGATTGATCTCAATGGTAAACTTTACTGATTACGGTAAATAAAAACAACATTATGTCGAACTGTGAGGTTCAACATAATATACAGTTCATGATACCAGTGTTTTAAATAGCTTGTGCACAGAAGACTCATTGTTTTTAATGAGCCTCACCTCTCGAGTCCATTACTGCCAGCTTTTACCAATACCGCTTTGTGTCAGCAACTGTGCTGCCAATATCATTTAAGGCTACTGCTGTCAAAGTCCTAAAGTAATACAGACATGCTTTTTTACAACCCTGTTCCTGTGCACAGGCAGGATTTTAGTTTCAAGATGAAGAACATTACTAATGGTAGCTTGTCTAGTAGTTAGTGAGCAACGAAAATAACACTGAAAAAAAAAATCTGAACTGAATTATTTTCATTTTGATATTTTTTTTTGTATTCCAATGTGTTTTTAATGAAAATCGGCTGATTGTTTTCTTCATGTCAATCTTTTTTCAGTGACATTCTTTTTTTTTTCCACTCTCAGATTTTTCATCACCAACAGCAGTGACTTTCATTAGCTGGAATTCCTAAACTGCAAGCAAGTTTGTTTCTCTCTGCTATCGTTTTTCATAGACCCTGACTTTGGCTATGATGGCTGACTAACTTGTTCCGGCGACCAGCATAAGGTCAGCGAGAAGTGAACTTTAACCCAGCCTGGTTTGATGTGAAAACACAACAGCAGAGAGATACAGACTTCACATACTTGCTGTTCATGGAAGCCGTAGCTGAATGCGAGGTTCGTGGTCATATCATTAATCTTTCACTTGAACTTTTTTCAGTGCCAATACTTGTTTTAGTGCCAATTCAAGTGTTTCAATGCCAGTTTTTCCTTTTTCAGTTCAGGTTTTGTTTTCAATGCCAATTATTATTTTTGCCAAAATTTAAAGTCCCTGTTCAAGCGCCAAATAGGCTTTTGTATGTCTGTGGTTGATGACTGTTATTTAAAATGTAATCACAAAATTAAAATGTAATAACCAGTCCTGTTTCAGTTAATCACATTCATTTGGCCCCAGTCCCAAAGTGTGCAGTAGACAGACGAAAGCAAAACACTTATTATATAGTAATTTATTAATTTTGGCGAATGTCTTTTGAAGGGCAATTTACAGCTTTTACCAGAGCCATAGAACAATACTTTATAATTACAACATTTACAGGTGCAGTTCAGTTTGTCTTTTTACATCAAACGATGGCGGTGAGCTGTGAAGACAGGAACACAGAATCAATGCGTTGAACACAGGAACTGGAGACAAAGCAAAAATACTTTTCATCGGTCAATACTTAAGTTGCTCATTGACCCGGCCTATAGGAATGCATTTGTCTTAATCAGTCTCTGAGCGTCACAACGCGTTCATGACAGATCGTCGTTGCTTTACAGCAGAGTGGACTGACAGGGTTGCCAAATACAGTCAAGCAAAAGCATCAAAAAACTGACACGTATTGTCGTCATTCACCTAAATATCGACACCGCTCATGGCATTATCTGATAGATATACTGTATGTAACTGTCCTTAAATGTAAAAAAAAGCTGACATTAAACACAGACGAGTGTGAACACCATGTGTGTGAAAGCCACAGCAGTTTGTATTCAAACTTTTCACTCAGACTCATTTGTATTCCACAACACTATAATCCTGTAATAGAAAAGATAAAATATGCAAATTTGGGAACGTGGAGTGCTTCGAGATAGCAATTTGAAGGTTAAGATTGATTCAGCAATATCTACTATGTTTCTATATCCAGTCAAAAAAGGCAAAGAAACATTTTTTTAACAAGAATGAATTAATAAAAGGTTACTGAAAAAAGCCATAAGGAAAGAAAAGCCTTAACTCTACTGTCTCAAAGCACTCTTTCAACAGAATGGGATTGTGAACAAAAGGAGAGGAGTGATTTCAATAGTACCAGAGGCGGCTAGTTATTCCAAATCTTCAGCCATTGTAAGAAGCTGAACTCCTAAATGTTACGGAGGGTGGCTTGTCTTTAATCTCTTATATTCTTTTGTCAAAACCTGCTTCAGTGATTTCCTGGATCAGTCTTCTTACCAACCGTTCGGGATATTTAAAGTGGTTCATTTTTCAGGGTTATTCTCTCCTCCTTTTTTTTTTTTTTTTTTTTTTACTCTTACAATATTACCAAAAATAAACTCCTGCAGTTTAAAAAAAAAGTGAAAACCAGTCGATGTAAAATGTTTGGATTTGAAGAAGCATGTTCATGAATAATTTATAGAGCCACTTCCAAATAATAAATAAACAAATGAATAAATAAACAAGCAGGCAAGCAAACATCAACAAACACATTTTTCCCAGTATTTTTTTTCTCCGTATAAATGTCTCTGGTAATCCAGTGTCCAATTCTGTGATATTCTTGAAAAATAGTCTCATACAAGTTATTTACCACACTGTTGTTTTCCAAAAGGATGTGGATAAGGAACAGCGTGAGAATTCTGCAGTAGATCTGACACATGTAGCTGGCAGCTGTAGACAACTGTTGCAGTCTGGCAAAATAGAGAGATCTGAATCCTCCTAATCGTCCATTCTGATAGATGAGAGACGTCCTCAGCTGTCATCGAACACATGGCGCATGTGCTTGCTTGTGGTCACTAGCAGATGGAAAGTTGTCTTTCTGTGCCATAATCTCTCCAGTTGATTCATTCTCAGTATTCTCCCTCAGTCATGATCCCTCAGTGTTGAAAAAATACATTTTTTTTTAAACTCTTAAAACTAGCCTTTACTCTACATTTTGCCTCCCAAAGCTTTTTTTTTTTAGTTCTCTGATGTGCTTTAGCATCCATTGAGGATTTTAACACACCTCCAGGGTTCTCGTGGGAAAAGCCTGACGGATTCTTCCGGCTCTGTTTCAGTGAGATGGGTTTTTTCCGAAACTGGAGGAAGAAACCGAAATGGTGGGACGGTGGGGGGTGTAAAACGGTCTCTGTCCTGACACAGTGTTTCCTGCTATGTGTCTTGAACACACAGTCTACAAAGACAGGGCCTGGAAAAAAAAAAAAAAAAAAGAAGACTCGTACAGGCATTTGGGCTAAAGCACGGTGGCGTTGTGGCCCTCCATCCTGGGCAGCCTGGGGTCCTGTACTGTCCCCATGGTGACTAGCAGTGGACGGCTATCCTCGGACAGAGCCGACCGACTCAGGGACACTGAGGTGGGGATGGAGGCCCCCCTCTGGTGGGCTGCCGACGAAGGCATGGAGGTGCCCTGTTGGGGCAGGGGGGGCGGTGGAGGGGGGTTGGGGTTACCGTGGGCGGCCTCCAGCGGCATGCCTTGCTCCTGGTAGCCGTAGCCGATGTTCCCACAGGGGAATCGTCTCAGTCTGTAGAGGGGAACTGGGGGCAATGCGGCTGAATCTAAAAGCAGAGGTGACTGGGCAGCAGGAGGTGGTGGCGGGGGTAACAGAGGCCGGCAAAGACCCTGCTGCTGCTGCTGCTGCTGCTGATGGTGCAGCAGCTGGAGTTGGTGCTGCTGCTGGAGCTGATGCTGGAACTGCTTGTGCTGGTGCTGGTGCTGGTGCTGCAGGCCCAGCGCCTCCGCCACCTCAGCCACAGTCCGACCCACATGCTCCTGCCCCTCTCCAGGCACCCTGCCGCTGCTCCCACCCGCTCCCCCGACCCCCGCCTGCCTCTGCTGCTGCTGCTGCTGCTGCTTCCTCTGCTGCAGGAACCATGAGCCGTACGTCGGGTTCCAGAGACTGGTGCTCTTCCCGTTGTGGCCCTCCTTCTCTGGCGGGTGGCCCTGGGTAAACCCCAGGTTGATGTGGCCCCCCTGGGGGCTGGCCTGGGTGGTGACGTGAGGTCCCTTGGCAGTGAGTGTGGAGGTGGCTGTGGAGGTGACTGTGTTGGTGCTTGTCATGGCGATGGAGGTCTGCGTGTGAGGCTGCTGGTGCTGGTGGAGGTATGGCTGGGGCTGGGCCGACATCTGTGCTTTGGCCTCCGACGCTGTGCTAGTCACGACAGTGTGCTCCCCGCCTCTCCGGTTCTCTTCTGTAGGGTAGGATGGGGGTGGCTGTGGAGCCTCCGCATCAGGCACCTGGGCATTCACCAGCACGGTCGGCGCTGAGGGGTCGTCAGGGCGCATGGGTACACGCTCCTCCTCTTCAGGGACGGGTCCATACTCTATAGGCAGGGGCATGGTCACCACATCAGGGTCCTAAAATGGGGTCAAAGATATCAGAGTCGTACTCTGTTACGACTGTTACCAGCATTGTCTTTTTTTTCTTACAGCAGTACAAATAAGCTGTAAATGTGAGGAGAGAAAATTTAGTCAACAGTTTCTTATAATGAAAACTGTAACTGGCAAATTTAATCATCTGTAGCTAATGAACATAAGTTCTGTGAGTGAACAAAATTATAAAATGAAATTATTGGCTGTTGTCTGAATAATATTCTTCTTTACACCTGTGTGTGTTGTATTTATGGCTTGTGTAGGTCATCCTGTATGATATTTAAATTTTTGAAAAATAGAAAAGGAACTGTGTCTTTTTATTGTTCAAGGCCAACAGAGTGGGAATGGATCCTTAGATAAATGATCTTGCATGACCTGAGTGCATTACAAAATGTTCAGACAGGTACTTAGCAGCGAGTTCAGAAGTAGAATGGAGTAAATGAGTGATAGCTGGTGGATGGTGAAGTAAAGTGCACCTTTTGTATAATGTCTTACACAATGTGAACAAAATCATTTTTCATATAGGAAACTTAATTTGGCTTTGTTTCGTTTGTGTAGTTACCTGTAAGCAGTAGTCAATTCTCTCCAGGATAGTTGAGAAGTTCGGCCTGTCTTCAGGCTGATGCTGCCAACTCTGAGTCATTATACGGTACCTGAAGATACACATGAATGAGTAGACACACCCGAGCAGAAAACCCTTAATGAAGACATTTTCTGCCACTCCATGCAGGTACATAGAAAACAAACAGAAAACACCGGCTGACGGGCAACATCTCTCCCGCTGATTTAACAAATGCCGGATTGATCAATTTCCACAAAATATTCTTAATAGTCGTTTTGATTGCTGCGGGCAGAATTAAAGTGTAATCTCCCACCAGTTCGAGTCATTGTGTTAAATGGGCGATGCAGACTACATGAGAAACTAACGGCGCAGTTAAATCCTGAGATATACTTTTAATTGCCGAGCTGATTCCGACTGGAGCTCCTGCTTTTATTAATCAGCGTGTCCCGTCGTGAGACTGTTTCACAACTTCAAATTAAAAGAGCACCGCAGGGCCGAGCGTGTTTTTTTTACACGCCATTACAAGGAACATGCGAGGCGGGTTTGCTAAATGGTACGAGGAGTACTCTGCGAAGCTGTGGCCAACAGGTGTGAAGAATGTGGAATCGCAGAGAAGCCAAACGTGTGGCTCGACCGTGTGTATGAGAGAGAAAATGTGTGTGTTCATCTGCCCATACATGTTTTATAATAGAGTTGGCATGAGAGGCGGCATCAGGAAAGCGAGTGAAAAATTCGGTGTGATATAGAAACGGTTTTTAAGCTCTCTATCAGCTCCCCATGACTTCTTCCAAATTGGGAGGCAAACATGAAAGAAAACTGCTGATGTGGTTTCAATATTGAAAGCACTGAGAGCAATCTCCCAACGCCTTCTAGGTCACAGCTTGCTTACGTGTCAAGACTGAGAGCCTTTCATGTCTGCCACTGTGTTTGTATTTTTTAATGTTGCCTATGTGTATATGCATCATATGCAACTGAGTATTCTTCTTTCATGTTTATGTTCTGCAGAAGCTTAATTAAACCTCATGGGATCACATTGTTCTTGTGGTCATGTAAAGCACATGAAAGCATCTGAGTGTGGATCTGCACTTACACCGGCCCAGGGCAGTTTTTAGGTGGGTCCATCCTTCCGCCATTGGTTACAAACTCCAATACTTCCTGGTTGCTGCGACTTGGATATGGCATGTAGCCCAATGAGAAGATCTCCCACAGCAGGACCCCGAACGACCTGAGAAAGGCAGATGATGAGAGGTCATAAATTATCAAGTCATAAATTATGAGCATCTTCGAGCAGTACAGGATGAGAGCAGAGGACGAAGAATGAGACAGACAGAAGACGAGGAATAGAAAACACATTAGTGGGGATCAAAGGCACTGAAGGACAGAGGAAGGTGGGAAACAGAAAGGGAGAAAGCGGGCAGGTTGGGACAGCAGACGTCTGAGTGTGAAATATAGAGGGTGAAATCACAGAGAGGGCGAGCCGAGGCTGGCAAGAGAGAAGTGTGAGGGATTCTCACCACGTGTCGGTTTTAGATGTAAAGATGCCCTCCATGAAGGCTTCAGGTGGCATCCACTTCACTGGCAGCATGGCACGCCCACCCTTCCTGTAATAGCTTGCCCTACACACACACACACACACACACACACACACACACACACACACAAGTCAAATGCTTGATGACTATCTGTGGCTAATAATAGTCATACTGGCATTTGTTGGCATCCTAATCGTAAAAACTGTAGGAGTTTTAAAATGAGCATCAGCATTTGCAGTTTGCAGCACCATCACCATTCTAACATCTGGCAATTAATTCACTCTTTTGTCAGTGGCTGTATCAGCGCTCTTATCCAATCGCGCTTTCAGCTTCCTAACATGGTGGTGTGAGAGACCCTCTAAGAACTCCTTATCTGGCTGTGAGGAAAGAGGCAGATTTTTCGCCGGGCCGAGCCTCGTCTGAGCTGTTTTTAATGCTGCCTCGTGCTTGCCGTCGGCAGAGAAATTATCTGATGCGCGCTCTATCTGATCGTTGCCGCTGATAGAGGTCACCGCCCGGCTCGTGTCGCCCTGCTCGAGGCACGGCAGCGAGGGGCCAGACGTGAATCGGGTTCTGCTCGGCTCCCTCGTCCGTCATGGCGTCCGCGCAGATAAACGGACAGACATCAAGATCCGAGTTAAGTGGTGTCAGCCGTGTTTGGTGGGGAGGAAGCATCGCTTTGGCATGGTTTGCCGTTGCAGAGGAGTAAATCTGTTTGCCCCAAGTGATTTTGTCATAAAAATGACACTTTTTCTCCCTAAGCAGTTGTTTGTAAACATAGCAAGTAGTTCATGAGAAATAGGACTGTGATAGCCTGTAGACACAGTTCGTGACTGGAAGGTTGCCAGTTCAACTCTTTGGGCCTTATGGGAAAGTAGATGAGTAGTGGTAACACTTTCTTTCTCTTTGCCTTCAAAATCTTGACAAGTAAGTGAAGCACCAACTGCTCTTCCCCGAGCTGCATATGGCTGCGGGAAAGGACTGTAATTACAGTGGGCAGCTCCCAGGTGTGAATGTGAAGCAGGATGAGAAAAGAGCATTGTGCTCAGTACACATTCCCTGCACAAATAAAAGCTAAAAGAAACGGAGCGAAGAAAAGAATGGCAAACACATCAAAACATCAGAAACAGGGTGGCAAAGAATAAAACAGGCAATTGCAGCTTGGATAAAATATGGGACAACAAGCAAGAAAAAAAAATTTGATTGTGGTGTTTGGCCGCCTGAGTTCCTCAGATATGGCATCCAAAGCCTGTGGGCTTGGGCTGCATGACCCATCACATTTTGTCTTTAGTTTAAGCTGATTTCAAACTGTGTTCTTGCTCACCAGGGGCAGAAATGTCTGAACTAATGTTAAAAAGCCTTAAAAGTATTCTGTACAAGAAAATCCAAAATATTATGCAACTAGTGCTAGAAAGCCAAAACAGATGAAATAAGATATAATACATATGCACAATCTGCCTCACCTTCTTGAATCAGGTGATGCCAGTCAACAACAACAACAGAAAAGCTAAATTTTGCGATATCTGTTACTTACGAAACCATCTTTTTGGTGTGATATGTACTGTAGTGAAAGTTTGAAAGTTAAAACAAGAAGAGACAACTGCATTTTCCACAGTATCGACTTGAGGCAAATAACAAGAGCCAGCGCTCATTATTTGGTTGAACTCAGAGCTACAGCTGTGAGTCTTCAGGGGAGCTGAAGTGAAGATGAATATAGATGATATGCTGTCAGATAATATGGCTGTAAGGGAAATATATACTTAGCAAACTATTGGCATAAGAAGTTAGCCTTGAAGGAAATTTCACATAATCAATGAAGCGGAGAAAACAATCACTAGTCGAGTCTGTTTGCTTGACAGATTAGCTGAGAACCACTGCGGGGCAGTCACACAGCTCCCCGCCCAACGCCTTAATCTATCACTTAGAATAACACCATCAATTAAGTGATGGGAATCAGTTACCTCCCGCATTTTTAAGCCTACAATTAGAGGACCGAATCCTGCCACCATCTTCTCTGCTGTGCCCCCTTACTCAGTATCCTTCTAATTTTGTCCATCTATGCCAATAAAGAAAATAGTGAGGGGAGCGGACTGGCATCAAAAGATGCAATTAGATCAAACAGCTGTGGCAGTGGGTGATCGGTGAATCCGGTGTTTGGTGCTCTGATTTCAGTGATAAGGAGTTAATAAAAATCAGGCTGTCACAATCTCATATATTTTTGTTGTAATATATTTACAGCCGGCGCCTTTTCTGACCTCTGCAAGTGAAATGCATCTTTACAAAAAGATGACCTGAAACTTTGGTGCATTACTATTCAGTCTGTTATCTGACCATTAGAAAATGCTGAAATATTTTGAAAGATTGAGGGATTGTAAAATGTAGAACATAAGACTGATAATCCCCCTATCAGTGGATCGACCTCTATTTTTTTTAGCATGGGGTTTATGGACATATTTATTACCACTGCTAACACCACCAACACAGACTGAAAGCTGAGCTGCAGATTAGGGAGGCTTAAATACAGTCCCTGGAAATCTATAGCACAAATGGAGGTGTTTTATACGCGTGTGTGCTTTTTTCTTCTGTGAGCGATTCAGTGTGCAGAATAGAGGCTGGAAGATAGACAAGCATTAGGGGCGAAAACTAACTCTAAGAGACAGCGGCATTGAGCAGACTGTGTTGAATGGAGAGTGAGATAGAAGAACACAATGCAGAGCCTAATACTTGTGCCTGTTCACTGAGGTAAATGTCTTTGTTCTGCCTTTGCTGTGTGTGTGTGTGTGTGTGTGTGTGTGTGTGTGTGCGCAACCTAAAGTCATGCTACACACCACTGTTAATCGTTCCTGTGAGAATATGGTCATTTAAGGCAAAATATCAATTCTTTTCTGAAGGCACAGTGAATTTCTCTTCATCGTGGCAGCTGTTTACCTCAGGATGATTACTGACTGGCAGCTATTGTTTACCCAGCTTTTTATTTACCGCCGCTTCACGCTTCGGTGTGCAAGCATGCGTGCGAGTGAATCTGTGTGCGAGAGAGGAAGTCCAAAGAACACCACGCGCAAGCACGCCCGCGGCTCCCCTCCCAGAATATAAAAAGCTGACATTAAGCCTCGTCCTCGTCCCTCACTGTGACACCCGTCCCCTGCCTCGGAAAGACCCCCATGTCCCTCATCACATAGCAGGAGGGCCACATCATGAAACAGCAAAAATAGCACACTGAGGGCGTAGCAGTGTTGCACTCTGAACAACCATCTCTCCATCTCAAAATAATAACAATGATAATAAAAAAAAAATCCCAGTCCCGGCACGACGGCTCCAGGATGAGAAATAAAAAAGAAAAAATCACATGGAGGCACCTGAAAAACTGACATCAGCAATTAAATCAAGTGCTCCTAATGCGGCCCCCCGTGGGTATTGTGCAACAGCCTTTCCCGGATGCTCTGAGAGTGACTTTGCTCTCGTGTGACTTTCCATCGCATGATTCGAAAGTGCTGCGTTGATGTAGCTGAACGTCGTGACATATGTCCCCTGCTCTAATTTCTTACCAGATGAAAGGCTTGGGAGATTTCCCCGCTGGATTGCGCGTTCATTTAAATGGTGTCACGTGAAATCGTGGTTAAAAAAAAAGAAAAAAGTTTGAGCTAAGAATAAGAAGATGCCGTTGGGGCTCCACATGAGCTGATGTAAATTAAAAGAAAGCATCAGTGTGATGGAGAATAAAAACACTTTCGCAGCTGAGCTTGAACATTTTAAAACAGTCTGTTATATTGTACATGTATTGTAGTATATATGTCCATGCAGTTAAAATAACTTGCACAAAACTGCACACAGCGTACTCATGTTTATTAGCCATTTGTCTTTATACCGAATTACAATAAAAGGAATAAAGAGGAAACAGATCTATCATTGTCTCAGTCAATGAGTCCAGCTTTTTCTGGACTGTGTTCACTCACTGCTGTTTGGGGAAACAGTTTGAGTTTGGCTCTTGCATTTTGTCCTGCGTGTGGAGAATTGTCCATACACAAAATTTGACTGAATGAGTTCCACAAAGAGAATGAATAAACAATTGGAGTTGGAGACTATTGAGAAAATGACAGCAATAGTTATTTGTTCAAACAGCTTAAGATGCCCTATGTGTGGCACCTCGCCGGAGCTATTTCAGCTGGCGACCTCGTGCCATGCTCGACTTCGACTGCGTCAAGGTATTGCGGTATACCAGGGTATTTAAAAATCCCAAAGGTAAGATTTTCAATACTGTCAAAAATTCCGCTCTTTCCGCTGTGTTGAGAAGATGTATTGATGTACAGCACGTGCTACCAGAGGTCAGTCTCTGCTGGTGGAACAGACAGCTGAGCTGAGAAAGATCGCACCTGCGGGTGCAGGGGGATGACGTTACAGGACTAGGAAAAAAGAAAAATACCTCTGCACCTGTTTAGGAGTATTTTGGGTGTAGTCTCAATGATAAAGGTGAGCCAGCCAAACCCAGCAAGACTTGTCCAAGTAGGTTAATTGCATATTTGACTAACAGCATTGTAGGCTACACGGTGTCCATGACTAATAACTCAGTTTTTAATTTGATTCTTTTTTACACAAAGACTATCATATATTCCTCAGTTAAATATCAAGAAGGTATAAAGGTATGAAAATATAGACAGAGCCTATGTTATACCCCCGCTCTCTCCCCTGTTTCCTCGTCCTCTGTCCCTATTCAATTAATAAGCCTACGCTGATGTCCAGTGCCAAAGCATCCTTGTAGTGCAGCAAAAAGTTGGAGAGGAAGTGAGAGGGGCGGGGATGTGTGTACAAAGCATTTGACTGTTACTGGAGACACTCGCACCAACGGTCAACATTCATTTCTTGCGCACACTTCTGACCTCACCCAAACCATATCCAGTACTGACGGCTCTCAGAGCTGCAACAGACTTGAAACCTGTCCGGAGAGGGCACTGAAAGCCTGGTATTAAGTTACACTTTCACCATAACATTGCCAGATTAGATCATACTCATATGGGTTGTTTTTTAATTATTCATACAGATGTTTTCTGTATTCACTGATTAAGAACTGTTGGTTAGGGTGCTGGGTATTCATATATCTCTGCAACACAAACACGATAATACTGTTCCTGGGTATTCACTTTTGATGCTGATACAGTAAAGACCTTTAATGTTATGTTTGAATATAGCTGCCATCCGTCACCCTGGTCTTGGGATTAACTTCATAGAACTGGTCTTTTGTCCCGCATGCTCACTATATCACTGTTTCCCCACATATTTTTCAAAAATACATTTTCTTTCTCAATTTAGTGTGAGCTTGTTTTGTCTCAACCCCCTTGATTTACACTCAAATTCAACTCAACCTGGTCTTGATTTTGAGCCAGCCGAGGTGGTCTCGCCTGCTGTCTTACATCAGTCACTGAACTGTGCTGGAATTGTACCTGTAAATGTCTCGAGCCATCCCAAAATCTCCAATCTTGGCCACGCGGCCCGGTCCTTTGCAGGTCAGGAGGCAATTCCGAGCTGCGATGTCCCTGAAAGAAGAGAGAAACACACAGAGTCAGGCCATTGCATGTACTTGCTGCCTGGGTTTATGGAGATACACGAGGACACGATAACTCACTGCCACTGAGCTGTGTGCCAGACATACTAAACACTGGCATTCACACAGCTTGACTCATACCTCTTCTATTCACTAGTTTACATGTAGTTTCATATATTTGCATCTATAAGAGAGCTCTGTGTATGAACACCTACAGACGCTCCCCTGCTGAATCTGAAGTTCGGTGCAACGACTAAGTTGCCTGGGGCAAGCTGGTAAAGTGTATAGTTTCCTGCAGTGCCTTTATAGCTCTGCCCACATGGTGCATCCAGAGAAAAGATTGAAATGTTCCACAGTATATGCAGGCAGAGTGGGTTAGAAGAGAAAATTCATAAAATTCATATTTGCACTGTACGGAGTTGGTTATCCTTTGAGAAAATACAGTAGTACTCCTGTCTGAAAATAAGAAATGGAGCCCTACACACTGTATTCTGCTCCCCAGGCGTCCGGCTTTCTCAGCATCTTAAGAAGTGACGTTGCGAGCACACTGCTCCTCATCAGACGAAAGACAAGTGTGCACGAGGGCCAATGAATACCCAGAATTTAACATCAAAATAACATCACGTGACACTAGGCTCAAACTAGATCACGAGACGGGACAGGGCTGGAAATGAAAAACTGGCAGGGCTACAACTGCAGCGCTGAGCTGTGCGAGTGTGTCGACAGAAACACATTGTTTTGATGTTTTGCCTCCACACTCTGATTAACTTGGATGTGAAATGACACAATGAGGATAAAGTAATAGTTCAGACTGATTTAAGCTGAGAGCTTTTTAAGACAGGGACTACACTATGCATGGTTGCCCCACTTCAATGTGCCAGAAATGTTTGGAACTATTCAACATCTAATATTATAGTACTACTTCAAGTTTGATATTAAATAATTTAGTATGAAATAAGAACAACATTGTGTCTAGGCCATCCATTTGCTTTTCAGTTTCTCTCTAAAAAGATCTGTTTTTTACTTTGCTTGAGTCCAATTTAGACTGAGGCGGTTATGCGAGTGTCTGTAAACTGAGTTATCAAACCGGCTACAGAAAATTTCCTAAATTGTTGTATCACAGTGCAAAATTTCCTTGTGAAACAGTCAATCCATTTAGGCACATCTCAGCTACTTCAGGAAGACTAAATGATTTATCATAGCATGACTACAATCAGAATGTGGGAGACACACAGACACACACACTTACACAATATCCTTTCTTATGAGGTGCTGTAGCTAAATCCAAGCAGTCCTTGTTTAATGGCTTGGAAGAATTCATGCAAATGATTTGCTTTCGCTTGTGGGCAAGGACGAGCCTTGAAATGCAGCAGTACAGTAGCTGTCACAGACTGCTCGCTGAGGGCTTAAGGGAAGGACACAGTGCTATTGTACATGCAGCACAGTGATGTGAGAGCAGGCTGTTATTAAAACAGTGTTAACTGGCTTCATACTGTAGACCTTATTTACAGTCAATTTTAACTGCAGCTTAAAGACCCATTTCACTGCAGCACCTAGAGAACAATCTGTGTTATTAGTCTATTTTAACACCTGAGGTTGCATTAAATTGCCCGACTCTCCTCAGCACACTGCTTCTTTTCAGGTGCTTACAATTTCCAAGCAAGTAAAATGAAGTGACTTGAGAGTAAAATTACACGATCCACCGGCCACAGAAACAAATAAATACCTCCACCGAGAAAAGCAGAAAAACACCACAAAATCCAGAGTGAGTTGTTCTCAGACAGCATTAACCCTGTGATTTAACCTGTTGGAGCAGAGCGCAGCTCATCATCCAACCCTGTAATCCTTGTGAAAAAGCTGCATTTTCTCAGTAGTGGCTACTCCTCCATCCTACCTCATTTACTTGCCCTTTATTCAACCCTGAGTAAACACACCTCTATAAAAATTGAAATTAGCCTCAAGGACAGTGTTAGGGTGAATTTTAATACAGGTTCGAAGGCAGAAAAGCGGGCTGTATAGGAGCTCACGAGCATCCGCAGAAGAGTCAGCCATTAGGTGGATTGATGGGGCTTTACTGTGCCACGTTGGGCCAAACAAGGTTTAATAGGCCTCGTTTGTCATTGGCCAATTCCCAGGAAGTCAAAGAGACATGACAGAAAGGGGGATGCACTTTAATTGTGTTGATGTGATTGCAGGAGCAATTTTGACCTTTTCTCATTTTTGACACGTACTTGACTTTCCTCCTGTGAAGTTGATCTTTGCAAGACAGATTCAAGAGAAGGACTCTAAGATTCTTTAGTTGCATCCCCCGGTTCACCAACTGCTGTTAATATGGGTACGGAAGGGGCGCTCTGTTGACTTGTGCCTTGGCTACAGACCATAAAAAGGCAAGCCGGCTACCCCATCTGCCTGCTCCGATGCTAAACCCATCGCTTGTCCTTTCTGCTATCATACGAAAGGCAGAAGGCATGCAGATGCATACGTCCATATGTTACGCTCAGACGGGTGCAGTTGGCTCACAACTCAGGGTATAAGCAGATGAATGGAGGGAAGTCTGTGTTTGTTGATTTTGTTTATTTCCCTTTTCACATTTGCATTCCATATGGATACGCATCCCCATATGTATGGCATATTGTTTACAGTTTGTTTTTCTCTCTGATCAGTTTAGGTAGGAAGAATAAAGGGCCACAGAAAACAATATGTCCTTTCATATCCATGCTATATATATATATATATATATACACACACACACACACACACACACACAAAAAGGTGTGGTCATCTAATGTATAATATCTAATGAAGTACCTGTGTATAAACTGGTTCTCCTCCAGATACTGGCAGCCCTTAGCGATGTCTCTGGCCACGTTGAGAAGGTCCACCATGGTCAGGCTGGACGGGTGCTCCTGATCACACAGAGAGGAGACAGAATATAATATTTGTGAATATATCTGAGGCAGATTTGGAAAAAACAGCGGTAGTACACATCTGACTGATCTAACTTGGGTCATAGTGTATTCAGAGAGAACAGAAGTGGTAGCTTAAAAAGAAATCACTATTCAATGAATATGTGCACTTAAGCGTGACACAGCAGTGTGTCTCACCAGCCGGGGTCTGGTCTCCCTCAGGAAAGTCTTGAGGTCTCCTCCGGTCATAAGCTCCAGCAGGATGAACCGGGGCATGGCCTGCAGACTGACTCCTATACAACGCACAATGTTCTGGTGGCTGAACTTACTGCAGGGACAGAAACACGGCAGGGAAGGTGATTCAGGAATAACTTTGTTGGCACTGTTTGACAAACAGGATTTGGTTCAAGGTTCATCTAATGTATTTATTCAAATTATTTAATTCTACACCACAAGAAACGCAATGAAATGCAAGTTGTAGTCCTTTTATGCTGCACAAAAAAAAATATCTTTCATGGGTTGAGCACAGATGATGAATTAAGGAGTCTCACAGCCTGAGGACTGAAGCTGCTCTGTAGTCTGGTGGTGTGACAGAAGCTTCTGTATCACTTGCCAGACAGTTGCAGTGAGAGCAGACTGTGGCTGGGTATATTGTCTTTTAGTGTCCTTTGGGCTCTGTGCAGGCACCTCACCACACCAATATCACTGATGCTCAGTAGATGGGCACCAATGATGTTCTGGGCGGTTTTAATCATCCGCTGCAGAGCCCTCCTGTCCTGGACCGTGCACATTCCATGCCAATTTGTAATGTTTCCTGTCAGGATGCTTTCATTGTCTAAGTGGCTCTTACCTGATGATTAGAGCCTCCATGAGGAAATCCAATTCATCTTGCTCAGAGCAAACCTCAGGAAGAGTCTGTTGCAAATAAAGAATAAACATCTCAGTGCAATGAATGCTTCTAAGCCTTACATACAGTAGTTATTATGTTTTATACAATATGTAGCGTCTGATTCTCCATAACAATGAACATAACTTGGTGAAAGAGAGGTCATACAGTATTTGTGCTGTATCAACAAAGCAAAATATAACTGAGAAAAACTTGAGAGAAAATGTTCAATTTCATGATCTCTCCTAATACAAAATTTGATGATGTGTATTTGTATTTAGAAGCCCCTCATTTGATTCAATGAAGTGACCTTTCAAAAACAGAAAAACTGTTATCTTTTCAGAGTGAGAACTCACCTTGACTGCCACCTGCAGCGGACTCGGTTCACCTGGTATCCCCACTGCCAGTCCTTCATAGACTTCACCAAAAGCACCGTGACCCAGACCCCTTGAGACACATAGACACATTTATTATTTACACTTACATCCATATTTAAGACATTTAGCTGGAATTTTTACACAGGAGGGGCATACAAGAGCAATTTTTAAGCTGACTTTTCTTGACTGAAGACATTAGAAGCAGTAAGACACGTCCTGTCCTAATATACACGTGTTCAGAGAATGACCTATGGAGCTGAGTAATAGCTAAATAAATGAGAGTCATAGGGAAAAAAAAAATCAGTGAAGTGATTTCTTTGAAACATGGTATCAGTATTCTAAATTAGTGATTCTCTAACTTTTCAGCCCACAGAGAGCAATAACCGTCTCTGTGTGACATCCTGCTGCAGGAGAGTGCAGTATGATGAACTTTGACATCAAAATTATAGTTTTGATTTCCACTTGATTCATAACTTGCATAAATCTAGATGCAGGAAAATATTCATGAGTCCATAAGAAAAAGAATTTATCACAAAGATTAAGAAGCTGAATGATAAACTGGTGAACTATAAACACATGAAAGATGCATTAAAAATTGAGAAGAGCCCTGCAAAAATCATTTCTCAGGCACACAGATCACTGCAATGGACTTCACGCCTTAGTATGTCAGGCTTTATTTAATCTGCTATGCTGCATTTATGAGTCCACCCTACTTATACAGTTTGTACTAATGGATTTTCATTACAATTACAGTGAGCTGTGTCATATATCATGTTTGTTGAGATAGAGCCACTGATTAATGATGGGGTCCCAAGAGACAGTTCTCACTGAAGTAACATGAATGTCAGTTGTGGATCTTTAATCTGGGCTATTTTACCTGGTGAGGGAGATGTTGCGTCGCGGCACTTCCTTCAGGTCGTTGACCGACGCCGTCTTGCCGGCGAAGCAGTAGTTGGGGTTGTAGTCGGTCATGATGGTGGAGGCCCGCAGCTTACTGAGTTTGCAGTCCGGACTCTGCAGCTCCAGCTGAATGGACTGCAGCTCTGTGTGTTTACGTCTGTACACTGGTGAGATGAAAATGAAAAAGGAATTTCATTCTGCTACTGAGATATCCACAATTTAAAAAACAAACAAAACCTTGAACCCATTTTCCTTGTAGAAAATGATTGCTGGCAGCAAAGTGGAAAGCTTTTACAGTTATTATTTCTCTAAAGACCTTTTTGCTTGTACAACAACAATTTTTATGAAATAGAATTCCTTTGTGTCTGTGAAATATTGATTCCTCTCTATCTGATGCCAGATTTGTCTTTATAAAATATTCAGATACGTAATGTTTCAAAAATAAACCCTTGAAGGATAAATTTGTCTTGTAAATGTACATGTATGGACACTATGACATGTGTGCTGGATGAGCAAACCTGGCAACAGTGTGAACAATATTTGTACCTCCTTCCTTCATATTGCAAGCAAACACACTTTATGTAGAACAGCCCACTGTATGAAGACACTGCTTTTTCTCTTTCTTTCTCTCTCTCACACACAAAACCACATGCTTTATACTGCTTGAAGCCCTCAACCTGGGCTGGGAACACATTAGTCGCCGGGAGAATTGTTTGTGTGTCTGCTTATGTGTGTGTAGCGGAGTTATTTATTTACCAAGTGCCGTCTAATGTACGAGTGCTGTCAGCCGCCGGCTAAGCAGCCATCCATCATTAGCGTGTTTCATTCATCACAGCGGTATTCCCACACCTCCTCTGCTCTCGCCTCGTCTACTGATGTGTGTGCTGGAGTGTAGGTGGGAGTCTGGATGTGTATGTCGGTCTGCAGCCATGAGAGTGAGCGTGGGTGTGTGTGGAGAAGATGATGGCTCAATGAGTGCATATGTCTGGACGTAACAGCCTGAAAGCAGGCGCGCAGACGGATGTCTGCGAGGCTCACTTCCCATTCTGACAACAACCTGCTAAGGGCCATCTGAGAGGGGCCAGACTGGAGAACTTTGTGTGTGTGTGTGTATGAGAGAGCGTGAACATGTCTATTGTGCAAACGGCAGACAGAAGTACTCTTGTAATGTGAACCTCTTAATGGTCATTATCAACTGATTCAGTTTTCCCACATGGAGAACAATGTTTTGTTTGTTGTCAGCTTCATTGTGTTGAGTCACAGCATAACATGTGTTTCTTCTCCGAAACCAGTGGTTCCCACTAAATACTTAGGACCATTAATCACAAAGTGCCTATCATGAAATTCCCCTCCAATCTCAAATTGTTTAATCGGAGTAATAATCAGTGGGCTAAAACTGTAAAACTTTCAAGTATATCACAAGAAAAAAAGAAAAAAAAGAAATTAGGTTTATACAACATGTGTTTTATTTTTTCATCATTTCACAACATCTCAGATTTAACTTTCGACCTCTGACCAGACACTTTTTCAGACTGAGACATGCTCAAATTAAATGTAGTCATTGAACAGCAACTGGCAACCTCCACCAGCCATGTCAAAGGGTGGGAAGGGTTAAATACCTTTTTTAATCTACAACAAACTTCCTTCAAACATCCTGTTGGTCTGCAGACAAGGTATCTCATCCTTTTTGATTGACACTTTTTATATTCTTTTGTCTAATATAAATCCAGTGTGAGGACAGTCGCTGGTGGAAATATTTCCTGAAAATGACACAAAAGCCACAAAAGGACTTTTCCAGCATATTCAACTGTTACTCGCAATTTTAACTGGCACCTAATAACATATGTTGGTAGGGAAGTTCTTAAATCTATCAAAGTGCCCAGTCTAGCTTTGATTTTATTTAAATAAGCTGAACTTCTGTGAACATCGCATGAAAGCTTCAGGTCATATACAGCTATTGCAAAAATTAAATCATTAAATCACTTGTTCTCTTGAATCACATCTGCAGTGGCTGATACGTTTTTATTGGAAATTGATATATTGGTGTCTTAGTACCATATTTTGGTCCTTGCGATAGCCTCTTACAGGTTAAGATCAAGAATCTGTGCTGACTGACGTGTCAATACTTACTTATCATGACTCCGGACACAGCCAGCAGCAGGGCGGCAATGAGGGCTGAGGTGCCCACGGACAGGCCCAGCGCCAGGTGGGAGAGAGATGGCTGGGGAGGCGAGGTGGACACCACTGCAAGACAAGGGGAAACAACAGCGTTCCACAGTTGTTATCTTCCCCAGAGGAGTATTAACATTCACTTCACCACTCTGATCCCCAACTTAATTAATGATGTGAAAGCAATGACACAACAGAGCTTAGGAGCAGCGACGGCCGGTGCATGTTAATTCCTATTCAGCGGCAAGGGGAGATCTCATTTCACTTGTCTAAGCTGAGGAACAAATCGGCACACGGAGAGACACCATATTGAGATTGTGACCTTTTGTGACCTAGCATCATAGAATTATCTACTGCTTGTCATTACTGAGAACAGATTTGCAAATCATAGGGCAAGGAGACACTCTAGGTCATTAAGATATTATTGAGATGGTAATAGCCCTGTTATTTTGCTTCAAATTATAAAGTGACATTCCGCCATATGAATTCATTTCAGATCTCTGTTCATATACTCATTATTCATCAGAGATTGCAAATCATAATTGAAGAGGCAATTCTAGGTCCACAGGGGTTTGTCTACACTCTTGTGTTACAGTTTAACCCATGAAGAAGACGCAGCACTGCTGATTTTTAGTCAAGGTTAACATGGTCTAATGGGCAGAGTCAGCCAGGTGAGTGAACTTAGACTCATTAAGCCCATTATTAAGTGTGTTCATACAAATCCACTGTGCACTGTCCCAACATGAAGGTGAGGCCTTTTATCCTAAACCCTTGACATGATAAGATGAAGAGATGTTATCTGACTGTGGCACAGAGATAAATTATAAATCGTAGAACTCGGGACTCAACACTTCGAAAATACCAGTTAATACCGCTATAGGTATATCCATTTTCATTAACAGGTTAGCTTATCCTACAGCTTGATAATTACTATGAATGATTAAGGCACTATTAAAAAACCTTTCCTCAGATAAAGATTCAATAAAGAACAGAGCCTCCTAGGCTTAATTACTTCTGTAGATTAATTTGTTATCTATTCAACGAGTCACAGTCTATTACAGTTACAATTACATTCAGCTTAACCTCAGCTTAATTTCTGCATTTGGATTAATTTCACATATTTGTGTGGAGGAGAGAGAAATAGATTATGGTTCTTCATTACAAATTGTAGAGTATGCCAGACCTGTAGCATTGACGCAGGACACCCCATCCTTTGCCAGGATGAAGTCATCATCGCAGTAGCAGACAATATTATCCTTGATCTCATGGCATTCGCGGCTCTGACAATGGCTGCAGTTCTGCACCGGACTGATGATCACTTCACCGTCCCCCTCCATAGCTTTAGGCATCCGCACACACACACACACATACACACGCACGCACACAGACACACAGACACACGCACACGCACACACGCACACACACACACACACACGGGGTGCAGAGCAGAGGTTTCCAAAATGAGCAGGATTTGATTAGACATCTCCAGGATGTCTCCCAGTAAAATGAGCAAAAGTTCAATAACACTGCAGTGTAATTTACTGGAAATGATCCTAATTAAAGAATGTATGAAGATGGCTTTTATTCTCACCACCATCATCACCCAGTATACAGTCTCTCCAGTTACAAGAAACATAGATCATAGTGTCAATGATAACAATTAAATCAACAACAAACATCCCTCCAAGAACTCACATCCACATTTCTCAATCATCAAACAGGGATTTGTGGTTGAGAAGCCCTGGTTTACAGCGCAGTCACGAACATACTGGGCTTTATATATATGGAAATTGCTGTAGATGTGGCGACTGAACTTCAGTTTATCTGTTAAATCATATGAAATATGAAATGCCACTCAAGCTATTTATCTGTGTACGTGTTGCTGCTGTGGTCTGGTGGATTCGCTCAGCATTTGTGACCATGAAAATCGTCGCCCAAAGCCTTAAACCTTCAAACTAACGCTGGGTTAAAAAGAGAACACAGATCAGCACGGCATCCGAAATCTATTCACGGTCAACCGGTTTATTGCTACAGCGTAACTGCTCACATTACACACAAACTATATGAAATAAATGGGTGGGTCATCGTGTTGCACGGGGGGATGAGAGCTTGCAGATTCTCATTCCAGCCGACTCTTGCCTTAAACTCGATGAATTTACTGATTCCAGCTCAAGGTGTGTTAATCATTGAAACAATCTGCTGCGTTCGTGGCTGGAAGAAAACCTGCCGACTCTCCGCCCTCAACGACAACACAGCTCAGACTGCCATAAATTGTTTTTAAAAAAAAACAACATTTTTACCACCTCCATTACTTAATTTAGATTTAAGAAACCAATTCTCTAAATTGTAAACTACAGCAAGCAGAGGCAAATCAGTCTACCATGAATTAGTTATGGGCTGTTTGTAGACGCTTGTACTGTTTAGTAAGCAAAGCAAATGTGCTCATTTGCAGGATCTATTTTCTCTCGTCATTCTGTTATCTGCTTTATACGTACAAATACATAAATCTAACCTAGAAACACTAGAAAGGTTGTGAAGGAAGAATACAAATGCCTCGAGTGCAGATGCTGACTACCTGTGATACTATATTGCGGATCTTTAGACACAGTTGTGTTGAATACTTACTTCTCTCCTGGAGTGAGGAAGGTAATGATGTCTCTACTGAATTTTACAAATATCTACAGGACATTCTGTCTGCACACATTTCTTTTCTCTCTATTTTCTCTTTCATACAGGTGGATCATATGAAAGTCATTGAAGCTCTAATGGTCTCTAATAACGTGCATGTTTTCTTCAGTGCCTACCAGCATCCAGTGATGGGAGTATGATTGGATGACTGTGTAGCCCTATCTCCATTATTCTTCCTCTCCACACTGGTTCTGAAGCAGCCTGTGTTCAGTGGATCGGGGCGCCGTACTGCAAACCGGTTGCCTGTGTCAACACTAATGGAATGATTTTTTATCCTTTTTTAGGTTTCCCATGCACACAGCAGGGTTGTCCGGCATCGCTTGCTGTTTTCATTCGAGCTCAAGAAGCTGCCTCTGCAGTTCAAGCTGAGAAGGAAATTACTGGCGTAGCCATTCGTGATTACAACTTTAAACCACAAATGCCCTTAAACCTGACCTTTACTGAGAAGAGTTATCAAATTATAGATATTACAAGCTGATATTACGTTCTGCGTGTAATGATAAAGATTTAGACCTTTTGGTGATTTGCTGATTATAAAATCATGTCACTTTCTCTCTCTTGGTTTCAGGAAGTGAACAGTTTCTTTCGAAGGCATATTAAACATTTAATCATACAACCTTAAAGAGGTGTATAGATGGATGTGGACTATAAATTTCTGATGTTTATTATCTGTCATATAATGTGTCATTTTCTTTCATTTGACAGAAATGGGTACATTTGGAAGGTGGTGGGAAAAGAACATAAGTTTATGGCCTGACCAGCTGGCCAGTGGTATCCTAAGACAAAGATCTCAGTAACTTTTGCTTTGAAAATTGCTAAAATAGTGGCTGAGCATTTTAATTTGGATTGAATTTCCTTCTGTAATTAACAACAGAAACAAGTGAAGCTTGAATATCTCAGCATGTTAACCAGCTGGGACCAAAAGATAATCTGTAGTTTAATAAAAAAAAATCAAAAAATCTGCGCAAATAAAAACACCAAATTTGTGTCTTATTTACAGCTGAAATTCATTCAGCTGTAAATAAGAAATTCAGAAGTCTTTTTCCTTCTCAGAAATGAAGTAAGGTTGATGACAAATTGAGGAGAGTGGCTGCTGAAAGTGGCATCGCCTCATCATACAAAAAAACTCAATGGGAGAGAGATATCAGTGCAATTTACCACAGCCCAATGGAAGACCATTTAAAAAAGCACTTCACTTTTCCCATTTCCCCATTTCTCTATAGAGCTGAGTGAAGAGGGGATCTTTGATGATGTATTGATGGTCAACAAGCTTATCACTACAGCTAAAACTTTCAGTCAGTCAGTGTTTTTACTGCCTGTCAAGTCAAAATGTAAAAGAAGAATAGAGCAGGGTCAACAGGTCTACACTAGATAGATTTCTTGAGTAGTTCCTCTCCTCTATCTGGAGCTGTTTTAATCAATTAAATAATATGTTTGCGTCTTCTGTTAGAGTGGAGAACTCTCATCCCTCCATGGCTGCTATATCTGCTGTACATTTTTACAATATAATTTGCTGATGACAGAAACATCATCTTGCACAACAAATCTGTATTAGTTATGTGCTAGGGGTGGTGAAAAAAAACGATTATCGATTAATCGCGATTATGTTATGGACGAGTATGACTCGATTATTAAATTTTTGATTATTTTTGGCATTATTTTATTTTGTACAAATGATATCCCGCGGTCAATGGAAGTTGCGCGCGCTCGGTTCCTCAAGTATGTGCAGCGGCCGGAGCCTGTTTAATGAAACATGCTCACCGAGCTAGCTGGCTAACTGGGCGGCGTCGGCACCGGTTATGGTACTTTAATAAGCCGGTGTAATGTTATATGTCAACATCTCAGCCTCCAGCCCATCACAATCAGTCAGTTTCAGGAGTATAATAAACTTAAAATTTCTATTTTAGCAATACTATAGATATAAATAATTACATTTGAGTTTGTGGATCGTCATATTTTATGTTTTACTGTTTAGCTTCAATAACCAACTCCAGCTTAACCAATAACAACATCTGGGTTAACGTTATTTCTGAAAACATTCAGAAATGAGCTGTTAAAATTTTGAAGTTACAAAAACTTTATTGCATTTACAAACAGTTCAGTTTAAGATTACATAACATTAGTAAACAAACGTGGAGGGTTTTTATTTTCCAACATCAATAGACGCCGTTTATTCTTAAGTATTCACACAAATTATATAACTCGTTATTAAGTTTTGACTTCAGCAGCTTTAATAACTGAAGCTACCAGACGCTCTAGTGTGCCGCGGCACAGTGGTTGAAAAACATTGTACTAGTAAACGAAAAAACGAAAATCAATAATCGGTAATCGAGAATCGTTAATAATCGAAAATCGGTTGGTAATCGAATCGGGACCTCAATAATCGAATCGAATCGGGAAATCGGACAGATTAACCACCCCTATTATGTGCTGTGAAAGCCTGCACTGTACAAAGCAAACCAGATGTGCCACAAAAAGAAACTAATCTGTCAAATGTCAATAGCAAAAACTGTTTTTCTCATCACTCTTATCACGTGAAGTACAAACACATTAACTCTCACCTACAAACACTGCAAACATATCAAACACGGAATACAAATTTCAGAATCCTTTCACATTACCTTTCAGAGGATAGACGAAGGGCTCTCCCTCTGGGCCGAGGAAGGACGTGCCGTCGTCACCATCATGTTTGGGGTTATTATCTATGGAGGTATTACCACCTAGAAGCCAGGGGGGCAAACACAGTGACAACACTCAGTTTCATTCTTATACTAACTAACACTAACTTACATGGTATATTCCATGGGAACTGAACAAAATATTTAAAATCTCACATATCAATCAGACAGAAACATAAGGGTAAGTGTAATCTGCTGTAATCCCACTCTGACTCACTCTGATTGTCCTCCCTCTCTTCCAGAATTTTACACATTTCACACTTTTCATCCCTGTGTGCTCCAGTGCATCCTAATGTAACACTTATCTGCATTATGCTTACCAGCATGTTTGCTTTATTGTTGTCTATATTTGTTTCTTTTCATGGCTTATGTTGTGTACTTCCCACTGCTGTTATGACCCAGTTATCTACAGTTATCTAGTCTAGTCATATACACTCAGTACAAAGGAATGCAAGGTGTCATATTCTGATACTGTGCTTGAATGATTTAAACTTGACTGACTTGCAGCTAATTGGGCAGTCAGAGAGAAAGGACATGCATCTGATCCTGGGATTCAACCTCATCTATAAACTCTGTCACCCTGTCACATTTAGTATAAAACACACATGGCACTACAAGATGTGCATTTTGGTCATACATAATAGCTCAAGACAATTTATTTATTAATCTGGGCATTCCAGAAAAAAAAAACCTTGAAAATCTCATGCACTAACCTCTGTAGCCTCCGCCACCTCCACCGGACATACAGCCACCCCCGCCGCCCCCGAAGCCGCCGTGGGTCTGCCAGAACTTTTGACAGGCCTGCCCTCCCTGGCCTCCCAGCACCAGCGGTCTGCCACCCTGACTGACGGGAGCAGTGTCATTCCAACCTCCGCCTCCACCTGTCACCAAACACAACACCACTTTGATATGATGTGGAGTTAAGCGCTGTGTGGTGAATCAGTGTGTGTGACAGAGGGGAAATGGGGAGAGAGAGGCAGTGAGTGAGTTCTTAAATGGGTCATAGTTGTGGAAAAATGATGCTGAACTGCAGGAATTCATGTTGTATGTCTCTCTGTGCGCACACACACACACACACACACAGAGCAATCTCCTATTAGTGATAACAACACTGGTTAGAGCCGAGACCACAAAAACATAAAAATCCCTTAAAAGAGACCTGGAAACACGAGATTAAAGGTATACCTAATGAAGTTAAAACTAAACCCTCCCATATTCCCCAACACCGGCCAATTTAATTTTCCCCTTTCAATTTCGTTCTTCTCCTGTGAAGCCTGAGAGATACAAACAAGCAAAAAAAAAACCACATCTCACCACACTTGCAACAACCCCCCCCAAACATGCTGAATATTTCATTTTTCATTCACCGAGTTTCCTCAAAAGTAAACCGCTGGCTTTGTGAGGATGTAAAAATCAATATCTTATGTTTCTGGGCTGTTCGTCAACTCCGAGTGCATGAATAATGGAACCTGCAGTGAGCATTAATGTAGCGTTGCACTAGTAGAAGGGAGCATGTTAGTCGTGGCCGGCAATGGTGGGAGACAAAGTGCTTAGTATGAATAATCATGAGGAGGGCCGCACTGTGTTTTGTTTTCCGCCAAAACGCAAACACTGGCACGCAGGGGTGGAATGAAACTTTTGCATTAAGACAGAAGTAAACACCTTCAGGATAAATGGATATGTTTACAAGTACAGGTAGACATGCAAATAACCACTTCCACTTCAGGCTATCTGTAAACTCGGATTATTACTTTGTGTGCATGCAGAGGGGGACGGGATAGAAACAAACTTTCTCATCATAAAGCGGGGAAAGATAAGCCATATACACTACAGTACTGTAATGGGATATTAGTCATCTACTCTCCAGTCTATTCAGTCATTTTTTTTTATCATGCTCTCAATATCTCATACACACCATAATGTCTTTCTCCCTGTATCAAGCTCTCTCACTAACTCACATAAATGCAATCACAAACAACATACATATTTTCCCTACATATGCACATAGCCAACACACAATCAGCTGCACTCTCATACAAATGGAGCCACACACACGTCAAAGCTGTATGTAGCATACCTGCAGCATTTGACTTCCCGTTGCGTCCCGGTTGGCTGGGGTCGTAGTCCATCTGCTCCAGCTGGGTCTCTGATTGGCTGCTGTAGCCCCGGCCACCTCCTCCAGCGGCGATGATGAGGGGGACGTACACTCCTTTGTCCATCTGGGTCATTAATGTTTACAGTTAGATTTATGCAGTGGTGTCTACCCTTTGGAAGAATAGTTCAACATTTTGTGGAATATGCTTATTTGGTCTGGTCTGTCCAATGGTATTTGTCTATCAGCACCTTTAAACATGATATCTTGTTTGTTTAATTTATACAAAAACAGTGTAAAAACAACAATTCAACGTTTCATGTGGGCCTAATCTGCTGGACTATTTCCTCTATTGGTCCGCACCCTGGGCCAAGAAACAGTTTGGCAGAAAAGCAAAGCTAACCGGCTGCTGGTGGTAGCTTCACTTTTAATAGACAGACATGAAAGTGGTATTGATCTTCTCATCTAACTCTCTGCAAGAGAGCAAATCCACGTATTTCCCAAAATGCCAAGCTATTCCTTTACAGGAATACTTTGGCTTCTGGAAGATTGGTCTGTTGGTCAGCTTATCTGTTCAGGGATGAGGGTAGAGACTCATGAGCCTGGTGAATTCCTGGCTCATGATCATTGCTACAATAAGTGACAGCCACTAACATTAACTAATATGAATTGCTTGAACTGACGACAGGTCAATATTCCCAAAACCTGCAATGCAATATCAAAGTGTAATATAAGAGTAGTATTGCACTTGTAGCAACAGAGACACTGAGCTGCTTTGATATATTTGACCCATATTCTTTGCTGGAATATCATACAAATCAAAACCTCTAGAAATGATTTGCAGTTCCTAAATATCAAGTATAAAAATATCTCCCTGTTCCTGAGTGCATCAGTCCTTTAGCACCTTCTTACCTTGAACACATACGTGGCTCCGCCGCCTCCTCCTCCGCCCCCCTTCACTTGCGTTTTGTTCACCATCGGGCCGCTCTGTTCCAGGCAGATCTTATTCAGCATGCCGTTGGACTGCACGGAGGGAGAGAGATGTCAGTTCACACAAGAATTGTTTTCACGGATGTCAAGTTGTGTATGAGAGGGCTGAGCCGTTGCCAAACCCCAGCTGCTCTGAGTCTAAGGTTTCAGCACTAGAATGGTGAGCAAATGCCAAGCAGAAATATGCATGCAGGAACTGAGAAGCCAGGACTGATGTTCCCCTACCCCAATCCTAGTAAGATTTGAATTTTTACTAACTTCCTGTTAACCCTCAGTTTCTACATGACTTTGAATCTGTAGAAAATGGCTGTACTGTTGTAGGGCAGCTTTGTATTTGCAGTAACGGAATAATGTTACTGACTGAATAAGACATTTTTGACATGGTTTATGTGACCAGAAGGCTGATAGTTGTGATCAATATATATATACTGAATCCATGTACCTTAATTTCAATCTCCTATTCTGAAAGAATTTTAATTTGCCATTCAGTTTGAAAAAAAAAGGATGTCAAAACATTTTCTGATTCAAAATAAAATTTATAGAAAAAGGCTCAAAATTTTGTTTTCTATCTATGGAGCTATTATCCATGGATAATATTAAACTGTAATCCTTCAACATTATTGACAACAGCTACAACACTGACAGTTCAGTTGTGTATAGGCTGTGTCTAGTCTATAAATAAGCACAGAATAGCCTTCACAGAAAAAATGCAAGACAACAGTGGCCTGCCTACAATATGTGGGGTCATCTCCTGACTACTTTATCATACTTAATCTATCCACGCTCATGTTATTTCTCAAACTCTAACATTTTCCAACTTCAGCACCAACTTCACTAAATTAATATTATATCCATTAAATCCACCATCACTGGAAATACACCTGAAATCACTCCTGTATCTTTATTACAGTCCTTGATAATATATTCATCTTCATATTAACGGTTGATTGATGGCATTTTGCCGATAATAAATGTCATTATGATCATTTTAATAGTATGATAAACCAGTTGAAAAGTTTGTAATTTATTGTCACTCAGCTTGTCATTGTTCCACTCTGTTCCCCAGATATACAGCCTCTTTACTATAAATGGAACTGGACGTTTTGCTGCCAAATGATGCTAGATGCAGGGAATTCGCCATAGCTGAGGTTTTGTGAATTGATGTGTCTGCCTCGCGTGTGCTATCATGCTGAACTGCCTGGAGCCAGTCCTACTCTGAGATTGAGAGGGCAGACGTTTCCTCCCCTCGCTCTGTCTGAACCTCGCTCAGACACCCAGACACACACTCGCAGTCGCTCATTGCTCCCTCGACTCCCTCATCTGTCTGAACCCCAGCTCTGAGGGGCGGGACTTTGGTGACTGTGATTGACAGATAGAGGGGGTAAAAGGCAGTGCATTCAAATGTTCTGGGAGATTCTTCCTCATTCAGCCTGTTCTGCCATTGCCGCTCCTGACTTTAAAGTTGAGTCGGCGAGAGAAAAAAACAACTGAAAGGAGGTGTGTGTGCATGTGCTTGAGAGCCTGTGTATGCATGTGTGCACGATAGAAAGAGAAAGACATGCACAGAGAGAGTATTTGTCAGAACAAGGGGGGGTATCATTTCCCTCACCAGAGGGAAGGCTAGGTGCGAGAAAACAGTGTTCCACAGCACAAATCACTTTCAGGGCGAACCTTGGGAGAGAGCCGCCGCCTCACGCTGTCAGAACTGGGGGAAATAAGAGGAACCTTAAATGACTTTAAGTCTCACTTTGGAACAGAGCAGTCCCTCTCTGCTGTCTGTACCGAGCACTTCGAGACATACTGTTAAAAACTAATAACTGGATGACAGCGGTGAGGACCCCTGCCTGCTAAGCTGCACATGCTGCCTCTTGAAAACAAAACCACAAAGCAACAGACACTCGAGCTGTCTCACGTCCGGGAATAACCGCTGTAAGACAGAAAGGGCTCCGAGATCAGCAACAACTTATGATTCACTATCATTTTCATGTAACCATTCATGTGAAGGTTGTTTGACTTTAATCATTTTTTATAGGTTTCATTTTCAGCCTGATTTTTTACTGTCTTCTAAACGTTTACTTCTATGCTGTTACTGCTCCCTCTTTTATGTTCTTTCAATCAGTCAATTAATTACGCAGAACATTAATGAATGTATCTTAATAGACTGTATGTATATACGGACAGAAGGATTCCCCAATGTATTATTCTTAATGTTGTGTATCATAAGGACATAAAAATACCTGCAGTATATGTGGCACACCTAAAGAAATGTGACCACATTTATGTTGAAATATTTAATTGTGATTTGTGTGATAATCGTTTTGGCTTATTTTACATATTTATGTTTGTATTTAAATAGATAATTCTAATAAAATCCACATGTTCAGTAATTATACTGCAATTTAAGTTTTAATATTTATTACAGGAATATAGTGGTGGTGGAACCTTTGTGCTTGCTCTGGTTGCTCTGGAGGGGTGTGCCCCTCCCGCTGCTTCTTCAGAGGCAATTTTGAGAGAGACAAAGCGTACCTCGTACCTCATCACTCTGATTTCACCTGCTTTATACAGGTCACATTTATTTGTTGCCGTGGTCATCAGGCTGGAGATCCATAACATATACAACCCACAAACTAACGATGTTTAAACTCTACAGAAGAAATGAATTCTACCAATGTGCTTTGTCAAACATTTCAGAATCTCTTGGTATTTTCCTCCAAAAAAAAAAAAAAGAAATACAATTATAAGTGCCAAACTTTGGCAACTAACCCCTTTTCCCTCGGTTTTCAGTGGTGGGACAGGCCTTAGTTTTCAAACGTTTAAATAGGGGATGATGGATGGTTTCATTGGCGACTAGAGGGATTGTGGGGTTTTAGTCTCAGTGTTGTGAACTGTGAGGGGAAGCAAGCTGCTGTGCTGCCAGTGAAGAAACTCCAGAGCATAATGGATGACAGCCACCCCTGGCAAAAGAACAGAAGTAAACTTAAGAGAGACAATGGGGAGATCACTGCAAGCTTCGATTGCAGATTTAAACAGTAGTTTGTGGCAATGAAATATTACGATTTAGAGTATGCGCATCCAAATTGAAGTCCAGGGACCCCCTCAGGGTTCACATGGAGGATTACCGGATTCCTGATTCCTTTAATTTCAGGATGTCAGAATTATCCTATTAAAGCCCAACTGAAATTAAATTGCATTTTGTCTGCTACAGCATGCATACATACTCTGCCAGCTGCTGTCAATCAAACACAGCCAGGGGCACGCCCCTCTGGCCACCTGAGAGGAAAAGGAACATTTGTGACCTTTTTTTTTTCCCTTTAATAATAAAAAAACTATTAACAATGCATTTATAGGTAACTTTAATCTCTCTCCTTTGGCATCACTTCAAGAAAACAAATACTCAAGTGACTGTCTATAAAAGAGAATTATGTTCGCTCATAAATCAGAAAGTTGAATCACTGCACACTGCATTTATAGCTATTTCAAAGTAGATCCATAAATTGAATCTGCATTATAATAAATGTACTCTTGATGATTATCTTGCTTTTATGACAATACTGTAGACCAGGGGTGGGGAATGTCCAGTCTGATAAAAAACAGACAATAAAAAAAAATACCACAGTAGACAGCAAACAGTACACAGTAAACTAACATGTCCTTTCAGGTGGTCCCTTCGGGCTGATATGTCCTGTCATGGTCAGGGTGAACACAACACACATGCAGGGGCTGCGTGCCATCAATGACATGCCTCATAGTCACTGTCACCACTATCATTCAGTAGGAGAATTTGTGAAGGAGTGCCTTGCTGCTAGAACCAGGCAAAGTAAAATTGTTCAAAGAAGGAATTCGTCTTAAAGAATTCATGGAGACGAAGGGGAAGCCTGTTGTGGATGCAGTACTAGCATGTGGCTGTGAGATTTGGCCTTCACGGTGGACATTATCGAGTACCTCTCGAGAACCATCCCAATCAGCTTCTCAACTCTCCACTTTTAAATGTGAAACAGTTTAAAGCAAAATTAAAACTGTAGCGAGTGCAACTGGAAAGAGGGTAACGCTGCGCATTTTCCCACTCTGCAAGAACAAAAGCCCGCTCTGACATCTGAATACGCTGGTGAGTGTGCAAAACTCCTTCAGGCATTTGGCGAGAGGATTCAGGACATGAAGAGTAAACAAAAGGGACTGAACATATTTGCTATGCCGTTTAATGTGGAACCAGCTGATGTGGCTGACAACCTACAACATGAAATCATTGAGCTGCAAAGCAAGGCTCAGCTCAAAGCGAGGTACAACAGCCTCTCTCTACTTGGGTTCTATAAACAGTATGTATGTCCTGAGGATTTTTCCCATTCTGAGGAGACATGCATTTAAGTTTGCACCTCTCTTTGGGAGAAACCTACTACTGTGAGCAAAGACTGGGTTCTGCTTCTGCTACTGAGGCAAACCTGGAAAGAACAGCTGCGAGTAGCATCATCATCATCACAACCATCAGACAACTCACCAAACAGAAGCAGCCATCATATTAGATGTTAATCTGATGTACAGTATATGTTCAATAAAATAGTCTGGCCTTCAAAAGAAGTTATAAAAATTGAAATGGCCCTTGATAGGATAAAGGTTCCACACCTCTGCTGTAGGTTTCCATATGTTACTGAAAATCTATTTACTGCATGACAGTAGACTTCCTGAACTACAGTGAATTGAAAAAAGACTTACATTGGGACATGCATCCTCCCCTTGCTGTCCCACCAGGATGTAAAGCAGCTCGCCCTTCCTCAGCAGGAAGTCTCCGGTGATGTAGACACCATGTGACCTGCTCATGGCCAAAACGCTCCGACCGCCAGCTGCACCATAGGCTGTGATCCTGGGAACAAAAACAACACGCACAATAAAAGGAAAAAAAAATTAGCAGGATAATTATACTACTGACACAGGATATGAAGTGTTTGCTGCATTTTTCAGTGTTTCCATTTGGGTTTGAGGAGTTTTTATGGGCTAAGGTGATGACGTATTTATTGTATATTCTAAGCTGTACAGGAGGGGGCATTTATGAGAGATACCCTGAGGTTGATAAATGGTCCTCATGCATTCCTTCAGTGAAGCTGTGCACAACAATAAATAAAACCCAAATTAATTTGCAAACACTAAAATGCACTTTCACCCTGGGTGTTTTCAATAAAAGAATATTTTGACCTAGCATGATACACTCTGAAACGTACGCTGAAACGTACGCATACACAAAACTATGCACACGCTACGGAGTGCATGGGCACACAAACACACACCTTTGTAGCAGAAGACACTAATTTCAAATGCTCCAGTTTTCTTGCCAGTAAAAAAAACCCAAACACAACTTGATTGGTTTTTGGGAGCGCTTCGATATTTCTCTTCCCTGGTGGTCGTGCTTGGTGGGCAGAGAGAGAGAGAGAGAGAGAGAGAGAGAGAAAGAGAGAAAGAGAGAGAGAACGCTGCCCAGTGCTCAGTAGCTACCTCAGCTGTTTGCCTAATGACTTTTGGGAGATGCAGAGCGCATATTCATCTCTGTGGCCGTCTGTCAGCTTCATTTACGGACTCTGCCAGCTAAACCGGGCCTGCAACAAGACCACAAGTCTGGAGTTTGTGTGGAGACAGAAGGTGTTTTTCTAAAACTTCGGGACATGTGTCCACGCTGTTGTTAGTTAGGTATTTTAAGACTCAAGGGTTTTGGCTGAGCTAAGCGGTGTGTGTATGTGTGTTTTTATGTTGATGTGGGAGGTCTACAGCTTTTTTTTTTTGACGTTTTTGTTTGAACCGTCCAAGTCAAATCCAAGTTAGACGCCTCATGTCATGAATGCCCACAGGAGGAATATTGATCTCCGTGCAAGGTAGTGGATATTACAGCATTAATCCTAGAGCAGCGCACAGTTGGAGGTCAAGGTGCTAAGGCTGATTGTTGAAGTATTTCGAAGGCCACCAACATAGCCACAGAGGTGGGTGGTTTTTGGATTTCGGAGTCAGTGAATCATGCTTTTTAGCTGCCATTACTCCAGCCTCTGCTCCCTCCTGCAAGAATCTGATAGTGATATTTCTCTGTTTGCTTGTGGAAGATTGATGCGCTGCTGATGCACAGAGGAGTGGAGGTGGGCGTAAAGAAGAGTCTGCAGCGTTGCGAAAAATGTGAGTTGCACAGAGTGTGCCCATGCCTCGGAAACAGAGGTTAAGTGTGTATTGTGTACTGTTTGTATATTGAGTGCTCTTGGGGCTGAGTGTATGTACCTAATGATTGGCCCCACAATCTACTGAGACACTTAAAAAAAAAAAGAGATAAAACTGTTTCAGAGTGGGTGTTGAACAAATAATGGTCTGATGTTTGTGCGCTCTGAGGCTTTATATTCTGGCAACAGCCTTACCTGTAGGTGCCAGTTTCCTGGACCCGCCACATTTGAATGCCTTTGAAGGGCCCTCGGGTGCCTACTGTCACGTTGACGTTGCTGTTCCTGTAGGAATTGAGGCACTGAGTAGGAGTCGGGCCTTCAGGTCCCACAGCCCCACAGGTATGAAAAATCCATTTTTTGGCTGCGCATGAAGGAAAAGAAGAAAAAAAAAATTACATTTAGCACTTAATAGAGCACACAGCTGTGAAGGCACACATTTTGTATTCAGTCACACATGCACTTAAGCAAACTTAAGGATGATAGAGAGGCTAAGATTCAGTACGCACCACAGACTCATTACACTTCTATTTGTCTCACATTCATTCCACTTCAGCGTTCCCCACTGCTCCACTTTCACGTCAATAAAACCCAAATATACAGATATGAAGAAAATTATTACGTATTGGGAAGGCAATCTCCAAACTGGGAGCTACTCATACGAGATGCTGCTATCATCGTATTCACAATTGCAGCAGGGGACGCAGTGACAGGATCACAGGTGACAAACATTTCTCCTCATTTTCTGTGTAATCCCATGTGTCCGTGCTAATTGGAGTTCTTTTCACTGTAATTAGCACGAGATTAGTCTTGTCAGATGGACGTGGATGGACTTAACGCTGCGGTGCTAAATCCTGATTTAAGGCTTGTGAGCACAGTGCAGCGGGGAAGACACCAGGGAGAGAAGCACCTCTGTCTCTCTCTCTTCTTTCTTCCTCTGCCCAGCTGTGAACGCTCCGAGACTACTGATCAGTCATTTCAGAGCCGAATCTGACACCAGCTAAAGTCAAAGTCATTCCTGCAACAGTACAACTCGCATAGTGGCTTTCATAGCCTCTAAGTTTACAGCTCATTGTGATTAAAACACATGTTTGTGATTAGAAACTTACAGGGCCTTTTTTTTTACTTTTTGCAAGAATTGATATAGTAAACCGATGAAATGGTGACCGGATACAAAGAGAAGAGATGGCATGAGAGGAGTCTCAGGAGCGCAGCTTACGCTCATGATCACCACAGCGCCTTTTGCTGCTGAAGCTTCCTGCTGTGTAGTGCCTATTAGAGCTGAAGCTCAGGAATCGAAAACCCAGTATTTACAAGGATGTCTCGCCAAAATCCACTCTCTCTGACTGAGGAAAATAACTGCAGGTATTTGTGTGTTTACCCTTACCATATATGTTATTTTCTTATTAATAACCCACCTCTGAGTTTTGGGGAAGAAATTGTGCTTTCAAAGGAATAGAAGCAATGCGATTTTGGCATGTAATCATTTTAAAGCCATGATAAAAAAAACACTCATCCCAAGTGTCTATTTTTGTCGCTGCCAGTCCTAATGACTAACATTAAACCTGGATGAAATGCATGTTGAGCATCACATGCATCAGTCCGATCCTCATGTTGATGTTCAAATGCACCCTACAAACATCTCTTTTGAGTTTGATAAAGCGTTGCCAGCAGAGACAATTGCAAGCAGGCCAATACTTTCAAAAACACTCTAAAACACCACTATGGTAAGTGAGAACGATTTGGAGTTCAGCCTGGTGTTAGCAAATGTACTCCTACTGTAAAAAAAACACTGTTGTGGGGTGACTGGAGTTCTGTCTGGCTCCCATCCAGCAGGAGTAAATTGATCCCTGAAGTCAGTATTTTCAACACCCAACAAGGTATAAAAGAGTTAAGACTGCTGGAAATAAATCCATCACTGGAGCAGAAAAGCCTCCAAAGCCAAACAGTGCTTTAGATCCTAAATCCTACTGTACTTAATGGGTTACTCTGAGATGGTACTCAGTTAAGGTGGGATATGCTTAAAAAAAAAGGTGAAGAAGTGTATTCTTGGCTTTTGAATGCTTTTGAATATGAATTAGATCCTTGTCATGTACAGTGAGCTGGACTTTGTGACATCAGAGCTGCTGGTGTTGAAGATAGCAGAGTCCTCCGTGCGATCTCTCTCTTCCATCTCCCCAGGGTGCAGTTTGGTTTCACACATCAAACCAACTGATCGATCGTGTTGGTCCATCAATATGAGTGGGTTCTTATGTGCGCGCGCACACACACACACACACACACACACACACACCTGAACACACCACCCAATTGGTGTAACGAGCCATTCTGTGATAGGCACTTGACAGAGCAAACAAAAACAAGATGTGCTCTCACAGATGATAGTCTTCTCTAATAAGTGAGTCAGCCCCTCTGACCTGCAGCACACACACACACACACACACACACATACAAACATACAAACACACACACACACACATATGTACACAAACTGAAATGCACCTGCATGTCCCTGGGGAGGCTCTGACTCTGCCTGACTATTATATGAATCTCCTCTTCAGTGATCTTTGCCACCGGTGGTATGTCGTCATCATAACAAACACTGGCCTGCATCAAAGAAGGGGGTATTGCTGTACAGTGTCATCAGTAAGAGAGAGAGAGAGAGAGAGAGAGAGAGAGAGAGAGAGAGAGAGAGAGAGAGAGAAACTGACAGCAATGCTCCAGCAGTCTTTATGTCCTCTGAACATTATTAAAACAAGATCACAGTAAACATGTCATTCTTTATGGATGACAAAGGCAGTCCTTGGGCCAATCACTAACAAGTAAACAAGAGAACCCAGTTAAGCCACTGAATAGCTTTTGAACGAAGCAATGAGACTTTCAGTTTTGTGAAAAAAAATCACTGGGTACAAGAAGGGAAGCTGTGTCAAACTTTTTGAATGAGTTCTGAGGCGAAAATAATTCCAATGTTTTTTTTGTTTTTTTTAAATTCAGCCATGATTTGGTTAGTCCCGTGCTATGTCGCTTCTTTCCCCGGTTGGAGAAACAACTAAGCCAATTAGAGCTTTACAGGCTGGACTAAGGGCACGTTCAGACAGAAACTAGCCCTGCATGAGAAAACAGGGCTCTCCCATGCATTTGAATGGAGGCAGTCTATCAGCACAGTGGGGGTGCCCATGCATGGACCCCCTGCAAAAAAAGTTGAACCAGGCTCAACTTCTGCAAAGTCATCCTGCAAGGCACCTGGTGGATTAATGTGAACTACATTTATCTGCTGTTTACCTCAGAGCTGTCATCACAAACGATAAAATAATTGCCGCCGTAATACCTATCCAGAGTCTTATAAACTGCCGTGCAGTGTTTTGGTGTTGATAAACCTTCAACTTAGGGATCTGTTACTCAAACTGGACTTCCCAGATCTCTTGCCTTGATTCATTATCTCACCAGTGCCTGAAACAACATACGCCCACCAACTCAGTCAGAGAAAAATCACTCCACACAACTTCTACATCTTCTGTGCAACTCTTGTTTTTTAGGGTTTACAGTGAAAAGAATTTGCAGTTTTGGTATTTAATGACATGTTGGTTTTGAATAGTCTTCTGTGCATATTTTTTTGATCTATATGACAAATGTTGAGTTGACCGCTGTTAACAACCACCTCCGCAGCATCTGTAATGACTGAAAATGATGCAGGGCCAGTCACTACTGATCAGTGACTGTAGGGTAAGGTACAAGGTTTATTTATCATTCTACGACACACGGCTGTATAATAAAATGCTCGTCGTAGTCCCTTTATGCTACTCACAAAACAAGATTTTTTAGAAATGCATGAATAAATAACATGTCATAAAAATAAACATTTTTTTATGGTGCAGTGTGGAAGATGAATTAAGGAGTCTCTCTCACAGCCTGAGGAAAGAAGCTGCTCTGTAGTCACCTCACCGATATCACTGATGCTCGGTAGATGGGTACCAATGATGTTCTGGGCGGTTTTAATCACCTGCTGCAGAGCCCTCCTGTCCTAGCACAACTCAGCCAGTTTGTAATGTCTCCAGTCAGGATGCTTTTTATTGCTCCTCTGTGAAAGTTAACAACTTGTCACGGGGATTTTTGCCTTCTTAAGTTTGGTTTAAAAATACAGTCACTTCTGAGCTTTCTTTGCAAGGGAGGAGATGTGTACTGTCCATGACAGGTTCTCTGTGATGCTGATTCCCAGGAACTTTAAACTGTTCACCTGCTCCACCTCAACTCCACTGATCTAGACAAGGATGCGTGTCTTCGCCTGCTTTTTTCTAACATAAACTAGCAGCTCTTTGGTTTTGTCGATGTTGTTGTGCACCACCCTGCAGGATTGTTGATCAGTAACTGTATGGTAAAAAACAGCCACCCAAATGGAAAATGAAAAGACGACTCAATCTGATCATCATGTGATTTAGACTCAATTTGACATGATTTACAAAACAACTATTCTCAACAATAACTGTCAAACAGCTTGACTCAACATCTTGTGCTGGCTGTTTTTAATTCTGGTGCACCATCGCTTTTCACTCAGCTTGTCAAATGAGTGCAACAAAAGCACAATAAATACAAATGATAACTTGTTTTTGCATGCTGTTACATATCTTCTGGATCTATTATACTTCTATAAAATTCCTCATTAACTTCAAAAGACAAGTATATGCACCCCAAGCATACTGTAGGTACAAAAGCACTAGGTAGACTTCTCATTCAGCGCTGCTCTCCTCTCTTAGCATGTATATATTGCAGTATCCTCCTTATCCAGTGACAGTTGTCCTCCTTGGGCCGGCGATTAGAAAGATGGATCAAGGCTGGCACGGTGCGAGTGGCTCTGAATGCTAAGTACAAAGCTTATGGAGCACAAGAGTCCACTTAATTACAAAAGCCTGTTTTGTGTGGCACCGCTCGTTATCGGTCTCATATCTGTCTTAGTGACTAATGTTTCCCCTCCAAAACCCAAAGTAACAACAAGCTAACTGATTGCCGCAGGCCAGTGTTTATGAACAAGTATAGAATAAAGCATGGACTCACATCTCCACTCCGCAACTAATTAGTGAGCATGTAATGGCCAAAACTCCTCTCCTGCATGGAGCGTTCAGGGACCAACATCTGCCGTCAGTTACCTTCAAGAGCCAATGGGATCGCTTCAATCACCATCCCTTCTGTCTTTGATTTGATGCCAGTTTTCATCTACTCCACGCAACTTTGGGTTTTTGTTGTTGCCTCTTGTTGTTTGAGCGGAAGTGGAACACCTTGATATGAAAATGTGCCGCCTGTTCAAAGAAGCTAATACCTGTACATCCTGCTTGTGCAGATGAGGGTTATGATGATATTTTGCTGCATTGTGGCAGTGTATTGTGTAAAGTAGTTTTATTGTATTAACAGAACCTGAAAACACAAGTAAGTCGCGCACACAAACACACACACACACACACACACACACACACACACACACTCTCATATAGTGAATGGCCAGAGAAAAAATAAGCCCAGAGCTCATCTTGAGGTTAGCGACGCGTTCCTTTCCCATCAGGAGAGGTAATCACAGAAAGAAAAGGGAAGCAAGTTCATCTAAGTTGACTTTTTCACTTCCCTCCCTCAACACAACCGATGAGTCAGCAGTGAGAGGCAGGTGCCACACAGCAGGGCAGTGGTGAGAAATGAAAGTGACGGCTGCCAGAAGAGCGGGGAATCAATGGAGATGAGGGGGGAAAGAACAAGAAGAAAGAAAAGGACGAAGGTGAAGTCAGGGTGAAGGGGGGAAAAAAAGAGCATGGGGAAAGAAGTGGGACAACAGAGTGAGATCAGAGAGAGCCCTGACAGAAAGACAGGACGGCTGGGTGGGAGGGCGGTAATGTGAACTAACAGACAGTCAATAACGGCTTTTAATGGCGAAGATGGGAAACAAAATGAGAAACAAAAAGGGAACAAAATGAGCCAGGCCGAGACGTGGTGGCAGGGCGAAAGGAAAGATGAATGGGAGAGCGAGAGGAGACGAGAGACGTTGACGTCGGTGGGGGTTAATCATTGAGCGTGTCGGGGGAAGAAGAGAGTCTTGTTGGAGTGACAGGTCTGCTGAGCTAAAACCCTCATCAGGCTTGCCGTCCTGCTCCGCAGACGTCAAGGCATCAGCTCCAGAAGGGGAGAAGGGAGACGCCTGGCGAATGTTAACCGCTCAAGGCTGTCTTTGAAATGGCCAAGGTATAACTGCAAGTTCAACTTCTTTCCCCCAGAGTTAATATCTATGATAATCACAAGGGCGAGAGCAGCGTGATCTCAAAGTCCCATCTCCTCTGAGGAGATTTAAGTCTGCTGGCTTTATTGTAACCATGCTGAGTATTACCTGTGTAAGCACATTAAAATAACCTTTTTTGTTGCTGCCCTTGCAACTAAAGCCTGGTAGCAAACTCCCCTATATGAAATACCTTTTATATAATACTCTATATAAATGTTTCCCCAAATGCCATCCTTCCTGCTCAGCATAAAGGATTTCCTTGACAGACTGAGAAGCCTTTGTTTGCTGACTGACCCCACGCCTGTGGCTCCACTTCAATGCATAATCCTGTAACATTATCAAATCATGTTAGCTGGCCAAACATGGGCGTCTGATCTTTCACTGTCCCTGTTTGAGCCTCGGGAGACAAGCAGAGGGCTGTGTGTTCAAGACTTCAGAGTGACCCACATCACAGGCATTCAGTCAGACAAGTCGCCGCACAAAGAGATTCAGAAATTAGCATATTAGGGCCCTGACATACTCAGTTGACTATTGGTTGATGTTGGTCTGCTGCTGAGGATTGTTGTTGTGGCTCACCATCACCCCTACGTTTTATGGTATATCAGGCACCATTTGCTCTTGTGTGTCATCAGTGGCAGTTCAACAGAAAGAATGCTCTACTTTAAATCGGAGGTGCAGAAAATCGGTGAGAGAGAGAGCGAGCCGTCTGTCTGGTTTTAAGAAGTACTTCACAGATTTAGCACTGCAATCATATAACATTGTCAGACTCACAATGGACAGTTAAAAAGAGGATCAAAATCGATGCAGCAGGAGCAGGGATATCGTCTCTTTTCATTCTTCCTCCCTGTCAAACCTGGCGGTGAACGGCTTATGTAGCCTTTAGCTGTTGGCCTCAGGCAAGGATGAGGAGTGGGCTACAGACGTCCGGTAAGCTCGCGTCTTTCGAACTCCACACCCCGAGAGTTTTCTCATTTTTAAACTAGGAGTGTTGCATTTGATGCAGCACCTTTTTGAACCCCAAAAAGTTTTGAACGTTCAACTTTTGTTGTTCTGTAAAGAAAACCATAATCAAACTCTAGTGAAAAACAAAGTAAAACAGTTTTTCAGTTTTTCTCAGATGTATTTTTAAAATGTCTTCAGAGCATATAATGAGAAAGATTAAAAACAGACCAGATTGTTTTTGTGCACAGTGTTCTTTGGATGATGAAATATAGACAACTGACCAATTATTTTGTTTCTCATGTCGGCTGTGAATGTATATTGGATGTGGTTTTTGCATCTGTTCAAGTGCAACCTGATGATGAGCAGCAGTTTATCAGTGGGTCTATCAGGGGCCCATAGTGTGCGAGTGAGTGTGATTCGTCTAACCAGTTTCAAATTGAAGGCGAGCCTCCGTACCCTACAAAAATTGATTTGCTGGGCTTTAACAGCGTATGAATGTCATAAAAGGCTTTTATGCTGCCTGGGAGAGAAAACAAGATATAGATGAATGCAATTACAATCCTGGAGTGTGCGAACACTGTCCAGACTGTTTGCTATGGAAAACTGCAAAGTCACAGACAAAGTTCATATTCATTCGACATTTGTGTGCTATAGGGGTGCTATATCACTACATGTGTACCAGCAAACTATTTCTGATAAAAATGCTTATTCATTTAAAAACATTTATGCCAAGAAAAAGACTGACTTAACCGTGTAACTCCAAAATGACAATGGTTGATATCTTTCAGCACAGAAACTTCAACAAGTCCAGTGTACACAACTTTATAATCTCACAGCTACAACCTAAGGAAATGTGTTTTACAGCAGGTTTGATACGAAAGTAACGTACGACTTTAAATATAGAAATCAAATCTCTCCTTGTCTTTACCCTTTTGAAGCAGGGGAGTGAGAGAGTGCTAGGTGGAAAATGTCAACTCTGTGTAAGTGGCTCCATTGACATTCTCAGAAGACAAATTGGAGGATTTTACACTTCAAAACTGCCCGTCCTGCTCCATTTAATGCCAAAGGAGATCCCTGCAGCACTCACTTGGATGTGGATGTGTTGCAGACCAGCAGGGGGCACACTTACTTTGTTGCAGTCCATGCATCAGCACGTGCAGAGTAATTGTGAATCATTAATGCATGCAAGCATACGTGTGTGAGTATGATGTGTGAGCAAAGGAGAGTGCTGGAAAGACAAAGAGAAAGAGACACACAGAAAATGTAAGTGCTGAGAAAGTTCACACTTAAACACTTACAGTAATCTGGGAAAGGGCTTCCTGTGGACGGGGGCGTAGTCTTGAGGGTTGGTTTAAATGGCAATCTGGTTGTGCTGGTGGCCACTGGTGGAAACTCGCCGTTGGCTGAAATGAAATATAATGCATTTATTGAAAAAGCTGTACTTTCTTTCTGTCATGTGCAGCAATGGAATCCTGTTGCTGTTAAACTGAAGAACCAGAAGAACTAAGCACAGCAGCTGCAGACCCCTCACCGGCACAGAAAATGTGGAACCACCAGCAGGGGTCATTCTTTCATTTATACCACCAATGGCTACACGGATGGAGTGGAATTCATAACATCCAGCTCCTCTCCATCTCTTCCCATCTCTTCTACAGTAGATGGGTAAGCACATTCATTCACAGTGTTTTGTAGTTATCCATCAGGCCTGCAGCCTCACAGCTTTCCCAGCACTGAGATCATAAGCTCGCTGGCACCTTGATCTCTTCCCCTCAAATTATCACCCAGAATTAAGTCTTCCAGGCAAATGGCCTGGCTGATTGGCTATTGCAGTCCAAGATAGAAGAATATTTTTTTTTTTCTAAAGATGTTTAAGTAGGGAAGACTCATTTTACCTGCTATAATGGTTGGACCTGAAAAAACAGTCACCTATTCTCAATTTCTAGTTTTCAGTAGAGGTGGAGAAGCAGGAGTTCCCATGGTTGCTTGGCTGAATCACTGAACACATGAATCACTTTCTTTGATTAGGTCCATGCACGGCAATCAGTGGTATGAAAGAATGGCCTGAATGGAGTTAAAGAAAGCTGCTGCCACATCTGATGAGGAGACTACAATCAATGCAACCCTGTCAGGTGAACATAACAAAATACTTCTCCAGTATTTCAGACACCCTTTCAGACATATTAAAATCTTAAATTTAAACAATTATTTGCTAACAATAGTCACCAAAGACCTTGCAGAGCATGGGCACTTTTTCATTCCTACTCAGCAAAGCTTTCACTTTCTTAATATAAAACCCAGACAAAACGCAACATTGTGCTTAGCTGCAACAAATGTGTCTGTGACTTTAACTCTGTTTCCAGACAAGAACGTTTTGTTGAAGAACTCTCTCCGGCATCTCATTTCTTTGATATAATGTTCTGTAGAAAAAGCCCTCTGTGGCTCTTGACCCTTGTTGTGAAAGCAGGAGACTTTTGCACGAGCAAGATTATTTCAGAGAACTAAGATAAGGTTCGCCTTGGTCTGCGGAGCTGATAATGCTACCATCGTGCGATGCTATGACACCAAACAAGGGCGTGGGTTCAGATCTCGACCCTCTGCGATTCTTCAAGTCTTGCCTCTGATTTATAACTTTTATAACAAAGCTGAAGACGGTGTACACCACCCAAAGAGGCTACAATCCCTAGTCAGCTAGAACAAATCATTGCTGTTTCAGTCAGACTACTACAATGCTTCAGTCTATCAACACCAATGTGGCCCTTCCTTATAGTCTTTTCATTAAACGCTTTCAATGTGCCCAGTATAGATACTTGAGGCATGCAAACAATGTATTGTAAATGAAACTCTGCGTGACCTGCATATTAGGCTCTATTTCTGTTCTGCATATGGAATAGGCTGTTGAGAGGACGATTACATGGTTTCAGGGCCTATTTGCATTTCATACGGCAAGAGAAAATAGAAGGTTTCTAGTTGTAGCCTGGCCTATCTTGCAGAGCAGCAGAATAGCATACAGTTTGTTTACACTGTAGCTGCCTGATATTCTCCATAGAGTTGCCCTGGATGGCAAACAGCAGCAAAGGATGATTTAAAGGTTTCATGAGAGTATTCTCTTTCACTTGCTTTGCTCCTCAAAGCCACAAGAAGTTGCACGTCCAGTAAACACCAACAGTCCCATTGAGGAGCAGGTGGTGTTCCCAAATCTCTGAAAAGAGTCGCATGGGCTGAATATGAAGTACAAGTTTCCTAATTGTGACAAGCCAATAAGTTACTTAAGTTACTTAACATACAGTAGTGTCATTTGCCTCCTTGGTGAAAACAAATCACGCCTGTTTTCCCCTGCCATAATTCTGGGGGGTGTCAGGAGACGAACACACGACTTTTCATCTTTATCTCTCTAATCATTTTACCAGGAAAAACCACTCCCACCTCTCTATCCTGGCTCCCCTGTCACCTCAGGCTGGAGCCTCACCGTTTATGACAATATGGCAGGGGGGCTCCCTCAACAGCTGAAAGGTTTGGAAAGCTGCTGTGTGGCGCTGTTCCATTTGGTCCATGAAAACCTGCTTTGACTTAGAACTAACAACCTGACATTAATATTATTTGTCCACAATTTGAAAGTACACCTGTGGTCCTTGGGGTGTTATATAGTGTCATTACAGAGAATCAAAATTCTTCAGCCGGTGGTCTCTCCTGGAATTTCCTCTGAGTAGAGAACTCTTGTAATTTTGGCTTCAAAGCTTTAAAAAAACCTTAGCACTGCTTACCAAAAAACTGCCAGCAAGAACAACTCGTTCCCCAGCCCTCTAATCCTCAAGTAAATATGATCACCTCCACTGCTTGGGAGCTTTGATACAGACAGGGTTTATGTGCAGATTTGATGGATCACATACAGGAGTGCAACATTTGACTGTGATACGATAGTTTGGGCGAGCCCTCTTCACAACACTCTCTCTGTAAGTAAGACCCTTGGATGCATTAAGTGCACACAACAAGTTCAGCAACTTTTCATACCTTCAACAAAGTCGCTAATAAGGCTCACTGCATTGTTATTCCGAGCATGAGGTAACACGCTACAGCAGGGCTACGGAGCAGACAGAGCCGGAGCGCACAGCATTTGTATGCTGCTGCAGCAGGAGGAGGAATCAGCAGGTCCACCACAGAGCAGCGTGAACCAGAGGGCAGGGCAACAGCCGGCGTGGCTGTCACTGTTCATTAGCGGGGCGCCGTAAGCTGCCTGGAGCCCACCAGAGGCCAACCATGGGGGCCTAAAATATCTCAAGATTGCAATAGCTTGAGGGAAATATCCACACGACAGACATATCATGGTGGAGTTAGTCCTTATGGAAACTTATGGTTCAATAGCTGGTCGACCATATAGCATATTTAGAAAATATATGGAATGTTTTTTCTCAAATGCAAGACAACATACCTTAATTTTGGATTCTCAATCTATTGACATGCATGTATGCCTCCTATTTTTGTGTGGTAAGCTAAATCTAAAGGCAGCTGATAAACTTGGCAGAAACCACATTTACATAAACGTCTTTTAATTAGCCCTGATGTATATGTCATCACTGTGAAGACGGCAGAGTCACCCACAGGTGCATGTGATAATTACTGGAACCAATAAATGTCAGTAATCCGTAGTTGTATTCCACAAGTTACGATGGCAGATAACACAGATACAACAGCCAACCAACAGATCGGCACATAATTTGAATAAAAAATCTGGACCTTCACTGCACATGAATAAAACTTGTTGTGAATAGCTGTGTATGGGAAAAGTTTGCACAGATTGTTTTCATGTTGCCTTTAGGCCAACATATCAAATTATTTCCATCCAAATCGTTTTTGCACCAGTAAACCTTTTGAGGAGCATTGCAAAGACTCTCAAATGATGTCAAGGACCAACTAGCAAGGAGGCACATTCACAGTGAGATGTTGGGGAGTCTCTATTAATGCAGTTCAGTGTGTGGGAAAATAAGCGACGGTACATGGCAGAGAGAAAAGGATGAACTTCCTGTGCTGTCTAACCCAATAAAGTAATTTAATGATGCCGGTGAAGATAAAATGATAAAACTGACAGCCAGCTTCAACACCTGAAGGGCAATGGATGCATCATCAAGCACATGTGCTTGCCAAACTATACATCACACTAAAGCCAAGAGAAGCGTAGGAAAAATGCTACGGATGGCTGATCCCCTGCATAATGTGTTTTCAGTATGTTTTCCCACCAAAACATATTACAGGGTGGTGTTATAATGCTCAGGGATTCATCATGCTAATCACTCACAGTGATCACTCTCTGAAATGACTTCTTTTGCTGAGCTTTAGCGTCTCTTATCAGCCAGTCTGACTGATAGGCAATGAAATATGACTGTATCAAGTGTGACTGCAGGACTGACAGGTACTGGATACCAGGCTGAGATTAAGAACTTGCCATTTGGAGAGTGAATGAAGCAGGGATAGATGATCTACCAGTGCCTGTGCTCTGGAGGACATAAAACACAATTGGTTGGCAAATATCTCCTGGAAAATGTAATCTTTTTAAATAAAGAGTCTCTGGCCCAATAAACCAGTGTTGATCCACGGCGATGGTGACTCTGCTCCAACAGCAATTTCTCACATCATATTCAGACGATGAACTTGTGTAATCTGATAGATTTTACAATGAAGGCAATAGAGTGGAGATTATATCTGTGGTCGATAAATAAAGTCAGCAAAAACATCATTTAAAGCTCAACACAAACAAGATTATGTGTCCCAGTTATCTGTCATTTCTTATTGTAATTTTCAAGGAAAACTGGTTTGTGTTTTAATAGCTCTAATTAATCATGACTCAGCATTTCATATTGAATTTACTTGTTTCAGTAACCATGCCCCACCAATACCTCACCTTAGACAAAAACCTGACAGGATCAGTTTTATTATCCATCCAGCATCATAATGCATCAAATTAAAGTTAAAAATGTCAGACAGTGTCAGAGGGTGACACACATGCCTCTGCCTCTTGAGTGAAATTCTTGGCCAGGGTGTAGTCAGTTTAACACAACTTCATTTTAACACTGTTCTCATTGTCAGAGCTATATTCAGGTACAGAGATGCTCAGACATTATTATTCCTCCCACAGTTCAAACAGGTTCCTCCAGATAGGCAGAGATGGAGGGAGGCACTGAACTCCTAACCTTTCATTCTCCTGACACCAGACTCAGTTGTCATCTTAGTCCTGTTTTTATACTGATAAACCATCTCAATTATAACACAAAAATATCCGGGAAGGTGACGTGAGGCTTGACCTTTATGAGCCTGCAGTACAACGTTGGAACATAAGCCCTTATCAATCAGGAAGCTATATTACAGCAGATTTTAACAGTTCTGACATTTCAGGACACATCAAAAGTTCTGGGTGTTAATGCGCTATAGGAAGAGGAAAGTTTTGTGAATGCATCTCTAAGCAAAGCTGCAGTATGTTTAATAAAGATACCATTTCCAACAGAGTAGTCAATGTGTAAATGACTAATTTTAATTGTGTGGACAGAGAATTGCAAAAAGTTCTGCACTGCATAAAATAAGACACTATACTGTATGAATAAATCATGGATAAGTACGTCCTTGATGAATGCCCCAAAGTGTACAAAACTGCCACTCAGTCAAATCGTTTCTCTGTAAAACATGAACATAGGGCACACCCGTATTGATTATTAATTTAATTGCTTTTTCCCCATTGTGCTTGTCATGGCCAATCAATCAGGCAATCGGTCAAACAACTCCATTAATTCAACCAAGGTCTGATGAAGTAAGAGCGGAAAAAGAAAGACTCAACATTTTTATAGCACTCACATGCCAGGAAGCAGTCCATACTGAAAGAGATGTTGTCAAGAGAGAAGGCTGAACCGTGTCCAGGTCCATCTTCTGTGCTGAACTGCAGCCAGAACCTGCGGAGGGACAGAACTGTTTTAACTACCTCACAGCCTGCAAATGGTCGGATATGCTTCTGTCTGAAATGATGTGAGGAAGGATTGATCGCGCTTTAAGAAAAATGCCATTGAGGTTTTGGCTTTGGAGGGTGTGCACTGTATGCCTTATGACAGCTCGGTCTGAAGTGCTCTTTCAGCAGATACAAAAAAAAAAATGTTTGACTTCTTTGGTGATGAAACAAATTTTCTGGTTTCAAATGAAATACTTTCATGCACAGAAAAATTTAGGCAGGCATGGTTACACAAACGTGGCATGAGCTATGCGTTGAAAACCTTTAAAGTAATAGTTTAACATTTTGGAAAATATGCTTGTTCACTTTCTTGCCAAGAGTTTAGATGAGAGGATTGATACTATGCTTTACTGTAAATATGAAGTTACAGCCAGCAACCAGTTGGCTTAACATAAAGACTGGGAACAGGGGGGAAATAGTTAGTCTGGCTCAGTCTGATCATTTTATCTAACTCTCAAGTAAGTGAATACGCATAAAACATCAAACTATTTCTATGTGGAGTTAAACATATTTTTCAGAAAAGTGTAAATGTTTCTGTGGTGGCAGACTTTGATCAGTATCTCATCATTAATTAGTTTTAAACGTTCTATCTTTACAACTATAATAATTTAAATATAGTCATTTGGGCCGTCTGTGGCTATAAAATAACCTACAGTAAATATGACTTGTGATTCAAAAGGCATTCCCCTTCAACACCATCAGACGTTCAGATATGAGGTTTGTATCTGTCAGTTTTAATATTTAGCACAGTATGTCAATTTGTTTGCTTAAACTTGATGGGTTGATGTCCTATTGCATCTCCATTCTTGCTGTCAACCCACGGGTCCTCAAACCAAACTCTTGCATTCAGAGGCTACATATACTGTCTGTGATGACCTGACTTTTGTCTGCACTTCAGGCTGTATCCCTGATTCGATTTAAGCTATACAAAGGTCACCGTGCTAAGAGTGGCAGGTTCACCTAGTGGTTGTGGACATGACATTCTAATTAAGAGCACGAGCACAGCTGACTACATAACCCGGGAATCAAAAATTAATCACTCTCGGGGGAACAGGATAATCCGAGCTTGAATGGCAAAGATACCCTCAGTCAGGCAAACACAGATGAACTGCCTCATATAGGGTCTTCTCTTCCTCCTTTTTTGGTTTTAATTTCTCTCTTTTTTGAGGGGAAATCAGGGCCATAGCTAATTGGACGGCAAGTAGGGTGGGTAGAGCCTTGTGTATTGATTTCTACTCACTTTATCACAGACAAGTGGAATAAAAAGAGAAGGGGGGTATTTTGTACAACTGTACACATGGAAGGTCCGCAGTATAAGACTAGAGTCCCTATGGGATTCATTAATTCTGTGGAGTTGAGAGAAGACGTTTCCCAGAAAATGGAATGTAAATGTTAAAAATCTGCATTTATGAGACGTGAAAAGAAGGAAGAAGAGCTTATTGGGTCTGTTTCTTGAGACTTCCTTTGCTGTGAGAGCACTTAAGTATATGTGTGAATGTGTGAGTTGGATGACTTCTTTGTTCTGAAACACCTCAAAGTGCCAGTTTGATGCCTTCAGACAGTCCAAACATGCAGCTGGAGATGAACAAATGCCCTGTTAATGTGGTGAAAGAGGTGAGTGTTTGTCCTACCAGTCTGCCAGCCCGTATAGAGGAAGTACGATGAGTTTCCAGCCGCGTTCAGATTTGGGTTCGCTGGCTGAATTCCACAGTCTGCGCTGCTCCTCAGGTCCTGTGCTGTTCTCCACTATCCACAGAGAAAGCGACCCCTTCTGCGAGCCTCCAAAACACAGCCAGAATCGCACCTGTTGAAGCAAGAAATTTGAGTGTTGATTTTTGAGATAGATGCTGATTAATAATGTGTGTCAGCATATAAATCACCGCAGCGACTTTAACGTCCTTTGAATTTTTTTTAAATTGACGAAAAAACAGCCAAGTGTGTTATCCGTCAAGGAAGGGCTGCATTTAAAATTTCATTGAGATCAATCAGCAACAGCCATCTGTTCAGTTCTAATTATTCTAAGATTAATAGAATTCAACCAGGATCGTAATTTGGGTTATTTTGCTATCTGTGCTGCTCCTGCATGCTTCAGCACAAACCAATCTCATTTCTCTGTTTCCAGGAGGGATATGGTGGGTGTAAACCTGCTTAAAATTAAACAACACACAGGCCGTAGCAAGAAATAAATAGGAAAAGGAAGTCTGAATCCAAAGCTCCCTAACAAGCATGGGATGTGACCATGTCCCTCTACAGCATTTTACTGAAGCCAAGAACATAATTCTTGCTTCACCATTTAAGTGGAACAGATGCTGGCTTAAGCCTGATGAAAAGTACACGTGGAGATGACACTGCCCAGGCAACTGAATTCATGCTGAGCGCCTGCATCATGCTTGTCGATAGCAGGTTGCACATCCTTATCATCAGCCGCGAGACCGCATGGTGACCGTTTAAACATCAAGATTACAGGCGCTGCACAGTGCACACTGGGCACGACATGAAAGTGAACGTGGTCTGTAGCTAATACCCAAAACTAATATCCTCAACATAGTTGTCCAAGAGCAGACAAGCTAGATTGAACAGCGCCAGTTCAGTGTAGAAAGAAGGATTTAGAGTGTTAATCTGGAATCATGGCTAATCTTTGGCTGTGTGCCAAGACACTGGGAGGCAAGGTCTGCAAAGGTAGAGTACTGCCTCCTCTCCTCTTCACAAAATCAAACAACTCCAATTCACACCTGAGAAGTGGCAAGCTTCACCTACATTTTTATTCCTTTCTTTCTCTGGTTTCCCTCTCTGCCTTCCTCGCGGCCAGTGTCTTTGCATGTTTGTCTTGTCGAGACCAACTTTATTTCTCCTTCGTCTCTCCTATTATCTTATTTTCTGACCTCTTGAACTAACCTTGGCTTCTCTCACCTCAAATCACTCCCTGCCTCCACAAGGTACATATGCACAAGGTCAAAGGTCGCTGTGTTGAGCAATATTAAAATAAATAACATACTTCTAAATGCGAAATGCTACAGCATCAATCAAGACTACAAGTACACAATCGCCCCTGGAGATCTGCTCTGTGATCAGAATAATGCATGACTTCTGATATTTTTCTTTTTTTTTTACAAATAGGTCAGCAGAAACAACCTGTGATTGATAAGGTCAGCCTCACTGTTTTGGTATAGTCTCTCAGGAAATGCAAAGGGCAGTGTTGACCTGCTGTCTTGGCACATTACTGTTTGATTTTTCAGCTGTTTCCGTAACAATTAACATACAAGATTACGGTTTTCTAGTCTTACAGCAACTACAAAAAGACTGAAAAACACTGTTGAAAAATGCAACTAAATGGCATTCTATGCAAATTCTATTCATTTTCACACTTGTGTAAATGTTTTACCATCACATAACCCTAAATGTCAACACATAGCCTATGGTACACTTCAAATATAATGATGATCTCACTGTTTGCTGCGAGTGTGCATTTTTATCTCCTGGTAACCAGTGGAGCACATTGCAGTGAAATCCAGAGCTTGGCAGACCTGTCGTGTCTAGTTAAGGCTGCTGTGATGGGACAGTCGCTGTTCAGGGGCCAGGTTTAGCCAGCAGTGAATTGGGCACACATACACAGAGGTATTCAGACAGTTTTATGTGAGGAAAATAGGCCTATGCATGCTGGTACATTCTTAGTTGAAGTGGTGTGAATGGGGCTGCAGGAGGAGCGATAATCTGCATCTAAAATGTGTGTATGTTTACCTGTTCTAACATAAGGTGCAGATGTTAACATGCCTGGTATTTCCAAAGGCAAGGAAACAATATTATTATGTGGAGTTACATCTTAGAAAAAGGTGATAATAATCAGAGGTTAAAGGTCAAAATGATAGCAGCTCTGTCCTGCTCTATTTAGTTAGTTTAGTTTAGTTAGGGGAGGTTTACACTTGGGAAACGCCAGCCAAACATGCCTTCGATAACTTGGTTAGTCCTCATCCTTGAAACATTTCCTCTTATCAAAGTGAAGCATGGTCTTTGAAATATTGAAGAACAAACCTAAGCACTGTGTTGCTTGCCTAAGTATTTTTTTTCTACACGGCAAGCTTTAAAACCACCCAAAAATGATGTAAGATGACACCATTACAGGCCCCTTTAAAAAAAAAAAAATCAGCATTTAAAAAGTCAGCTGAAGTTTTCAACCAACTCACAGACCTCTAGCCATGGCCGTTTCTCGCTTCATGGGGGCCCTATGCAAGATGCTGTTTGGGGGCCCCTAGTTTGTCAAACTATGATGGAGAGATTCCTAACCCTTTAGATGGATTACACTTCACGAGCAAAACAGGCTACAGTCATGACAGTCTCTCATATTAAAATTAAACATCTTAAGTTGAGCCACTCAGGCAAGTTAAATTGATAAAAAACAACAAACAAGGAAAACAACAATCCTCTATACGTCAATAAATGAAACAGATATTGAGTGTTTTTAAAAAACGTTTACTTTAAATTAAAAAAATACAATAAAAATAAACTGAATTAATCATAAGTAATCATAAAGTAATGTTAAGTGTCAAATATCTGAGAGACAACTTCCACTGGACGATGACAGAGCAGCAGCAACAACAACAACAATAACAGTCCCTCCCTCCCTGTTAGGATCTGAATAACCGGCTCTGGGCTCAGTCAGTCAGTCAGTCAGTCCCATGGCAGGACAGCACAGTCCATTCACATGTGACATGTTCATTTTATTTTAGCCAACTTTCAGGAAGAAAACACTAAAGCTGGGTTGATGACGAACAAATTCTCGCCAGCTAACTAACATTTATCCGAGGCTAGCCGAGCTAGCTAGCTAGCAGGACTAATATACAAACTTGCTAAAAACTCGGCGTTACATGGCCCCCATCCGCCCACATCACGAACTAATGCCTTACCTTTATCCGTTGTACGTTTTTCTTCCTCCGTCTTCTGTTTTTCTGCACCACTAGGATATTTTTTTAGATGCCATTACGATGTTTGCCTTGTTTAATATGCTCACTAACGGGAATGATGGGTAGCTGTCAAGCATTCCCATCGTCCCTGTCGGCGGCCCGCACGTCACTCAGTGGGTGACAGTGCAGTCCAACGATTATGACGTAATTATGCCACAAAAACACCAGCCACAGTTTATCATTGCAGTTTATTTTATTTATATCCTACATTTATTTTTAAGCACATGAGGGACATAATAAACACAGGAGATAGCTACAGGTAAAGACAGGTCATTTTAATTCTCCTCAGATGAGGCTGAGCATGCAGCTTTGGGGCCCCCTGGTGGCATGGGGGCCCTATGCATTTTGCGTAGTCCGCATATAGCAAGAAACGGCTCTACCTCAAGCGTCCGAAAATGAAGACGATATTATGTAGAAAACACACAATACTTTGCTCACCGTGCATGGGGAATTTCTTAGAGGAGGAGGGAAGAGAGGGCTCCTCAGTAAGGCTGAGCTGTGCTGGCCTTTGGACTGGCCTCCTTCTACACTGAATGTAGCACCTTTAACACACAAACACACACATAAAACACACAGAAGAAGAAAAACAGTGTGAGAAACTAAACTTACACAGGGACTAAAAATTCAGCATATAAAAATGAAAAAAAAAAAAAAAAACCCCACAACAATAAAAATGGAGGTTTTGAAATATAACCAAAGTGAGCTGTTTGCATATTTGATCATTTCTGTTTTGTCTATTTTGAAGCGTAACTTAACTGATCTAACTTTTAAGGATTTTAAAAGAGAATAATAGTGATAATAATAAACACCAAATCACACATAAAAACACCAAATATGGTAAAAACTTTTTTACAATGCTCCATTTATAGGTACCTCCGAGACTTCTGTAAATAGTTGAGAACAAAAACAAGCCTCAGCAAACGGAGACACACTCGAGTCACTGCACTGACAATGAACTGCAGATGCAGGACTCAGAGCGTACACGCTGCAGCTTTTACACCCAGCGGGATTCTGTTTGTAGCAGCACACTGAGCTCTGAACAAGGCAACATGTCCGTGTCTGACACATCAGAGGTTCCGGTTATCTTTCCGCATTCACGAGCTGTTAGATTCTAACATTCAAGGTCATTGATTAAAAATTCCCCAAGTCTTTGCTTTGCTGTTAAATCTTCCTCTTTGAAGTCCATCTTAATGAGACATTAACGCTGCTGTATTCACACTTAAGAGAGTCTGCAAATAGGACACTTCATCATTTGATCAGAACATTGTCCACAATCTCATAAGAGACATGTATGAAGCACCTGATGATGGGCAGCTCTGTCTGGTAGCCTTGGCTGGTGACTGGAGTCTTCTCCAGGAGAGACCACGGCCCATTATTGACTGCCAACTGCACTCGCCCTCTTCAAAAGAGCAGTAGCTGCCATTGAGAAAGTGGCCTGAAGAGATACAGGAGAGAAAATATATCAGGGGAGAAGAGGAGAAGATGATGAGGACGGGATTGAAGAAGGGGGCATATAATGAGTGGACAGGCCCAGCAGGGGGGTTAGAGAAGAGAAAATGGCGTGAACACTGACAGCCAAACTGCCAAGGAAAAAAAGGAGGTGGGGTGGGGAGTGGAGCTCAAGGACTGAGCGACAGTGAAGGCGAAGAGTTGTGAGTGGAGAGATGCAGGGGGTGCAAGACTAATGGCTCGCAGGACTAAATGTGTTGGTGGAAATTAGGGTTGAGGTATGGTGGGAGGGGAGGGGGGGTTCCTCAGAGTGACTCCATAAACAGGAGCAGAAAATGGAAAATGGCCTGAAGTGTCTAGAGGGGAAGATAGGAAGGAGTAGAGGAAGAAGGAAGAGGGTCTTAGGGGAAATGAGAAAGCTGAGGTGGTGACATGATGTGTTTTGGGGGCGGCAATCAACTTGAAATCACTTCACAGAACGGCATGAGCCTTGCAAGCATTTGGACCACCGACACACAATTTACAAAGTTAGTCTGTACAGCAGCAATACATTGAAAGTGCTTAATTGGATTGTGCAGTACTTGTGTAACCACAGAAAGAGATAGGCATGTCCGTGTGTAGTCTGTCTCCTTATTTCACTGCGGCTTAATGAAAAAGTGCAAATTCCTTGATTTGCAAGCAAGGTTTCTCCTTTTATGTTTGGCTAAGTAACTGACAGAATAAATCAAATACAACTTAGGAAGTGCAAATATTTAAACACCCATTATTTTGCCAATGGCGCATTTCCTGATTGAATTTTTCACTTTCAGGACCATTTCGCGGTCTATCTTCACTTACAGATAACAGAGCCGTGTATGTACATATGTATAGGGCTTCAAATCACTTTCAATTTTTTTAAACTAATGTCACTGTATCCTTTCAAGGGGCTGAAATGACAACATTGGAAATATGTACCATATTAATAAATCAAATAGCATGGATTACTTAAGTGTGCCACTCACTTCCTTGAAGTTCAAATCATATGGGCTAAAATGAGGTATAAATTAAACCTTTTTTTTTTTTACCTTGTTTATTGATAACATATTGATTGTTAAATTATTCATTTTTATTGATTTTAGGTGTTGCTGAATGTTTAAAAATATATGTTCATATCATTGTTCAGTTGATGGTCAGTAATAACACTGAGGTGAGTTTGAGCTTCATTTCAGTGTTTCAAAGTTTTCACCTTAAGTTTGCTTTATGTTTCTTTTATCCTGAGCTACTGTTCGTGAGCGTCCATTACCTATAAGAATCAGTGAGGGCCGTGATAACAGTGTGCTTTTTGGACATGGCGCCATCCAGATAATGGAACTGAAACCGGCCTGAGCAGAGATCATAAAGCAGGTATTCTTCAGCAAGAAAAGCAAGAAAAAGGCTTTCTTCATCAATGACACTCGTTTTTAAATTATTTTTAGTGTACAAAAGGCTTTTCAGGTTTCAAAGACCCAATATCATGAGACTAACACCATTTCATTTTTATTTTAAAGTAATGCAAAGAAAAACAGCAAAATTGAAGCTATGTTTTTCTGTGATGTTTTTTGTCAAGCAGATGAAAGCTTCTCTGGACTTTTTGGATAATAAGTAAATTTCATGTTCTTCCGTGTCTTGTGATATCATGACTCACTCTCCTTGTTACATAAACCAGTTAGTGTCACTTAGATGTTCCTCATGCAAAGCGCAGGGATTCAAAGTCACATCATATGATGGCTGCTCATGACATGAATAAAGACGTCTGTGATGATGTCACATCTGCATACGTTCACTCTGTGCAGATGTGTGACTTTTGCCACCCGAGCTATCATTCACGACTGTTTGACATCAGTCTGGTCTTGACACTCAAATGGATTCAACCCAAAATGTTTTATTTAATGAGGTGTGACTACGAGGTGTGAACAGACTGACATAACAGTGTCATTACTATTTTATGAAAACTGACAAGGACATTACTTAATCTTTATGAATGTTGAGTAGAGTGTCATTTAGATACATGTGTCACTTTGAATGCAATGTCTACACTGATGTCATGACAAGTTGACAAGAGGACACAGCCTATAAAATCATACCGTTGCAGGCTCCATATAACATAATATATAATAAAGTATTATTACATGGTCAAATGTAATAACAGCGTTGTAACACTGTAATTATTACAGTTACCATTTTTGTGTTCAGAAAAATACTGCACAGGAAGTGATATTTGGGGCTAGTTCGGAATAAACCAAAGAAGGACATGATAGCACTGGTCTCACTGTGTAATGAGTGATCTTTGGAAGCAGCAATGATCTGTTTTCACTGATGATGTTCCAAGAAAAACAACAACAAAAAAAAAAAGAATCTCTCAGACTACTTTAAATTCCTGCTTGCATCCACCTTTGATGCAAGCAGCATTTCTCTGTAGTTGCAGGGGAACTGTAGTGTTGGAAAGCAGTGGGGTGTCTGCAGAATTTAGACCGACTAAGATCTACCAGAGGAAGCTGCGACTCTCAAAGAGTGGAGGATGTGTTTATGCATAATGATGCGGCGGTAGGATGGCGAGGGGGATCCACAGGGACTCCATTTCCCTTATATGTCAGGAATCTCTGTGAGTGACACAAGCTAAGTTTGTTCCTCCTGCCTTCCTCTGCTTTTTTCTGTTAATGAGCCTTGGCACAGCTTATGAAGGATTTAAATAGATCAAATCAGATGAAGATAACTGGTGGATAGATCATAGAGAATAGGGTATCAGAGAGGGAACACTATGTGATTTGGGTAGCAGGGGGTACATTAATTGTGACGCGTCAAAGAGATGAAAATGGAACAAATACGGAGCCTAAGGTACAGTCGTCGACTGTGGGTGACAGAAGAGAGACATATAATAGAGTGTCAGGGAGGACTGATGAATTAGCCGTGGATCATTGGACCTTGTCCTTAATCAAAAAGGATAAAGGTTAGTGCTATTTTAAGAATAGATTGAAAGATGGAGAGAGAACCTTGACTCAAAGCAAATGACAGCTGGCCTTCATGCCTTAGTGTGCACTCAGCATTATGAGGGCACACAGTGGAAAAGATGTGTGGAGATGTGGGGGAAAAGAAGCTTTGGATCTTAAATATTTCCAACTCACAGCAATAAGCTCTTCCCTGTAAGACCCATCAGTCTGTGTCAAGTATTACACAAGACTCTCCCTGCTCTGTTTATTACTAATGTAAATACACAATTACCACTCTTATTATTCAGGAATATTCATACGGTCATAATACGCAGCGTAATCCCCTCAGTGGTGTGTACAAGCCGGCTTTGTGTTTAACTGTTTATTATTTATGCTCAAATTTCCGATTCTGGGTTTTACAATCAAAACACACACACACTTACTACGTTCAATGGAGATTATACTCTTGGGTTAGCCTCTCAGGCCAATTAGTACTGATAAGTCCCCCAGCAGCAGACAGAGAGACTGCGCCTGGCTGGGATTTTCACCCTCTCTTTACCCTCTTATCTCCCAGCTCCCATAGTTAGCAAACCTATAAGCACAAGGGAGCAGCCATCATTTTAATAAGCACCACATGGGAGGCTGACCTGCTCTGTGGGTAGGAGCAAATTAATTCTGGTCAATTTAATATGGGTGAAAAACTCAAACTACATCAGGAAAAAAAAAACTCTACAGGGTAAGAGTTTTGAACTGTGTGTCTATAAATTGTGAAGACAATGTAAAAATGCATGCGTGCAGGTACGACTAAAAAAAGATCCTCACTGCACACACACACAAACACGCAAACAGCAGGGCCTGGGGGACTGCACTTGTGAATAAGATGTCAGCATACTTGGCTAGTGTTCCTCCTAGGCCTCGGGAAAAGCAGAAAACAAATGTGCAAAGAGATAGAAATAACAACCATGGAATATGTCAAGGGTGAGAAATGCTAGCCAAGCATAGCTACGCTGCCTTTTTTTCCCCTGCCTCTTCCCTTGCCTCTCTTTCAGCAAAGCTCATGCAGACGCTCAGTTGTTGCTCTGCTGGGCAGGATGCAACGGCTTCATTAGAGACAACTCACTACGGCTGGCCAGCTTCACAACTCGGCCGTTTTGATCCAGAAATGGATGCAGGGATGTTGGTTGAGCTTTCCTCTCATAAGTTTTTACCAACAAGCTTTGCTCCTGCATCGAGGTGTACTCACGGCATAAGTCGCCTTCGTCATCACCGAGCGGACAGTCTGTTCTGAAGTCGCACAGTTTGTCCAGAGGGATCCCAGGCCCCTGGTGACAGTGATACTGGCCCTCCAGAGTGATGTTAGGGCCAGGTGAGGACACTGGAGGAGGACGGGAAGAAAGAAAGAAGATGAAAGATGAATGAAATTTGTCATATTAAGTGCTTCCTCATACAGTCATTGTTAAAGTGCCTCTCGCAAACTGAAATGTTTCCACAGTGCAGTCAGAGTTTAGAAAATGATTTGCTTGTTGGCAGCAAAATAAAAAAATAGAACAACAACAAAAAAAAAAAAATCTCCTTTTGGAGCTGAGGAAAATAGCTCCCGATTATGTTTCAACTTTACTTATTGAGTATCACTGCTAGATTTATATGTAAGACTCAAAACACAAATCAGTAGCTCGGGGAAAACATAACTTACAAACAGCAGAAAAGATGTAGTCGATGCATAAAAGTACATCAGTCAGTGACAAAGGCTAATATAACCCCTGACTGTAAACCCTGTATGACATCCGCAGACTGCCTGTAGCATCATAAATAACTTGGCCCAGGCTGCATAAGCATCTGGCTTTGAATACAGTTCATATCCATCAGACAAGGAACACGAGCAGTAAAACAATGACCTAGATACTGTAGCAGGTAGTGCAAGGGGAGGGGAGGGGAGCGTGCGTGCACACACACACACACACACACACACACACACACACACACACACACACCAATTGATATCAGTGGTCTCAACAACTCAACTGTAGCCTGGGACATTTGCATATCTATGCAAATCAGAGAGGTGATATCTCCAGATTGTGGGAACCGACTGCTCACCTCCACCTTAATCATCAGGAGCTGATCACAGCACAGAGAACAAAACAGTGGAGCGGAAAGAGAAACTGTCCGCTGATGGGGATCTCGTTCTTCTCCTTCTCTCGTGAGGAAAAAAAAACAACGAAAAGTGATTCTTATCACGAGTGACTGGCTAAGCTTACTGTAGTTTGCCCTTGATCTGTATTATGTAGATTTGTTCTCCACTCAGACGAACTCGGAGTCGGAAGTCTGATAACGTACGAGGCCACGACAGGGGAGCAAATCCTGTGAGCTGAGCTGACAAGATAGGCACTAATGCTAATTTTAACATGTAGTTTGCAATGAATGTACTCTTTGTGTTTCAGTTAGAATAATTTACTCTGTGACACGACGATATACCTTCAGTAGCACGTTTCTCAAGCTCAGACTTACATTAGGGGGGCAGGCTCACAGATATGAGCCAAAATAAAGTACAGCGTAAATCAACACAAAAACATTTATAATGTTATGTGTCAGAAGGAAATAAACAAAACAACGAAAATGCCAAATGATGTTGATGTTGCTTTTAGTTATGCACCTCGCTTGCCAGGCTTGTAAACTCTCCAAAAAACAATCAAGATCAGACAAACCAATATTACTATAAGTGGATATAAGTAATTACAGCTGATGTCAGTTGAGCTATAAATCAAAGCATTTAATGATGCAGTCTGATTATGTTGCTGTGTGCTTTAGCAGTTTTGATGCAGATGCAATTTAGGATCAGCCAGTATGCAATCCACTCTACAGGCCAAAACGTGTGGGTGGACTAGATGTAATTTAATATGTGTCGGGTAAAATGTGTCAGTTCAAGCTAAAGCTAAAAAGTTAAATGAATTACCTGCTCAGAAAATATGCAATCTAAAAAATTTAAGCACACACAAAAAAAGCACTAGGTTCCAGTAATGTCACAACAGTCGTTACAGCCGCTCTTGCGAGGTAGTAGCACAGAAATAACTGTCTAGTTATAATGCAGCAGAGGGCAGAAATTTCACAGCTATGGCTGATTCGCAGCACACTTCGCTCCTTTTTGTCACTGTGTTTGAGAAACCTTAAGGCCCACTGGGAAACTGGCACATTCAACTCAATGGATTAGAAAGAGGGGGTGGCATTTTCTATTGGACAAAAACACATTAGTCAGGGGCCTCCCACAGTCCACTATTGTGGCACGGCCTTAATGGTTGCAGAGAGCCATATTAACATGTCAGTGAATAATCCAGTTCTAATTCTTTGAAAACGTATTAGCCTGAGCAAATGACCCTTTTTCATCATTGCTGAATGAATCTCCTTTCAGCGACTTTTTCTAAATTAGAGCCTGTGAACAGTGCATATGCTCGCACGCTTTAAGCACAGTCTCACAGACATGTGACACTCACAGAAGAGCAGAGAAGAAGGCAAATACACCATTTTTATTCAAATAAGGTGAGGCAGAGGTTTGTTTATTTATGACCAACTGTGTGGGTATAGATGTGGTTTTGCTATGTGTATTGAGTCATGCTCAACACATGCATTATGCATTTGTTGTGCTCAGTGGCTTCCTCTCTGTATAATGTTGACACCGCAAGCAGAGCGATTTATCAAGAAAGAAAAAAGTTATCTGGAGTACACTGAAACCTTTGGGCAAGGTATGTAAATTCATCGATTTATCTTAGTTAAATGACAGTGGAGTAAGAAGTATCAAAGTGGCGGTGTCACTGAACTTTAAGCTCCTGGGGCAGGTAAGTGCAGCCAGACATGGCCACTGCACTCCTGGCCTACCGCAGTTCTTAAATCACACTTGTCAGGTTGTGAAAACAAGTGGGTCAGTAGGGGATGAATTGCCTGTGGGAGTAAGTGAGTTTTGTTATTGTTTGTTGCGCTCAGGGGGCTGGTGTGACTTTGTGAGGGGAATGATGTATGAGTGGCGAGGAGCTGGAGAGGTGACTGGAGAGGGCACACAGCCGCTGACGAATGACCGCATACATACGCAAACGTAGGAGTCGAGGTAACTGTTGGATACAGCTAGATGGCTAACAATTAGTGCATGGCTGGTAATGCAGTCAACAAAGCTGGGTTCATTTTCCTTCTGCAACACGTTGGCTTGAACACGCGGGTGAAAGACATTCTGCTTTTATTCGCTAACATAATGTAAACAGCTGCGCAGAAGGTGCAGAGTTCACTTGAGTTCGTTTCGATCAAGACTGAAGCTACTGTGCCTGATATACTGCTGACAACGAATATTGTTTCAGGTGTATATGACAACATGCTCAAAGGTGTATGGAAAGAAAACAAACCCACCAGACAAGACACTAAAAGGAACCTTTCATGCAGCAACAAAGCCAACCTATTGCAAGATCAACAAAGACGCTGCGTTTCAGTCACAAGGAAATAAATGCTGCAGGACAAGAAGCTTTCATAAAATAACACATATAGTCTCTTAACTGACAGACTCCGGTGTCAATTCAGACACCCCTGTGCTTGCTTTTTAGAACGGCACATTATATTTCTGATAAAAATCTGCAAAACAATGATGTCACTATCTCATATGGATTACAAATGAGTTTCAGTCCAAAATAATTTCTGCTGCATTTTTTGCGGCCCAAAGGGTTTCAAGTCAGTGTTGCGGGTCTACCCCGATCTTCTGTTGCGCAGATGAAGAAACAGACACTGAGATTGACGACTTTCTGTTTAGTGTACCTCTCAGCTTCTTGTTGCTTGTGTCTAAATATAAGGAAGGAGGGAAGTGAGCCAGAGCCATCGGTCACAATCTATAATGTCGAAGATACCAGGATTGATTGTTGACAACTTTCCGTGGATAACTGCTAAACAATTAACAAGCGACCAGATAAGAGTCAATTAGAACATGTAACGTTATCGATATCTGGTGACATCCAGCAGGCAAGGAGAGCACGTTTCAGCTGCTCCCACTAGAGGATGTACGTTTGCGGATTGTTTCGTGTACTGTTTTTATTCTACACCCTGGAAGTGTCACCAGCTATTATAACGCATACATTTCAGATACGCGGGACACATGTTTGAAAAAGATAACTTTTCTGCAAATTTGCTTTAGCAATGTGCAGACCGTGGATCTGGTAACATTTACAGTCTCAATGCAACACCGTGACATTAACAGATACAGCATCACGTATCTGTTAATCATGCAAATGTCTGAAAATATACTCGCACTAAATGTGGATCTTGTGCAGCAGTTTAATCATTTTCACCTAATTACTTAATGCAGCTAATTATAATGTCATATGCACAGGAAAGAGACATTTTTAAGTTAAATACGCTCTTGTCATGTCGTCTCATGTCGGTTCAGCAAGCAAAGATGTTTTTTCACTAAAGTTTTCTTCATCATATTCCTCTTCAGAAAATCCCCTTTATCAGATTACCAGCCAAGTTGCCCTAGTTTTTTTCCCAACTTTCATTCACGCCATCTGTTTACAGGATGAAAATCAGGGAATGCTTTACCTACAAGATCAACAGCAAAACAACTGAGCAAAACAGGAATTAAATGACAGCCTACATAGGAAAGAAAATAGCCGGGATGCCTCAAGTTTTGTCTGGATTGCAGTGTCTTGAGCGCCGTCAAGATGTAACTGACAAATCTCATAAATGATGCAACTGGTGTTTGAAAATCTTTAAAGTCAGGAAAAGAGGGTCAGATGTATAATGTATACAGAGTACAGAAAGTGGCAGACAGTGGGAACCATTTGCATGGGGTGTGTTGTCTGGTCACTTACTTTTTCCTACTGGCTCAAAACAAGGTATCATGGTTTTGGTGTGTGCAGAAGAATAATGAAGTGGTGCACTGTGTTGGTGCTGGTGGTTCCCTTTTTTCACACCACACTTGCCAAAATCAGTTCAACACTTAACATTTTTGCATAACTGTGTCATGCATATCCCGTTTTTGAGATTCCCCTGATAGAGATGTCTCGCACTGTGGGATATCACGAGATGATGCAAAGCAGTTAGTCTCGCCATTTGAATAAAACTTTTGCTATGCTTTGGTAGACACTGCTTGTAGATTTGAATACAGACAGACGTGTTGAAGTTGAGCTGCAAAAACACAGTCTGGAATCATGGAGAGGGTGGACTCATACTGCAATTAATATGGCTTTTGTTTTCCTACAGATGAGCAAGCATGTCAGTCATCTCCTGAAATCCCTCCGTGTGCTGTGAAACAACAACAAAAAAAAGCTGTCTGAGGAGCTGTCTGACTTTAAAAATCTGCTTGTGTGCTTTGTGTGAACAGAATGGAAATAAGTGGAAACTACTCCCAAAAAAGACCTTGTCAGACTTGATTGAGTCTAGTATACAATTCAGCAGTAGTTAGAACTCATTTACCATTAGTGCTCATTCATTAGTTTGTATCATCTAATCTCGCATGCTTTAATAGAGGACTGTTCTTTGTCACAGCCAGGAAAATCTAGTAGTCCAAGTAAGGGCGATGCCACTATCCTGCCACCACACTGAAGGCAGAATCCAGAGGCATTCATGGAGATTTACAGCGGCTGGGATGCTGAAGATGGATGCGGCTGAGTTTCCCCCTGGACAGTCGACAGGACAAGAAGTATTTGCTCATGAATTCAATTAACTGCACACCACCACGCTCGATTGGTCAGAGCTCTGCCCAATCACTATCACTATCTGTCATGCTCCCTGCTGGAGAGACAGCAGCACACACAAGAGCAGACTGGAGGAGATAGAAAATGAAAATAATACCTTTAAGGTCTAGTCTACATTCAAGACTTTTTTTGTGTGTGTGAATTAAATGGATGTATTGTTTATGTTCAAGTGACGTGCTCATTATTACAAATGAATGAAAATGAATCTGAATAATCAAATTGTTTCACTTGCATACAATACAAAACATGGGTTGTGTATCCTTTGCTTATATTTGACAGTTACCCTGTCTATTAGTTGTGATATACAGTATGAGCACTGTGGTATACACATATCTTCTCTGCTTTTTTAGGTTTGTTGAGTTCATGTCTTATCACTGTTGAGTGGAGAGAGGAGATTCTGGCAAGAAAATATACTGGTGAGGCTTATACGGTACAGTGGGCTTATAGTGGAGCTATGGACCCATTTAGACAAGATGTAATTTCCACATGATGGGTTCACTGACATCAAAGTCAGGTCTCTACATAAGCACTCACTTAAGCACTGTAAAAGTAAAATCTACTCAGTTTAATAGGGACCATCATTTCCAACTTTGTAGTCACTCTGACCAAACATTTGCAAAAGACTTTCTCAAAGAAAATACATGCAGCTTGCAGGTGGCATCAAAGCTACAACACTAGGAGTCTCCAGTCACAGTGGTGGTTTCATGGTGGTTTCATGGTGGCGCTGGGGGAACAGTGGGAGATCACCAGAGTCATTACGCTTCATCCTCTGGGGAATGTCTCTACAAAATGTCACAGATATTCATCAACTGGACTGACCAATCAACCAACAGTTCCATCCACAGGGCCATACCACTATCATGGCTGAGTTTTAGGTAACTATCAAACAATTATCATGATACACTTGATCAATTTTAGCATTGCTCACACAAGGCATTCTTTAGTTTGCCAACCAGTAGTCTGACTTCATAAAACATTTTATACTGCTATACTCAAGTTTCAGAAAAGTAAGACCAAGACTGAAACTGCTGTGAATGATCCTTTGTGCTACTTTTTCTTTTATCTGCACTTTGTGTGGTAATTTCCTTGAAATATACAAAAGCCTTTCTCCGTATTTTACTTATCACAAAGCATCACATGCCGGCTTTTCTCACCTCTGAGGCTTCCTGCATGACCAAACCTACACGTCCATGAGGCTAAGTAAACACAGACTTTGTCGGCAGCAGACAAAGTCTGCAGAGCGGCATTGACATCAAAGCCTCCGTCCCACAGACAGAACGGTTGCAGCGAGATTGCAGCCTTTCCTTTGTTTAAAACCATCAGCATTATACTGGAGGGCTTTGATTCCTCACTGTGAACTTGTCCTTGATGTTCCATAGTTTTTTTTTTTGGAGAGCAGGTTTGGATCCATTCCAAACAAGAAATCAACTCAATGCGCTTACTTCAAGGTTCAAAATATAAAGGATTGCGGATATAGACAGTTTGTGTGTAATTGATTTCTTCATCTCAGAGAGAGTAATAACTACAGAAATCTGTATAAGTTTTTTTGCTGCTATATAATCAAAAAATGACAAGAACACAGACCTCTGTTAAAAATTCACCTACATTGAAAACATTCTGTAGCTACACTGAAATTATAATGTATGACACAGTAAAGTCATTTGAAATTAAATGGATAGAAGTGACTCACTGGCCAGAGTAAGTATTTCATGCCAGCATTCCACGTACAAATGTCCCTTCGACAGAGTGAAATGAGATTTAGGATTGCTCTATCTTAATGACTGACTTTTCTTCAATGATGCTTAAGTCCATAACATCCAGAAAATTCCTCCTCCCTGCCAGGTCAGGGTTGATTTAGACATCTGTTCCATTTGGCATATGCATGCTGGGAACACTCTACTCGGTGCCCTGGGCCATTTAACACTTGCTCAATATCTTAAAACGAAACTGCCTGTGTAGATTGCCTTGGAAAGGTGCCTGCAACAGAAACCTGGTTTGTTTTGAGGGGATGCTGCTCGTGGAAAGGCCTAAGGCAAGAGATTAGAGGTAGAATGTGATGAAGCTTAGCGCCGCAGATAGGGCCTTGTCTTGGCAGGTTGCATCTTCTGTTAATTGATGAGCTGTGTTTTTTGTTTTTTAAGTTGCTCCTACTTTTTTTTTTTTTGTCATTGGGCATTCTCTTTGGGCAAACAATGTGTGACCTCCGGCAAGTTTTCAAGGGATCCAAAAGTATCCTGAGCAATAAAAAGAGCCACAGAACCCGCATCAAAAGGAAAAAATATCAATCAAATTACCTCCAAGTAAATCTGGCAGGTAGATGAACAGCCGAGTACCTCCTTTTAACACACTTATATTAAGGTATTTATGAAACTGAGATGCAATGAGTTTTCTTGTGATCAAAATTTTTAGCTCTATTACTTTAGTCCAGGCCCACAGGCAGATAGTACAATCCACGCTGAAGCAAAGAAAACAGAAACAAATGCTGAATGAAAACAGGTTATACTCAGCTGTGTAGAAAATATGACCTTTCTAGAGCTGACAATATGGTCTAAATTAATGAATTTGTAGTGTAAGTTGTGGCCTATTCACAGTACACACTCAACAAAACATTGGAATTTCTGTTTATGTGCAGAATGAATATAAGGTAACCAGTCAACACATAACTTGGTATTTCTATTGATTTCAAACAATAAGAGAATTGATTTTTCAAGACTGGGCTGTTTTATAACAGCAAAATAAAGTGAAAATGACGCACTTATCCAGTACACCAGATCTGTATCCGCTCTGATATTGACCTCATTACCGTATTTTATCCTGGTTCTACAAATGTTCTCATTAAAATTTGTATGAGCCGATGTTGTTGCATTATGTTATGCAGAACCAACCTACACTTTCGCACATCGAGATGTGCAGATAATAAAAAGAACACCAATATTTGATAGGTATGCTTGTGCCCTGAATTTAATTAAGTGTTATATTGTAATTATGCTAACATTTTTCAAGTGCAGCGGACATTTTACCACTTGCTCTGTATCGGGAACACTGTTTGATTTTATTTCCTAAGGGCACTCTGCCTGCACCTTGACCCTGTTTTATTTTAACTTCTGCCACCCTGGGGAATTCAAATGCCAGTGAAGCACATCCTATTGCAAGTACAATGGAGCTGGTGAAGGTGGACACTCGTTCCTTTGGTAGAAATAATATCTGATGTGCAAATGTTGAACGCGCATTTGATCAGTGTCAACGAGTGACATATTCATCTAAAGGTGGACAGAAATAAAGGCAGACAGGGAACAGAGCTCTCTTGTTAGGCCTCTCTCAATCAATATCTTTACAATGTACTGAATTGATGATGTGAAGAAAATAACACACACTATATCACGTATTCCTAAATATATGTTGCTCATGAAAACAGCATTTTGGCATTCAGGCCATTTGATGTTAAAACTAAATTTCCACCAGTTGAAAAACAATACATGTGGTCCACTAAATGCTGCCGCCAGCCCTGTGCAAAAATGCACCCAATAATTAGCCATACATCTTCATCCAGCAGGTCTTTCAGTTTAATGAAGACATACACTTGAATAACGATGAGGATACAATTACATAGCAACACATACTGCCGCAATCGCTGTAACTTGACTTCGGCATGTTCCAGCTCAGACTGTGTTTAGTGACTCATCGAACAGTTTAATGTCAACTCTTTGTGCTCAGCTGCAGAACACAGTGTGTAGTTTCTACTCAATATTTCGTCCATGAAAGCTTGAACGCATCAGCTGTACTACAGGCTTGTGCATCAGGCTTTAAGATGAGACAGAACAGTCAGACGGCAGACGGCAAACTATGATTTCAAATCCAGGAGATTTTGGGTGAATCCTCATCTCTACAATACGGGCTAGCTAAATAGGTTTGGATTTAGCTTTTTCATCCTACCCTATATAGGAATACTACCATATTGTATAGAACTCTCAAGCTACTGTGTATGCTACATTTCTGTCTATTTACATGAGTACACACAGTCTTTCGCATGAGTTGGCCCCTATTTCCCTAAGTGCATTTAGTAAAGAAAAAAACAGTGTGACCTGTCCACAGCAGTTGCCTGTGTAGTGTCTGTAAATGTTGGGTAGTAATATTTGGAAGCAGGTGTGATGATGGGTGCCACACCGACCAATCAGATGCAAGTTCAGTCGAACTTTTAGATCCCACCCTCTCAAGTAACACAAAGCAATGTCAAAAAAAAAAAAAAAAATCTAAACTGTTCTAAAATCTTAATCTTAATTCATTATTGATCCGATGATCAAAAAATAAAATTTTAGAAAATTGACTTCAAGTTTCCATTTTCTATCTTCCATCTATCTTTTATTTGGAAAATGAAGCATTACATAGACCAGTTTTAGCTTTCTTTGAGTTGCCTACTCGTGGTGCATGTGGGCTCTGTGTTAGCCAAACTTTCATTATATTTTTAAATATTTCATTCCAAATGTCTCTTTCTGTCACATATAAAGTATGAGAAACACTGAAATTTATGTCGAGTACATTAATCATAATGTAGACAGAATAATATTTTCAATACCATTTTGAGTTGTGGACTGAAAGCTGCATTGCCTTGTGCAACTTAAACATGAAAGCTTTGAGTATGCCAGAGGCCTCTAGAACTAAATGTTAATATTAATTTGCCCAAAAGTTTATTTTGTAAGTTATTACTGAAAGCTTTAAAAGTAGAGCACCATTAAAATGACTGATCCAATATGCATGAGGTAAACTTGAGATCTATATCCAGGATGTGTTTTTGTGTGTCAGAGGAAAATCACACCTTGTGCTCACAATACTTGCAGTATTTTGTACACCTGCATGACATTATTCAGTCTGCACACGTGTGCATCTGTGGATTGATGAGCACAGGCGGAGCTGATGAGTCTTTACAAGACTGATGGGAAACAATGAAATCAGTTATACTCTATCACTCATCCTTATGGGCCACTGTGTCACTGTATGACATCCCTCAACTCTTATAAATTTCCTCCAATTTTGACATTCTTTTGATCTCATAAACACGCTCTCACACTGTTGTGACAGTGTGGGGGGTTTATTTTTGTGAATATATATATTTTCATCAGCCTGTGCTTGTTACCCAATAACAAAAACACCGTGGTTGAGTTTATTTTATTTATTCTGTCAAAGTGAAAATGAAAACTCAATTAAAGGCTGGAGATGTTCTGCCTATTTAAAGGCGAGTCTCAGCACTGCTTTCCCTCTCCAAAACCCCATCACCCATCCATCCACATGTCTAACACTCTGTCCACTCCACCGGCTTTCTCCAAACCCATTTCCCTCATTGCCTCCACAGGGCCGGGCGTGATTGATGGGCCTTGGGACACCCTCGCGAAGCAGTGTACCTAATCGCAAAGTATAGACTCGCCGTAACGCTCCATTAAGGGCCTGCAGCAGCAAGGTGTAATGGTTAGGGAAATGGGCCAGGGAAGGGAAGGTCACCGGTTCAAATTCCCACGGGGTTCACCGCTGCCTTGTCTCAGCTACATGTCCGATTGGAAAAATGAATTGTGACAGTTTGCAGGGTAATGCGTGAGCACAAATATGCTCTTGAGTGGACAAACATTGTTATTAATGTGAAGGCAAATGTGACCTCCTGTTTTACCATGCTACTCTGAAAGAGGCAAAGTCAAACCTGCTATTGACACAATCTGGTAATGAGCTTGTCAGTCATCACGGTCGACTCTGTTTACTTCCAGGATGAGAAACTGTAGGAGGTTAAGAGTGTCACTGACGTGTTTGCTGCGCTTGAATAATTACGTTGTTTGCACGGCTATGCCACTACCATCAGAGAAATACTGGCAAAAGGCGGGATTCTAACTTCCCGTCAGGAGGATGAGCTCCAGAGATAGGCACATAACCGCACAAGTCACTTTAGGGGCAACAAATTGGATTGCTTGTTGGCCCTGTGACTGATGAGTTAATTAAAGTAGAAGGGTATGGAGAAAGAAGTCAGACACTGCTCCATTTATTTATCCTGTATTGACTATATCTCCTCGCACTTCACTGGATTGAGTAATCGCCGCCTTTCTGCTAAAGAAAACAACTAAGAGGGAGGAAATGGACGTTGTTAAATTTCCAATTCGGATTCAAAAGATCACAAGGAGAGCTGATTAAGACTACATTTGTAGAGGTGGTTTCCGATGAATCTGAATCAGCTGACAGTAAGTGGGGAGTAGCATGACTCCTGACTGTTAATATTGCATTTCTGAAGGCAGACGTCCCCAAAGCACAACGAGTAATAATGCACAACAAGAAATCGGAAATTAATCATTAGCATGTTTTCCTCTCTCTCACTGATTTGAGAATCCTCCCAATGAATCACGCTTTTCCTCAATCAAGTCCGCACGAAGCCATTATGTAACTGCACCATTGAGAAATACAGAACATTTTGTGTCTTCTATCTGGTGAAAACTTAACAACCACTGGGACCAAATTAAATGCAATTAATCAAACCCGAGTTTGGATCAGCCTTTGTGCTACTCACCCGGAAAGCTTGACAATACAGGTCATTTATAGCAATAATTAGCTACTTTTGAGAACAGGGGACTGGAACAAATGTAGAAAACAACTGTCTTTGCCAGAGTATGAGCCTTAATCGAGCACCCTGGCTTCACGTTGTGCACTAGGTGGAGAAGGAAGGTAATTCGAGCCCAGGTTTGTGACAGGTGCTGGAGGGGAAAGTGGGGGAGGTTTAGAACACTGCAAAATGCAGCGAGGCCACACGTTGAGCGTGCCGAGACGGATTAGGGCTTAGTTTGGGAGTGGGATGTGTGGAGTGGGTGTTGTGCAGGGGGACCCAGGTGGTGCCTGAGGAGAGTACAGCACGTCTGCATGCTTTTTCTCTCTCTACTAGTCACGGCTTATGTGCTGCCTGGCAAGGGGAACACGACGAACCCAGAGCCGAGAACAATTAGACACTGTTCAACTGAGGCTGGATTTGCATGAGCAAATCAACACCCACGCTTTGTCCTTACAGTGACAGAAAGGGCAGTTAAACAAAGAATCACGGGAGAATCACTGACACTGATTGGGACAGATATTAATTTGTTTGTGCGTGAATTGAAGTTATCTTTTTCTTTGTTTTGCTCTTTTATCAGAAGCTTTTCTTCTCATGCAAAGTGATTCTATGGACAATTTGGGGAAGTGACTGATTCCTCACGCCAAGAACTGCTTGAAGACCAGGACTTAGTTTTAAATTTAAGTTCAGGACAGTCTCGGTTAAAGCAGGAGTTAAATGGCAGTGTTGAGGGTTGGGGCGACAAATATGAATATTGTGGGCATGTGAGGTCTATTTTAGCTTCCTTCTCGCCGTCTCATCATCTCCCCTTCCTCTCTTCCCCTCTCTCTCTCACACACATGCATGCATTTACATATTTGACAACCAGATCCAGATAATGTAATGGGAGAGTCAGGTGTAGCTGATTTGTTATCAGGCTGGCAGCGTCGGCCAGCTGTGAGAAACTCAGCTGCCCCAAATGATGAATTCTTCCCCGTGACGAACTGCTCTGACCTGACCTCAAGCCCAGGCGTCCCATTTGAACTGAATTTGAGGAATTAGAGCTAGACAAATCTTTCCTGTTGAACGATGTTCCTCATTCATCCGGAGCTAAATATTGACCGAGCATAAAAGCTATTCCATTGTTGCAGGGTTCAAAGAGACTCTGCCTCTATAAAAGTAGAGGAGATTAAATTTGCTGGAGTGTGCATCTCTCTGAATTCACAAAGAGGCCTTGGGGAATGATCACCTTTTTTCAAGACGCTCTGTATGTTTCCGTAGAAAAAGATAGAAAAGGTAAAGCCCACTTGAATGCCCTCCAGTGTGTGGTATAACAAGAACTGGATTCAAATGAATATTGTACACAGTGCTGGTCCCTCTGTCAGGCTTTCATCCAAGTGATCAAGCAAAATCTTTCACCAGAAGTCAGGGCGACTGAGGATGATAATAGGTGACAGGTAGCGGAAGATAACAAGAAACTATTCTCAGTTGTCCACTATGTCCGGCAGCCATGTTTATGCCACTGTCATACAAACAGGAAAAACAAACTAAGTTAACCATTTCTACAAAATGACCAGACACACAACAATAAGACACAAACTGAGGCCACAGAAGGCATGGATTTCCATTAACATCACCATAAGTCTACAAATGTGGTATCGCTGGTATTTGTTTTGATATCGTTCAGGGTGCAGTGGGACTGGGGTTGCTTTTAAATGTCAAAGATGGATTTTATAGTTCAATCACCATGTTCCCTGTAGTGCAGAGGCAACACAGCACAGTACAGTATCCCACATGCCTCTAAAGACCATACCATAATTCACAAATACATGTCTAACTATGAATCCTTGCTAACATTTTGCACTGAAAATATCTACATGTTTAACAAGTTGATGCAAATAAACAGGAAGTATGCTAATGCAAAAATTCAATTATAAATACATTATTGCAAATCTAGTTTTGGACAAAAATGTAAGCTACATTATTTTTTAAAAAGCGTATCTGTTTTGAATGCTGCTGCCAAATTTAATTTAGACCATGATAAGCAGCTACTGGTTGAGCATTTCTCTTGGTCATCCGCTGCTTTTTTTTATTTTGTGTGAGTTCAGCAGACCCAAACAAAAAAAATTGACGTGGATACTTTTATACATGTGCATTATATTCCATTAAAATGTCACCTGCTTGGTGTGATGTTCTGCATATCTCTGCCTACCAAACATCTGTCTGTTAGAGGAAACAAGGAATTTATACATATTTCCTCAGTAATGCACACTTGAAATGTTGAAGCAAGGGTTGCTGTGCTTCTGCATCTAGCTCAGAGGAAATTGAATCAGTTATATTAATCCAATTTCAGGAGCTTTCGAGGTTGACAGAGAAGGATATTATTTCGGTCTCAAGCCGTCTATGCATTTCATTGCACAACATGGTGTAATGAAGTTAAAAAATCACAAAATGTAGCTGTGCAATTTCCAATGTGACATGTTTGTGCTGCTTTGGGAACTTGGTCACTCTGCAGACAATGTGAGACATGTTTAGTCCAGATATATATTGCAGAGACTGTGACAGGAAACACAAAGAACAACAACAACAACAACTGAAAACCAAAGAGGGATCATGAGAGTTTGTACTTGTTTGGACAACTTCAGATTTGATTTTTGCCTCAACTCACATTTTTCATTGGAGGTTAACTTAAAGATTGTTTTACAGATTAGCTGTCATTTTTCACAGCTTCATACAAAATGTCACATTGAATAAGATCAACAATACCGCTCATACATATGAATAAAAAAGAGCAGCATCACCATTACTCTACAGTCACTTCTGAAAAGAATGACATGGAGGTGCCAACTTACCCATGGTGCAGTTGGTGGTGAAGTTTGGCTCGATGGTGGCCGTGTCATCCTGTGGAATCCGCTGGTCGTAGCTGGCCGACACCCTGAAAGGCGACCTTCCGTGGGTCCCCAGGGTGAGGTGCACCACTGCCCAGCTGCCAAGGAGAGAAAGCAGGAACAGGGTCAGTGCGAGGAGCAGACACCACGACTGACTGAGAAACCCACATCCGTGGCGGGGGTCGGGGGTTAGGGTCGCTCGGGCCTGCTCCGCCTGAGCTCCCAAAGTCTCAGAGGAGGGACTGTCCAGGGCTTCAGGGGAAGCCGACATGGGGGTTTCCTCATTCCCTTCCATTTTGGGAGGGTCCCTTTCTTCCTTTGTCTGTTGATGCATGCCCCCCCTTCGAGCCCACCCCAGACTCTCTCGGTCTAGTGGAGGTTTAGAGGTGGCCAGGTGCAAGGTGGTGCCTCACTTGAGAGCTTACAGCAGGACTAGAATTTAAAGCCGCTACTGCAGGAGGCGAGTGGTCGAGGGACAACAACACACTCAGGTCAAGCTCTTGTGTTAGTGAGCTGCAGTCCCGTGGTGAATGCTGCTCTCCTTCAACCAGCGGATGGCTTTGTGTAGTTCAACTGTCCCTAATTTTATTAAGCAAATTGTGCTGATTTCTCTTTGGCGCAGAGCCCATCAACAATCTCTCTTTCTCTCTCCCTCTCCCACTCTCCCCTCCCCCTGTCTCTTGCCCATCCCTTCATTTTTACGCACAAGTCATGGTTCCACATATAATGAATGCACTGTTGTACTTCTCTAATGGGAAAGTCAATTTATGAATGCCACACCTTGCACTTCGTCATTTTATCATCCACACTGTCATGCTGTTGCACCAGTGTTTTCATTTACAGTGTCCACTTTGCATTTCACTCCATCAGATGTAAAACAGATCATGTTTTGACAGTTTGATGTTACAGTCCAACAACTCTCTCACTCTGGCTCAACAGATGCTATCTTCCTACTTTGCGAGCTTTACTTAAATAACTAAACATGAGAGTAAAAAAAACAAAATTATTTTATTTAGCAATAATGTAATTTACATAAAATTAGACATAAGAACAAAAAAGTTAATACTGAATCAAATCAGAATGTGTAATGCAAGAACATTTGCTCAGAGCCACAAACTCTGCATCTGCACATAACTTTTTAGCCTCTTTTAGCTCATTGTTTTGCTTTTACACTCACTGTTCTCAGCAATCCTGCTTCTGCCCAACACCAGACACACGATAAAGATACCACAGACAAAGTCAGCACATACACTAGCTATGGTAGAAAGTCCAACATCACGCTGCTAGATCCCATATTTGATTTCTTTGGAGTCAATGGAAACACAGCTGGAGTGAAAAAGGAAAGTAAATACTGGACTTAAATTCATAAGGTGGCCAAAAACATAACTGTAATCGGATGATAATGCTGTGTCTGCTCGATGATGAAGAAGAAAATTGCTTGCTGACATTTTAGCAATAACTTTGCAATGCAATCATTTGTCAGGGCCACATGTCTATGTGAGAGCTTGTTTTGGAGTTTCTGCCCCCAAGTGAACAAAAATCAAATAACCCAGGTCCCCAAGCTTCTTTATTTTCTTTATTATAAGCTTCTATATTTCTTTTACTGTCTTTTCACTGGCATGTACCTATTTTTATATCAACCTACTGAGATGACATTTTCAATAAGCACACTAAGATATTTCTTTTTAGGCTTTTACTTGAGGTTGCAGTAGGTTATATTGTCCTGTTGTGTTTCATGCTGTCTTTACATTTTTGATGTTCTGACACTCAGTCCAATCAGACTTGTTGCCAGAAGATTTTCCGTGACCATGCTATTATCCAGAATGTACTGAGGACTGAACTTTACCTGTATAAATTGGACACATTCATCACAATGGGAATGTAGGAGTAATGAACATGGTGTTATTCATAGTTACAGTCAATATCCAAAAGTTTTACACATTGTCCTTCCTAGACATGATAATAAATAATAAGTGCACCAAATTGGAGCAATTTCACAAATGTTGAAAGGTAATCCCAGGCAGACCATTGGTGATGATGTCATTCTCACAGATCTCAGTAGGTTTCACTTATGACAGGTGTGCTGGGAATTAGGAAAGTGTCTGCAACCGTGTTTATTTTAGGATTTTTTTTTTTTTTTTTGCTTTGTTTGGGTAGAATTGTGCTAGTAAGAGCACAGCAAACATAAATACACACACACACACAAGCGCTCACAACACAAACAGGGCTGAGCTTTTCTGATTTCCCCAATGTCTGTGCTCTGACCCAACAGGCTTTGCATTACTACCTTTGCCAGATTCCCTTCTTATGTTTTTTCTTTTTTCTGTATTGTGTTGCCTTTTCCTCTAGCCTCCCTCCTTTCATTGCTCTCACCTCTTCCCAGTCTCTTTTCACTAAACCCTCCACACTCCCTCCACCCAGACGCTGCACAGAGTGGAGGGAAGGTGTTGACCAGATGGGAAGTGATGTTATTGCACCACAAAAGAACAGCTTTGTGGTGTGGGACCTGCTCCCTGCCATATCCCATAATAGCAAGGAAATGAAGCCCCAGATAAGAGCTGCCACTGTCTCCTTGATAACCTTGAAATGATTTGCCGACTGAGTCATATACATATGGCGTTGCTGAATTCTCCCCTGGCTCGGCTGAGGGCCAAATTCAGGATGTGCCTTCCTGTTAAAGGAGCACTCAGCATGATGATGATGCGATTGTAATTGTATAGGAATGTTTGTCTCCTTGTACACAAGATAAATGCAGGCATGTGCACTGCAACAGCATGTACTCTTCTAGATAAACAAGGATGAAAGCACTCTATATTTAAATATGAAACACGCAACCTATCAGCCAAATCTATAATTTGAGAGACCAAAAAGTGTAAACAAAGGAACTTGTGCTTGGCATCGAAAATATTCAATGCGCCGATAATGAAATGGACAGAGCCGCATGGCGTACAATCTTAAGTGATCAATGTAAACCTGATCTCTATCTACTCAGAGTGTAAAATTGTACACAAGTCTACTGAATTATTTTTTATGTCTTATCACGCTAAGTCTGAGCTGGCGCTCGCAGGACTGATTAACCGAGCAGCGGATCAGAACAGAGCCGCCAGAGCACATCACTCAAATACTTAAACCTAATTAGTAGTATAGCATGCAAGGCACACTGGTCCTAAATATAAATAAATAAAAATGAAAATGAATGATAAAGACTCCTCATGCAGGAATTAGATATACATGACTAATCCAAATGCGGATGCTAATAATTCTCATTACGGTCCTTTGTGTCCTAATGGCCTGCTGGTTATTTAAAATCACCTGACCTTCGTTCAGACTGCTGCTTGGTGAAAGCCTCTCCCATGTTGAGGATGTGTTTTTTTTTTTTCTTTCACCATAGAAAAACAAAACAAAACAGCTCAGGCCAACTAATCTTTGCTGCCAATTGACAATTCACATTTCATAATGCTATTCATTTATGCTCCCTTAGTGCTCTGCTCTGGCTAATGTAGCTCTTTTAATTTTCATTTGGTGTGTTTGTGTTTGTGCGTGTGTGTGTGTATTTGTTAGCGAGGATGGAGGATGCTTATGTCCTAACCGCATTAAGGCTTATTTTTCTTGTGGGTTCTGGTTTGCATTAGCTGTGAGTCTCATCCATCAGGACAAACAATAAATGAAGAAGTGTGTTGCGTCTTCTTTTCAAAGTGGTAATGTTTCCCTAATGCTGCCAGGCCTGGTTGGACACATTGTGAGGCAGACAGCAAGACTAACTTTATACCTGCCCTATGCATGTGTGTTCTCATGCTTCAAATCCCAAAACAGGTGACACCTTGCAAGCTTTCTTTTCTTCACATCCAAGATATGAATTAGAATTAGGTTTGGTTAATGTTAGGAGGGGAACTGGGAAGTGAAGTAAAATTGTGGCTGCATCAGAGGCAAGCTTTATAAAAAAATATTTTAAAAATGATGTAATGATGACTTTTATTTTTCTTTGACTCATTGCTGAGTACAAATTGCAGCACAGTCATTCAGAAAATAATAAGCCACCTTGAATTGTGCTGTTTCTCCACTATTCAAAATGGCTTCAAATGAAAAAGTAAATACCGGTAAAAGCTGGAAAAAGCATTAACTGTCTTAGTGCTGGTTTTACCTTGTGAACTTAGTGTGTACTTTTCAGTGCTGGGGGTGTTACAGTGCCAGGGCTGAAAATAATAGGCTCTGTGGGTTAAGGAAGGATGTGAGGTTCAGACAGGAACTGGCTCTTTAGTGATTTAGTAGGGTTTAAAGTAAATGAATAAATAAACCCATAGCAAACCAACACTGGTGAGTTCTCTTATTTTGGCTAATTAGACCTCTTTTCAGGTTTGTTTGGGTGAGTACAGACAGTTTGATTGAGTCTGTTAGCTTTGCTGCACCTGTTCAGATTACAATTACATCCTTATCATTCTTATAAGTTTAAGGAATATAGTGACTTCATGTGCAGTATTTTGAAGCAAATGTTCGTTGTTCATATTTCTGTTTGCGTTTACAAGCCTAAAATCATGTCTCTTAAACTTATCTCAGTGTAACTGTATAATCACAATGCTCCATAACAGCTAGAGACGATCCCATTAGATAGATTCAAAACATGATGAGACAGAACTGCAAACATGAGTTTCGGAGAGCAATTAGTAAAAATCAAGACAAATTTGTAAAATGCCAGAGCTAATCAGTTTGAGATGTGGCTGCCAAAAATGATCAAATTTATCAAAAAGATCTGTTCTTGAATCAGTCTCTGACAAAACAAACAAATACAAAAAAATATAATGTAAACAAAAGACAGTGTATGGTATTGGCAAAGCCATGTCACTAAGCCAATGAAGTGGAGAAGGATTTCCATCACGTCCAAAGTCCAAGTAACCTGTTGAATGCATCTGCAGTAAAACTAAAGGAAGAGGACAGAAATGGAAACTGCTTTACATGGTAATGGAATTTTTACCCCCAAGAGACAGTGCCATAGGTTTCGATCACGCTGGCTGTTAAATCGAAGTGAGTTTTTTCATAGGGGAAAGATGAAATTGATTGAAAATGATGCCGGGTAGAACTCGGCACAGTGGCAGCAGGGGTTAAAGAGTTAGGAGGTGGGCGGGGGCGCTGACGTGATTACTGCTGGATCAGGATCTCTACTTAAGCCGCATTGATTTTGACTGTCAAATGGCATGGTGCACAACAGGCGTAAGCCAATATGTCAAGCAGAGTGCAGATTAGATTGAACGGCCTGACATGGTCCGGCTGAATGAGCACTACTTCCCCAAACTAAACAGGACACATTTGAATGCTATCTGTGGAGAACAAAATCTGTTACGCCATGAGGCAGCTGAAATGATAGGGTGGATGAGGTAAGCTGGGGATACAGGGTTGACTTGTATTGGGGACATGTTTGTTCAACCAAAGTGGATTAAATAATCTTTAAAGATCTTTTTTTTCTCACACTGGCCATCTTAACTTAGTTGTTCAAATATTTGTTATAGGGAAAAATCACTCTTACACCGCATTCTCAGAAAGCGACATAGTTTGGTCTCATCACACATATGCCTCACAGACAATGAATAACTAAACAATTTCATTATGGCAGTTTGTGAACACTATAAACTGCGGAAGAGTGGTTTAGTCGGCAGTAATCGTGAGGCTTTTACATAATTTTGCTGACTAAAACTTGGGATTGCGCTCAAGGCGAGCATTAGCCATTGTATATTTACATATGAGTCACACCTGAATACAGATATCTTGGATTTCTGGGCTAAGCTAATTATTCTGTGACTGAAAAATGAACAATCTGCCAAGAGCAAATTACAGAGGATGAAAGCAACCCCAACCAAATAAACAAACCCAGATGAAAAAACACGATGCAAGTGAGTGAGTCCACCAGGGATTCATTCCTTTTTAAGGCGAATGCCTTAAAAACATACACACAACAATTGCAAAGCCATGCTCAGTGTGAATCCAGGCCAAGTGGGTAATCATCACGGGTGATGGGGAGACACGCCCCCTTCAATACACCAACTGGGGAAATTTGCCTCTCTCCAGGAATTGTTAGACCTGCAATTCCAGTGGATGGCTATTTGAAGATATCCTCAGAGGAGCATGTATTTAATGACAGGCCTAATGATAAAAACAAAAATGTTACTGTGCTGTTGATAACTATGCATAGATTGGTGTTTTGGACATGGGCTGCATAATGATCTGGATTTCACACACTTCACTCACACACACACACACACACACACACACACATTACTTGCCTTTTGAATGCCGGGTCTGTTGCAACTTGCCACTAAACCATAAGAACCTGTGTGAAGTCACCAGGTTCTCCGTCGTAAAACTGATGATGAAAGAACAGATAAGCTCGCTGGTGGCGCTTGAGAACACTTGTACACACATCAGTGCACATAATGGCTCAATCGCATGGTACCTATCACTCTACCTTCTGTGTGTTCATACAGAACCAGGTTGTTGAGGGAGTAAGAACAATTCCAGTGTCCAGATGTTCAAAGCTGACACTGACAGATTCAACACTTTAACTGCTGCCAAAGGTGCATCTACAAAACACTGACTTGGATGGGATGAACACTTACGCAAACAAGTATTTTGTATTTGTAATCAATTTAGATCGCACCGTAGAGATTTGTTTTCGCTTTTACCATAAATGGTCTAAATTCTGTTGATCAGCATCTGGAAATACACATTAAATCTACTTTGACACTAATGTAAGACAATAAAACATGGAAATTGTATAATCAGGGGAAGAAGACATCGAGACAAAGCAGTAAAAAGTGGATAAAGAACTAAACACCAAACATAATTTCTCTCGTTAAAACTGACTGAAACGGTAATTATCATTATATAACAGTAATGATTATATATTTTCATCTGCGGTTCTGAGACAAGTCATTTGCAGTATTTCATCTCAAGAATGTATTTTATACCAAGAAAGTCAAAATGTCTTCTTGCAGCATTCAAGGTTCAAGGTTCATGATCTGTCATTCTACAACGCAGTACGATAAAACGCAAGTTGTAGTCGATCTATGCTACATCTACATCTATGATCCTGAGCTGAGTTTTAAATCAAATCTGAATAGAATATATGAGAGGTCAAATGTCATCAGGGCTTAGATCCGTTGTTATGAAAGAATTCATAAGAGAAATTAAGAAAGGAGCAGTGAAGGCTATGCCAAGACTGATGGAAACATATGGCTCAGATGTCTTGCTATTAGATGTACATGATGGCAATGCATCAAAAGAATGACTAGAATAAAATCCCAATTTCCATTTTCCGAGCTTCCCTCTCCAGCGCTGTTTTGCTAATAGATTCTGCTAATGTCTCGAGTGAGTGTTGTGTCAGGTTCGATGTTCATTGCTTGACAAAGTCTTGTAATGAGATGAGGTCTTTTGACGTCTACTGCTGAACATTCATGAATAAACCGTCTGAGTGCAGCATATTACAATGGGTAGGAGTTAAGAGGAAGCAGCGACACAACTTTGGGAATTAAAACAGTTGTAAATGAAATGAGCCCAAACCATCGACAGACCCAGTTTAAAAAAAAGAAAAAGAAAAGAACATTGTCTTTTCACTATAAATAATGATCAAAAAAGCCGTGCATCAGTGGCCACACAGATATAATAATGCTCATGGGGTCCCAGGAAACCAATCGCAACTACAGAAATAATGATTCCAGTGTTATGAAGAACAGGGGCAATGGAGCAGAAGAATCCAAAAAACTAATGGAACAGGATCCTGCATCTCGTTGTTCGCTGTTGATTGGCAGGTTGCTTCAGTTGATTTCCCATCTGTACTCTGACATCACTCGCCAATTTCTGCAGGCTTCGGTAAAAAGTATCTGAGGTTGATGAAAAAAGGCAGCATTTATCTTGCCTCTAAGACAGAAGAACCTCAAGAACCGGGGGCAGTCCGGGCCATCTGGACGAGCGGGAGTTTTAACAGTGGCCCGTCAATGTGGGGGCCGGCAACACTAATACAAAAAATAAACAAATGTCACATTCTGTTTGATTCTGCATTAGACTGGCCATCTGGCTTCAAACAAGTGTGTGTGTGTATGTGTGTGTTTGTGTCCAGTGCAGCTATAAATTCATCACATCTCATGAATATACCTCTCTTTCTCTAACATTTTAAGTCCACACATGATCAGTTTGATTTGGATGATACCTAGTTTTAAATGCGTCAACATTGTGAGTATCTGTGGCTCGATCACCTCCGGCCAGTCTAGGCCAATTTCCAGAGCTTCACTTTGTCTTTTCCAGTCCACTGCTGCTAAAATCTCAACGAGATAACATGAGGTTATTTATCCTTTAACCCCTGTTCTCTGATAAAATGAAAGTTTCACAGTGAGGAATGCTCTCTCAGCATTATTCTCAGAGGCTTCGGTATCATTACCCCGTCAGCCATCAAGGCAGTTCCCTTCCACAAAAAAGGGGACTGACTCAGCGTCACTCATCATTTCAGATAAGCCCACCTCTTTCTCAGTTTATGCAAGGTGGGTGCTTCTGGTGAGACACCCCACTTATGTTATCAGAGGACAGGGGTTACAGGATAACTAACCTTAAGTTCTAAAACAGTCCTGTCACTGTCTCACAATGGGCCCAGGCTGACTGCTCTACTGCCAGATAAGCTTATCTGACTGACTGGCTGTCAACCCAGGTGGTGCAGCTTTCCCCCGAAGTCCACATTCAGGACAGTAGGCCAGGGAAGGCGCACTGGCATGCAATTTAAACTTTACAAAGGACAACTGTGAAGCCCAGCTCAGAGCAGTTTTTCTGTTGTCACACACCTAAACTGGGCCCAAGACGTTTTTATGAAGTGTCCCTGCGTCCATGTAGAAATCTCCTTTATATAATCATGTGTTTGACAAAGTGTTGAACCTCTCTCCATCCTTGCTTATGAACAACTGAGTCTTTCCAGGATGAACCTTTCATACCCAATCATGATCCTATCACCTGTTACCAATGAACCTGTTTACCTGTGGAATGATCCAAACAGGTGTTTTTGGATCAGTCCACAACTTTCACAGTCTTTGTTGCTCCTGTCCCAACTTGTTTGAAACATGTTGCTGCCATCAAATTCAGAATAAGCAGATATTTACAAAAATCAATGAAGTCTGCGAGGTAAAATATTAAATATATATTCTTTGTACTGTTTTCAACTGAGTATATGCCAAAAAGGATTGGCAAATGACATTCTTCACATTCTGTTTTATTTATATTCTGTGTTATGTCAGACACCATAGTCAATCAGGAAATGCAGCAAATCTTTGAGAAATGCAAGAAGAAGATGAATGATGAGTAATGCTGCCTTCAACCCAAACACAGGGGAACCATATGGCCTCATCTTGACGAGGACTGTGATGGCCTTGAATGATTTCTTTCTGACAATGCCGCGTTCCTCATCAAGAGACACTGAAACGAATGTTTGACAAAACCAAATCAGGAGCTTGACGGTCACGTTGCTGGAACCTGCTCAGTTTGCAAATGGGGCAAACATGAGAGGTGAAAGGTGGACTATGCCACACCTCTGGTGGTTGTTTAATATACTACCGTGGATTGCAGTCAGAAAATTGGCTTGAATAATAAGTAGCCACAGGGGTGAAAGTGACAACAAAAAATACACTTTACTTAAAGCTGAAAGCAGCAGCCTGGTTGAGTCACCATTCTCCCCATCTGCTGATGCTGTTATTCATCGCAGCTTACACTGAGTATAGCAGTGGCATCTTCACATATCACCGGCTCACAAGCAACCAACAGTGCAGGCATCCAACAAAGCGCTCAGATAATACACGTGACGAATAATCCTGTCTTCACTGGAAACATCATGAATGGTAAAGAACACATCAGTGGCTATTCCAACCATTTTTAATGCTATTGATCAGTCTCTCAGCCTTTTCCCCTTTGTCATCTAATTTCATTTCCTATAGTTTCCTCCCTCACTTATGCCACAATTTGTTATATTGCTTCATGCTCTTTGTCATGCTAAGTCTTTCCCGTTGTGTCTGTTCTGAATAATTCAGAGGTTTCACAGTACAGTTGCAGTGCTGTCTAATGATATTGTGATATAGTTGTGAGGTGGGAAATATCAGGACTGGGGGCTTCAAAGAACTATGAAAATAAGCACGCTTGTATAGAGGAATGGAAAACGAAGCGCACCCTAACTCCTCTGTACACAAATAATGGAAGGTATTGTTTTGTTCAAATTCAGAAAACTGGCTTGGATTCTATGGTAAGTCTCCACATTAGACTGTTACACCATCTATTAACCCTGCCATTAATAAAGTGCTTGCTGCCCATCCTCCTAGCCAGCTCTCTCCATGACTGATCCTCTACTCATTTGTGTTTCCTTCCTGTCAATGTCAAATTAAACTGCATATCCAATTTAATAAGGCTTCTGCTGTACCTTACATGGCACATAAAGCATGGAAGACCACTATAAATTACTAATTTCGGTGATGAAAGCGTTGCCTCTTAGACGTAAACTGCTATGCTATTACAAAGATGAAAGGCATGGGGAGAGAGATCACATGGCTCTTTGCACTTTTTAATTATGACCCGAATTCAATTACTTTGCAACCTCATACGTTACGGAGCCACACGAAATTGCTCCAAAACGAATGACAGCGCTTGTGATTAAAACATGTTCACTTTGAAACTTAAAATGCTGCTTTTGGAGCTCACAGGAAACAGATAATGGCTTGAGACAACAGGAAACTGATTCATTTATTATACGCATCACATCATGTTAGATGTGTGATATACATAAAAATAATGTTCTGTTAGTTTCATTGGAACTAGCACATGGGACAGACCTAGTGCTGCACACTGCACTGCAGCCAATCTGAACATTGCTCAGCAAAATCTTCAACGTTCTAATGGCAACTGGGTGACAATCACTCTTTAAAAAATATTTTATGCACGGCAGGAAGTCCGGAAAGTAGTCACTTAAGCAGTGTTTGATTCTGTCTTCACTTCTTGACTAGCCTTGGAGGCCCAACAGACCATTAATCACCCTGCAGAAGATAAATGCTAAGATGCCTGCACTGCTGAGATGTTAGCAGTGTTGTAATCTAGACTGTTGCAGCTGGCACTGAGGAAAACACTCATATAGGACAAGACCAGGAGATGGTAAAGATCAGGACAACACTAAGCCTAAAAACATCCAAGATCAAGACCCCTCAAAACTTGCAATGCAATATAAGGGAGTTCAGTGGTTCCCAATTTTGCTTGCGACCTGTTAAAATAAAGCAATATCTACTTGCAAAACCTTGGTACAACTATCTTGTAAATCAAAATTGCAAAGATTAGAGGAAAGTCTGAAAAATACACATAATTTTGTGTAGAAGGAATGTTTGTTTTTCTGGTTTCTCTCCCGTTAATCATGTAGTGACGCCTCAGATTTATCTTGCGACCTCCATATAGAAGGTCTTGTGATGATGGCCTATGATGGAATATCTGCATTCATACAGCAGAAATACACTCTTGTTGACTGACTTTATCATTATGCAGTATTGCTCAACAAGGATCCATGTATATTGAATTTGCAGGAGTACATTTTTTTTTATTGCTGTCAAATGATAAAATACAAGGAATGAATGGGATATTAGTCCAAATGTTTTTACTAGGATTTGGGTAATGTACTGATTTATGTGCATAAGAAACCTTTATGTATGAGCATTTCATTAGACAAAAGAAGAGTGAATTTTAAGTAGGTTGAATGCTTTCAGCTGTATGGTGGCAACTGCACTGCACTTCATGTATGTTCATGTTCTCTTTATACCGAGGCTCAAATTATTCTGCCCTTTTTTTGTAACCTCAAATGTTTAACTGCATATTAACAGGGAATATGTAAGTGGTATTTACTTGAAGACCTTAGGCCTTGGGTAGTGCAAAAGGAATGTTTTCCATGTTTAAATAGAAAGCACAAGGGAATGGGTGTTTGGCTGAGAGCTTAGAAAGCACAAATCAATGTGAATGCAATATGATTTGGTTTTGGAGCGGAATGCTGGCTAAACTCAATAACAGTAGGAACTTGGAGCAGTGGTGCATCTTCAAAGGTTAAACAACATGTTTCATGTAACACAGTGTGGCCTGAGTTGACTTTTGGTATCATCCACAACAAAAGTACAACGACCTTATGCTTCATCTGAAAGGCATGAATGGGATCAGTATGTATATAGTATATATAGTACATATACTGTAGTATATGTAGCTGATCAAACACCTCAGACTAATGTGCTTCAAAGAGGCTATGACCTCAGCTTAAGGTTAACTTTTCCCACACAATTTCTTTTTCATTCAATTACTCGTCTTTATAAAGGTTCAAAAGTATACATGATGTGAAATAGTTGAGATGTAATTTTAATTTTTAGTATTTCAAACAGACACAGTTTGACAATTGACGATTTGTAACTGTTACCAGAAGAAAAATGGGTTGTGTATAAAATACAGTAAGCCCATGTTCATGTTGTATATGCAGAGTTAATAGTTTAAAGACGATGAGATGTTGATAACTGGCTGCAAAAGGATGCGGACAGCACGCAGTATGTGGACATGCGATGAAAGCTGACAGCAGTTCAACATTTACGTAGGATCTGCATTTCTAAATGGGTCATGCATTACTACGCTTATTATAGCTTATTATACATAAATGTTTTCTGATCGATTAAAATACGTGACCCTTCAAACCATGTCACCTTGCTACCTGCACAACACCATCTTTACCTAGAGAGGGCACCAGACTTTTGTTTCTTCTTCCAAGATGAATAATAATAATTTAAAAAACCCCACTGTTCAAACGAGTAAAAGCAAGAGCCGTATCTAAGAAAGGGACAAAATTCATGCACTGTGTTGGACCCTTGGTTGCAGCTTGATTGAGCATTATTTGTTGGAAACATGATGCCGTTCTTCATGGATAATCACATAAGCTGCAATCATGTAGAACAAACGCATGATCAAATCTCTCCTTGTTCCTGTGAGCATAAGTTCATATTTTATGCACAAAACCCTATTAATGTTTACATTTTTCATAAGATAATGACTGAGTGGCTCCACCAAGATCCTTTAATGCATTTCAGGAAAATACAATTAATCACAGTGAGTAAACGCTGACTCCCATGATTCAACTATTTTGCAGTCGCTAATAAATAACCGCAAATTAGAGCTCAGATTTTGTGCCGCGCAAATAAAACTCATTGAACTTTTGGCAGTGAAGTGACGTGCTGACCATTCGAGCTTGCCTTGATGGGGGCTGACTATTTAAATTGGACAGCGCAGTGCAATTTCAGTGCTGGAAAATATGCTTGCACCATTGCCTGCATGGATTACGTCTTAGCCTGGATGCTAGATCTATATTATATGGATTCCTCTAGTTGGTGGAAGTGAATGCACATACTCCAAAATTTAATGTATGAAATGCTTGTCTTAAAATCCTTCAACCATTGGACAGTTTACATGCAGATTAAAATGTCTTTTTATGTGGCTTTTTCTATTATTACATATCTTTTTTCCATTATTATTCGGTCATCCAAACTGTCTTGTCGAATGGATAGGACCAAATCTTTTGGTTGATTAAATCTCTGCAGCCAATCTGAAGGCAGCAGGACCAGTATGTTTGTTCCAATTAGCCTCTAATTTAATATAACCTCTAATTTGAGGGATGTGCTGCATGTTACCAAAACAGTGTCCAATTACGCTCACCTCATGTGGGGACCATGATTAAATTTTGTGCAACTGGAGGCTCCTGCCTGATGACGCATACAATAACTGCATGAGTCGTCTCCCTCTTTCCAACAAATTTTTCCAAAAGTAGAGCAGTGGAGATAGACTGTGATGAAAAACATGATGTGGCGGAGCAGCCGACTTACATGGAACAGACTTTATGATATTACAGACACTATATTTGGTGTCTAAGCTCTGACCTTGTTGCTCCCAGCAGCATACAGTAAAAGTCAGCACAGTGGTCCCAGAGTCACTCTGTCACAGACTGACATTAGCAAACTCTATCTCAGGAAAACTAAGATTCAGAGCCTGTAGTTGGATGCTGACTGGAGGTAAGATGACACACAGGAACATTCAATATAAAGTGCATCACAATTACCTTTTATGATTTGAAAATCGATGTACATATAAAAAAAAAGCGATTCCTTTTCGTAAATGAATTCTTCTCACTAAAAAGGCCATATTAACAAAACAAGGAAAGCATAACTGTGCTACAAACACAAATCAGCAGCTAATAATTATGGCTTAGAGGAGGAAAAATCAATTTAAGCAGCTCCATCCTTAATGAAGGCAAATGTTTGGACACCTTGCAGACTATCAGTATCAATCACATTACTATCACTACAGTCCCCAGTGGATGACTTTTTAATAAAAATGAAGACACCCTGAGCTTTCCTCGAGCGTCTTCACAGGGTAAAACTATCAAACACTTTAGATCATGATTCTGCCTGATTTACACGTATAGTGCCAATACAGAGTGTTGGCCAAAGGTTCTGGGTGAGGTCTGGGTGGTCAATTGGTGCACAAAGAAGAGTCAACATTGGCTTTACTAACATAAAACACAACATTTTAGTAGCCAAACCAAACTGCACCTGTCATTCATTGATGTTGTCAGTGAAGGTGATACAAGTTTTTGCGGGATGATCCATTATCAGTATTCTACTAGCAGTTGTGTACTCTCTTGCATTGTGTGATGCATCAGGCACAAACCATCACTTGTTGGTTCCAACCTGCTGTTTATTCTGATTACAGCAGATTCACATTAGTCTAATTAAGTCTCTTTAGAAACAACACCAAAATAAACAATAAGAAGAATAAGAAGAACTTAATTCGTAAAGTACTTTATCAGGTGCTTATCACAAACCCCAAACTACCACCAGGACAGGATACAGCAGACTGCTAACTGCATGTGTGGCCTACCCCTGAAGTCTGCAGAGGTCTAGTAGAGGGCACGCATGTTCCACAAAACACACCTGTCCCAGTGGGAAACTAATAATAGTACATATTGACAAAAATAAAATCACAAAGTAATGACAGATATTGGCCAGTAATGGCAAGTGGAATCATTAACTCAGCTACACTTGGTGAGTTGGTTGTAGCCAAAGAATAATTGCTCAAGTGTAACTTTATTAAATTACATCCAGACAATCAAACAAAATAATTAGTCATACATTCATGATACATTGTTTTCTATTATTCGGCTACAAAGTTAGTTGTAACTGCACCTATGATTATTCTGTGCATCTTTAGCCTCCAAATTCAAACTGCAAGCGCACGTCAACGCACACAGAAAATATGTTGACATGGCTCCAGAAATGTAAATCCTCTTAAAATATTTTAGGAGCGCCATGTATTTATATTCAGGTAACGTGCACTTCCATTCACACCGGCTTCAACCTGGGAGAAGCTACAAGAGTACAAACCTGGCAATATAGCATGTCGTTCCATTAATTTCTTTTGGGAATCATGTTTCTAATGTGTAGATTTAAAAGTAAAGAAATGAGCTTTAATAGCTCATCACACATGTTCATTGTATGTATATATTTTTAATGCATTGCTTTACGGGCAATCCAGGGAAGCACCGTAAAGAATGCAGTTGGTAATGACATCGGAATGAAACAAACTGTGAGGAATAAATAGACTGGGGATTGGTTTTTATTTCATTACCCTCCTCCAGAAGGTTCTGTGTGGTAAAACAAATTTAATTACTGACTTCAGTGGGATTGTTCAGTCCCATAGACATGTTTTGGTATGTGCCCAGTGGAGTTCCACAGCAACGTTGCTCGGTCTCATTTCCATCACAGAGGTGAGGGGATAAAAAATTTATTTCATTTTCCACAGCGAGGGGTAAAATAGTTCACGTCCTACCAGCCCTTGAAGCAATTAAGTAACGTACAAAGTTGTTGTGCACCAAAAAGTTGTTTGCTTTAACGGCACAGCTGAGAGGATGAGCGAGGAGAGGGCTTGTTTTCATATTTGTAAGAAATGATGTGGTTAATATCCCGGAACTTCTAGGGGAGAGCTGGAAAAAAAGAGTAGTTAAAACGCACCGGATCATTTTTTTTTTTTGCATGTCTGACATAAACACTCCTGTAAATAGCAATCATGAACGCCACCTCTGCTGTGTTCCATCAAATCAGCCTGTGTGTCTGCACCCTCTTTCATTCAAACAGAATGAAACCTCTGTCATTCAAACGCAATGAAACTGGGCCAGGGTGACTGACGTGCAGCACAGTAAAAAAGAAAACCTTGCTGTGAATAGGCAGTGAGAACACTTTGCCATGAAAACTTTATGTAACTAGGGGGAAGATGAAATGAATAACAACTCTATTTTGTCATAGCCTTTGTCATTACAAACAACGGCTCGTTTTGTGCCTCTCTAATATGCCTGGTGTGTTTCGCAAGACAAGAGAGAATCTAAGTTTAACCCCTGCATCTCAGAAAGGCCAAAATGTAGACCTTGTTATCTTCTCTCATCATTAAAGTGTGTGCATGCCTGCGTGCATGCCGACATATGATTTGCGACAACTGCATAGAATTTAATGATGAGAAATGTAAACCTCTTCAGGGCTTACAAGGATTAAAAAAAAACAAAAACAACATTTCCTCTCAGAAAAGAAAGATGATTCATCTTCCTTGTCTTTTTGAAACGCTTCGCATATTTGAAACAGACGTGTGTAGATCCAGGAAGTAATGTTGGTAAAAAGAACTAGGAACATTTGGAGCCGGTTGCTGAAATGTTTTCATTATTAAAAACGCACACGGAGAGATAGTGGTCTAACCTTCCTGCTGAGCGCAAAGCCGATCCCGCAGAGTTTTAATTAATTCTTTCAGGTGGTGAAATTGTGTTGCGCACTTCTTCAAACTTTCTCACCTTGTTTGATAGCAACTTCTGTTTCAAAAGGTAAAATCCCTGCAAAAATATCAGGAGTGAGTCACATTTATCACATGGATATTCTGTATCTATACATCTGTGTTTGTCACACAGTTGTACAATTTCATTACGGGGGCTTTCCATTAATTTTATAGCATGGCATCTGTGGCACCAATTTTGACCTTTCCTTTTTTTTTTTTATCTGAGTCTCCCAACATTATAGAAATGAGCTTTAATGTTGCAGTGACTCCAACACATTTCTTGAAATCATGTTTCCATACACACACAGCCCATAAATATCATATCAACAGTATGCAATTATAAACTAACGTCTCCTTCGTGTCATGGGATTCAGAACTATCTTCGGCTGACATTCTGGCACAGTAATGCTTTTCCCTGCTGGCTTCAATAGTCTCAATGGTTAAATAAGTTGGTGGGCACCAGAAAATACATGCCTCTCCCTCAGAGGCTGCCCTCCATACTGAGCTGTTTTACATTCAACCCCAGCGCTCAGGGAACACTCAAGCATAGTTTAGCGGTAAGGACGTGATACCCATAAAACATGCCCAGTCCCAGAGAAGATTTATCATCGCGCTCCCTCTCTGCTGCTGCCTGCAGTAGATTACATGTCAAAAGTGGCACAGCGAGCAGATATTTCAGCCAATAAGCACAGGCGGAGGGAGAGCAGGGCTCATCTCAGGAGTGACATTGCACGGTCTCACTGAGAGGGGGGCTCGGGCTGACCCCTTGATCCTATTGTTCTTAAGAGTGATGGCTGACAATAAACCTGCCTGACATCATTGAGGTGAAATGTAGTAACAGGGGAGGCAAAACAGATTACAGGCCTGAGGGATGAAATACTCACAATGGAATCTTCTCATACTCTGAGCACATAGCTGCAGATGTGGTTTCCATCATTTTGTATAGTTGCACAGAGGTAATAAGCCAATGGCAAAAAAAAAAAAAAAAAAAAATCTGAACGTCGTACAAATCACCACAGACATTGATTTAATGGAAAACCCTTCCCCCCCAGCTAACTGTAAGTATTCAGATTGGGGGTGCAGACTATTTGGCTGTGATTACAAGTAAAAAAAATGCAAAATTAATTTCCTGAAAGACAGAATACATCAGCCTGAGTTCTACAAACACATGTAAAGGCACTGAATCACGTCAAGACTGCAACTCTGGATCAAAAGGAACCCTCATGCACATCAACTCTAATATCGACTAAACACAAATGTCTCTTTATGGCTGCGTGTTACTCATTATAATTATAATATGGCTTGATTATAAAAATGCATCACTTGTTATCAAAGTCTGGATGTGCCTGAGGTCAGCTGATGTAATATTAAGTGTGCTGTTGCATGTGTCCAGAAAGACACTTCAAAACATTTGATTCAAAAACAGAGTTTCATCAAACATTCAGTAAAGAGCAGTCGACACATTTAGCACTCTCACTGCAACTTTATCTTATTTATGGAGCGGATTATTATGCGGTGGATTTCAAAATAAGATCCCAAAGGCCAAAACAATACCCTGTATATTCTGGGTTGTATGATTTAACTGAACTTTGGTGAATGTCTGTGTCTTCCATGCTTTGGCTTGTGAAAGGATGTTTGAGTCAAAGCTGACGAAAAAGCTTAATTGTTGCCTGTCTGAAGACAAAGAGCGCTTCGGGGACACACAATAAACTCCACGCATGAGCAGTCTTCTTCCTCCAGGTTCAGCGCCTAAAGTGCTTTAGTTAGCTCAGTGACAAGGCTGCGGTTGTTTATTCTGTTCTCCAGTGGAAACCTTTTGGCTAAGAGGGCTCCTTGCACAAATGATCTTTCATAACCAGTGCTGACTCATGCATTTGATCCGTAGTGACAAGGCTGCAGTTACAGTATTTCTCCTGCTCCCTGAAGCTCTCATGGATATCTCCAGCCTGTCACTTACCATTGAGGGAGGTGGGACTCAGGGCCATATGAGCTTTATGAACCACTGCTGATTCTTCTGTATCTGTATTCACAGCACTGAAGGGGTTTTAGATGGAGGAAGAGCTGCTGTCAACAACTTTTATATTAGGAGACTGTGTTCTTATTCAAAAGGATTGTTATGTCGAAATCATTATGTCCTTTTTTTTTTTTTAAATTATCCATGTACCCAAACATGATCAGTATAATGAATCATCATCATCTGTCACTTGGCGTCTTTGAAATGACAAAATATTCTGCGCAAAAGTATAAAAATATGCTTCCCTGGCACATTGTTCACTTTTCAAACATCAAGGAATAAAAAGGTGAAAGTGGATCCTGGGATGTGGTGTGGATGCTCAAAGCAATCCAAACTACAAAAGAGACAATAGTTCAAACATCTTTGTACTGGTAAAAAGATACAAATCAAAGGGATCATCCCATGCCCAGGAGGCAAAGCATACACTGGTAAAACATTTCGTGAGCTTAAACCAAGAATTGCTGAAAACACCATTAAAGAAGAACTCCTCTATGTTAATTAACGCTTGATTTAGTTCAATGATCCAGTGTCCTGATTAAAATACACTAAGAGGGATGGAAACACTTTCTTAAGGAGGGAGATTTAAGGATTTGTTACTAGAATACTGAAAGAATAATAAAAATAAGTCCTTTCAGTCTAAATGTGGATCTGGATGGAGACCATTTATTTCAATAGAACTTTTCCAGATTGTAGGAATGTACACAAACACAGTATATACTGTATTAGTCTTCCATAGATTCAGTGTTTGGGAGGTTATTCAATGTAAATTTAGTTCTGTGTACTAGTGAGTAATTGCTTGATAACAAAATGTATCATGCTTGAATTATAAAGAAATATCAGCAATTAAATAGCAGCAAAAAGCTGGTTTCTAGCAATATGACATTGCAATGTTCTTGAGCATCATTACATATTATTTTATAGCATATATTAATCTGCACATTGCATTCGTGCATGCAACCCAGAATGTGACAGTAAATGGATTATATTTTGCACTTTCACATGACAACCCCAACATCTGAAATATTGTCTTTGAAAAACGCTTAATATGTCATTTGCATGTGCTTCCTAACATCCAATCCTAAAACCACTACAATAATGAGCCCTTCAGACGACATGAAAACTGAGGTAATGATTTGTCACATTTATACCATATATTTATTGACCCATCAGACTAATGTGTTTCAGCATAAGCCTTCATTCAGACTGCTAATGGAGCCCGTTTGTTGTTTTTGGCGGAGCACCAACCCGCAAGGTCATCCAGAGGGGCCTACCCATCATAAATTCTTCATCTCATTTATATGGAGGAACCCACTTCTCTTTCAGCATTATTATAATCAGATTTAACTTCATCCAGTTAACAAAAGGAATGATGCACAGAAGGCAAAACAACTTGTCTTTTTCAAACGCACCACAGCGGGTCTCAGGTATTAGTTTGTCAATGTCAGCAGGGAACACTCTTATCATGACGATCTCTTCCTGTAGTGTGATTTTGGCTTTCAACCAAACAACCCCGGCTTAATATTGTGTGAAACTGTGCATATTAAAAGGTGTGTCTCACGTCACTCTAATTTTGACATCAATCCCTAGACAAGATTTGATTTGATTGCTATCTGAAGATTGCTCTCGAAAACTCATTTTCACTGACAGTCTTGGATATTTTTCTCAAGAGTGCAAGGTGCCTTCACGCAGCATCGAGATGGATACCATAAGCACAGAACACACATCACATTTCTCATCTGTGCCGCCGACTAAGCTGTTGTTTTTCCTCAAGGGCATCCTGCAACTTACTGTTTGTCATACACATAACTTGTATTATGAGTTACACAAACCGACCACAAAAGAAAGTTTCTTTGGCTGAATTCAGGTCTCTTGTTATTCCCCCCCCATCAACATTTACCCCCCTGCATCGTTCTTGAAACACTGACAGTCACCTCACACAGGTTCCTCATCAATGTGCCAGATCAGCTGCTCAGAGGCCGTCACGGCTGAGCGATCCTCCTGGATCCATCACTGACCATCAACCTCTCTCCTCATTCCTTCTATTGCTCAGTATTGTTCCATACCTCTCTGTTTCTCTTTCCAATTCTCTCTCCCCTCGCTATCTTTTGCACATCTCGTCTTTCTTTCCATTAAACGCCATACCCAGAATTCTGTGCTGTTGTAGAGCTGCGGCTGTGTAATCCAGTCCAAGTTACATCAGCGCTGCAATCAATCACGCGGCCTGTTCTGCCGCCTTTCACTCTCCCGAAGAGCGACTGGCATGTGAGTCGTCACCTCACTGTCATTCACTGAAAGCCCTATAGAACTGTAAAGGTCTGCAAGCACAGTCAACAGCGGAGAACAATTAACATTGTTAATGCTTAGTGCAAAGAGTAAAAATAATTTAGCCAGGTTCGTTTCCTTAATAAGCCATTAAGGTAGTGGGTGATGGAACGGTTCTCAGACATGTGAATATTGATGGTCGTCAAATTGAGCAGGTAATGTACTGAATGTGATGCCGGTTTTTTGAACAGCAGAATGATATTTACAGTGTCTGTAATACCTTCAATTATCTAGTCAGTCTATGCAGGCAGGTGAGATTCCACAAGCCAAGCCACATAATGACACCCTGATGAGCAGTTATCAGGATGTTGGACAAGCCAATGTTCTGTTTTCTGAGTTTGGTTACTGCATTATTGATTGGAGAAGCTGACTGTCTAAATCCAAGACAAACAGCTATGTAACTAAGTCTGAGTGGAAACATTACTAGACTCTGAACTCTCATTTTGAACCGAAACAATAAATACATTCATAGGATTTACGGTATACAGTTAGTGCATATCAATGAGTAAGTAAATGATCTTTGGAGAAAATGCAATAGAACCCATGTGCTCATGAATGAATTGATGCTTCTGTGGTTTCGCCTAAGGCCTTGGTAAAGGTCTCTATATACGACATTAAATAAATATGCAGACATTTATGAAGCAAGCCACCAACGCACACAAGGCAGACTGTCTTTGGCTGTCGCTTAAAATTTAAATACAGTTTGTCAGGGTGAGACTAGCTAGATGCGTTGCCATATTGCAACCCAGCAGAAAAAACTGACATGATTTTAGCTGAAAGCAGTGATTAAGATTCTTTATTGCTGTTCCACATCATGCACACACAATCATGCTACATGCAACTGGAAAATTTAACTTCTGCTTTTAACCCAACCATAGGTGGACACTTGAACAGATCCATTGTCTGGGCCATCCTCCGGTCCAGGTATCCTGTTGCCAGTTCGTGCAACTAAAAGAATCAGAGCCCCAAAAAAGCAAAAGTGTACCCGGTGCATGACGATATAAAATAAAATCATCTAAAAGTAAAATGAAAAGCATCTGTTGATGCTTTCACACGCAGCTTGAAATTTCAATGTTGGTATGGCTTTAGAACTGTAAGTATGTTTGCTGAATGATTCAGTTTAATTGACCTCATTGTGCAGCCCACAGTGACAGAACAATAATCTTTATCCCTTTGCCACAGTGGGAGTGTCAGACTGAATTGGAGGCACAAAGTATTGTGGAATCTAAATATTTTGGGCAAAACATGAATTTTATAAAACGTACAAAAAAAAAGTGGAGGATAGCCACCAAGATGTTAAATGTTATTTTGACATCATTTAAGAATAAAAAAAGGACAAGATGTACCAGTGGCAGCTGATTTTAACATTGTTGAACAGTCAGTATATTTTCATGCATGACCATGGCGCCTGTGTTTTCACAGGCAGCACAGTAACATTTTGGTGAGTCACATTCAATAGCAGTTCACATTATATTCAAACATGTGGCAGTCTTTACTATTATTGTCTTAAATTATGTCAAATTAACTTCAGCCACCTCCTCGCCCTCTGTGTGCACTTACAGTAGAGTTGGTAAAAAGTTGGTAATATATATATATTTCAAGTCTTCCTGGGGCACACCGGCCGCTTCAGTAAACACAGAGCTGTGGTTGTGTACTGACCCAAAGGTTTTGAATGGCAATTCAGCGTTCAGGAGCAATATCTGCCCCTCACCTCTTTGGGGCACGCTGCTCTTCAAAGATGATTTACAGAAAATAAATTGCCTGCAGTGTGCCTGCTGAATCATGGTATAGCTACAGCACACTTATTTTCCACAGTGGCAAACAGATGTCTGAACCGCAGTTTGGAGAAAAAAAAAAAAAAGCTTCTATCTTTTATGCTTTTTTTCCCACCTTATGACCTCATTCTGTTACTGCGACCCCTTCAGGTCAACGTGCATACAAAGAACCTGAGCTCTTTATTAAAACATATGGGGACTAAATTGCATCGAAATGGCGATTTTTGCTGCATTGGCAAGCAAGTTTTTATATTTACAAATGTGTTTGTTGACCCATTATATTCCAGCTCCAGGAGGAGGCACGGCAAGAAAAAGGTGTGATGATTGCTTTGCACTGTTGCACGGAAATATCAGGTTATTTTAAAGCAACAGTTGGTGTAAGCACTGTTCCTTCAAGAGGTGATAAGATGCAAAAAAAGACATTGCAAAAGAAATCAGAGAGAGAGCTCATCTGAAAGAAGGAGCAATTAAGCTCACTTCTATTCTTGGAGCTGCGAGGGGCTATAGTGTTCAATCACAAGACACCCTGGCATGTGTGCTCGCCTTTGAAAAGCAGTCTCAGGTTTGACTGCATCACTGTTTTGTTGGGCTGAGTGATAACCAAAATGTGTATAGATGACACTTTTGTCCTATGTATCGGGATGATTTTGATTTGTTATTTTGTGTTATTCTGTAATTAATTACTTAACATACCGCATTAGGTATTCCACCCACTCAACGCAGCGGGTGAACGAATGAGGTTGGAGTAATCAGCTGTTGTTGTTGAGGCTTCTGTGTGTGGACATTTTATGTGATTATAGCATCTTCAAATTTTTCTGAAGAGCTAATCCTGGCGAGAACTAGTGCAGTCTACGTGCTGCTTTCAAACCCTTTATTCAGTGTCTCTTGGATCTGTGTTTAGCTGTTTTGCACCAGTGTCTTCTTTGAATACTACCACTAGGAGTCACTAAAGCCAAGAATTTTACATTTTTAAATCCAACACATTGGGGCGTTAATAATGGCAGACGGCTAATAAAAGCAATAGCACAAAGGGAATTGGGTTCTTTCCAATTAATCCTCATTCTCTGAGTGCTAAAACGGAAGTATTAAGTTAAGGGTCTAATAGTTGAGCTTGGTCGGACCTACTCACAGGTGGGGGTCACTTTAGCTTCATTTCAATATATCAGAGCCTGTGATGGTAAGAGCCTGTGGTGAACAGGGGCAATATACAGCATGATAGCACTCGTGTTAACTTACTAATGTCACATTTCAATATCTGAGAATAGAGATTAAAAAATAGCAAGTAAGTTGATAAGTAGTTTCATATATTGCTGACACTGGAGCAGAAATCTTCAGCATTTATTTTGGGCCCAGGTGAAGCCTGTGTATAGGATTGTCTGAGTCGTATGAGACTCAGAAGAGAAACAATAAAATATTTGATGCTCGTAAATTTTGTATAGTAGAGTTCTTCTGAATGTCTTATGACAACCTAGCTCCGTCTGCATAATTAACCTAACATTGAACTCACACCGCACACAGAACATCTAAACAGCCGTGTGAGGAATCTGAGCAACTCCTTACTTGTGTAAAATGTGTGAGCGAGGTAGTAGGAAGAGTCATTAGTGTTACAGACTCACCTTGACAAGAAAGTAATCCTCTCACGCAGGGACACACGCAGCCATGCACCAATACACAAACCGGTTCCTGCGAGGCTGCAAGTCTCATGTGAGGGGAATACAGCTGGAAGACGTTAATAATGGTTGACATCAAAGGCCCGTTCGTCCTCATACACCATTTACAATATCCAGCGAAAGTTGTGAGTCACATTCAGACCTCTGAGAGCGGTGTTGAAACAAGTGCTGCACGGTGCCGGCGGTCCTGTACTAGTCACTGCATGGCAAATTCACTCAGCATTACAGTATGGCATTAAAAATATATCCATGAGAGGGATCATGCTGACCCACGGCTCGAGAAGAGAATGCATCTGTATCACAGCAAATTTATGAGAAGTTGGATTCCTCTTCTTTCCCCCTGCAAAAGGTTGATATTCTTGGTGTTAGAGATCTAAACTCCTCCACATGTACGTGATGCTTTTTAATGTCTGCACATTTATCTTCAACACCTGTTTGTTGAAAATAGTTTTTCACTTTGTTTGCATCATTAAAACGTCCATCTCTGAAGAAATCTTATTTGCTACACGAGAGTCTGATGATCAGATGTGACGTAACATTCACGTGGCATGGCTGGGTTAGCACTTCCAACTCTGTAGTTCTGATAAAATCGTCCAATAGGGACAATCCCAGAATCAGTATAACATTTAGAGTAATCCCCTTCACTTCTCTTGCCAATCATTCAAAGTGATAAGGCTTCTATCACGAAGAACAGAGAGTCAACATTGATGTGGAGAAGGTACAATCTCCAAAAATCAGTCTGTCAGTGATACACGCTGATAAAGATAAACATGAAAAACTGCAGTATTACTGATGGAATGCCAGTCAATAGTGTCAGTCTGTATTTCCATAAAATACACTCAAACGCAGGGTATGATTCTGAATATATAATAATAAAATACTTGACACTTTCACACTTCACACAATCTGCAGAATATGTAATATAATGATGTATTACTCTGCTGACTGCTGAAAAAAGTCTCTTATCTTATCTAGTGATTCTCCCCTTCATTTACATACTGTATGTTTTATGGTTGATTTATCTTCTGAGATCTCTTCTGTCTTTTTGTTGCATTCACAATTTTTCTGTAAGGCAAATATAAATGTAGACTAAGCACATAATCGTGGAAGAGCATGGATCCTTGTGGCAGAAAAAAGACTGTTTGTTTAAATTGTTGTTTAATGGAACATGTATAAGTATTATAAAGGATATGATGGGAACTTCATTTTACTGATGGGTTGTGAATGCTGAGATTTTTCATGAATTTTGTTTCGGTTACAGGCAACATCTCAACGGAACTTGCTTTTGTGTCATACTTTTTGTTAATTAACTTATTGTTTGTGTCATACTTGCCAGTATACAGTATAATTCTATTTGCTTCTTGGCTGTGTGAGACTCAGACGTTCACTCTGTATGCGTCTGAAGCTTTCACACAACCAGGTGGCCAAAGTCTGAAAGTGGTTGGGAAAACAGTCTGGCTGGCTGTCAACTAATAGTTACTGAACCGCACCTAAATTTGGACAGTCTATTTGTAAAATCATTTTTAATTTATATGAAATAAACAATAAAAAGGCTGTTAAACCGTTAAATTGCTGATTCACTTGGAACTATGTTTTATTTTCTGCTCATGTCAGCTGTATCAGATTTTATATACTATGCAAATGGGGTTTTTATTCCTACTCGTTTCTGATTTGTAGCCTGAAGGCATATTGAAAGATTTGTTGATGGCCAATGCTGGGTCTATAACTATATCCATTTGTATGAGGGATAACAATATGAGTGTGTGTAAAACCATGAATGTATTTTATGAATGGAAGAGATTAGCTGTGTAAATGTGGAATGCATCACATGGGAAACTTCATAGATACTCGCAATTATTACGGCTTAATATTTCACATTAGGCAATTAGTGAGAATGCATTAGTGGAGACTTTCAAGCAATGTTGAATTCACACATCAAACAATAAACAGTCCAGTAGCAAAGGCTTCCATCTGCTGCCTGATGAAGCAGAGACTGCAGGATGAACTGCTGGTCTGTTTAAAGATAGTTAACTAGTGAAAGTGCTTGTGGCAGCTTGACCTTTTGAATCAGACCGATGCTTGAAACAGCTTCACCTCTGATGATCCCAGGCATGCCTCACTGCCTGAATACTGAGCGAGCTTCAAAAGAGCATTTGATGAGTTACAAAGACATCCGCCGAGGGAGGCATCCAGTTGCCAAATAATTGCTCAGAGGGCAGGTGCATCTGCTTCGCTGAAGCACAGTGTAAGTCAACAAAGCAATGACAAACAGAGTGGGAGGAGGGACGAAACCCAGGGAATGAACACAGTGGGTAGAAAAAGGGGGATAGAGGAACAGCAGGGTTTGTGTGTGTGGCATCCCGTGGCTCTGCAGAATGAAAGGATCACCAGGGAAAGAAAAATGTATGTTCATTGAGGTGCAGCTGTTAGGGAGACAGGTCCCTGGCCATTTCACACAACACTGGAGTTGCTTTAGCTGGCCTTGACAAGTGAGCAACGGTCACAATGCGGGGAGCAGCGCTGCTCTGAAAGAGGTCACCGTGTGAGGACTCCACCAAGACGACTCTAAGATGGCAGGCCACTGGGGTGCTGAATGAGAAATATGTCCAAAAAAGGGCAGTGAATGGTGCATCATTTGTGATCCTAAAGGACTCTCTCTGGATTACACAGATGGACAGTGGAAGGTCTCTTGGTTCGAGTAATGAATGCAGAGAGGAAGATTCAGATTCCCTTGCTGGGGTCTGGCCGCCGAGGCTTTTGACCAGACCTGTCAGCTCCTAATGATGAAAAAGGTGGCAGGTGTGAGTGTGCAAATTGCACATGATGAGGTTCCCATCTCTTGAAACATCTCCGTCAGTGGAATTACACATGACGGTAATCTAATGGAGGTAGCCACAAAGACAAGTCTGACAAAAAACAGTATTTACTCCAGTAGTCATTATCTGTCTGAGGTTGCAGAAAGGTCCATTTATCTTGTGCTAGGCAGCACCTTGCACTGATAGTTAGACTCCTGCTGCTTCAAATCAGCTTAATCTTGTTTCACTTCCTATGATTGCAGACATAGCTGGTTATTCCACTATGCTCATTCCCATCTGCCACACGGAATGAAAGAGAGGCTTTCTGCAAAGCTGCACCACGGACTCGCATTGATTCACGTCCCTGACACCCCCCCCCCACCAAAAAAAAAAAGTATTTGCTTGGGTTCAAGCTGATTCTTAAGGATTGATCCTGCGAGCCTGGGGCACAATGTGTTTTGAGACCAGTCCTTTTAAAGGTAGTACGCATCCAGGAGCCAAAGGTAAACACCACTGTGACTGAGGTATTTTCAGGAGGAGAGCAGGCGAATTCATGATGAAACCTACTTTCTTCAGGTTTGCTTTTTCACAGCAACTTTGCCTCAAGGCCCAGTCAACTCCTTGTATTTCTTTTTGGGAAGGAATTAGTCTCAATATGTTTTTATTTCATATTTACTTTTGGTTTTGCTTGAAGATTGTCTGGTAAAATGATATTTGCTGCTCTAGTGCTGCTAAACGTAAGTACAGTGACATGACCAGTGCTGAAAACTTGGTTCTCATATAATCCAGAACAATCTCTAGGTTCTAGGTTCCTAAATCCAGTGAAATAAACAACATGGTACAGTGTAAAGGACAGAGACTAGTCTCACTCGGCTTCCACCACTTTCACACAAACCCGCTTTAAACATTCACTCAGTTTCATCGGAACGTGTCTGCTCACATCATGTGCTCCCACTTCATAAATTATTTCCCGTACCTACTTTGTTATTGTATTTCATCTGATTTGACAGAGCAAGTAAAACCGGCTGTTGTAGGAGAAGTTATCGGCTAACAGCGGCTGGTGCACAAACACAAAGAAAATCGAGTTGGGCCTTGGCAGCGGGTGATATAGAGTATGTTCAGATTTAACAAGGTGAATACAGTCTTGTTTGCCTCCACACCTTTCCCTGTAGTTATCAGGGGGAATTCATGTAATAAATTGTGCTATCAAAGGAGTTGCCATGCTTTCATCTTCACTAAAATAGACTCCTGGGGCTGATAGGTGATGGAGGGTTAACATCAATACGGGGGGAGGTCTGCAAGTGTGCATAGTGGGGGTGCATAATTGTGGTGAAGAGGGCAATAGGATGCTGAGGAGACGATACAGCGGGGAGGGAGAGGAGGCTTATGGAAGGACCACATGGGAATAAGGAGCGGCATGTATTTTTTTTTCTCCCTACAACCAGTGTGAACCTATCTTGTTATCACAGCCTTACAGACTTTTTCCTATTGATGATTACACTGAAAACACAGAAACAAGCCACTGGTTTCATCAAAAGAAAATAACAGAAAAAAATGTGAAAAAACAGGCGGGTCGTTCAACTGGCCTTTCAATCCATAATCCTCAGACTCATATTTCATGCTTGTATAGAAATATTCCCTCTGGTGTACAGTAAATCAGAGCAATTTCACATGATGTTTCTTCACTCCTTGACCCAGAGATAGAAACTAGGAATGCTAGCTGCTTGCTCAAATGTAAAATCTCATGATCGCGCCAGAGAAACTAAGTGGAGCTAGACTATTCTTTGCATTTGTATCAGCAGACTCTCCGCACTCTAGACGGCCTTGATGTTGCTTTCTTCATCTGTCTGGGAGCGTCAGTCATGTGACAGTTTGGTTTTGCTGAGCGGTTAACATCAAAGAAACACAAAAGCGGAATGATCTTTTTTTTCACTCTGAAATTTTAATGGTTCATATGAGCCCGGGCTGAAGGGTGACATGATGCTGTAGCACTTGGCTCTGAAAAGCTGCTGTAATTATGAGGAAGTGACACAGAGGCAGAAAGTTCTTTGTTGTTATCGTGGAGGAAAAAGACTGAGACTGAGGGTAAGTGGAGGGTCTGCTCAGGCTGGGAGTCTTGTTTAGCCGGTGGAACACACTCAAATGCTCAGACTGGGGATCACACAGGACGGCAGGAAGTGAGAGAATGAGGGATTGGTCTGAAACACGCTCCATGCTCCCGAGTGCACCCCATTCTTCAGTCTTCCTCTTCCTTCTACTTTTATGAGGAGACTAGGTCTGATTTTTTTTGAAAGTGGTTATCAAGCGTGAAACCAGGTATTGACTTGTGGTTACCAAAACTAAAATCATTTCTGAATAACTTTACATGCAGAAATGAAAATGCTAAGAAAATACCAGGATGGCATTGAAATGAATCCAGAGCTTCTGCTACAAAGATCCCTAAGATGGATCGTGTGCTTTGACTACCTTCCATTTTCTGCCAGAAAGTTAAATAAAATGTTACAGAAACACAGCAGGGATTGCTACGGCTATGGCCAAAGAACACAGAAAACATATAGCACATGTCTGGAGGGCAGAATACAAATTAGAGCAGCATTTTCTTTTCTGTCAAGCTCTTTCCATGTCAGACTGATTATACAGTATATCCTGAATATTTCAGTAAATAGTGTATGAAAGTATATCAATAGGGGTAGAAGTAATGAGTTACATTTACTCTTGCTACTGTAACAAAGTCATTTTGGTGTAACTTTTTGAGTATTTTTTAAGATTAGTAAATTTATTTTAAGTACTTTTTATAGCAACTGTTGTACTTTTTTCAAGTATGCATCTGTTACTGAGTAAAACCAAAAGTGACGAAGAATGACAAAAGTGTGAGAATGGAACAAAAGAAAGGTGATAAATCAGCAGCTGCAGCACAGAAGAAGCTTCTGGTGCGTCTGTGACTGCAGGAGGGCACAGCTCCAGAGAGCTCTACGTCCAGCTGACACGCACAGTTAAAAAAGGTTGCATCTACTTTAATCAATCACTGATTCAATGACCACCCGGCAGGAACAAAGTGACCCACAAAAAACCACACCCAAGATGTTGCATGCTTGATCTGGCAAATTGGAACTTCTTCCTTCAGTGAGGTTTTAACAGTTTCTGTTACAGTTGGCGCTGCAGAGCAAATGTTTAAAACATCGAGGAGCCCAGTGGGACGCAGAGGTGGACTGGCTATAGTGGGACAGACAGGCCCGAGTGGACTGGTCATAATACGGACTGAGAATAATCAAGCATAGAGGTTGAGTCAGGAGCAGCTTTTGGAGGATGTTGCAGTGCACAGTGTTCGCAGACTGACGTTCAGACAGGTGAGTCCGCTGTGACCACTTTCTTTGCTTTGCAATATGTGTGTTGGTGGCTGCAGCCGCTGTCAAGATTATGTTGTTTATACACATCTGCGTTGTCCACTTCAGTGATGTTTTATTCTGCTGCTAAAGTGACAGTTATTTCATTTCTGTAGACAAATATTTCTTTTTTATGGAGCCTCTAAAGTCCTCAATGGGGATATTTTTTATCTTGGTCGACCAAGTTATTATCTTGTGTGAACAAGATAATTAACTTGTTGGGACTTGGGACTTGAGCGGCTCTCTACTTTTTGCACCTGCCACAGTGTTCATAGCTCTTTTTATTTGTTGTTGGTCGTTTGTGTTTAATTGAGTTTCCTTCTCTTTTCTGGTTAATTCCAGTGAGACTAAATGAAGGTTGTTGTATTTTTAGAACTGATAATCAGTGGTATGCACAGGCATGCATGCCAAATCTAGTGCTGTTGGATTGGCATTTAATGTAATTGTAGCCTAAAGGTGTATTTTATTAAAATTTAACACTGCAATGTTTACTCAGAGTACATTTTAACGGAATTACTTTTTACTTTTATCTAAGTACATTTTTACTTGAGTATAATTTTTGAGTAGTCTTGCCATTTTTTTCAGGTTTTATTCAGCAATCAGACAGAGTTGATAAGAACAAGTCACCAAAGAATACTAAAAATGGTTTAAAACTAATAATGAGAAATGACGGTCACTAAATAGCAGCATTATTTTGTACAGTAAATTGCAGTGGGCTGAGTAATTATCAAGCCTTTCACACCAGACTTTTGACAGTTGTGTTTGTTCTGATGCATTTTTGCAAACAAGGATGCAAATGTACCAAACAAGGTTAGCTTGTCATTTTGATGAATGCCACCAGGACAGCACTGTGCTCCTGTTCAGAAGCAGGGTGTCACCCAGCTTTTGTATGATTGCTCTGGCTCTCTCAAAATACTCCAATTTTAAGCTGCTCTCTCGTGTTTGTACTGTTATCTGATGTGCTTCTTTGAATAATAAGATGAGCGTTCTCCCAGATGGAGGCGTTTGTTGTACCAAATGTACAATATAATTTGTCATCTCTAAAAAAAAAAAAAAATACTGCAATGCTTATTCTCTCAGCTTTGACAAAGCTTTGATTGGCTGCTTTTATTGTTATTATTATTATTCAGTCCTGGTTGTTGTCATAGTATTTCATACGGCACACTAAGACACTTCATTCATTCAGGATTCATTCATTGCTCTACTTATTATAACAATGCCCATGTTTGCTGTGTGGTGCCTCCCATGCAAAGATACGAACTGTATATGTAGATCATTAAAAACTGCAAGCCACATATAGCCCCGACATTAGAGAAGCTGAAGCATCAAAGCTCCGCTGCATGTCACCCGATTGCATCACTTCATTCTGTGCTTCCTTCCATCTGGTTTCTCTCTGAAACGAAATCTAGTTTCTTCTCGTCACGCCTGCGCTCCATTATCAGCCTTGTGCCCGAGAATGCGCCGCAGCTACACAGCGTGCATCGCCTCAAAGCTAAACGTTGCTTCTGCTGCTTTCAGGTAGTCAAACCATGCCATCCTATCATGTCATAGAGGGGTTACAGAGTGCTCAGCACTGATTGAGGCTAATTCTTGTAATGGAGCACTGATGAGCAACTGGATATTTTTACGCACTATTAATTACTGAAGAGCTATTATGTATCAGGGCCTTGTCTCCAACTGTCGATTTCAAGTGCTCATTAAAATATCTGCGATTTTAAAAGCCTCAAACTGTAGAAAATACCTTGGAGAAAAATCTCCATGATAATACTTACATCATGGAGAAGTACAGAAATAGTTTATTCCACAGCAGCATCCATACATCTGAGGAGACCAATATAAAATGTAACGTCTCCACTTGTTACGGCCGTGTCAGATTGATTGTAGACCCAGCGCCAAGCCAAGCAATTATGTAAGTGTGTGGGCAGATGTTTCAGCAGCCTATCACTGTGACATGGAAGAACTGCTAAACTGGTATTATTATCGCATACCTTTCTTTTGCATAAACAGCTGGACTCAACAGAAAAAAAAGGTCACATCTGGCTTATGTGAGCCATGTGAGAGTTTGGAAGTAAACAAACAGCTTGCCAATTCTTACCACAAAGCCAAAAACTACAAGAATATCCACCCTAATTCCCTCAGCCAAGCCTCTACAGTATGCTGTACAATAAACAACCTCAGCAGCCTGAGGGCGTGTTGAAGTAGGAACTGACAGCTTCATACTTATTCTTTAAGTTGAAAGAGGAAAAACATAGCAGAACACGTTTAAGTGCAACAGACACACTATATGGTCTGCATTAATTACCATTTCTAATTAAACGGAGAATCGTTATCTACTGTTTGGGCAATTTTTTTATTGGGAGCTGGTGGTAATTGCATCCCCTTGTTTTATCTGTGACCCTGGCGGTAGAAAAAATAAAGCAATTTAAAATGATCCATGACAGAGAGACATTATTATTGTATCATATATAGAGAGACCCTGTCCTTTTATTATTATATTATGGAGACATGAGGACAAAACAGCAAGGTGTTATAGGTCTTTCTCTAAAATTCCTCTTATGTCAGTGTACAGTGTAACCCGCGGTGAATGGACTGTGCATTATGGACAATAATAGCTAATAAAGAAGACAGACTGCTGGTTTATTTGGGCTTCAGAGAGAAAGCTCATTAAAGTCACAAAGCCCCTGCGAGGATGAGTTGTCTGAACTTTTGCTTTGATTTCGTGAACGCCAGCAGCTCTGAAACCATGTTTCATAATCGCAAGTCCCCTCTCAGATTTTGTGCCTTGTGAAATATTTAAACAGGATGTACTCCTCCAGTGTATGCCCCAGCCATAATCTTCTCTTGTATGTTTGTGCAGTGTGTCATTTTGTCTACATGGTTTGAGAGGCGTTGAGAAACCCTAGAGAGAGAGACACAGTCTCAGTTGGTGGCGTCGTTTTCAGCAGAAATGCTCCCACTCCTCATGTCTAGACAAGTACACGAGAACTAATCTCAACCAAGGCGCAACATAGTTCTTAGTTCTTGGTGAAAACTGTCCAGGTCTCTGGGGTAACTGAGAGATTGTTTCTGAGAAGACGACTTGCTGTTACACAAAGGTTTTACTTTTTTAAAATATTTTGAGCACCACAACCCGAATACCTCAATGTAATTGAAGCTTTGGCAGGCATAAACAAAACTGGAACTATTTGCATGATTACATGTCACTCTGAGACTTTAAACTATGCATGGCTCCATAGACGTTTTTAGAGAAAGTCATTTTACCATTCTAACTTAAAAGGGTATTTCACTGCCTGAAAGACGGTCTCTTCACAAAACTGAGCTGTCTATGCAGGACAAAAAAAAGCAAACATTTTTGAAATTGGTGCTACGTGATCAGAGAAAACAGAGGAAAGGGCCTGCTGTATTGCGTTTCACTCAAGAGGCAGAACACCTACAACAATCAGGATGCACTGGGCTGCACCGGCCCACTAAATGCTCTGGCTGCTGGCTGATGCACCGCGAGTTGGGAAGTGCTTGGTTTTGGTTTGTGCCTATTCAGGCAGAAAAAAATGGCTGCCTGGTCACAAAATTTCTTATATTGCAGAGCACTAATATGTGTTTCATTTGAGGCAAGAAATGGGCAATGCACTAGCAGAATCTTTATTCATTTTTGATCAGCACTGCCTAGTTTGACAGCTTGAACTGAGTTTTGTGAGCTGTGCAAGAGATTTTTTTTTCCAAGAATGGCAATGGAAAATCATGTTTGTTCATCCAATCATAGCAAATGTGTTCTCAACCCAATAAGGTTAGGATTAAGGCTCTAGGGTTAGGGTAAGGGGCTGGGGTGGGCTTTAAAGGGTTCTATGATTTTGCCATCTTAGCCCCTCTCTCAGTCCAACAATGCTGGTTGAAAATTCTGCAAAGTTTCCCTTTAGGTTAAATTCTGACATCAAACTATTAGAACAATATAAATTTTAAACCTCTACATGAAATAGAACGACATGGTGAACATAAGGAAAGCTATTACGTTGACAGTACCACCCCACATCCCTTCTACCGCTCATCTTCCCATAATGCCACTGAATGCTGTAACTGAATAACATCTATTCTCTTTGTGTTAAAAACTGTGTCATTCCATTTACACACTAACTGGGACATGTCATCAACATGCTGACAGAAGAACTACTTCATGCTCAAAGAATAATTAGTTGACACTTATCACTTTGATCCATTTGTACAGATCTAATCTGGCGGAGAAATTAATGACATCCTCGTACAAGAATGGCTGGTGTCTATCTCTCTTGCATCAACTATAATAACCTCAGATGCTGGAATATCAGATTAGATTGCTCTTTGATGCCTTCACTTTGTTCAAAGTGTGTTGGAGGGAAACTGAGCAAGTGTGCACAGATTTGTACGACAGAATCGGTTTCATCAAGGATGAAATTCACAGTGAAAAACAAAATCAGTTCTGCTGAACTCATCATCTTAGAAAAAGACTCAGTTGCATCTATTTTAGAAGCAAGACTTTTATATCAAACAGTGATACCTAGTGTAAGGCATCAACAAGGCATTTGTCAAATCATTCACAAGAAATGCAGGAAAGAAATAAAGCATGCACAGTGAAGAGTCTTCAGTTTTCATGAATTTGCAATCTCGCCTCTGTCAGTTTCTTTAATTTTCTTGTCAAATCTTTAATAAGGCCTTTATGCGCTGTATTCATAGCTTGAGTAGTTTTCATATGCTGGAGATGGAAGCGAGGTCAGTCAGTAAAATACATTCATCCACACTGGGTTGTACTTTTTCATTCAAAGTGGAGGCTTGGCAGAACATGGAATGAAAAAACAACCCGACAAAAAAAGTTTTTTTTCCCCCATTTTGCTGCTATTGCACGTCCTCACTTTGTAACCCCTATGTCCCTTCAGTTTCAACTATGCATAAATGAACATGGCAATCTCATTTGATATTACTTACGTGTTTTGTACAATGGCACCTGAGGCTTTTCCATCCCTGTTTAACTCGAGCAGGTGGAACAGTTATCTGCTCTGTGGAGCGACTGAAACAATGCTTTTCTTTTAAACTCCTGGATGAATAACTGACATCCTACATAACACGGACCAGAGGAGGACAAACTACCCACGACGGCCCAAAGGATTATGATGACCATTGTTCCCTGATGCTGAAATGGAAAGACTCATTTATTCAACATGGAACATTTTACAATGCAGTGCACAAAAATGTGAGTAGTTACTAAGGAACGTGTGAGGAATGAACCAGGAACCACCTGATAATTAATAACTCTCTAATGAGTAATAATTCAAGGACTATATAGTTAATAAGGATGAGTTACTAGAGAACAGACTGGGAGATACTATATTCATAAATCATGAGGTAATGATTAGTTCATAAATATCTGTGAATGGATCTGCTGACCACTTTCTTCATGAATCATTCTTGATTAACTTATGAACCAGCCGCTGAGTGGCACACACTAATGAGGACCCATTAATTACTGATTAGTTCATCATTAGTTACTCTTACTGTCCCCCGTCAAGTAAAGTGATACATCATACTAAGCAGTTACTAAGTCGTCCCTCATTACTTTATGATTATGACAAGTAGCTACGGCGTTTTTACTAGGAGTTTGCAATTAGTTCATTCATAACAAACCAGCAGGATTTTCAAAAAATATATGTTAATATTTACATCCAAGTCCTGTTTTGTAGAATTACTGATGCCATTAAAAAAGCTGTCCACTGCAGTTTGCCGCCTTCTGTTTCCCACGGCTGGATGGCCGGACTTCCCTGCTGCTGCTGATTTGGATGCTCCTCCTCCGAGAGGGTCTGTCTCTCCCGGCATGGCTGCTGCCGTCCCTCGGGACCCCTCTGCTGCAGCTCTCCCTGGCCGCCTGCCCTCTGCCCCTCAGCTCAGTGCGACACCCACCTGCTCGCTGTCAGCACGCAGCGTCCATACAGCTCGGCGGCTCGTTCGGAGTTAATGAGGAACGAATCATGAAGAAAGCGGTCAGCAAGTCGATTCAAAGATGAACTATGAACCAATCATTACCTAGTATCTCCCAGTCTGTTCTCCAGTCACTCATCATTATCTACTATAGAGTCCTGGAATCGCAGTTAATCAGGAATTGCTCGATAACCATTCATCAGCAGGTCCTTGCTGATTCACGCCTCCCTCATTCCTCAGTAACTACTCACACTTTTGTGTATTCTAAGTGTTCCCATTCAACATTCACCAGCAATTCCACTCTACACAGTTTTTGTTGCTGGCTCACCTTTTGTCTGCTGTCTGCAGGGTTTCCCTCTTGAAATTGTTTGGCTGTGGCCTTTATAGCACAAATTACAATGGGGCTGTTTGACTTTACTCTACAGCTGTGACCCGTACAGTCAAAACATCCACATAACACAATAACACTTGACTTATTAAAATGACTTGGCTTCATCAAGGAAATAAAAACACACAAAATGCTTCAGATGGAAAAGATATTAAAAAAAATAACACATTTCTCCGTTTTATAAAACGAGCTGCCGCCTTTCTATCTGGCTGCATGATTAATATGGGACTTTAGCCACAATCAGGATGTTTTGGAGGAACTCTCTTGGAGCTGTTTTTGTTTGCTGACTAATTCTTTTATACTGAGAGGTCTGGGATTAGAGCACTAGAAATACACTCAAAATGCTCTCTTGTAGATGGGTAAAACTCTTTCTTTCTTAAGTGCTATATTAGGGTTAAATTACTTTCCTTAACTGGTCCTTTTTGCTGCTATTCATCTCTGACAAGCAGCAAGCTGAGTGAGAGATCTCCATAGACCCGGCAGATGTCCAGCCTACACACACAGTCTCCATAATTAAGTCATAACCCCCTAATGCACTTTGAGAGTTCAGGATGTAGGCTCCGCTTCTTTCATCATCCTGGCAAGGACCAAGCACGTACCTCACGACCTCCTCCGCTCTGCAGCAGCAGAGGTGCAGCACCTCAGAGAGCAACACAGCTACCTGACTTACGAGTTCAACATCTTGTACAGGCAGCTACAGCGGCAGACTCAAACACGATCTCTTCTGCACGTTACCCCAAAGGCCCCTCAACGGCCTCCAAAATGACACGCCAGACTTCACCGGATCCTTGCAATTTAGTTTTTGCCATAGTCACCTCCTTGTGTATAATTTAACTGGCACTTAATCAAAAACGGTCAGGTTTCATCCTATGAAAATTCACAGCCAGTTTGCGAGCAATTATTACGCTTAACTCACGCACGTTGAATTTTTCAGTTGATACGGGGACTCTAAAAGCAGAAATCATATGCACATGTTTGCAGCTGCCGGAGAGGAGCGGGCAGCACGGGTGCCAGAGGCCATGTAGTGGAAGAGCAACTGAGTGCTTGGCGATAATGAACATATGTGTGAGTGCAGCTCAAGAGGCAGCAACACGTGGGAAAGTAGCCCTCAGGATGAGGGGTCCATAACGACCATCTGTTTCTCTTTCAGATATAAGTTGGTGTGAGAATACAGTATCAATGGAAATATCCCAAAACTGTGAGCAGTGACAGCTGGGCATTTAGTTTGGTCATGGGAGATCAACAACATGTAGAGCAAATGTACCCGAAAATATTAACTCAAGTGGAAGGTTTTCATGGAAATCACACATTTTCGCAGAGACTATCCCAAATATACTGCACATACTAGAAAAGCCAGCAGACTATTACCTGGAAGGGGCAATTAAAGTCAAATCTATTCATTTGCAAGATTTTGACAATCTGGCAACGTTATTTGTGCAGTAGGTCTAAAGTAAAGTCAAAGAGAAACATCTTAAAAGTTTAGATTGCGTTTTTAATTCTTTTAAAGTAACTGAAGTTTGGGCTTGGAAATTTCTCAGAGAGATTGTTTTGCTCATTAATAAGAATGCAACACAACACAAGATGAAACTAGAAAATTGATTTGAAGGAACTTTGCTCCACATCTGATAGAGAGACTAATTTTATATGTGATAAGTTACAAAAGATCAAAGCATCATGACTTCTTGAACCATAAACAATGTAAACAACATAAATCACACCAACACTATGCACACCATGATTATGGTTACTTTACTGCAGATGGATTGCCTGGATGACCTGATTATCCTGCAAAAGCTCCTCCTCTTGGGACCTGGGTTTTCAAGGTTTTGGACCTCTCATCTCCCCTGTAGCAGCCCTCTGAGGCACCTCAATAAGCAAAGTGCCATTTTACCAGATGGTCACGCTGACTGGAGGATGGCCTGATTGGAGGCGATTATACATCTGGAATGGTCCGACAAACCTTGGGATCAGACTCCCGGCAGACAGCTGCAGAAAAAAGCCGTTTTCTAAATTGCAAAACAAAAACCTGGGTGATCAACCTGACCCCCCCCTGCTGTCCTCTGAACTGTAATGGCCTGTGCAATTATGAGCGCCAAGCCGTCCATCCCGAAGCGGAGTAACCAATTTTAGAGGTGCCAAGGGAGAGGACAATGAGTGAAAGTTCCCTTTTTATTCACCCCCTCTCTGTATGAAAATGTGGACTTGGAGACTAAAGGTGGCTTACTGGTATTCAGGCTGTTGCACGGGACATCTGTTCTCTGGCTGTCAGCCAAAACCAGCATGTTTCACAGTTTGGTGCATGTAGGATTGAAGGCTGGTTTTCACTGCTGTGCTTCAATGCATAAAGGCTTATCTCAGCCGACTGTCTTTTCTTTTAATGTCCCCCATGTTGTGTATACAATGAATGAATGATTGATTGAATGATTCTTAGTTGATCATTATTGCAACTGATCAGCTGAATGAAATGAAAACTCCTGAATGGACGCAGTCGTGTATGATTCCTGAAAATCTAAAGGTCAGGTATTTGTGTGTATTACTGCAATACCTGTGTCCCCAATCTCCCGGGCATATTAGTCAGCTAATTAATTGAGAGCACAGAGAGACACAGAGCTTAGATCTTCACCTATCAGGTTTCACAAGTTACATACAGAAGACATGAACCGTGGCATGTCCTGCTCACGCAACTAAAACTGGCATACAGCTCACAGTTAACTGACCATTCTGCCAATAGCTTCTTATCTTGACATAGTTATGGTGTTCACACTAAATGTGGCACAGACGGGTCACACATAAAAACAATCTTCATACAAACTGGGTTGTGATCGCAACACAACTCTCACCCACATAAACACACACATAAACATGACTATATTTTTCACTAGATTGTGCCAAACGGGGGATTGAGAAAAAAGAGTAGCTTGAGGCAATATTTCTGGGTGCATGCATTTGTGCTGTCAAAGAAAGCAGAACAGCGAAAGGAGAATTCTGCGGGGAGAAGCGGGTCGAGTTAAATGCACGAATGATAAAGTCCAATTAACATGCGTTGATACCATTATCATCTCAGGAATGTTCTTGCGAGGAACAGCTGCAGGTTACGTGATGAGAAAGTCAAACATCTTTTCAATCTCAGGGTGTCTGAAATGTCTCAATGACTGGGTCACACTGCCTCTCTGACCAGGTCAAACTCATTGAGCTACTTACAGAGATGTTAAGTTAAGTTGCCCCTAATGTAGGCATTTGGCCTCAGAGACGTGGTTCACCTGAGAGAAAGTGAGCATCCCCTCACAACTGCATGTCAGCAATTTTGCGTCAGACAGATTGTATATTTACCTTTGTATTCTTGACATTTTGCATTAAGAAGAATTCCCAGTTTCATATGACCTGCATGGAGATTTCTGATATAACTGCAACACTTGTATTGAGCTTTGTATTTTCACTGGAGTATCACTTCATTTTGACACTTGAGTAATGGCTGTCTGGTTAGATGCCTAGAAGCTACAGATAAACTATTCAATATTTCTAAAGCAAAATGCCTTTAAAATGATGGACATTTAGTGAGTGTCAAAAGGATGTCAAAATGTTAAATTAACATACTATACTGGAATATTGACAGAAGTCTATCATGGCTCCAGTTTGCAGACTACACAGCAATTTGTCTTATTTATTAAAATGTGGTTTCTGTCAGATTTATCATCCATTTCACCTCTGTTTGTCGAGGCTGCTCAATAATGAATGAATATGAATGTTGTTTTTAGCTGCAACCCTGATTCGAAAAAGGAAAAGGAAAAAGCTGTGTGATAATGTGTGGGTGATTCTTTGTTGCCTCATCAGCTTCATTGATTTTTGTAAATATCTGCTTATTCTGAATTTGATGGCAGCAACACGTTTCAAATAAGTTGGGACAGGAGCAACAAAAGACTGTGAAAGTTGTGGACTGATCCAAAAACAGCTGTTTGGATCATTCCACAGGTAAACAGGTTCATTGGTAACAGGTGATAGTATCATGATTGGGTATGAAAGGTTCATCCTGGAAAGGCTCAGTCATTCACAAGCAAAGATGGAGCGAGGTTCAACACTTTGGGCTCAGGAACACTTTGGAAAACCATCATTGGTAAACACAGTTCATTTGCAGTGTCCCAGCTTTTTTGGAATCGGGGTTACATGTTTGTTGCAATGTCAGTCTGTCCACTGCTTTGGTCCAGACTGAAATATATAAACAACTATTGGATGGATTGCCATGGATGACAATATTTTGTTTTTTTTTTGTAAAATCTCCAGACAATTATTAGATGGGCTGTAATGAAATTTCGGTGCGGCCATTCATGTTCATCTTCATCAATGACTTGACTTGATGAGTCCCTGATATTTCCTCCAGCACCACCATGAGGTTGAAATTTGTGGTTCAAAGATAAATGTTTTGAGAACTGTTGGATGAATCATCATTGTGCAGATTTTCTATTTCTATATCTCAAGTTCAGTTTTCTTGACAATGAGCCAGTCTAACAGAGCCTCGTGTGGCTGTAGACTCTGAGTTAACTTCTAACACTGCTTTGCTTTAATGTGAAAAAATGTGCTTTTAAGTGTGATTTTCACAGTTAAATTTGATTTGACTTGATCATAGGACACTTTCAATGCCAAGAATGAAACTGGCTGGCATTGAAACTGGCATCAAACTGACGACTTATTATCTGTTACTAAAGCTACAATTCAGGTCTGAAGAACACTTGACTTCTAAAAAAAAAAAAAAGATGAAAAAAAGAAGAAATCTTTTTCTTATTACTCTTAAAGTTACAGTCAGTGTTGATAAGAAACAGACACACTGTACTATTACATTTTAATTAAAATTGATTTCAAGAGATAAATACAAGAAGATGAATTTGCAAATGAGATAATTGAATAATAGGCAGTGTGCAAAAATTGTGTGTATACACATGTATACAGGGTTTATTATAGTATGCAGGTATTTTTTTCCAAACAAATCTACAACAGGTGATTTTACTGATTAGTACTCTCAGGCCTCCATGACACATGGCTTCCTATCTCTGGCCTCTATTGATTTTTATAGAGGATAATAAATGTTGTTTGACTTAGCCAAACTCCAGGTCGCTACATAAAGCTATAAAAACCTAACAACTCTCCTGCTGTGGGATGGGAAAACACATAAAAAGACACGAGAGGATCTCCAGTGAAATCATTATACATATCATGTGGGGAATAAAAACTTCATGGTTACTGATCAAAGCTCTTGTCCTGGTGTTTAAATAAGACCCCAACCGCTGTCACACTACATCCTTTACCATTTGTGTCTCTTAACAAAAACACGTGGCGGTTTTTCATACAAATCAGACTGTTGTTGAGGAACAGTTTGAAGAACAGCGTCCTCTTCCTGTCTTGTACTTGAAATAAAGCAAAACAGCACATTTATGGAGAAAGGCACCCAATGTGTAATTCAGAGCTCACAAATCCTTTGGCTTTTTTTTTTGTAAAATAATTACAGCAAGGTCTCAAAATTAATGACATTTACATATTTCTTTCCTTTTAAATATGGTTGTACTGGACATATTTTTGTCTGAGAAACTGCCAGTTTTTCTTGGCTCAATTCCCTGAGAGACACGCTCTTCATAACAAAGGCCGCAAGGGAGACGAGGGCAAACAGGAAGGAAAAAACTCTATCTGTATCTCAGCGTTTGCTTTGATGCAAAACGTGCATCACAGCAAAAGGCTTTTGTGAATTAGAAGCTAAGCTTTTAATGTTTGGGCTTGAAATTTCCTAGTGCTTTTGCCATAGGTGAAAACTGAAAATTCAGTCTTGTCATAAAAACTAGGCCACGGTTGCTTTTCCCAAATTTCACCTTCCTCTGTTCTTGTGTAAAACTTCAGCTGTCAGGAGTGTACAATGCAACTTTGGGGAAATATGATTAGAGATTCTTAGATGAGAAGGAAGGCCTATGAACACAGAGGGGAGGGTGGGAATAAAAACCATAGTACCTTATGTAACCTGTCTGTGGAGAAGAAGGGGAAAAAGATAAAGAGAGTGAGCATAAGAGGGAGAGGATTGTGGAGTATGCAAGCTGAGGATGACAAGATATAACTCATCTGTGGATAGGCAGTTCTTTCCCCCCCCACAAGTGCCTATATGAGGCTCAAATGCTTCATTTCTGAAGTTTTTTATGAAGTCCCACCGGGAGCTGCCACCAAAACACTACAGAGAGGCTGTAATAATATTTTGTTGAGACAGAGAAAAATGTGTGTGTGTTTCACAGGAGGGCCCAATGAGATGAATACAAGGTACAAAAATAGGTAGCACAATAAGATGTATGATTATATGCAGTAATATCAGATTTTAATGCAAAATGTATCTAATGCGCTGTATGTGATGAAAAAAAAAGGCACTCGTTTATTTTCATCTAACGTTTTATCCTGTTGTCAAGAGTGTTTTCGAAAGGACTCTAAAATTGCGGCATGACTTGATGTCACCGACTGGCACTGAAGCACAAGGACGCCACTACAGAAGTGTTGAATTCATGCTCGGCATTCTGAATGATCGGTTCAGCGTTTCACAAATATAAGAATATAACATAAATATGGCACCTGACACCCCTAGAATCCTGAAGTGACTTATGAATTTTTGCAACTTTTTTTTTTTTTCCTGTGTACTTCCTCTGATGCTTTTATCATGCAACGTTGACTAATGTGCAGGAAATGGCAAGCTTGGAGAAGGAGAATGTATTAGCCAATGAAAATAATGCTGCCGCCTCCTTTCTCTGGAAAGTGATATAAAAGGCAGTTAGAACAGTGGTGGCCGATGCTATAACGAGTCTCATTTACATTTGAAACAGCGAAATAGCAAAGAAAGCTCCTGGGGAGCCAGAGAAAGACAGAGACGGAGAGTATGTCAAGAAATACAAATGCTTCCCCCTAGATTCCCTCAGACACTGTGCCTGTGCAGTCCCCTACAATGCACCACGTCCCCTCTTTGCTTTGGCGGAGATGAAAACTTTCATAGTGTTGGTTGGCTCCATTTTAATACAGGTCACATCACAAAGTACTGAATAGTAATAAATGCTCACTTAAGGAAAAAGATTAATGTATCACAATAAAACACTGATTTTAACACTTGTAAAAGGTGCCAAGCATTGTGGGTAATCATTTTATTTTTTGATTTAATTAAGAAGACTACTATTCAGATTTGAGTTTTTGCATAACAGCATATTAACACAGTCGAAGAGTGTGATCGAATAGTCAATGTTGGTCAGTGTTTCCTATGAATGAGATGAGTATGTGCTCTTGAATTGAATTGAATTGAATTATATACAGTACTACTACTACGCAAACCAATTGAGAAACACAAACAAAGGCAAAGAAATCATGTTTGGATCCAAAATTGAATTTCCAGACTTAAACTTGTACCAGTCAGCTACCTGCAGCATGCATAGGTAGAATGGGTAGTCTGATAAAGTAAAATCGAGGCCTATAGCACAGGCAATATATTATTTTAAAGTTAGAGAACGATAAAGTTTTTGCCAACAAATGTCCTCAACCAAAGCATCTGAGCTTTGTTTGGAAAAAAGAATGTGTGGAGCTTTGGATCACGATGGCACTTGGCAAGTAATGGCTCCGTCCCTGTCCTTGAGACGTTACATGCAACACCAGTGGCCAAAAAGCTCTAAGTTCTAAGCTAGGTTCATCTCTTCTTGCAATTGTGGCCTTCCTACTGGCAGCGCTCCCAGACCCGATCTGTGAGGATCCCATCAGCCCTGGCTCTGCGGCCACCACGGCCCGAGAGCTCGATGTCAGCTCCGGCCAGCACAAAGTGGAGGAGTGGAGGTGTACCAAAGCTGACAATGCAATGCTTTGCTGATCAAAGGGCCTAGAGGTGACCCATCTTTCGTACTCTAGTTTGTCTTCACTTATTTAGGGGACCCACAAATGGAGAATGGAGAATCATGGAGAATTTTAATGTGTGGTGAGAGAAAATATAAAGATCTCAGATCACTGTGTAAAACGTATGTGTGCCACCTAAATTAGATGATCCTGTTACTGACTGTTAACTGTATTGAAGCTACTGGTTGTACATGAACTAAGACAAAACCCAATAGCTTGAGAGGAGAAACTGCTTCAAATAGAAAATAATGTATTCTTTAGAGCTGAGAGCCAATTTAGCCAGCAAACTGAAAATGAAAGCAGTCTGCCCCCTCTGCCTACTGCTACGGTCAACACATGCAACCTGAGTCTACTTCAGAGAACAGCTGCTTTATGCAATTGTAGTTAATTTTATAACAAAAGCATTAAATGAAATTTAGGATGTAAAGGACAAACATCACTAATTTAATAATCAAACAATGAAACTCACCTGGTTTGCACCCATTGAAGTGCTTCAGTGTATGTTGCCATGAACTAATTGTCTTGTGTTAATTTAATATAACAAATAAGTCTTGGACATGTGATGTGAATTAAAAGCATCTTTCTTCATTCTAACCTGTCTAAAATACAGTTCATATTGATTTCTATATTTTAATTTAGAAGCAGAAGTAATGCAGCATTTGGCAATTATTCAGCTCGCTAAGTGTATTTACTGCAAATACACAGACGCATATGATGTCAGCATTAAGGCTGCTTTTTATTTCATTTATGGGACAGTAAATTCAATAATTAGGTTAGTGGCAAGAATAATCCTTTTTACTTACTGGGATTACGGCTGGTTCGGTTTGAAATAAAAATTCAGCTTGTGTGGGAAACTTTAATAATGAGCATTATGAGAGTTAGAATGAAATCTTCCAACTGTCCATGTGCAGAACATCCAGATTGTATCTACTGTTAACTTTTATTTTGGTGTATGTATTAAACAAAGACCAGACTGATTTTACTGTATTCTACAAATCATGCACAGTTTATTTCTTTTCATGCTTTAGTTTTTATGCACTACTGCTGTACAGCTTTAATGTGCAGGCTTATGTAAGTGAGAATATGCAGTGCAGCCAATCTTACATTACATGTCACTTGTTGTAATGTTCCTACTGAACATTGAAATTTAGCATTAACACTTGCCTCCTTTGATGCTTCCTTCCCCCTGCATCACACAAGCTATGGATTGGTTTTAAGGTGTTGCCGTTCTTGTGCTTTAAACGACATCCACGCAAACGCATGACTGCATTTTGTCACACTGGGTATCTCTGATACCTTCACTCACCGCACTGAGAATTACATTAATCCACCTTGCAATTGAGGTCATTTGGTGCATACAGTATTAATGCAAATCAAATGAATGCATAAGCATACAATATACGTACAGTGCCTTATCCTGCATGTGCACGCGGATATGCGTGTAATGGATGGGGTGTGAGGTAATATCATAAGAACACATGAAGTACAGTCCTGAGAGTGATGAGATGTAGCGGTGGTGTAATGCATTACCCTGTGACCGCTTCTGCCACGTCGCTCACAAAACAAGACCGCTCTGACAATTTGCCACCGCCAGATACAGTCACGGTATGTAAAATGAGAGATATTATGCATGCATGTGCAAAGGCTGTGCTAACACAATTCATGTGGAGGTATCCCCAGGAAGACACTAGTGAGACATACGCAGCCCTCTCTCGTCCTGTCTCTCTTTCAGCGCTGACAGAGACACTTGGGATGCTGATATTCAGAGCTGACACTGTTTGATGAGTCAAGTCCTTCGCCGCCTGCGTTCAGAGGTCCCGAATATGTTTCCCTCAGGTGTAGTTTTACACTGTATGATGAAATCTGAGGCAGGGGTTTAAAGGAAAGCGGAATGAAAAGCTAACCTTAAAATTGTTTTACCTGCATAGTGAGAAGACAGATTCTCTTAAACATACTTCAATCAGTAACATTTAAGATATGGTTTGCTTAAGTCACTGCTTAACCAGTTTGACTCATTCCTTTAAAAGTAAGGTTGAAATGAATGAATGATTACTATGTTTAATGGACCAACCTGAGCTCCATGTTGCATCACCATTGGCATTCTGTCAATGTGACATTCTTCCTCAGACTGACTGTTGGTTTGATGTTTTGGTTATGAAAGAGGAGCAGAGCAGTAGCGTCTGGTTTATATTCACAAGCATCCAGCACAGGTTTGGTAACATATTTTTGTCGCTCAAAAAAAAAACTACCTTTGTCTTTGAACTGTTGTTTCATCCTACGTGTACTATCATATTTTCAATACACCACAGTGAAAGCAAGTACCGCTTTTTTTTATTTTTACAAAGCACTTGTAGAGGATGGAGAATTAGCCATTGAGAATTGACTCTCAAAGATTTTATTGTGCTTGGACAATTCCATCAGATGTGACGCAACATTAATGCAACACAGGCAGCAGCTTTCAGGACTTTCAAAGCGAGCGCTCCCAAAGTGGCTGATAGCTGGAGTGGACGCTTGTTTTAGACTTGGTAGTCAGCTTCTTGATTGAGAACTTGGTAAAGAAACAAAACAGTTGTTTAAATTATAAGAGCCACATTATTATTTGTGGGCGTCTCTAATTTATTTTTTAATTTCATTGACAATGTTGCTGTTACAGTAAGTAGCTTCAACAGAGAATGAATGGTTAACTACTGCAAGACTGCGTGGGCAGCTTCCAAATTCCAACTCCAGTGGGAACGTACTTGTGATGTGGATATTTTTGCTTTATGTGTACATGGCTGCTGTCTTCAATTTATGAGTCTTTTTAAAATAGCTTAACAGAAAATGAATGAAGTAAAGTCTGATAAGTGTTAATCTTCCTTCAAGTGAAGAGGACCTTGTTAAATGATCATTGCTCATAAGGATGTTTTGTTTCCCTCTTGGCTAACCCTGTGCTGAATGTCCTGGCTGCTGAATTGGGCAAACATGTCAAAACACAGGATTAAAATTCAAAGGCGAGGGCTCGGGTCTGCAATTAGTAAGCTGACTGACTCTTCCAATGTCGGCGGGTGGCTCTTCTCGCTTTTGTTTCTGCCCCCTCTTTTCATGATATGAGTGTCCTCCCGTCGGAATAGAAATGTGGGGAGTTTGGCTGAGCGAGTCTCCAAAACGGCGGAGATGTTGTGGGTGGATGGCAGCCTCTGACTACAAATGAGAGCACACAAACGCGCAGCCTAATCCGTCACACATGTAATGAGCGCATCCCTGCAATGCTCCCTTATGCAGGCGTGAATTTTCACATAAACACACACACAAATGTCAGCGGGCATTCACTCCCACACACACACACAGAGCGACGGAGAGGGGAGACGCATAAAGCATGGCATTCATATGATTCCAATGCCCTTACGAGATTACACACACAAGCAACATGAAACATGTCCATATCAGCACACTGGCAGTTGCTCTTTGTATTCTCACTTCCTACAGTACACATAAAAAGTACAGCTATGCTAATAAAGGTTGACAGCACATGGATATAAGCATAAATATTAAGAATACAGGCGAGAAGAAACTTTTGACGAGAGCATCGTCCTGGCCTCTGTCACCCTACGGCTCGCAGTGTGAGATACAGATCTCCGCATGAAAAGCCACAATGAGGATTAATCACATAGGAAGGTCATATGAATGCACTACTCGCTGACTGGTGCATGAGTTTTAAGCAACCTTCTCGTCTTGCTCAGCCAGCTCTCTCTCCATCTTACACCATCTCCAAATGAAAATGCTTTCAACGAGGGTGTCATCCTTTGATTCTGCGGATTTTTTTTTTCTTTACCTCTAATGGAACACATGTACACAGGTCTAGGAACAGAGTATTCACAATAAAGCTCTTGGCTGGCGTGCAAGTGTGCCCACATGCATGATTCTAACACAGTGAACCTGAGCATGATGCTTTGAAATCCCACAAACAAAGCAGGTAGAAAAGATACATTATGACCATCAAGCATGGGTGGACATCCTCTTCATGCTTCTTCTCTGTTCTCAAATCAATACAACTTTTTAAAACTATGTGTATAAAACAAGTGCTTACCCTGTGATTTGTGGCAGCGTGTCAGAGGAGAAAAGGGCAACTGGAGGTTTGTCTCGCTCTATCAGCCATATGGTGTATTGCCCACTTTGCTTGGGGTGGAGGAACAAAGCCATGTCCAGGCTGCAGGGACCCTGGCCTCCTCGCAGCCAAGGACTCAGCACCCAGGGGCCACCGAAGGCCGAACTGTTCACCCAGAGGAACTGACCTGAGGGGGGGAAAGAACAGAATACTGTAGGACACAGAGCACAGCCTTGAACAGGGTGTAGTAGTAATAAACATAGAAGGATGCTGGGTAATTTCTCTGGCTTGACACAAATCATTGGCAGCAAGAAAGCTTGAAAATGATCAGAAATCCTAACGTCATGAACATGATGTGCTGTTACAGTGTGGATAGAATCCAGATGAGTGATGGGCTGTGAATAGTTTGAAGGCAATGGCTGAGAGTAGCACTTGATGAAAATGCATGAAATAAAGCTGCTTTGAAAAAAGAGCAGTCAATGACATCTCTTGCACAAAAAAAGAAGAAGAGGGGTAGTGGGTAAAAAAAAAAAAAAAAAAAAATCAAAGCAGTTTTTTTTCCCCCAGCTTTGATATGAAGTCGCATTTCACTTTCAGACCTATTGAGCTCATTCAAGCAGGAAGTTCATCAGAAGCTGAAAGTTGTGTGTGTGTGTGTGTGTGTGTGTGTGTGTGTGTGGTGGAGAGGCACAAAGAATCTCAACTTGTAAGGAGGAAAATCCATTTTTAATATGCTCACTTAAGAAAAGTAAGTGTTGATGAGGGGAAGCTTAAAAAAAAAAAAGCAAAGCAGAAGTCTTGCAGAATAAGTGATTTTTTTTTTTTGCTATCGCTCTCAGGAACCATTAAAGGTGAGCTCGCCCTGATGTCGCTGTTTATTTTGTTTGTCAGCGCAGGTTTCATGAAGTGCGCTCCCTGCTGCTATTACAGTTGCAGAAATAAATCTGGAAGTTTTTTTTTTTTTTTAAACACAGGGTTGATATTTTTCTTTCCTTCCCTTTTTTAGTCTGTTTTCATTTCCAGGCTGCACGCATGCCTCTGGATAATGGTAACACCAGCTTCCCAAGGGTCAGATTGTATCAAAGTGTACTTCACTAACTGGGACGCACGTGTATCCTTGTGCATGTCAGCTGCTGCACTCAAACAGCCTTTTGCTATTAGTTGTGTATGCAATTTGTATGTTGGTACCTGTCAGATGGAGGAAGGATGGGAAAAGGCTGTACACACTCCTGATGTTGAAATATTGAATCTGGGTCTCTTATTCTATTCCTATTCTTCCTATCTATCTATCTATCTATCTATCTATCTATCCATCTATCTATCTTAGCCTGTTTGCATGTGTAAAGTGAAATTTCATGTATCTGAGCAACATTATTTCCAAAATGTCTTGCAGGTCTGAAATGTTTAAACAGCTACAATGGTAAAAATAAAGACAATTGAATTTGGCATTCAACTCAAAATAAAAGGCAACTGAGGACTTCATGACAGACATTGGCAGGAGGACCTCAAGCCATTATTCTGTATCTGTACTCATACTTTTTTCAAAAACTTACTTGCTCACTCCCTTTTTTTTTTTTTATCCTTTCCTGATATACAATGCATTCCCTGCTTCCCCTGAGGTTGCTGAAAAAAAAAAAAAAACCCAGTGAATTTGAAGGCCTTCAAATTGGAGTGCTCCGGTTAAGCCTCATTTGCTCTCCCTCCCTCCGCATTTGCATGCTCCTTACACAGAGGGTCCAGACAATTTGGCAAGGACAGTCCGAGCGCTTACAACAAGTTTGCAGGCAAATGCGGTCCACGCACATTTTCTACACACCCAGCAGCGATTTGATATAAAGGTTTTAAGACCCAGCCTGGAAGGGCTTTGGAGCCTGGAGGCAGAAACCTATTAACTCTTGTTTCCCAATCCAAATAAGATGTAGAAATACCTGCTTGGGAGCACTTATCGGCAGGGTACAAATTATAATGGCAAACTGCAAAAGAGAGACTGTAATTCCATTAGCAAATTTCTGCCTCAGCTTCACCTGTGAATACTGCTGCCTAACAGAGCTTGATGCCCTCATTTACTGCATCACAAGGCCTGGTTCAACTGACTGTCTGCCCCAATCTGCATAATGCAACATGATCATCGATGGGGCTTTAAGCAGTAAAGACAGAGATGATCACTCAAAAGCTTATATTAAAACCAGCTGAGCATAGAATGTTTTTTTTTTAAAATCACTATACAAGAGATGTTAATTTGTGATGACGCTTGTCTTTTAGATTAGTCGCCTTGAGTGTTGCCTTTAATGACAACATGTGGGGAAGTAGGGCCATCTAATAATCTATTCTGTTTCATTTTAGACACTTAGACACTTTCCTAATGTTAGAGATGTTCAAAAAAAAAAAAAAAAGCATGACTCTGCTGCTTGAAGGAACTGTCAACGACTAATCAGGAGTGTTTTCTTTTGTAACCCACACCAGCACTTTAACTCCAGTTGGCCTGTTTTTTGCTGCCGTTGATGGACTTTGTTGGAAGCAATCGCTCATTTATCTGTCAATTTTCAGACTTAGCACAATCAACAGCGTTTATGAAATGTCACTGGATCATTGCTCCTCTAAGGATGAAGACGAGCCTCGAAAAGCAGAAACGTTTCAATCCGAAGCGATAGTTGTATTCTGTGTCATTGAATCAAGCTGGTAAACTCTTTTCTCACTCTCTGTGCGGTTCCAGATTCAATCAACCGAGGCTCTTGTCGACATAGCATACCAAATCAGACCAACTGTTGGTGAGAGCAGAATTCCCTCAGATAATAAAACTGCCGCTAAAGGCCTGCAAGAAGGAGGAAAACAAACCATTCAAATTGCATTCTCTGCCAAATCCTCTTATAGCATAATGCATTTACCCAGGGCCAGCACAAGCTTTTTAGGGTCCGTACGGTTTGACTGCCTCACATTTTAATTTACAACCCCATTCAGCGGCGCGACACAGTGACAGCTTCCGCTGTAGAGAGATGGTGTAAAAGTATGTTCAGCCTTCTTGTGATAGCATATTGTTGTTGGATTTTCTTTAAAATGATTTTTCTGCCACAGTGATTTTAATTTTTTAAAACCTGCATTTACTGATTTTTTGGGCCATTGAGGGCCAGCGAAAACAGGTTGTGAACACAGCGTTGCCATTTCATCACCTGTGAAGCTGATATGGCAAACAGGTGCTTATTCACACATCCAGAGAAATATTATCATTCATTTGGAGTCGCGTTTGTGTCCATCTGATGAATCTTTTAAGTCTGTTTCGCATCTCTGCCAGTTTGTGAGGAAAATATGTGTCACTTTAGTTAAATGCTCCACTGTGTTCACCAGCTGGTTGCTGACTGTGTCTGTCTGCCATTTGGTGCTGAGCAGGTAGTGTTGAAGCGCTTTGGCTGAAATAAGCTGCCAAAAGAACCAAATCAGTAAAGTTGCAGCCTGACAGCTAAACAATGAGCTGAAACTTACTATAAAGCTCCGTAATGCTGAGGTGAGCTGCAGAGTCAGACGATAATTCTCATTGTCACATTGTTTTCATATTGTTATGTGATGCACTGTTATTATAAAAGTATTGATTAAAGATGCTTTAAATTTGCTGTTAAGATGGTATTTTTACCCTTTATTTTTACTTGAAAACAATTAGAATAATTCCAACCTGGCAGTTTTTAACCTGCTGAGTGGTATTGTGGGTAATATATTTTTAAGGTGGCAATAGAAGCAGCATTATTAACATAATGCTTTAGTGGACTCACCCAGTCTTTTGGGCACAAAACCATTCTTAGGAGTTTGTAAATAACAATTTTTTGTGACGCCAAATTCACAGATCATAGAAAAATAAACTGATAGAATATAATACAATGAAAATAGTCGAAAGACATGCCTCCTCGCTGAGTCAATAAGAAGCAAGGAATATGTCAGGGTGATAAACCACTTTGCCCTTAGTTATTTTCAAAGCCAGTGGCCTGTAGTTGCAGGAGTCTATCACTTACTAATGGTGCAGACAGTTTCCCCATGAAGGATCAATGTGAAATCAATACCTGAAAAATTACTCGACACGGGTATCCACAAGTTAAAGCCTTTATATTTAAACAAAAGGTCTTGGATTGCCAGGATGCTAGTCCTCAGATTGGCAATTACTTTATAAAGAAGTAGCACCAAAATTTGTCCAGCTGTACTGTGAGAAAGCTGCAACCTTCTCATGTGTCATCAGTTGGCAAGACTCAAGGCATATAGGCTTTGTGGTTTAATGTCAAACTGCATTCAGGTTGTTCAGGGGTTAATTGGCCATATTTCTCTTCAGATTTTTCAGATTCTGTTAAATGGTCTGTGGGTGACCAGAGCAGCAGGTAGCATCCAGATAACAACTACAAGGCAAGGGGCTTTTGTTTTTGTGACCCCCTCTCTCTGCAACACCAATCATCTGATGAGCAATTAAAGAAGCACAAACAAATTGTGCGTAATTACTGAATAATGGTAATGGGAAAAAAGAACCTGAATCTGAATAAGTGAATAACTCTGACCAATTTTTGCAGATGTGTTACCTACTGAATGCAACTCACTCTCAGCAGCTCATTAGTGAGGAAGCAAAGAACCCAACATTCATATGAGTGATTTCACAGGTTTTTGATTTTGTGTAGTGTTTTGTTTTTAAAATTGAACACTGTGATGTGAGAATTTATTGTGCATGAACTACTAAGTGATAATTGAATTTCATGTCCATTTGGATTTTGCCTCATCGTCTGTTTGACATGCCTCAGCAATTAATGTGAAGACAGATGATTAGCCTTAATTTACACCCTTCTTCAAATTAGAATCTTTTGTAATTCTTTCTCACTCACCCAAAGAAAATAAAAGGAAAATATACAAAATCAGCGATTGTGAAAAGACTTATTCAAACCTCCTGGAAATGCACTATCCAGTCCTGCGCATTTCTAATGTCATTGATTAAATATGCATTTCAGACACATTTAATTGTACAGTGCTGCCAAACTAGAGACATAAACACAATTATTTCCTCTTCATACCTTCGCTTGTCTGTCACATGGACAAGCTCCTGATTTGTCATGAGGTTGTTTTTTTCCTCATTTTTCATGTATCATTACAAATCGAAGCAGCACTGTCTCCATGAAAATTACATACAGACTTGTATGTAAGCAGAGGAGTGTCAAGACGATGTGGCTTCTTCGTTCCTGTAACGCTGGAATCTCAGTCACTGTGTTGCATATTAAGCAGTGCAGAGGAGACACTCAGGGTTACAGCTCTCTGCAATGAGTTTACCTTCTTTAACCTGTGCAAACACTTGTTTCTATATGTGAGTTCTGTTCACTCCTTCAAGCTCACCTAATCAATCTGAAGTTATGGTGTTCAACATCTTTGATTTAATACAGTGAGATGATTTATGTGGGAATTTCCACAGCCGTCCAATGTGATATATCATTTAAGCTGGAGTTATTAGTCTGCAATGTTTGGTTGTTGTGCAGTAGTTAGTCCCAGGAACTCTGCCAAATGTGTCAATCATGCTCATTTTAGTCATTTTTGCTGCTGTGTGTTTTTGGTTTTTTTTATTTATTCCAAGGCACTCAGCCAAATCAGGACCACCAGTTTGATTGATTTTCTTCTGTTTTTAGTTGTCAGCGGCTGAACAGCTGGAAGATCTGATGTTGTTGAGCACTGACAAAAAAAAAGAGACCTTGATGCCAGCAGCAACAACGCTGCCACAGGGCAGGAGAGAGGAGGGCGCCGAGCACCAAAGTTCAGCAGACCGCTTGCAGCAAAAAACAAGTTGTTGCTCTGCATGACTCAGGGGCAAGTGTATAATGAGGGCACTTGTCCACCAAACCAACCTACAAAACCCATGCATAATAATCAAATGTCAGCAGTCCTAACAACAAAATATCTATTATTGATCACAAACTTTCTTAAAACCAGTCCTCGGAAGTAAAGTTGTTGCTCAGCCTATAAGGGAACTTTTGCTCCCACACAATTGTTTAATTAGGCAAAACATGTGGACTTGCATACAAAAATTCAATACTGACCCAGCACAAGTTGGCTTTGTGTAGCTGCACTGAACTTATGACTTCATCACCAGGAAAAAAAAACAAGGTGATTCAAATTCAGTGATTATAAAAAAGAGTTGGACTGAAGATTTAAAGTGTCACCGTTTAATGTCAGTGTAACGAGGAATAAAACTCAATGCCAGGAGCAAACAAAATGTCAAATGGTAAATGGACTGCACTTATACAGCGCCTTTCTACCTTAATGGACAAAGTGCTTCACACTTTGCCTCGAATTCACCCGTTCACACATACACTCAGACGGTGATGGTGTTGGAGCCGTCATGCCAAACAGGAGCAACTGAGGCTTCATGCTCAAGGGCATCTCGACATGTGGACAGGAAGAGCTGGGGATCGAACTGCCAACCCAGAGATCACGATCTTGAGCCACAGCCAACCCAAAAGAGGTTTGGTGTTTTGTCATGTCTGTATTCCACTAAAATACCCAGTTTATATTCACTCTAGTTTAGCCGCTAGTATTTAATGAGATGTCTGAATGGCTGTGTTTGCAGTACGTTCCCCTCTGTGATCCCATTATTAAAGTCCAAGAAGTCAGAGTCTGGCTAAATGACACTAATGCATTAGACTGCACAACAAAACTGCAATGTAAACCTCCATCACCTCACATATCAGACAGGCCACTATTTTGTGCTAATTATCTTGGTTATAATGAAGCATATTCCAGCTATCCTACAGTTTCTGTGCTTCTGTGTTCTCAGAACTCCATTAGTCACTTTCATAAACCATGCATTTTTCAAATAACCAAATGTACGTGAACATACTCAGATGTTTGTATTAGCGATGCTCATGGTATAAAATTAACAGAAGTCCTCTTCTGCAGACAGGGTACGTGTCTGAAAGCAATTTGACAGCCAATAAAATGGCTCATCAGTCCAGATAAAAATAACTCTATAAGCAGTTACAACATTTCCTTTTGTCTTGGCATTATGCAGGAAATTATTTTGCTAATGAAAATTAGATTGAAAATGTAAATTATTTTGCTAATGATGTTCTTTGCGGCTAATCAAAGACAAAGCTTAAACATCTGTTTGAAACAACACGCCGATATAGGAACGGGAAGTCAAGAAGAGTTTGAGTTTTGAATATTTCAAAAGGCTTTTGTTTCGAAAATCTACTGCCGCAATCCCCACTGGAGCAGCAGTGTAATCTTGAACAGCTGTTCAGCCATTTCACTTGTTGAGGTTTAGCATTTATTAAACAAATTCTTCAATTCTGCATTTTATGATATGAGAAAACATATGAACAAAAACGACGATAAAAAAGTGGTGAGAAATGCAGGTGTCACATGTTGATAAGGGATCCCAATATTTGAATATTGAACAAATAATCTCAATCTATTGCATTGTATAAGCAAGATACTGCCTTTCATTTTTCAGCGTTTTTAAAATCTCTGCACAACAAATAACAACTCTCGAGATATTTCTGTAATAGACACATTAATTATTTGACTTTCACCATCACAGATACAGAACCCTGCTGCAGTTATACTTCAATAGATACCCCCAACGACCAAAATTTGTTTCACAGCAGCCATATCAATACTTCTGTTGATGATGCCTTGAGGAGCTTTGCACAAGTCATTATTCACTTCCCTTGAGATATAGTGAAAACAGCAGATCAAAAGAAACTGAAGCCTGTTTTTTTTATTCTTTAAACGCTAATTATATTTAGAATGTAGTAATTTTCTTTTCTCCGTCAGAACATTTAGCAATTAATCTGCCAAATAAATATATTGTTGATTTCACTTTTTCCCATTTAAAGCTCCCATTGTTGTAAACTGAATAAACCCCAAAGTCAGACATGTCCTACTGTGCTACTCAAGTCATTTGCACTTTTGGTACATTGTGTATTTTAATGGGGCTAATTCAAGTGTAATAGCCGCAGTGCACTGGCTTATTTCCTGACTGTTTATTTCCTGACTGGCATCCTCTTTAAGGTATGCAGTTATAAGTAATTTAAAACTTCTTTTAGATAAAAAAAACCCCCTAAAGTTCAATGAATATTTTGTAGGTTATTATAGTGTAACATTTCTCATCTATACTGACAGAGCCATTGGTTTAATATTTGATTACAGACAAAGTTTAAATGGCTGTGACAACAAAATAACCAGAGTGGCACCTACAACCACACAAGCTTACATCAATCTAATCCTTACATGGAAACTACAGGGAGCAACACAGCACATCAGCAGAGAAGGTGAAACTAAATCCTCGAGTGCCACAGTGAAGACGGAAGGTTATTTTCATCCTTGCTCAAGTTAGGAATGTTAAATCATTGTGCGAGCAGTGGAATCACTGCAACCTTGGTGGCTTGTTTACCGTGTGCGTAGCAATACAGTGATATTATGCACAGCGAGAAAGCAGAATGGTGTTTTGCATAAATGTGTGGAATTTGTTCGTGTTTACAACTCAGGATAACCCAGAGACCTAAATCTGAGAGGGATTTCAATGATTTTTGTCCAATAGAAATTGTCCACAGCCAGAACCAGCAGCTGTTCTGCAAATACAAAACATTTTTTTTTTTACAAATGCATCACAGTTTAATAAATACTAATAGAAGGCTGATATGCTATGATCCTGTGAGTTGCATTGTATAGCTTCCTGAAGACAAGCATCCCTCAGCTGCCTCCACACTGTCTGCAGTGTGTTTTTGCTATTGTTTCTATTTATGCAATTCAGACCAGAGAGACAACAGAGAGTAAGACGGACGCGGGGACAGGGAGCTGAGACAGTAAGCTATTAACACTGTGTAAAGTCGCCAGTGCCAAGCAAAGTAAACAAGCGAGTCAACACAGAGCCTTAGCAGTGATTTAAAGAGGGTTAGTGGTGACTTCAGCCTGAGGGACAAAAGTGTCTGGGCCCGGCAAGCTGATTGATTAAGTGGCCTTGTTTATAGATAGAGCTGATACGAACGCTGCCAAAGGGTCTCTCCCAAATGAGTGAATGATGCCATGGCCCATCTACTGGGCTGTCAGCCACTGCTGAGCCGCGTTCATTTGCAACAGGTGCACGAGAGAAGTAAACAGAAATGAGGATTTTCCAACGCTGTCAGTCGATTGGTGTTAACACGACATTGGCAGTTGTACCTTTGTAAAGGTTAATTTAGTAGCTCTTAGTGGATGATGTGTCATTTTGGCTTCATCCTTTCTCTATTATTTTCCCTGAGAAGTCTTAACTTGCATAGATACTCTACTTCCATATAGTAGGCTTGCTTTACCTTGAATCATAGGCTCCCACTGTTTTATAAAATCCATACACAGTTTGCGCAGACATTTTGCTGCCTTGATTAACATCTTTGCATACAAAACATGTACTGCACTTTCATTCGCCGCACAAGCCTCCAGTTAGATGGGAATACCTATCTTCATTTGCTGCATCACCAATTGGCGCAACATGTTCAGATTACAGTATATTCTTGCAGGACTGAATTCTTAATACAGTGCAATTGTAAGAACGGAGCTTGTGACATTATGAAGTTACAAATTCCGCCAAAAGGCAAAACACTCGCCCACCACCGCAGAGACCTGGGTCAAATTCCCGACAGTGGCTTAGTTGAGCATTCAAACTAACACAATTGGCAGTCTTTGCAGGTGGGAAGCCACCAAGGCTCCTTACTAGGACTTGAAAAGAGAAATGGCTGGTGACACCATGTGTATGTGCATAAACACCACAGCACTGGGTCCTCTGTAACTCTGAGCCAAGCAGCAGAGACAAGGGCTCTGGCACGGACCTTTCACACATTCATTTATGCAGTTGCACACTGAGCAGTACTAGTAGTTTGCCGACTTACAAATAAGAGCCAAACTTTATTTTACTCTGGACCCGATAACCATTCCTGGAACAAACCCATTCTGCTGGCATCTATGCTATTTAATGTATTTTGCTTAATTTTCAACACTGCATCTCATGTTTCATAAACACAGAATTAATCATGAGCCATGTTATCAGTCAGAGTAATCAGAAAAGCTGTATTGTCCATCACAAAGTTACAGAAATGTGTCTTTGACATGGCTCACAAGTAAAAAACTCAGCTCACAAAAGTTAAGATGCTATTTCAACTTTCTTGGTCCGCAAGACTTTTGGTGGACAACACACACACACACACAAACCTGAGGAGTTGGTGTTGAAGGAAAGGGCACAGAGAGTGAAATCTATATCTGGACTATTAACACTAAGCGCTCAGAGTCAATAGTCTATTATCGCTGATTACACAAATAAAATCATCAATAGCAATTAAGATAACAATTACTACTAATAATATACCCTTACACAAAAGTCATAGTTTCTAAATGAAATAGCTAATGAGAGTAAATTTAATTAATGTTTTGTTTTTTTTTTAAAAGATGGAGCCAATTGGACCTTGTTAACTCAACTTTTTTTTTCTAAACATTGAGCTTAAAATGCCTAAAAAAACACATTCTGTGAGTTTATGAAACCAAATAAGAAGAATCAGCCTTGAGCAGAAGGGTTTTTTTTTGGCAGGCTAATCATGGCTCAGCACCAGTAACTACAATGAATATGGATAACCTCAACCCACAAATATTGTCAGGGAGATTTCTCTGTCATATTACTGCATTTTATCTGACAGTGTGATGTTATTTTAGAGTTGTATTTTTGGCCACATTTTCACAGCAGCACTTTCAAACTGTGATACAAAGTCAAACTCTAAACGTTTCAGCTCAAGCGTGTTCAAATAGAGTGGTCAAGAAAAAGGAAAATACCTCATTTAAAGTAATGTACTAAAAGGCTCATGCGCTGACTGGACACTGACATGAGAAAAAAAAACCCAAAAATCTTCAGAGGCACGTTGAGGGTAGGGGTGGGATCGGTTTGCACAAGTTACACTGTCTCGCCTGGCAAGTAGGCTCAAGATCCAACAGCTGAGGGAAATATATAAAGAACTGGGACACGTAATGCCTTTGTAGTGGAGACAAAAAGGAATGAATACATAAATTAGTAGATCCTCTGAGCGGAAAAAGCACTCGAGTGCTCATGAAAAAAATAAAAAAAATAAAATCCCTCTTGGCAACAGATATCCACCCAATGAAAGTTGCAGTCGTGGGGTCTGTGGGAAGGTAGATAAGATAGCTTGTTGATTACTCCCCAAACGGATGCTGATAGTATCTCCTGGAGCAAGATCCTTAAGGCTGGGATATTATCTGATTACGGAATATTAGAGGGAGAGGGTTGTAATAACTCCATGACAGACTTTTGTCATTTTTCTCCTGCCCTTGTCTCTTTGATCCCTCTTTCTCTTTTCTGATTCTGGAGAAACTGAGGAGAGACTCTAATGTGCTAATGTGCAGGTGCTCCTGTGAAAAAGCGCGCAGTCGGCATTTTGTGTGCATGTTTAATTAAATTACCCAGATTAGAATTAATGTGTTTGTGTTTGCACGGGCACGAGTGCATGAGAGAGCCACGGTTCCACCTGAAGGCGGTTTTTGTTGCTCAGTGTTGGTTTATGAGTATGTGTTATGGTCTAGGATGGCTGACAGGGGACTGGCTATAGACGAAAGAGGGCCAGCCAGCCCGTGGCCTCTCAGCTTTGTAAAGGGAGTTGATGGATCGCAATCCACTGGGGAAAGTCAACACTTCCTTCCCCTGCCAACACCTCCTGCCTGGCCCGCTTGTAGGGAGAAATCCCACAGCGGCTCTCGACAAGAGGCCTGGAAGCGCCAGGGCTGCAGCCAAGAACCACACACAGGGTGAACCAGGTGGAGTATCTGTGAGCTCGCGTTTGTCGAGTGCAGCAGGCTGCATGGACTGTGTTCAAATGATAGTTTGTCTATTACATGCGTGCTTGAGAGGAGATACGCAATGACATCAGAATAAAAGCAGAAAAATTGTAATTTATAATAACTGAAAGATACTTTAAATAATAAGAGCTATGTGTGTCTGTTGTCTCATTTGCTGCATGTGAAAATAGAATAAATCATTATTCAGTGCTAATTTTGTATTCTTTTATAGTTTGCTTTTTGAAAAAGTTTGATAGAAATTCATGCTGTTGCAGGGTTTAGCGATGGGGCAGCTGTGGTTCAGGGCACGGAGAAGAGCGTGTAGCTATTTCCAGTAGTGAAGTCTTGTTTTTATAATGCAGATGTTTCCTGATGTAGAGCACGAAACTAGGGAGAAGTGAATGAGAGGTGCTAATCAAAAATCACAAATCAGCATGTGCTGTTGCATAAGTGGACTAAAAAAGTTAAATGAGGGGAAGCAAAACACAAACAGAGGAGCAGCTTAGTTTGTGACAGTGGAGTGTGAGTGGAAAATTTCACAGCTGAAAATGTTTGTGTCTCAGTCCTCTAACTGGTTAAAAACCGGTGCCAATAGAGTGGGAGAGAGCAAACAAACACCGACAAATCCAAAAATGGTCCCTCTGTGACACATCTTAACACTTCTTCTTCTTGTTGTTGTGATATCAGAGCAATATTAAATTTGTAGATATTAAAGGAGTAACTAGTTGGCATTCAGTAGAGTGCGTACCTCTGCCAGAGCAGTGCACCTGAGATGATATGCCAGTTGAACTTTCTGGATTTTCACCAAAGGATTATGGGTTTTTTTCATGCCCCATTACACTCTTGTTCTCATCGTTCCGTGAACACATCATGACCTGAAACAGGACACCAGATATGGATGCTAACCAAGCGTTTCAGCCCAGTATAGTGACACTGCGTGGCCAGTAGTCTTTCTCACCATGACAAACCTTTTAGCAGTTTTTTTAAAATCCATTAACAATTTTAACATTCAAACAAAGACAAAATGAGGTGAGAACAAAAGTAGATGTGTTCACTTTGACTTTTTTCAGAGATGACAAAGCAGCATGACCACTGAACAGTTGTTTTAATTAGCCAGCGTACTCAGTATGATAAGCCGATTTCATTTCGTCCATGAAAACCCCATTACCATTGTGTCAACTGTGCTTGTGCACAAAGAGTTCATTTCTGATACGGCTGTGACACTGTTCCAATTGAACTGTAAGTGAGGTTCAATATTGCTTAATTTCACTTGATTTTAGACTTTGCTGTTGTAACTTGTGGTATTCTGGCACTCGTGCTTGTCTAACCCAGTCTCTTATTGAAATGTGTAAAAGCTACATCAGTTCACAGCCCAAAAGTTTCACAATAATTTTTCAACCATTGTGAGATACCTGTTCTTTGCGTCCACCTCATGTGAATGTCAAGTTTCTTTCTGTGACGACACAAGAAAAATGGTGACAATACAAAAATCAATATTTGAGTTCAAGTGTATAGATTTTGAAATTTCAATTTAATTTTAACATGGCCTTATTTCATTATTATTATTACTTTACTTTTGTCTATTTTTATTCTACTGTGCTGCATTTGTGGGAGCAAACATCAACACACATTCTTTCCATGCTTGCATTGGTTGATAAAGCAGATTCTGAATGGGACTGAATGGGCTATGCCAGACATATAATCCCGAAAGCAATAATCATAAACACCTTATACACTGATACTGATGTTTCTAATTTTATAGGATAGTCTATGGCATTTTGTATCTTAATTGCCTATATTGTTTTCCAGATGTTTCTAAAAGTGTAGCCCCACAACTGAAGGTCATCTACCAATAAAATGATGGCTGCTAGTTAAGTTGCTTGTGATTTGTTGTTTATAGACTGAGGGCTCTGTGAGGTCAGAGGGTCACAGGGGCTTTCAGGCATGCAGCATCCTGACATAACCAGAAAAAGTTATTTTGTGCTTATTGGCAGCACCGTGGACCAGATCACATTATTACTGTTATTATTTTAATTGGTTATTATTATCATTTCCATGGGAAAACAATTAGGAAATGTTGTACTACAGCAACAAAAAAAATCCCACTTCAAACTGAGGCCTATAAATCATTTAATATTAGGGTGAAGACTTGGGTTAAGGTTAGTTAAAGGTGCATTTGTGTGTGTGTGTGTGTGTGGACTGGCTTTGTCTCCATAGCAACACTGGCTGAGAATCATGGGTAATGTAACCTTCTGCTGCCCAAAACCGACAAAAAAAACACCCTTTATTCCTCAGAATTAAATGAGAAATAATTAAAACTGATGGCCATAACATGAACCTATCGTAATGCTGAATTATCAGGGACATTCAATAGTAACTGACAGTGAAGAAAATATTTCTGGGCCATGGGTCCTTGGTTCGCCAATGGGACTGATGCTCACAGCATGCTGAGATGCTGAGACACGTGACAACATATTGGTATTTGACCACCAGGGAATGAGAATGGATTGGCCTAACGAACGGTGGCAGAAATCCAAAGAAGAAGAAATATGTCATCACCGGGGGACTCTAAAGGCTACATTTATTATTGAAAGATCTTCAAACAATGATCATCAATGATTCAAGCAACAAGCAGCGACAGCAGAGTCCATTGCATCCGCCATGGCAATGATAGAAAATGTTGTACTCTGACCATTTTTTTTGGCGAGACCTTAAAGAATATTTGCAGTAACTAACAAACCAAAGGTCGTACACATTGTCTGAACAAAGATTATAAAAATAAAATGCACAAAAGAACAAAAGGAATGTCCTCCATGTTTTTTGTTACATGGCATGGATGCAAGCCAATAGAAAAGAATAGGCCATATAAACGTAGGCATCTCACAATTTTAGAGCCGTTATTGTGAAACTAATACGTTTTTGCGCTGTGAAGCAACGTGCTTTCGTCAGTGCTTTCGTTACACAGCTCGCAGGTTAAAGAAAGCCCACCAACATCATTCCAGGGGGTGTGAGACTGCTAACACAATACAGACTCCTGCAGGCGCCTGCTGGTGCTGCGGACGGCAGCGAGGAGACTGCGGTAAATTTAAAGCCATCCTCCGTCACAGAATGAAATCAAGTGGAAGAGTGCTCAGTCATGCTCAACAGGTCTCTCTGTTTATTATCAGACGGCAGCCGTCACTTCGCGCCGCGGCTGAAAAGTCTCTGCCACATTGTATAAACACATGGTGTGTCATGCTGAGAGAGGCGGGTATGTTTGCGGCATGCATGAACACACACACATTAAATCACACACTAACACAAATTACTCTCTTTTTCTTACACTCCATTTACACTCAGTCAGTCTCTTTTACCCAATCACATACATTCACACCCACAGGAGTAAACACTCCTCAGCTCTTCGGAGAGTGGCAGACTGGTCGAGATGTCATATGTCTTAGCTTGTGTTTGCAGACGTAGATTGGTTGGCGTGACGTCCTGATGCGCTGACTGGATCATTTAAGGACTGGACTGTCCAGCAAATATGCACAGCAGATTCAGTGAACCAGCTTTCAATTAAGATAAAACAAAAAGCTCTTAAAACACATACGTACACAGACACATTCACTTCAAAATGCTCACCCGCCCATTTGTGCACACATGGAGCTCAAAGCACCCTCACAGACACACACACATACACCAGCACCACACAGCAAAAGCTAATTTAATTAGCTATCCTGCCAAACAGGCGCTTCTTTTAATTACTTGTGGCTGCACCCAGCAAAGTCTCTCACAGCTTGCAGAATAAGAAACTCACCATGGATTTCCTTAACTAATGACTGTGGCATATATGTCATCTATAATGGAACAATGTTGAAGAGTAAGACCAGTGAAAAGCTGCCTACATCCTTCCAGACAATTTGGTCCAAAAAAAAAAAAAAAAAACCAGCACACAAATCCAGCATTTCCTCAGAGTGAAGCCGAGTTCGAACATGACTGTGCTGGAGAGTTTTCAGCCAGCTTGCTCTTGTGCTAATAGACCACAGAAATGAGCTGATATAAGAAATAAAACAGCCGGGGGTTGAGGTGAAAAGAAATAAAAAAACTATCACTTTTGTCATCAAGCATTGTAACACAAGCCGGCCCAGCTGCAGACACAAACAGGTTCTACATGATAGGCCAGAATGAGCAATGATTACAGCTCGACTGGTGCGATGACGGTTATACTGGTGGGGTATATTGATTCCCCCTTTTCCTTGTCAGGGGCCGGCTGCTGCTGTACTTAGTGTGACTGAGTGCCTGCAGCTAGCACCACCCACACACACACACACACACACACACACAGAAACAACTTCGTACAGTTTCAATGGAAGAGTTAAGAAGTTGTTGAGACTGAAATGAACCCAATATTTAATACATGCTGCACAGTAATGTACAATTCATAGATGATTGCATATGTGCTGGTGAGAGAGCTGCTGAGTTGAGGACGGCAAGAGATGTAGAGCAGAACAGCAGCAGTTTGGGTTCAATGTGTGATTAGCATGTTCATGAATTCTAAGAAATCTCCTTAAAATCTGAGTGTAATTATGAAACAGAGACTGATGACACCAGGAAACACACACACACAGAAACATATACGAAGCTCTGTGCTCACTGTGTCAGCAGCCTAAATTATACTCCAAACTAGAGCACCAAGCATTATCTGTAATAGTCTACATTGCAAACCTTGGTTTCTGCTAAGGGAATATGCATATTTCATTGTAATAAAAATGACAACTGCAATTTCTGGATTCATCTGTTTGAACATCATTAGTTATATACAGCATGTACTGTATATATGCATATGTGTCTACAATATAGAACGGGGAGGAGAAGCACTGCCCAGAGCTACAAAGAGTTCATCAACACGGCTCATAAACAAGGCACTGGGCTTTTTTGTAATATATTCTGTCTTTACAGGAGGCTATATATTTCTTTATACACTAGCAGTGAGCCAAGCCTAACCCCGGGGGCCTAAATCCATCTGTGTTGCTCTCTGTTTTAATGTGCTCCTCTGAGAGCCACTCATCCCTCTCTCCCTCTCTGCATCTTTGCTGCTGTCGGTCCATTTCTGTTTGTGGGAGAGAGAGAGAGAGAGAGAGGGAGGATGTGATTGCCATGGCAACCGAGCCTCCTTCCACTGACACGGGCGCTGTTGGGTTGCAACCGGCCATAACAATTCAACACGTCCACGGTGCCCAGAGTGTACTGAAGGGCAAGGGTCAGATCAAGTGGAAAAAGTGGACAAGCCCTCAACTTGCGCTGAATCTTTGCTATGGTGCTATCTCATTGTGATTTTTATTCTATAATAATTTCTAAACCTCCAAGTCCTGATACAAAACAGCCAGGGCTAAAGTAATCTAGCTGGGTAAATACAGAGAACAATAACGCTTTACAAATATCAGACAATGCAAAATATTATTTTCCCCAGAGGTTTAAGTACTTTGTTTGATTGGTCGTCCACTTTTTTCTATTGCTGTGATCGCCAGCCACGCAGAACAATTCCTCCGCAGAGTCATTTCAGGCAAATAGAGAAAGATGCTAATTTAACCCTGGAAGAGTCAAAACAGGAGTGGTTTTCGTTGCCTTGTTGAAGAAAAGTACACATCCTTGACGTGAGAGATGTGTTCAAGCGTGAATTTGATGCTCCATTTTTTTTCAATTTTCGACATATTTACTTTATGGCATCTCATCCTTTTTATTTCACCCGAAGCATAATTTTTAAAAATGTTCCTCTTGATTCCGGAGAGAAACATGTAAATGAACCTTCAATTAAAATTCTTGCAATAATAGTTTGAGTTGTTAGTCTGCCTCTGTTTGCCAACTGATTAACATAACATACCCACCACAATTTGTTTGTGATTTAATCAATAAAATATATCCACTACAGTGACCGAGGGTGAGAGGTCTTCAGGGGTCCACTAAGGTTTTCCACAGTTCTGTTCTGGCCTACTAATGGCTATGGTGAAATAACTGTAGTTTGCATAGCATAGGTGGTTGTTAAAAGTGCAGCTCCAGAAATGAACACAAAAATGGAATTAATTTATCATGGAGGAACTACAAGATTTAACTGAGCAAAAACTTGACTGAGTTTCCGTCAAATCTTTTCTGACTCCCCTGCCAGCTGGTTTTGGAATGATACTGTATTCCTGATTGCAGGCGCTATTACACCTTTGGCTTGGGGCAGCGGCTCAGTTTGGCTTCAGATACAGACTGGCAGAGGAGATGCAACTAGCAGGGCATAGATCTCGCCTCTCCCTTTGGCATCCAAGCCTGTGGTATTTCCAAACAGTTACACTGTCAGTCTGGCATTTAGCACAGCAATTGATGGACACTAATAGGGGCTTGGCTGCTCCACTATTACCCTAAAGAGAACTCTTGTCAGCAACTATGTGATCAGTTGCCTGATCAAGGGTGTCTAACTACATGCCTGATCGATCCAAGAGGTCTTAAGGCAGGTCTGTAACATAGATTTGTATGTTCCTTGGAAGATTTGCATGGAATTTGTAAGATTATTTCCAACTCAAAAATAACCATACTCAATACAAATTTGTGCAAATGTAAGTTATGCACATATTTACTGTATGTGTCTGTTATTGAGCTCCAGCAACATGCATCACGAAAGATGGATGCAGCACCGGCTACTTTGTTTTCATTTTGGTTCGCTGGCACTCCTGAGGCAGTATCAGCGGTTACTTACTTTCCAAGTTTAGATAACTAAAACAGACTGATTATTTTCACGGTTCAAAGAAACTAATGGTAACTAGGAGATGGAACCATATATCTGCAAACCTTTTTAAAAATGTAAGTCTTCGGTAGAATCTTGGCTGGATATGAGCTTGGGGTTGCGTGCCATATAAAAGTCGTAAAGCATTAATAGATGGACTATTATATTCTTGGATTTGTTTGTTTTTTTATGGGATTTGTTGACAATAAGAAAATATAGAGTATCATGAGCCTTAGCATCCTTAAACCCTGTCATATGATGATACATTTCAGCACAGATAAAACTCAGAAATGAACTGTTGTCCCACTGTGGCAGCATTGGCACAGATAGATAGCCTGAATGGAATTACTGAGGATGATGATCTGAGACTCCTGGCAGAGAAGACTTTCGCCTCACCGACTGAGCTTAACTGAAAAGTGTTGCAATAATCAGGCTCATACGGCGCTCACTGCTGTTCTGCAGTAACACCTGCGGATGAACTTTTTGAAGCTGTTGGGACCAACCAACAGCTGCCTCACTGACAGAGTGATTTGCAGTAGTTTCTGCCTGCAGCTAAAAATGGACAACCCCCGCACTTCCTCAGCCGCAGTAAAGTGATGGCTTCAGATTGTTCACTGACTTCATCAACTTCAAATTTTGTTCATTGCCCACAGTTTTGTGACTGTGTGTGAAATGGCCATAATGTTTCTGCAGGAGGCTGCAGAATGATGATGAGGGTAGTTGATCAATACCAGTGACTCACTGATTACTTGGCCATTTGCTGAGATGTGCAGCTTAAAACCCCCCATTTTCATCCACAAAACGTCACCGCCGAATGAAATTTAAAAATGAAAGATAGCTTCACGGTAAGCTTTAACAAACATGCAGGATCACCGGTATGCAGTTTTCTGATCAATCACTACAGCAGTGTGTAAGACTGATGAGCATCACTTCGAACGGAAAGGAGGATCTAATCAGTGATATCAGCTGCTGTTTGGCTGGAATGAAATCCCGAAGAAGACTGAGAGTCAGCGCCCTGGAGCTGGGCGGGGGGGCAGCAGGCTGTCGGAGCCTGCAGGATGGCTAACTTGCGCTGATTCTGTGTGCAGCGGTTCAGCAGGGGAGTGAAATGCACAGGCCTGGAGCGACAATGTTAAGACCTTTACTTACATCACATACAGTTTGTGATCCACATGCTCAGTATTTATTTTCAACTGTAGCTTGTCAGAAATGTAGGTGCCACTTTTGACTAGACCTTGACTCACCTCACCGGCATGTGATTTTCGATTGATTTGATCACTTGATTCGTTCCTGTGTTTTTACAGCTGAGGCATGTTGCTAAACTTGGAATGATGAGACAGAGATTTCATACAACCACCTCTCTTGGTGAAGAAACATCTCCGGATTGCTTTCAATTGGTCCCAGAAGTCTGCTGCAAACCTTTTCACCAGGTCCTCTAAAAGGTCTAATGTGAAACCAATCTCGATGTCTTCGCAGTGGCTCCCCCTTAAATTCAAATTCCAATTTAAAATCTGTTTGATCACAGTCTTCTGATCAGGGCTCCTTGGTAGTTCCCCGGCCCTAGGCTTAAAATTGAGACTGCGTCTCTGAGCTTGTTTCTCCTAAACTTTGAAACTTTGGACTTTAGATCTATAACCCCCCTTAGAAAGCGGCTCATTGTCTGTTCTTTAAGTCTGTTGCTTTTATCTGTTATTTTAATATTTATAGTGGTGAAGCAGAAAATAAATCTTGCTTCACCAATAAACTTGCTGAAGAGAGTTGGAGAAAACATAGACCCTACAGTATGAATTTGACAGTTTGAATTTGACTCCAAGTATAAAATATTTGTGGATTATTTAAATAATTTTGTCACCGAAATGAGTCATGAAACTGTGATTGCTAAAGGAAAGGTGCAGCGTAGACAGTATATTCCTTGTCACCTTATTTTGCTGTTTCATTAACATGTCAGGGCCTGCATTTATCAAGCGTCTCAGAGTTACTCCTGGGAATCACAGTGAAAGTTTACTAGGACTGAACACACTCTTACCTCAGAGTAGGACATGAGATATTCATGGAATTCCATAATGGGCCCATAAATATATTATGCAAATGTTTCATATGGGGCAAGCTTTCTACGCATTGACACCACACTGGTCTGACAAGAGACAGAGTGTAACGTCGCTGTTTGACGACATTCTCAGCCACAAAGAAGGAATTATAATGAAGCATTGTAATTTTTTGACATTTTCTGTTTGAGTGATATAGACGGCGAAATCATTTAAAATGCGCAGAAAGTAGCACCAGAAAAAAACACAATGCGAAGGCTTTATCTGTGTTGGTAAATAAAAAAGTTATCTAAGTTATGAATGCAAAAATATGACGCCTAAATTAAACTTAAAAGCTGCAGATTCAGTGACCCCTTTCACATTATCACATTGTTTTCAAATTGTCATTTGATATTCTAAAGAAATTTGATTTTATCCACTTTAAAACTCATGATGCTGTTTAACAATAATCCATCTGCATTGAAGACGGTGGCAAGAGGCTCATTTGGCTTAAAAAAATAAATGTGCCTCAAATTAAAAGTCGGTAACTTTACTCAGCTGCATCCTCACATTGTTTTATAATACCTATGGCGGTGCTGTATCTTGCATATATTGTGCAGACGATGATGATGGTGCAAACCCTCTGTGGGCTGCACATCTTCTTACAGACAACATAAAAACTTCTCTTCCACAGTTCAAGCTCTCTTTAAACAAAACCCGTGTGCAACACAACTCATGTGCTTTTTCAAATTAGTCATTTCTGTGATATTACCCACTCTTGGGAAATAGGCTGTAACATTATGAAAGCAACTCTTGCATTTTATAGTGCCATTATTGGTAATATTAAATGCATAACTAATTAACCCACAGTTTGCGTGAAGTAGTTTGTGGAAATGCTGTGAGATCAACATTAGATTTACTGCTGCCTGAAGTATTAGCTGTGACAGTTTCATGGGATTTAGTAATCTTTTTGTTATCAATGAACAACTCCCCTGCTCCTGAACGTCAATGCCTGGCCACCATCTCACAGGTAAGGGCTCACATGGGGCTCTGCCAATATTTAGCAGTCATTTAAGTTCAGAAGGTTGGTCCAAAATGTCATATTTTTAGACGCATTTGGAGTGATTTCCTATTCTGAGATGCTTGATAAACAAGGCCCAGACTATCAGAACTGATTCAATACGTGCATGGCTTGACAAACGATTCCTTTTTCAGTTTAATTTTCCTTCTTTAAATTCTTAGATGTTTGTGGGAGCCTCTGTGTTTCCTCAAATGTCAGATGTAAGTAGGCCACCGATACTCTTATCTGCCAAAGATGCCTTCAGTCTCATGTCTTATATACTCTACCCCCCTCTTATTTCTGGCATCCATCTTCCTCTCTACTACACATTATCTTTAAATCTCTCTCCTTCTAATCTCTTCTCACTCCATCAGTGCCTGTGACAATTTTTCCTACTCTCTTTTCTCATCTTGTGCCTATTTCTACGTCTATATCTCATTTGTCTTTTACTCCCTCTTATTTCAACACCTGCTATTTCATCTCCCAGAGCCTCCAATCTTTGTTTGTGTCCAATCTCTTTTTGCGTCATTACCAGCCCCACTTTTCTCTCTCTCCCATCCTGTCCCACACAACTTACGTTTCTGTCACTGCTGGCCGCCTTGTCGATCTCTCCTTGCCTCCCCACCCTCTCACTTCTATTTCTTTCCCTTCCCTACTGTTAACCAACTCGGCATTGCGGACAGCCCTCGCTGCGTCTCTGCCTTTGAAGAAAGAGAGAAAAAGGCCCCTCACTGGCATTGAAGAGATTTCTGTTTTCTGTCAAGACCAGCCCTACACGCCGGAGGCACATCATATTATTTCAAAGACTGAAGCAACGCAATCATAAGCGGCATAAGAAAGCAGCGCAGCCTGACACATGCAGACGGGGTTGCAAGAGGGGAAAAAAAGGTGTTCATGGCCCAAAATGTTTGACATCTCTGCATGGTCGCGGTTGATGACACTTTTAAATGGGGGTTTAAAAGTGGTTTAGGCCTGCTGTTCTTGTAGACTGCCATTCTCTTGCTGTGCTGGTTTTGGTTGTCATCACATTGATAATCATTACTCAGGTACTGAGGCATTTTTTGCAGCGAACTCATGCTTTGTTGCTTTTTGCCATCAAAGTTTATTACAATGTCAGGTACACACTATACAAATTCTACTTCATGCTCCCCTGCCTTAAGGCATGTACGCCGAGAACAGGCAACAATTGTTCATACTTAATCAACATCCTTGTGCCCAGGGCTAGCAGACACGGACCTCTCGCCCTCTGGATGCTCTTTGCACTGTGCGCACCAAATCATCCCCGAGGCGTGACTCCCACCAGGTGCATTCATCACGCAGCCTACAACTTTGAACTCACCCCGTGCTTGTGCCTTCAACTTTCCGACCCCATCCTCGCTACCAACCATTCACTTTGACAATCCTGCCTGTAGTGTTGAGAAGCAGACTCTTTTTTTCTCGCTTGCTCTCCATCTAATTAGTGTCAATGCTCAATTTCTCTTCTCCTCAACACAGCACTCACTCTCTTCCCACCCACCATCAAAGCTCTCAGCACAATTAAGCGTGTAAAGCGAGGCCAGGAGGGAAGAAAAAGGGAAAAATAAAAGGCAGATGTGCCATCTTTGAAGTGCAAAGTGAGATGGGGCAGGTAACTCTCGTGTGGGAGATTTGCCAGGTTTTGCAGCACTGCTGGCAAGTGGAGATCATGTACTCTACAGTCTTCGAGCATTTATCCTGATGTTTTATGCTTTGCCATATGAATGAGCAGAAGTTAGGCAAAATCAGTGCAGAAGTGTGAATCAGACTTGTGTTGAGTTGTCAATGCAATTCCTGTTTAAAGTGCTATATGTAAATGCAGGGAAGAGGGAAAAGGGGACAATGACTGCAGAGAGCATCAGCGGACAGCACTATGAAGACTTGTTGAAAGCTCTCTACACCTGCTCAAGTGCTCCATCAAATGACTGGCTCATCTTTGATTTCTTGAACTCTACGCAGTTGAAAACAACTCACAAATCACCTTGAGAAAGAACAAACTACATTTCCTGTCTGATTGGTTCAGAATTTAAAGGTCATCTGAATTTGTACCTTGTGTCTCTCTGTGTGTCTCTACATGAAGATGTAAAAAACAGAAGTACAATCTAACTTTGAGAGCAGGCCAAGAAAATCCCAGTGAGGAAACCCCTTTAGAAAGTCATGAAAAATGCAACACACAGCCAGAGTGAAGTCGGGCTCATGACTTGGGCGAGTGGAACAGAAAGAAAACGAGCAGGGGAGTGACAGAGGAGAGAAACAAGGGGAGAAGGGCAGCAAGACAGATAGCAGGGTTGAGGATACCCGGCAATTTAAGAAATCACACACACACTTTCACTCACACACTTCAGAGTAGGGTGCTGGCTTTGGAGTGCCGGCATCAAAGTGGAAGGTGATGAACTGACATCCTGTTGGAGTAATAGTCATCCTAAGAGATAATCTATGAAGGATCACAACTGAATCCAAGTAAGGGTGAACACCAGTGAACCAGTGGAGACTTTGTGTGTGTGTGTGTGTGTGTGTGTGTGTGTGCCTCTTTTTAATTGCAACACTGCAGAACACTAGAGGAAGAAGGGCAGGGTAAGAAAACATAGAGTACCCGAAGACACTAATCAGGATTAATGTGCGGAGTCCTGCGTGTTTGTGTGAGCACACAAGCAAAACCTTTGTGACCATGTGATTACCCAACTCTCTCTCAGTCTTTCCACACATTACTCCAAGAGGTGGACTCACATCTGCTATAATTGCCTGAATTTAAAGATAGTCACACTTGTTAATGTGCATATCTTTTCTGTAGATATGGCTGGCATATAACAGTGTGTTTCTGTGTGCAACTCCCTCAGTTATTGCAGTGGAACTAATGAAAGTCAATGACCCTGCGAGAATGAATGAGAGACAAAGAAAAAACCATGGCAGTCTCAGCGAAGCTGCACCATGAGTGTGTGGGAGGTAAAAGTCTAAGAAGGGTTACACGTGGCTCTGTGATTTTGAGAAACTTCAAATCTTCAAATCACTTTTAATGTATTGTTTCATTCTCGCTGCTTCTTCTGGAGAGAAATAAAATAGCTTACATGTGATGGGAAAAAAATGTCCCGATCCTTCAACCGCTTGACTCGCAACGGCACTGCAAAACTGAAAATACTGCCAATTTATGAAAAACGAACACAAGCACAGGAGCTCTTTGGATGTCTGGAACCGAAGCCTGGTTAGTGATCCATAAAATCAATCCTTAGGAGAGGCAGACTTGGTATCAAAGCAGCAACTACTGACACAGTGAATTGGCCAAAGTACAAAAGACTGACTTTATGCCAAGAGGTTGCAACACAAGGAATCAAACACTTGTTGCAGCATGTAACAACAATCAAGCACATTTCATGTACTGTACAAACACAAAGATATCCAAAATAACTGTTAATTTATTTCTTGTGTATTACAGGCTTGATTATGAGAAACAAATTATCTTCAGTGGGCCTAATTGCTCACAAACAGGTGAGGACATATAAACGCTATTAAGCTATTAATGCTTCAAAGCATTGATTATTTGGGTATTTGGTCAGCAGATCAAGACCGCTCTCATTTCCAGGTTGTCAGATACTGATGTTTCGTCACACCCCTCAGCATCTAACACAGATGCACAAGTTACCCTTTAGCTTCACTCAGAGCAAGGTGGATGTGATGGAGCACAAAGAGAGAAAACGTCTTTGTGGGTAAGAGGTTGGGCTGGATAAACAGGACTTCCACCCAGGAGACCAGGGTGTGTCCTGTTTGAAACCGAAAGTCACTGTTCACTTATTTTAAGTTAATTTACTTAATGTACTTAAAGTAACGCAAACCACGATCTTTTCCTAAGCCTAACCAAACTGCGACTGTTTGAAAATGTTAACCAAGTGTTAAAAAGGCTTTCTGGCAGGCATCTCATGCAAAGGGTACCTTGTGCGTCAGTATGAGACGCCGAGGGACATGACAAAATGTTGTTGGTATTTGATGACCTGGGAATGAGAACGGGTTTGCAGATCAGTTAAAAATAGCAGGGAGAAATAGCACAAGCACAAACAGCCACGGTGAGCCGTTAGGCAGAGAGCTGCAGACGACAGGTTCTTACCATCTCGTGTTCGAACCAACATTCCTCCAACACGTCATTGAGGTAAACAACACCTTTTACTTTGCCGTGCTGTTCAGCAGTAAGGCGGTCGTGACACAGAAGTGTAGAAGACGTAAAGTTAGTTTGAAAATGTAAATATCTTATTAGTGATGATCTTACATTCCACCTCATCCTGGACTCCATAAGGAGAACATGCAGATGCTCACAGGCTCGAGCCAGCAGGTGGATTTGAACCTGGGGCCGTTCTGCAGGGAGGCGACAGGGATAATCACTGAGCCACATTTCTGTCCTTGATATTAATGTGATGTTAAAAATTTGATAAAATAATAAAAGTTCTGTGAAGGCATGAAATCTTTTTGAGTACATTTTAAGATTATTAAAGGAATGTTATATATTATATGGCGGGCATGACTGGATAGATAAAAACTTTTCACTGACATAAAAAAAAATGCAGATTGTGTGAAAGAAAGATATGCAAGATGTTCAGTCAGGTACAGTATGTGCTTCTTGTGCCCCAGGGCGATTCAATTTGCGACAGCGAACGTCTGCTGCTGTACACCATAGCCAGAAATGAGCGGGTTTATCCCTCTCCTTGATCTGTTGTATCACGTCAGCACTCGGCTCAATAGAGAATAAAGACCGACTCAAACAATGACTGGGAGATTACCCATGGGGATTTGCTGGGAAAATGGATACATTTTCAGACTAACATTGGTTATCACCTCTGCAATAGTGATTTGAACATAAAAGCTAAAACATGCTGAATCCATGAACTCTCGCACTCCAGATCGTTCAGTCTCGTGTCTTCTTTCTGAAGAGATGCTGCCATTTGCAAATATTGACACAAATGCCCCAGGGACTGGCATTTGTAGCAACATATCTACTTTATAACCAACTATTGTAATAGAATGCAATAATGATTAAATCTGCAGGTCATAATAACTTTTAGAGTTACTATTATGAACGCCCAGGGCGAGATACAGTATATCAATCATGGATATGCACACCATGACTGCAAATAGTACTTAATACACAAAATCAGAGTTAGATATCTTTTCATTTCCTTTCTCCGGCTGCTCCCATTAGAGGTCGCCACAGTGTGGGATCATCGGTTTGCATCTAAAATCAGATTTTTAAATAATCCTTTAAATTGAAAATGCCATAAAAATGTGCTTTATACTAACAGAGATTCTGGAATCAGCTGGGATATGGCATATAAATGAGAAAAGAGGATGGATGGATGTATCGAGAACATTCATATTTTCAATACATCATGTTATGCTGGTGAAGTGTACATAAGGTCTGAAATTGACAAAATACATTGTGTGATTAATGTCCTTATTCTTAAAAAACGGTTGTCAATGGAATCAAATCAGACATCTGTTTGTACAAGAACACACATTTCCCATCTTGAATGTACAGATATTTACACACCAGCTGCACGTATCATTTCAAAGAAAAAAAAAAAAAGTAAAAATCTCCAGGCACATAAGAAGTGACGCATTTTGTATGTTCTTGGCAGAAGCAGGGAATAGTTAGTCTGGAGAAGCACCAAGAAGACAAAGTCACACAGAAACAACCTTCAGCAACAGAAAACCCAAGGACAAAGATGAGAGCGCAGGCCTCTCTGCACAGTGATGTTTTCATCTTGTTTGAGGATGTTTCATTGCAAAATCTGTAATTTCACTCAGACCTTAAAATTGAACTAACTGATAAGACATGGGCTACACACACACAGACATCAGAGTGGAATAATACAATCTGGAAAGAGAAACCCGATGAGGAGGCAGAGAGATTTCATTAAATATTCCAGATTGATAAGGGGAAAGGTATACAATTTTAATGTTGTAAGCTATCAATACACAGACAGTGACATTGTAGTTATAGCACAGTAATAATAGCTTTATTGCTTGAAAAGCCAATAACTATGAAGGTCAAAGCACTAAAATATGGCAATTTACTGTGGCATTTGACTACAGCTGCTTCACATGGTATCTTTCTTCCTCTCTTCCTCTGTGCCAGGTCATTTCAGTCATCCTGTCCTTTCACACACGCATTATTACATTCATTACATCTCAGTGGGTGGGGTTGAGTCTGCCCGTGTGTGTGTGTGTGTGTGTGTGTGTGGTGGTGGGAGGGAGTAACAGTGAGAGCTAATCAAGTAGGAGGCCACCCATCTTTATCAAACCATTTGACACTAATGCCATTAGGTGAGATGCATAGCTATGTGAGTTCATAAAATTAGGGCTGGGGCCAGCAGCTGAGCTAGCACAGACGCTAAGGCTCCCATCCACAAGCAGTGTGATGAGATTAGCATGGTGCGCTAAGCGCTGACAGGCCTCATCAGTTCGCATCAGGAGCAGCAGGATGGGCCCCACTGAGAAAAACCATACCACCCTTACTGGGCTTACTGTGAGGGGGATGCTGTGCATGTGTGCGTGCAAGTGAATAAGAAAGAGAGAGAGAGAGAGTGTGTGTGTGTGTGTGTGACTGATGTTGGGCAGGGTCAGGCTGTATGTGTGTGTGTGTTCTCAAAACGATAAAACCAATCAACAATCAACATGACCCAACCTCTGCCTGGGAAGGCCAGATGTTCCACAGGCCTCTGTGCCAATACCATTAAGGGCCGAGCCAAATACACTCGCAGATTCATGTTACGGATGGTGATGCTGATAGGTCAAATTGAGTGTTACAAGTTTCAGCAACAAACCGACGACCTGCCTCGAACACTGATTACAGCAGACAGGCATTGGAACGTGTTCTGAGGAGAGCAGACGCTTGGACCGAGTTCTGTGTTCAGGCCAGTTCTGTCATTCTGGGACAATGTGACCTTGTACGAGCAAGGCGCATTAGCAGATGTCGAGGCCGGGAAAAGAGCTGCCGCTAACTAAGGCCAAAGAAGGGTCCCGCTGCTTCGTGCCGAAGGCTGCACCACAGCAGCAGATTTTAAAACAACCGTAGCTCCAGGGACTCTTACCAGTACTTGTGATACTGTCTCAGTACCTCAGCATGTGTTTTAGGATTTTTTTTTTATAATACACAGCAAAAATATAATCCCCATGACAACCAAAACTTTATAAAAGTTCACAGGAACCCCAAACTATATCATTTCCTTCCAAATTAATGAAGTTACTGAGGCTGCATACAGCCTGCAGCAGGAAGCAATGTGAATGTAAAATGATCTTATTGTTCATTAACTGTATGTGTTGTCAGATTTTGCTTTGTGTGGGTGTGAACACAATGCATATTCACAAGTGTATTAATAAGTCCAACATTTAAAAGTGCCTGAAGAAAAGATAACATGTAGACTGAGAAATGAAGCAGGAGACGGGCAGAAGTACAAACATTGCTGTCATTGCAACAACCACTGTAGCTATTGTGACTTGTCTGAATGAATATGCACAACCGTCCTGTCTGAAAGGAGAACTAGAAAACCTCTTGTGGGCCCTAGTGAAATTTCCATCCCCATAAAGGGACCTTGCCCAAGACTGAATCTTATTACAATTTTCACCGTGTAAATCCCTGAAAGATCCATGGGATTGCTGTTTAAGTTGAAAGCAGCAGCGAGAACATTTGTATTCCTCAACAAAATTCCCTTTGGGTTTGGTTTTATTTGGACCACCTCCATAACCGAGAGAAATAACGAGAGGGAGCAAGAAGAATTTTAACCCTGACTGTGAATGTTGCTACCTGCTGCATCAAACACATCGAGGGAATTTAGACTGATAACTTTTGAATTGTGGGTATATTAATGTTCACTGGACAGGCACGCTGTAATGAAACACCCGTCCTGACAAGAGAGATGCAAATGGACTTTTTATAATACAAGCTCAAAATGAGTGGGACCTTGCTGCCTCCGAGAGACAAATGATCTCTGATTTCACCCGGTTCTGAGCCAAAGAAGAGGATTCTGCAGTGTTTTCCTGCCTCAGCTAATCAAAGCACATCACCTGATAAAGAACAAGGACTGACTACACTGGCTTATGTTATGTTTGAAATATTTCTGGATTAAGCGGAGAAAAAAAAAAACAGAATAAAGAACCATTATTGTTAGTTTGATTTGAAGTACGACTGACACTTTGACAACGCTCAACGTCTATTAACTCAACGGTTTGACAGGCTGTGCTTTCGGTTGTTAGATGGGAGAGCAAAAAAGCTTTTGTTTGCAAAGGCCTCATTAGCTCAGTAACCTTCGACACAGATGTTTGTGAAGCATTAGTTCTTCCAGCCAATCTGAAGACTGACTGAACCCCCCAAATTATCTGCCACCTTCCCTTTATCTCTCTGTCAGTTGATGTCTGGTTGTTTCGGCAAACATGCAAACAAAAGCCGCCCGATTCTGCCTCCTCAAAGAACAACTGCAAACTAATTTATTTTCTGCATCACTCCATACTGATATAGTTGACTGTGAATCTGGTGCTGCTGCTTTTCTCCAACAAAATACATGCATTTTGTCAGTCCTACCCAACCCCTCTATCTTAAATCAATTTGTTCTCTGCCTCATAAATTTCCCTCAGTGTCTGAAATCGACCTCCCGGACCTGGAAATCCCATCCAGAGAACAGTAAGTCATATTATTTTGCACCAAGGAAGGGCAGGAAGACGTCATTAAGCTCTCCTAGGAAGGAAAGGAAAGAAAAAGGCCACCATTATCCATCTTTCTTAGTATTCCTCCCCACAAATCCAGTTATCTACATTTCCTCTCTATTTACTCATCTCCTCCATATAAATGCTGGACGTCCTCTTCCCAAAGGAGGACGACCGGACGACTCTTCTTCTCTGCTTTTAATGACTTTCTGAGCGAGAGAAACGTACCTCTGCTCACTCTAAAGACAGAAGGAACATACTGGACAAATACAGATGGATCGAAGTTGAAGGAATCAGGAATGCTCGGCTTATGAGTGATGTTTCAGCCGGCTTGTTTTGTCAGGTCAGCGGCTTGTTTTGGGGAGAACACTGCAGAACAAAACCCTTGTGTTTTAACTGGGTTTAGACCTGCGAGACAGGAGTGAAGCTGGTCGATAAGCTTGGAATGGTTTGACTTTTTTTTTTCCAGCTATTGGAAGAACAGAAAGTAGCAGTGAATTACTGGGGATACAAATGAGGCTTATCAAATGCCAGGCACAATTTTCCGTCATCTCCTCCGTCTATCAGTCTCAGAGACGATCTCTTTCATCTCCATTTCTCTTCCCCCCCATCTGGTCTAGCTGGTCCTCTGAAGCCGACTCAGGCCCGTCATATCTCTTTGCTTTTCCTCAAATATTCCCCCCACTTCCCCCTAATCCTTCTTCCAGACTTATCTCACTCAGTCTTTCACAGTGTCTATCTTATTTTAATATTATTTTATTATCTTTTCAGCATTCTTGCTCCCCCCACCTCCTTCCTGGTGCCCTTTTCTGATCCATCATTTTCCATCACTAGGCTGGCAGTGCTATCATGAATAATGAAAAAAAGAGGAGGAAAAAAAAGCGTAACATTGAAAAAGAAACAGCTTTGAGCTGAGTCAGCTCCCACAGCACTGATGGTATTTCCTCTGGTTGAATATGGAGGGACGAGGATGCAACGCTACAAGAGGGATGACTCGGTTATATAGATGCGAATACAATGGAAGAAATAAATCAAATGGTTTCAAAGCATGGCTATGTGCAAGCTGTGTCATCTTAGAATTTACATCTCTGTGATCTTGTCTATATGCATGCACATAGCGTGCTGTATGTCTGCATAAGGCAGTGTACATATTGCCACAGCATCACTGACATATCATGAATATCATGCTTCATGTTTTCTTCTCACATTTTATTTTCCCACCTCATAAAAATACAGGTCTGGGAGAAACAGTGAATATCATCAAAAGACTTTGACCCTGGCATAAAATCGGCTGCTGAATTCTAAAAAAACACTACTTATTGGTTCCGTTTATTAGCCTTCAAATCCCAAATCACGAGTACGCATTAATGTGTTTGTGTGTGTGTGTGTTTGAGTGCATAAGCTTGTCTGTGTGAGTCAGTGTGTGCACGCTCACAAGCATTTGGATATGTCTACCACCTGCTATCAGAGCTCTCTATCACTGTGGACTGTGGTAAACTTGCTTTTCTGATCCAGCCAGATTAGCTGTGATCTTAAAAGATCCCGTCTGATCCGTGCGGCACAGTGGTCTCTAAACATGCTCCTATCTCCTTTTTAACACCAATTCAAAGAGTAGCTTAGACTGCAGTTGACAGGCTCTTCATAAATAATGCAACATACAGTGCATGTAGGAATATTAATAGGGTATAAATTTTAGGAAATATCATGTATCACATTTTACCCTGTCTGATTTTGTTGAGCCTGGCAGAATACTACTTTAACACTGGCAATGCACTGATATATCATCAACAGGCAAAATCCAATTTCTTATCAGGGGCTGGATCCTCTGACGTCCCAGTTTCAAAACACAATGATCACAGGCCAACCGGGCCCCTCCAATGTCAAAGGCTCCTCTGAATGCGTCTGAGAAACACAGCCTTCTTTTGACATAAGCGCGTGCATCCTTTGCAACTCTCAGTACCCACAATCCACAGCATGCCAGTCAGTTGCTTACCGGAGCGTTCAGAAGATCCACATCGACTTGTCGAGTCAGAAAACATCACATGACCATGTTGTATTTACCGGGTATTTGTGATCCAGTGACAAAACCTCCCAATTCAAACGAAACACAAAAAGTTGCAAATAATATAATGCAGACATAAACTCAAATATCACAATCATTATGGAGCCAGTTATCATGGATACTGAGTGCATCACTGCATTTATTCTTTGTTGGCCATTTAAGATCAACTTCTATAAATAAGAATTTTTGGACTTAATGAGCTGCCTGCATGATTCTACCAGTAGTTGCGGTCTCTGTGAAGTTAGACTGTGTGACTGGGAGAGGAGGGGGAGCAGATTCAGCCTGCCCCTCAGTTCCTCTCAAGGACCCCCCTTTGTGTGCTGTGTCCTTTAGAGGAGACCAGCCCCTGAATCAGGACCGAGCATCTGTCTCCTTTTATCTGTGGACGTCTCTCGCTTGACTGATACGTGTCTTTATCACTTGGTATTTTGTTTTCATCTACGTTTCTGCTCGTTATTCCCTCCGTCTCTCTCACACACTGCGGGGTGTGTAAATACAATATGGATTTAGCCTTCAACGTTCAGCCACAGAGCCTATTTGGGATGCCATCATTATATCAAAGAAACACAATGTTCAAAGATGTTCATAAGAAATATCACATTTTCTTTGTTGTAAAGAACACTGAGAGATTACAGAGCCTCTGGCATTTTCAGATCTGCTTGAGGACAAACGTGACTCCACAAACCATGCTACAAATGATGTATGTGTATTAATCACAAGAGTGACTGCACATCTTAAAGGAATTTGTGTTTTGCAAGATCCCCAATGACCAGCGCTAATGCTAACTTCAACCTGTACATATATGATTGCTACATGCAAAATGTCTCTCACTCGTCTTTGTGTCCAGCTGCGTTTGACTGTTAAGAAATTAGCCTCTTTTGTACAAACAACAGATAAGAATATTGGGAACACACATGATAAACACATGGTGGAGGAGAGTGTTAAAAAATGAAGCACCCTCTAAATACTTCAGTCACAGTCACAATCACTCAGTATTTCACTTTATCTTAAAGGTGGCGCAGGATATATCTTGATTTCCAACAGCTAATGGGAAGATTAACTTATGCAACCAGTCGACACTGATGCGGTGTGTGTCTCTGTTTGCCTTTCTCTTTCTCTTTCTTGACGAGTGTATAATTCCGGTATACTAGTATTAGTTATCCAAAAGCACCTTCTAAACTGACTTAGTCTTAGTGTGAAAGGAAATCATTCTTCCCACACTGTATTAGGACCTACTGAGAATAATTATCTGTCCTTTCTTGTGAGACGGTGGCATATGAAAGACAGGTACTAGGAACATTACAAGGAATCCCCCAGATATTACAGGGTGGCTGCTAAAACTTTCTACTTTCTTCAATTTGCCTTTTTGGCAGAGTATCCAAAGTAGACACAAAGCTGCATAATCACAGAGATGAAATAGCCTACGTTCATCTGTGTTGGTCCACCAAACCATTTCTCTGCTTGATTTAACTATGAACTGCATCATTCTAAATACATACAAAAATATATGTTCTTATTTACTTGACGTTCACTTTCCTGCTTGTCAGATGTTAAAATTTGTTTCTTCAGCACCAAATCAGTTTCAATCAAATTACTAAGATTACTGTAAGACCAGTGAGTGACTATTGTCAACTTCATATCAGATCCCTCTATGGGATTAGTGCCAGTGTGGTTTGAAAAAAACAAGTAATTTGAGTTTTTCATTTGGTGGCCGATCTACACGTGCTGGGCTTCAAAGCACCTCTTCAAATAGTAGAGAAGGGAAAAGGATAATATTTCCATGGATGGATGCTTTAACTCTGAAGTGCAATGGTGAAGTACAGCAAAAGACAGAAAGTGTTTCCATGAGCCCGAGGCTGAATTTAAGCAAGGGGCAATGGAGCCATGCTGCCTCCCATTCAGTTGAATAAGCACTGTAAGTGCACAGGAGTGTAAATGTAATGTGAAACTTGTACAGTACACGAGCTGTGGGGGAAACCGTACTGAGACTGTGGACAGCAGCTACAGACTGCAGCTCTACAACAAAATGTAACCTCTGTAATGCAGCTGCTGCAAAAGCCTGTGGTTCTTCATACAGATGTGTCTGAATTCAGTGTGAGAGTGAATGAAGTGCAGAGTGATTAGTAGCTCGCATTTTTAAGTTTTTTTCAGCTCATGTTGTCAGAGTAAAGTGAGCTCCACTAGTGAACAGTGGTTTGAGGTCAGAACATTAGAGCAGTGCACAAAAATAGCAGCGAGTCTTTACGCCCACAGGTTTAACACTATGTACTTATCCCCTATATCAAAATGTTTAAGCATTTTTGCTTTCTTTTATAATGCAAATATCATAGCGGTGGAACTTAGCTGAGAGCATTTACTCAAGGACAACACTTAGGTATAATCATAGGGACTACATCACTATATTTTAGAGGCAAATATTGTACTTTTCACCCAACTACGATTATATTTCAACTCTTTCTACTGCTTTTCATATTCTTAACATATGTTTAAAAACCCTATAATGTAATATATGATGATATAACTTTGACAGGGAACATTTGCTGCATAATAAATACATTTACTTTTAATGCTTAATGTTTATTTTGGTGATTATACTTTAGCAGAGTATGATTTCTATATACCTGGTATTTTGATGATAAATTTATTATTACTTGTATTTGTAAAATAATACTGTAACACAAGAAAGATGTTTCTGTAACCTGTTCAGATTTGCCTCTGACACCAAGGGACAAGAACCTCTTGAAATGTAGTTGAAGAGGTATGCTTACAGAAATCAACATGCAACTGCCCTTTTGGGCTTTTATCCAACATTATGTCGTTGAACTTGAAAGTATATTTTGGGGCAAACTGCAAGAGCAAGATTAAATTTGGATATTCTTTATGCAACTCCCACCCCAGCTCTAATGTGATTGTCATGCTTGTCAAGCGTCAGTGATGTGGTAAATCTCAACGGATCTCATTCAGCTGCAAGTCAGAATCTGAAGCATCTGACAGAGGCCGTGTTGGCACTGTGACGCGGGTGTGTTTTGACCACCAGTGTGGTCAGTGTTCGTGGTTGTCTCGTGGAAAATACAATGTAAACTTAATTCAGTACTATTAAGAGACAGCAGAGCTTCTCCATACATTTTCAAATGAGTTTGTGAATGAACCATGATTTATTACAGATTTATCCGGAACTTTTTAAAGCAAAAATCCACATGCACTAACTGCACCCTGCTTTGAGCTAAATCTCAGCACATGTGAATACACAGGTTCAGGGTCGGATCTAGGATTTTTGAAAATCAGGGACAACAAAGGGGCCAGACTTCAAACAACAGGGTCTAGTGTTATGTGGTTGTCTGTTACAGGAAAAAAGTATTAGACACTTTATTTCCTGCATTCTGGTGACTTTTCCTGCATGTAAATAACAACAAATCCTACCTAACAGCAAATCAACTTGGAGCAGAATTGGCTTTCAAATGATGGACACAAAATTCAGGTGCCAGGCAACAATATTATTTACTGGAAAGGTCAAATAAAAGTCCCCCCAATCCCTACACCTATGGTACAGACTGATCTTACTCATCTTTGAATTGCCCCCTGGGGACAAATAAAGTTTTTTTGAATTGAATTGAGTTGTATTACATTTATGCCCTCTTGATGGCTTCATTTTACAGAATGTTGGGATTGCCCATGCAAGGTAGAAGACATGTTAGAAGTGAATTATGCGAATGAAATCTACTGAATTATGACGTTCAAAATTTCAAAATTCAGCCAGTGGAGTGCTCTGCACTAAACAGGTCAGGGACCAGTCAGATTTCAGACGGAGCCAAGGCCCCTATGACCCTGCACCTGGATCCATCCACCTACAGGTTTAAGAATCCAGCTGGACTTTGTCAATGATCTTTGCTGTTGTTGTAGGAGCCCAAGACCACAGAGTCCCTCCAACACAGCAAAGTGCATCACACAGAAAAGTATTGTTTCAAATCAGGTATTTAATAAATTATCTGCAGAGGAGCTCTGTCTCTGTCAGAAAAACTGTCTCTAAGCAGCATGTGACGTTTTTTTTTTATAGAGAAGTTGATGACAATGAATAACAAACCAGTCAAGTATGACAAATGAATTGTGTGCCTGTACACATACAAAACAAAGGGACATGCACACAAACTCATGTTTTTAATTAATTCAACCATGACCACATAATTCAGCCATAGAGGGAAGCACAGTGTTAATGCATTTTTAGAGTCAAGAGTTGCTTTTTTCCCTGTTTACTAATTTTAATCCATCCTTTGCTGTGCCAAAACACAAACAACTCCAAGAAAGTTTCCATCATAACAGTAATTCTCAATTAATCACACCAAGGTTTAGAAACTAGCAGGAAACAGTTTCCCCTGTTCCCTCTACTGATAAGCAGTTCGACATTATTCAGCATAAAGAGTGCTTGAGTTGAATGTGTAGTACCTGAAAAAAATGACACCATCATCATGTTGCCAGCAACTAATTCGTATCAGTTAATTAATCTATTTATTTACACAGTATGCATATAGAGTTATTGCTCAGTTTAAAAGACACTGAAATCGTTGTCAATGATTTGCAGAATACAGCAATTCTTAAAATGAATGATTATGATCTTATTGATTACCCACTATTATGTTTAAAAGTTGAGTATGTTGAGATGGACATAAAAAGTAATTTTATACAGAAATAACTGTCTGATGGTTTATCATTGTGTAGATTCCTGCAGTAATCCATCAGATTACAGTAAATGTTCGTACGTCACAATTTTAGTAGTTAGTAAATATTAATGCACACAAAAGTGTGGGATGTTGTGTAAAATGCTATGATTTGCAAATTGGTTTCGACCTACAGTATGTTCAGTTGAATACAGTACAAAGGCATTTTATGTTCAAATTTATAAAACTTTATTGTTCTGTCATTCTAAATCCCTTCAACACGTTTACAGGTTTACCACTGTGTGACATCAGCTTTTCTTTTAACAACTCTCAGTAAGCATTTGGGAACTGAGGACATTAATTGTTGAAGTTTTGTGAAATTCCGTTCCTTTCTTGCTTGATATACAACGCCGGTTGCTCAACAGTCCGAGGTCTATGTTGTCATATTTTGCGCTTCATAATGTGCCACACATTTTCAATGGTAGACAGATCTGGACTGCAGGCAGGCCAGTCCAGTACCTACACCTGCACTCACTACATGTGCAGAATGTGTCTTGCCGTTGTCTTGCTGGAATAACATGTCGTCTGGTTGAGAGCATATGTTGCTCCAAAACGTGCATGTACCTTTCAGCAACAATGGTGCCTTCACAGATGTGCTAGTTACCCACTCCATGGGCACTAACACACAGCCATAACATCACAGATGCTAGCTTTTGAACTTTGCAATGGTAAACAATCTGGATGGTCCTTTTCCTCTTTAACCTGGAGGACACGACGTGCACAACTTCCAAAAACAATTTGAAATGTGGACTCATTAGACCACAGCACATTTTTCTACTTCTCAGATGAGCTCTGCCCTAAAACGTCTGCAGTGTTTCTGGATGTTGTTGATGTATGACTTTCCCTTTGCATGGTCGAGTCTTATCTTGCATTTGTAGACGCAGTGATGAACAGTGTTTACCGACAGTTGTTTTGCATAGTGTTCCCCAGCCCATGCAGTAATATCATTTATAAAGGAGAATAAAGGTTTATCTTATCTTATCTTATTTATGCAATCATGACGGTTTTTAATGCAGCGTCATCTGAGGGATCAAAGGTCATGGACATTCAATGTTAGTTGTCACCGTTGCCTTTTACGTGCAGAGATTTTACTGGGTTCTCTGAACCCTTTAATGATATTATAGATTGTAGATGGTGAAATCCCAAATTTCCTTGAAATTGTACCTTGAGAAATGTTGTTCTTAAACTCATCATATAACCATAGGTTTGTGCTCAACATCATATAACTAGCATGGCTGTTGACTCCTGACAGAAAGCTTCCAATTTAACGTTTTACAACAGGAGGATGTGAGTTCAGTGAGCATGAACAAAACTTTGTGGCTTTCACACAATAAAAAAGCAACTTGCAGATGGATACACAACATTGCGCTATACATGCCCATGCTGTCGCTTCCCATGCTGACAGGCCCTTCACAATATAGCTGATCTCTTTTTCCTCCTCTTAACCTTCATTAGCTTTTATTGACTACTTGTTTTCCTTTTCAGTTTTTGAAAATAATTACTTTCTGCCACACTGGTGTCACGTCAGTAATGCTGATAGTAAAGTTAGTGGCGCTTAATTCATTCATTCATTTCTAGGTCACTTCATTTTTTTTCTCTCCCCATCTGGAATGACTACGATATGTGATAAACCCTCAGCACTAATGCAGTCATAAATCATTTTCCATTCCTCCACTCCTTGCATTTCATCTTACCTTCTTTACAAGCTTGATCACATATGAAATCTGCTCTTCTTTCTTGTGACATTTGTCTGTGGTGTCTTTGGCGCCGTTATCGCCCTTCCTCTGCATTTCTTATCAGTGGTGTTATTACATTGCTTTGTGCACTGAGCGGGCCAGATGGGAAGCCAGTGTTTTCTGAACAGTTTCAAACAACACTACCATAGAGCTTTCCAAACCCACCATAATTTTCATCTTCAAAATCAGTGCACATTCTGTTGGATTCTGATAATTGAACAAAGCAGTTTGTTTTCCTCCCTTTTTCCGTCTCTTCTCATTCATTTAATGTGCTTTCTGCCCACAAGCCAAACACTATGCAGTGAAACCCAAGCACAGATGTTATTTTTAGGTTTTCACTCCAGGACTCCATGTAATTCTGTAGTACACAAGTAAGCCTTCAACAGAGGTGAGAGGTTTAACTTTATCTGTGTTTCATTTTTAAAGAGTACAACAATTTTACTGTGACAATGTTCCTAAATCCAGAAAGAGTGAGCCTGGCAAAGAGGTAACATTTGTTTCTGAGCTTATGTGTTTTAATCTTTGCTTAAAGTTAGGGAGGAAAAAGTATGCAAAGTGCAAGCAAACTTAGAAACGCAGGGTTTTCTGATGTGAGATGCTTCAAAGACCAGCAGGGGAACTAGAGCAAGAACCCTGTCCAAGATGGAGGATGAATCAGACCCTCCACTCACCTCTGCATGTCCCCAGTGAAAGCAGAAATGTGTCTGATCACAGCCATGGGGAGTCCTGCACCGCCACACACTAAGTGTCTGTGCGTGTGTGTCTGTGTGTTTGTGTTAATGTATGCACGTTGTGTGTGACTGAAGTGTGTGTGATCCTGTGGATGCTCTCCCACCAAAAGAAGAGCCTGCAGGGAGACCCCATTAAAAGAGCCTAATTAATCAAACGTAACGCAGTTGCTGTGGTGCAGGTGGAACAATTCTGAGAAGACTCACATACCCCCCGCAGCCGCCAAGCACCCCGCCGCTCTACCCAACATCATTTCACCACTTCATTTCAGCCGCTGACCTCCAGGAACTCAGTTCTCTGAACTGCTGCTGGCATTAGTTTACTTCAATTGTACAAATGGGTTTAGCTCCAGCGCACAATTTAGTCAAGCCCAGGTAATTCCATGGATGAATGCAGGTCTGAGACCACTTACTTCAACATTACACACACACACACACACACACACACATCCTCATTGCCCTATGTTCAGGTCAGGATCAATAGGCTGATTGATTGAGTAAGGACAGATATCTTGGCAGGAGGCAAGATATGGCTATGGGATTGACTATGGAAGACAGTGGACCTCAAGAAACCGATCGATCTGACCTTTAAGGATCGATGATCCACTCAAGACTAAGTGAGAGGCGTCCGGCAGTTAAAGTGGGTTCATAGTAAGAAACGCATTCCTGTGGCCTTATGGCAAATGAATGCAAGAATAATTGACTGGCCAAGTTCAGAAATGCTTGTATTCATGCTTGGCATAAAAATTAAAAGTTCTGCAGTGCACATAGGCTCATAGTCACTGATTTTTCTGACAAAGTAGTCATTTTATTGTAATATTTTAATGCAGGTCCCAAAGGACAACAAATACAGATTTGCTGGATAGTTCTAAGTTTCTTCCCCCTCAAGGCATTTATGACTATGAATTGGAAACACAGGCTGTAGGCTCAGTTACAAAACAATATACACATACACTACATACATACATACACAATAGACACACTTTGGAAGAGATGTCAACAACGTAGCACAGGAATACTAATTGGATAGTCTACAGACTGTATCCTAATTACATTAGAATGAACGTTGGGATAATGAGATTTTTTTTTTTTGCCTTTGAAAGGTATGCTGTACTCGTAATTGCTTCCTTCTGTTTTATTTGTCTTTTAACTGTAGTTCATTAAACGTGAGAGAGAGTGAGAGAATAGAGAATGACAGCGTCTCCGTAGCTTACACAGGTAATTATTATCCCCGGAGATCATTTGCCCAGAGGAGTGTCAGCCTCTGTTGGAGTAAAGAGCTGATCAATTTACGGATGCCGCAAAAAGATACAAGGTTTTGACCTTCAATCGTGTATTTTCTTTAGCTTTCAGTGTTTCATGGCAGCAATATGTAATTTAGCCTACCAATCCATTAATCTACAATTCTAAAAAACATCAATACCTTCCAATGAGGCCTCCAGTGTCTCCTCAAAACCATGAAGACTTGTTATTGAGGGTCAGGGTAATTAAATTGCAACTTCATACAGTCAGGATAGTAATATATTATTGAAACAACAGAGCGAGTAAAAGCTGATGAACTCAATGTAGTACTGGTACACACTGTTGACCTTGCTTTTGTAGCACAGGGCAGTTAAAGCAGGGTTGAAGGTGGGTCATTTGCTGGATTATTGACAATGGAACGATTGTCGGGTCCTCTGATGACATCCAGCGCTGGACAACAAAGACGGAGGCCAGGACTTCAAGGGTAGCGGGTGCATTAGGAACTGGTCTTTCAACATCTCTTGGGTCTCCGTGATGCAGTAACCTCTAGGCTCAGGAGAGCCTTCAAGGTTCACTCATTGATGAAAAGAGAAAAGCAGACATGGCTAATCTATAGCAGCTCATTAGCAGGGAGGTATCCAGTGGGCTGAGGTTTCTGAGAAATGAAGGTTGAAAGGAAAAGGACTGGAGGGGGTTCAGCAGTCCAAATTCGACCATTCCTCTTGGTATGTCTCAAAGGGCATTTCACATGCAATGTTTCACTTCTTGCTTTACTAATCCTCTACTGGTTAGTCTGTACTGCTAAATGAGTGTAATGATCTGAAGCAACTACTAATGCGTAACCCTACAGCACAGATAGGTATGGCTGACCACACCTGAAGAAGCGCAGTGTCGGTCAGAGGTGCAAAAGAACTGAACATTTTTACCCACATAGGTCAGTGCACCGGTGTTTTTACTTGATACATGATTCAGTGTGACACACCTTTTAACGCACTGACCCATCAGGTTACCCGGCCCTTAACCTTCAACACCAGCTGCGATATTCCCTTGTTAGAGCGCTTAATCGGATCATCACCTCTGTTAGAATAGCTTCCTCCGTAGAAACCGCAATTCCCTGAGGGATACTCCTACTTTTGTTTGAAGAGGCTTTTCAGTGTAAAGTGCACTGTGCTCACTCACCCTTAATCTACACAAGGGGTTTTGCCCTTCTTGACCACGAACTGTTGTGGTGTGCTGCATGTTATAGTCATTACATTATCTCCTTCTAATCTTCTTATAATGACTATTAAAATGCGTGGGCATAACATGAGCAAGCAGTGATCTGGAGGCAACAACAAAAACTGTCCTGATATATTTTATTTGATGTCACCATGATGCCCTCTGGAAATGAGTTACGCATATAACTTACACTGCTTATATGTATCTGCAGGTACGTTCTTTAGTGACATTATTTAAAGCATTTTTGGTTCAGGTGTGAGCAGCATTTTTAAGAGCGTGTCCTGGTTACGAGAGGACACAAGAGGGGACTCACATTTGGAGTGACTATGGAGGATAAGCCTGAACATATTAACCATGCAGGAGATGTTGATTCCTGGCTTGGTTTAAATGAATACATTTTTCTTTCAGAATTGAGATGGAAAAAGACAAAAGAGAAGAGGTAATGAGGTAAGACGAGTTGTCATTTTTTTCTGATCTGCAGTCACAAACATTTAGCATCCTCCCCGTTTGTGGTTAGCCTACACATTTTCTATTTTCTTTGTTGTTGCAACTGGGCTTTTTCTTCTGATCATACAAAAAGATTCGTTGACCTTGCTGTCTCTGGAGGCCTGCAAAGTTGGTGCTGAAGTATTTTCTGAGGTGTTTAAAGATTCTGGAGCTGAAATTGCTACCTTGGGTTTTCATTAAATTACAAAAACAACAATATTATACAGCGATGAGCAGTATGTGTATGTGTTATGTCACAGCTGTTCTCATCTCCATATTTACTGGACTGTCATTGTGTTGGGAGTCAGAGCACATTTCACGCATTTCTTTTTGCCACATGTGTTACAGTACAGAGCACTGCACAAAACAATTCTTGTGTTTTACTTTGAGAAGGGAGGATGTGTCTTCTGAAACATATATGAAAGGAAGGTTTGCTGTGGACAAAAGGTCATGGGTCAAAAGTTTCAGTGTCTAACAATGTTCGCTACATTGGTTCATTCTGTGGTGAAGGTGAGCAATGCTTGCCGGGTGAGCCAAGTTTTGTTGTCTACTTGTAAGACAATGTAAGACTGCTCAATTCTTAATGCCTCGCTGTTCTTTTTTTAGTCCCAGACACGCACACGTCTGACCGGCCCAGTGTGTTGCCATGGAGGTAGCCATTCCTCCCGTGTCCTGGTCTTGCCAAGCTTAACAGGTCAGGTTGCAGATTGAGGGGCCAAACCCGGAGCACAGTCTTGCCAGGGCTATTATGTTTCAGCTCCAAAACAGATAAGTAGAACAAATTGCCTCTCATCCAGAGGTAATGGTTCATAATTATTTGCTCAGATAAGAAGTATCTGGGTGCAGAAAGAGGCATTGGATGGCTTTCCTGTCTGCGTGTCCAGATGCAATCTCGCTGGGCAGAGGTGAAAGCGACGATGCCATCACAAGTTTTCTTTTGGCTCATTTTAAATCAAACTTTGAGAAACTTTGAGTGGAGCTTCTAATAAATAAGGATCACCCGCAGTGTTCTTTACCAATTTAAGGTCTTCTGGACTGTGCAAGGACAGAATCAACCCAGGCCTGGTCTGTCCATATGAAAGGGCTCAGGAAGGTATTCCCAGAAAGCTTCATAGAGGCACCGAAAAAAGGCACTTTAAAGTTTGTGGGCAGCCGTGTTCAAGTGCCCACCAGCTACAGCCTTTTCTTTGCCCCATGTTGCTGCTTACACTTTCTTCCCAAATAGCAGATATATAACGACTGAGCCAAAACAACAGCGCCTCTTCACAGTGGGCTGAAAAGCAACTGATGAAGAATCGTCTGCAAGTCAATGTGCTGGCCAACTTCGCCAAAAACAAACCCTACGCCAGCCAGCTACCCACAAGGATTGCTACCCTTCCTTTATGTGTGGGTGTATTTGTATGTGTGTGTGTGGACCTGGTCAACCATTGAAGGAGCTATCTTCACCAAATTTAGTACCTGCGGGCTGCAGATGGGAGTTTAGTACTCAATACCGTTCTGACTGCTCAGCTTAAAAATATGAGAATGAGTAACACAGGTACAGTTATCAAAATGAAAATGCACATGGATGACACTGCTTTTTATGGCGCATACAAACGGTAGGTGCTAATATATTTCTCTCTAAAACAATTATACAATTCTTCATTTTTATTAGGTGGGATGCATGCTGAATTTTGTGTTGAAATGGCAACATGTGCTCAATGATGTGGACAAGACAGATGAAAGTCAAAGGTAGAATATTTATTTATGGCATATTAAAAAAATGCATTCAGTATTTAGATCATTTATTTTTTGTATTATTGTACTACAGCCCAGTCTGGGAATGACATTATTATTGGATGATTCTACAGTAGACAATTTCCAGTGTCAAAACTCAATGTCTTTTTTTTTCTTTATGGCAGTTTAATCTTTTACTAAGCCGCACATTCAAAGCATAGAGTTCAACTTTAATGTAGGAGTTTTTCTTTTTAAGTTTTTAATTTCACAACATTCACATCATTTTTACAGACATTTTACCAGAAAGGGGAGTTAAGTTATGACTCCAATTCCGAGTCATAGTTCAAAGTACTTAATACTTTCCTTTTATATTTGCATACTTTTTTTCAGACACATGCTCATTCGGCTGCGACAGCTGGCGAAGCGACTGTTTTAAATGCAAAGAATGTGATCAATGCTGCCAGTGTTTGCCCTAACTCCGAACATTAAAACCACTGTAGGATAAGAACATTAGCTTCTCTAAGCCGGAGCTCCCTCTGCATTTTGCCTTTTTATCCCGAATCCTGTAACGCTCAGCCCTGCTAAGAAAATCCAGATGACTCCCTGAGTTGGCAGATGACAGACAGCCTTGGGGCCACTCTATTACAAACAAACAAATCAACGGCTCCAGCAAACAGCGTCCTACTCCTCCTGCCAGTCAGCTCCCAGCTCCAACTCATGCTTCTTTATTCGGCGTGTGAGAGCGAGAAATCAATGTGTAATCATATTTACACTGTCTTTGGCAGGAGGCGTTGGGGGCAGACATGGAATTGAGATGACCCGCTCTGCGCAGAAAAGGGCGCATGGAAGCCAAACACATTCAAATAATTTTCTGTCTTTGTCTCGCTTCTTCTTCCACAGCGTCCTGATTCAAAATCTCTCCAGACTGCTCTTGACAGAGGTGACTCATTTTCAATCAGCTCGATTAGTGTCACACAAGAAACGTTTGGCGCCGAGATAGTTTTTGCATGCTTTGATTGAGTGGATGTATATTGCTCGAGCTTTACCTCCCTCAACAGTCGCCGCTGCGTGTCACCACCTGTTAGTCAGCCACTGTGGAAAAGCACTTCACTGTGCCCTCTCACAACAGAAAGAGCTAATGTGTCAAACCAATCCAAGATTACTGCTGTGATTGTTCTTGATCTAAATGTTAAGCATTGTCTTTTATGCTAATTGCCTTGCCAAGGGCACCGTTGCCTCACGCTGCTCTCATTACTTACTTTACCCAGAGCTCTAATGTGGCCCACGTATCAGCCTTAGGGGAGGAGCGGGGTGCATTTTGCTCTGCAGTCACATGCCAGTGACAGCCAGGGACATCATGATAATGACTGACAATGTGTGCATTAAAGCCACATTTCATTTCACGCATTCATCAAAAAAAAAGAATCACAGCCAAATCGTAATGGGATCTACGGGATATGGACATATTCAATATTGCAGACAGCCACAGTGGGAATGCAGTTCCAGAAATGGTATTGCCATATTTCATTCTTTACACTGTAAAGGGCATTCATTATTCATAAGTGAGCATCAATATATGAAGCATAGAGGTATCAATAGATAGCACTGATAAGTCTGTTTATGGAAGCTGGACTTGTGCTTGATCTTGGTAACCTTAGCGTTCGTTAGATACTGTAGAAAACAGTTCCAGCAATTCCACAGATCACAGCCATTAAGTATTCATCCCTTATTTCCATCCCTTTTAAATTGCAAGTGCCAGTGAAATGTGTGGAGACAGCAGCTCGCCCAGCTCAATTATTCAAAACACGCCAACTGTATTGCGGCTAAGTGAGGGCTTGAACATGATTATGCACATATATTTCCTTTGTACTCCGCGTCGCCTACCTTCAATCATGATCAGCTTGATTTTCTTTTATTTTTCTGCACATATACATGCATGGCTTTAACTATGGCTGTTTGTAAGGGTCAGGGGGAAGGCTGCAGAGACTCGATGTCCCCTTTAATTACATTGCTTCATAGAAAATCTCTTTAATATGTGTGCATATCATATGCATTTTTAATTGAATCCCTCTTAGGGATTTAGCATCCTTAATATTAACTCAATAATAATCATTCTAGATGGGCAGAGAAACACGTTTTGAGTAATTTTGTTTATTCAAGGTCTTTTCAATGGGGGGTAATCTTGATTGCTGGAATTGGAGAATATTTTGCCCTTAGGTATATTGAAGAGTTAATGGCTACATATCCAAAACATGTGTGAAAATCTAATGAGAAGATCGTTTTGAAGACAGAATTAAAAGGTGATGTGGAAATATTTGTCCACCAGAATAAAGATCGGAACAGAAATATATGGTCCGTTTAGTGACAGTATTAACAAGGTACGGCGGCATACTTGGAAAACAGAATAAATAATTTTTCTTCATTAATAATGATGACAGAGAGAAATTGTCGTATTTTAGCTGCTGGGAATGAACTGCTGCTGTTTTACCTCAGTATCATAAATGATATTAACCGTACTGATGATGTCTTAGCCACTGAGCTGAGCCAACACACGCACGCACGCACGCACGCACGCACGCACACACACACACACACACACACACACACACACACACACACAGATGTATGCATGCACATACCCTCCTCTTCATTTACAACTTAAACTACATATACATGACTGGCATCAATCACTTCTCCATTCCACTCACGCTAACACCTTTCTTTTTTTTTTTTTTTTTTTACCAGTCAATATATTTCACTTTTTCAATTTCATCCAGTACTCCACCCATCTGGTCTCAGACTTGTGGCTCACGATAGGAAAAAAAAAACATTTAAGGAAATAAATAGACCCCTCTGTCTCCCTCCATTTCACAACCACCTCAGGAGATAAGATGACAGAGACTGTTTTCTCATCTTCCAAGGTATGAAAATGAATGATGCTGGAGGATATTGAAGATTTGAAGGCAGGGGCCTACAAGATGTTGCAGACTACTGGCTCAGTAAACTATATTCAGCATTTTAGCCGAGAAAAGCGATATCTCAATAGCACTCAATAGCAAACACGCCATACTGCTTCATTCTTTCGGCATTCAAATGTGAGGTTCAAGCCATCAAAGTGACATTGTTTTCATGGCTGTTTAGTGGAAAGTTTCTACATTGACATAATTAAGTAGGCATCTTAAAGCAATTGCACGGCATCAAAAAAAAAAAGCATGTCACAGCAAAACTGAAAATATTAATGGGTGATGCATTCAAGTGCAACGCGAGCAGAGATTATATAAGTATGAGAAGCAGCAGATTGAAGAAGTTTGTTGAAAAATGAAATTCCCGTGCAACGGGGGAATGTGATACCTTGGTTCTTACCTTCCTCCCACCCCTGGGGACTTCCTGCCTTCTTTTCGGTTTTCTCGTTCCTTTCCTCCCGCAGGTCCCCGGCAGCCACGATGCTCCATGTGAACTCTGGGATACGCTCCAGGTGCTGGTCACATGTTCTGCTGTTGCCAGGACATCGGTGATCTGGTAAAAAATTAAAGGCATTTTCATGTGGAGATGTATCTTTGGTTGGAACACTGTTAATATTTACACAATTATATATTATAAAAGTTTAATTTCAAATAAAAATCATCAATAGAGACACTCTTCAACAATAATTTAAAACAAGTTTCGACACAGGGCATTCATACTGCAATTACTCAACATGATCAAACTAAAGTGAATCTCGAAGCCCACTTTACTAGAACCTTATTAATCCAAATCCATTGGGAAAGAAAAGAGAATGCACCAGCAAAAATATTTGTATGAGTGCTTAAATAACACCAGGCAAAGATGATTGGAAAAATAAAACACAGCACAAACATTTCAAAACACTTTGTTCAGTCTAATTAGCAAAAAAACCTCTTAATTACAAGCACTGTCAGGGGAAAGAGGTGTTCGGTAAGATTCATAATTTTACTGCAGCACTACTTTTTGTCTCTTGATTGAAAGTCCAAATTGTCACGAACAAGGTGTTGCTTCTTTAACAACAGTCTAAACAGACTCAGTAGTTTCGAAAGTGTTGCAAAATCTCAAGACACAGCTTCTTTCCAGATTTGACTACAACTTTAAAGGACCAGACAACAGGCTCAGGGAGGAGGAACCTTGTCAGTTGGATAGTTTGCATTTTCAGATTTAATGGCCTCTTTCGGTTGCGCGATATCGTGTTGTGTCAGCTCACAAAGCAAAAAGTAACAGCTCTAATAGCAGCCCCGTAGAGAAGCTTTTTACTGGTAGTGGAGGGGGTTACACAAATTCAGCGCTCGTGTAAAAATTGCCGCTGTCAAGAAAAGGGCTGGGAAGAACAAGAGTTAAGGTATTAATGCCGTAATACCCTCCCTAAAAATTTGCTCAGAGAGAAAATTAAGGGTCAGCTTTCCTCCCACTCATCCTTCCTGTGTCTCTATCTTTGCCTCCATCTGTCCTTCTCTCCCTGTGGATATACCTCATGTAGACTCATCCCTGTGGCTTGGTAAATCGCTGTTTGAGAGGGCTTGGTCACTTTCAAATGACTTCTCGCACTAGACTCGGGAGGAGAGGAACTAGAGTGTTATATCACCATCTTATGTCTACCTACCGTTTTCCTCCACAGTTTTGCTGGGCTTAACAGAGCGGTGGACCCAGCAGGACCACATCAGTCAGTACATGTACTACTACTCCGGTAATTATATTAATTAATTATTTATATAATATTATAATGTTCTGGACACTGCCATGGAAACACGTTTGTCTGATAATGCATTAGGCTGACAGTTGGTATAAAGCATTTTCTATTTGAGCATGTGAACACATAACGTGGTTTAATTCATCAATTCTGCGCACCAGAAAGGTCAGAGTGAAGCGAATGCAATGTTTGTAACAGCAGCGTGACTACAACTAATCATGCTGCAGCTCACAAATGAAACAGTGAAATGCAAAGAACAACATTAAAATTGGGATTCAAAGATCACACGTGGTATCAGGACCACAAATAAAGCTTATCTGTTAGTAATTTCATGCCATGTAACGTGGAGATAGAGACAAATTTGATATGGCAGTATGTTTATATTGATGTGGCAGCATGGAATACATATCAACCTAATAATATACATTAAGCAGGCTTTTGCAATAATGCAAATAATTATATTATAGATAGAGCTAAAGTGAAATGTAGTTGCCAAGAGTTTTGATTTCTGCACGAACAACAGTAAAGCTGCAGCTTCCAGGATGTGAAAGCAGGTCCTTGGTGGTGTCACCACAACACAGGTCTCTGACGGCTAATGACACGCACAGTTTAAGACTGAAAATAAAGTGATATATTTAAAGCTTTTACCCTTAGTAAGTTGTAAGAGTTACCTGATTATAAGACTGCAAAACGTTAAAGATGCAGACAGTAATTAAGAGATCTGGACCAGGCCACACTGAACCTATTAAATGAAAAAATTTAAAAAAAACCCAAAACTTCTACCATACTTAAGGTGGACAAGGTCAACAGGCTGATGCCATCAGATCAATATCAGATATGCATTGCCACAGTTACAGTCAAAACTGTATAAACTTTTTCAGCATTTGTTAGTCACACTGTGCTAAGGTCTTGGAAACGTTCCCACATTGTGCCTGTCTCTAAGAAATCAGAAGCTATTTCACATATTGATTTTAGAGTCCGAGCACTCACTTCTTCTGTTTGTAAGTTGTTTTTTTTTAATTTAGTTCAGCCAGTTAAACCCTGACACCACATTTTTTTTTTTTACTGCTAAGCCTGCACCATCTTATTGTTAACAGTGCTGCTGTTCTTCAGCTTAAAGAGTTTCTAATATGCCACAGCGATCACGTAATGCCACACAGAACGGCTGCATTTGATCTCATGTTGACTTCATATACACCAGTAAACTAATATTACAATTCCATGTGCATGTCTGCAGAACGCTGGGTCAAGGAAAGTGCTACTAACAAAGTCAAACTTTGTAACCCAGCCGATCACAGTGAGTGTGACGGCGTGTTAAAACTGCTGTCAATTTCAATTATCTGGAAACAAGACTGGGCAGCTTCTCTGAGCTTCTCTCTTTAGTTTTACATAGCATCACAAACAAAGTCATTATAGCTGGAGGTGAAGCGACTTTTAATAGATCGGCATGGTATGAGGAGCCTTGGCTGCAAAGGAGGAAAAAAACATGGCAGAACAACTGTACACCTACACCAGAAAGCAAACTCTACACAAACTTAAGTCAAGATGCCCTCCAGCAAGTCTGTCACATGTATTGCACATAAAAAGTTCTGCGGTCCTACTGCTGTTTGCACTCCTACATCTCTCCCTGCTGAGTGCGGTGCTGAATATGTGATTTTACTCTTATTTTAGCAACTTGCATTAATGTCTTGATATATGTTTTTCTATCCATTTAGATAATTGTCTTCCATTCTATTATATATACCAAAAGCCGATTTTACCATTTGTTACCAACTGTCTCTTTTGTGAAGATAACAAATTCTGTACTTTATGTGAAAATCAGAGTTTCCGTACAATATTCTATTCTGCTCCCCCACTGCATATCTCTCTCCATTAACAGCGATCTCCTTAATCCCCTTAAATATTTCAGTCTACAGTATTTAACATATATTATGAGAATTAGAGCAGTTTGAACAAGTTATCAGTGAATTGAGACATTGGACTGAATGCTTAACAGGAGCTTTACCTAATGAGGTGGCATCAAGGCTGCATTAGGCTGCCGTTAAATTACATGGCTGTCCACTTGAGGAGGCAGCTGCCTTCAGAGGAATCACAGCCGCAGTCGTTCCCACCCACTTAGCGCCAGTGTGGGTAATGGTTTCCATGCTTAGAATCATTTGGCAAAAAACATTGATTCCAGTAGCTCATCGCAACTGGGGACCTTGAGGGTTGATGAGTTGTGGAGAAATTGGGAAGTCCAAGGTTGAAGCGAAAGCTCATTTCCTTTCCTTCAATAAATGCCTATGTAGCACGGGTGGAATGATCCAGTGTGTTCAGCGAGCATGAATGGGGGCTTTAAAACTGCACTGAGCTGGGATCGGCACAGTTGTTCTGATATAGATATAAATGAACGCATACACTTTCAATTCAAGATTGCATTGATTGACATAGATAAAGCTTATCGCAACTGTTTACTTAATGTCAATCTATCTTGTACTGAGCATTAGCATACTGTATGGGTCATAGAGGCCTTCAATAATTTATTTCTTGCTGGTCACTTTGTAATCTGACGTTTGATAATATTTTCAAATACCGGTCACATACATGCATTTGCATACAGAAACTCACACAGACATAAGTTTCCGAGCTGTCTCCTCACATTTTTCCACCCTCAGATATCATAGCAATATTCACGCATGCAGAAATGCACTTGGCGCACTGACGAGCTAAGCACTTCTGTGTGCTGCCAAATGGGGATGAGAGATATGATTCAACCACAGCGAGCAAGATGCGGATCTGTCATCCAATTTCGCCCACCTTCTGCATGTGCAAAGTGACTCAGAGCTGATGACTTGCCAAATGACCAGGGACGCGGCTTTTACTGCCCGTTCATTAACAATCGCATCTTCGATTTTTAGCCTCTGAATATGTAATCATACCTTTTTTTTTTGGCATGACTAAGCATGGGTTCATTTTGCCTTTTGTTGACAACATTGCCCGATCAAATCAAAGCAACTGGAGGAGCTATTTAGAGAAAAATGTCAGGTACCATAAAAAAACATTTCCCACACGGCTTGAGTTTTCTCCCTTTTGTGTCTGCCAAAAGGTATCCTTAGTTGCCCCCCTAATGTTTTGGCAGAACACTGTTAATTATATTATAAAGAGCAGGTCATGACAAACATTCACCCTGCTAAAAAGTTTGTTTTAATATTTAATTTGTTCCCAAGCACAGAGTAATTACAGGAAACGCTGTTTGAAATTAAATCAGGTGCTCAGTGTGAAAGAGAGAAGACTTTATGTGCTTCATTTTTGTTTCTATTTATAAAAACCTTCTTGTGGCTTCATGAAGAAACCTGAAAATAACAATTATTCTGTGAAATGTTTTTGTCCAGTACTCTTGTATAAAAGGATATGACACATAACTGGGTAGAAGTAAATAAATTAGATGTGCCGTGTTTTAACTTTTTGAATATTGGAGAAAAAAATCTAATATTCCATTATGATTCAGAAGCCATGTTAGCTTTTGAAAAAAAAAAAAAAAAGACATTTATCCCATTCAGTTATCCCATTCCTATGAATAACTGGATTTCTACAGTTAACAACATGTCACTTTTTCTTCAGGTCATTAACTAAAGAAGGAACAGATAAGATGTGGAAGAGGAGCTGTAAATGTAAAAACCTGCACTTATTCAACTGGCTCAATGAGCTGTAATTCATACTGCATACTGTAACATCACTCCAGACCTTGACACTTTGTTGAGCAAAGCCGTGTTTCAAGTTATGATAAAAACACATTAGACACCGAGTCACATTTCTGTGAGTGCTTAAATACTGAAAACACACTCTGTCTGTTACAGTACACGGCAGATTAGACGATGTAGTCTCTGTGGCTTTCGCAGGCATTTGCAGATATTGGTTACACAAGAATTATTTTCAGAAAAGCCATAATAAGGACTTTATGAATTGAAGTGATTAATAGTAATAGAGAAGAGACGTATCGTCGCTTGTTTGTGAAAATGCTGGCACTGCTTTATGTCTGCATTATGTCATATCTAAACATACTTCAGCTTGTTCGATGTGAGTGAGCTGAAAGACAGGCTTAATCAAAAGAGCTGCCATGTGCAGTCAGAGATATTATTTCAAAGGGTTTCATTTCTTCTTTCTCCAATCTACACACCATTAACTTTATGTCATCTCATCTGAATATAATTCCATCAGTCCTGTAACCCAATACAATGTAAATGCTTCCAGAGAACAATATTGATTAAAAGCACATTATCATTGTTTTTAATGGAACTGTTACTCAAACCATGTTTTTGTTGGCCAGTTCAATGGACTCTCTGGCTTTGATGATAATTAAAGGCAATCTCTGAACTCTAATACCCCAGAGATGGTGGTCATTGCAGTCGTTGCAGTTGGATCCACATAAAAGTATCATTGAGTTTGCGGGTGCTTATCTCCAGAGAACATTTAAAGATTGCATAAAAGAACAAAGAAACAAAGAGAACTACGTACAAATAATGGTTTGTGACTTGTCTTTCTATGTCTGCCTACATGTAAACTCAGGTCAGTGTTGTTTGTAAAGGCTTCTGTGAACAAGGCTGTGTATAGTTTGTTGGATTATGCATATGTGCTTGTAATTCCTCACTTGTAAATTAAGTTGAGGTCATGTTACAGAATATAAACAGAGGCATGGAAATGATGTTGCCTGTGCAATGAATGTGCTCGAGTGCTTTCAAGGGAATGAATTCACTGTAAAAAACACTGGTGAATTTTTAGTGCTGTCAGTAATTAAGCATTTCCACATGTGCCAGTGGCTCGGACAGTGTTAACACGTGTGTGTGATTGGTTAATGAACCTATCACGACACCGCCACCCTGACCTCATTCATCACACGGAGCGGAGATTGAGCGGTGTGTTGCCTTCCACAGCCGAAGGTCATTGAGATGCGAGTCAACTGTGGCCATCTTAATTTTGTATATAAATGAACCAGTCAATTCCCAGTAGTGCACTACCATGTGATTACATGTTTAAAAGAATGAGATGCTAGATTGGCACAGGAGTGCTTTTGACATCAAATAAATTACATCTAACGACATATCTGTCTCTTTGTGGATCAAGAGTAAAAACTGCGCTGACAAATTTCCCCATGTAACCCTTTAGCTGAGATGATGAATATGTTTATTTCCTGATTACAATGAGATTGTGTCTGGCTGCGCTTATTTATGTATCCATTACACTTTTTACGGCCTGGGTATTCCAGGAAAATTTATTTTACCTTGAGGGAGTTGGAGCCGTCCTGTCAAATACATACAGATGAATAGATGAGTGCTGAGTGATTTTTGATGAACAGCAGGTGTTGTAAAGAAATGATCCAAAACACTCAAACCGCATAACTCCGATTCTGTTGCTGGGGACACAAATTAATAAAGAGATTTCTTTACCCAGTATGAGTTGATATGAGTCAGCTGTGCTCCCCTTATGCAAAGCAATTGCATTTGTTCTCTCGTCCCTGGTTTTAAGATTAACGATGGAATCAAATGTGATTTGTTTATTGACAGCGAGCGTAAAGAGGAAAGATACTGTAGGTCTTGAGGTATTAAGGTAGATGGAGTAGTTGGTTCATCAACATTTTTTGGCTCAACTGCACGTGACCGTTTCGGATTCGAGATCAGAGGGGATCAAAGTCAAATGTCAGGCTTCCCATTCCTTATGAACTCGCACCGTCACCTTATCCTTAGCATCCACTCTTCGAAACTACAAAGGCGGCAAGCTGGCGGGGGGTCAACAGAAAGTTTTCACAACAGACCCACTAAGGCCTTCAAGATATTGAAGAAGCTACTGACAAAATAAAACCATAAAAAGCCTTTTGCTTTACAGTATGTTTCTGATCATGAAAACAGTTTGCCAGTTTCCCATTGTTCCAGTCAATAACAACTCTGAGCCATTAAAAGCAGCAGCAGTAAATTTTTGTCTGCAAATTCGATTATTTTGGTCAATGAATTTCCTTCCGAGACAGACACTTCTTTTTCAAATTGGTCCAACAATTCAGAGAATCTTTGATTGACCAACTAGAAAAGCATCTGTGGCATTAGAGTGAATTATTAGACGACAATCAGCTGCTACCCGTGAAACTCAAACATGTACTGTATTTTATTCTAAAATGTCTCTCTCCGTGAGTGTTTTGCTTATTCACAACTATGCATCTTCAAACTGAGTAGATATTTCCCTTAACTTCATTTATGTTGTATTATTCATCTCTTTATTCTCTGTCACACTTACAGCAGCTGTCAGACATAATCTCCAGTTTACTCCAGAGTGGGAAATTCACCGTGTGAGACTAATGCCATGATATTAATGACACCTTAGTGTTTGAACAATGTAAGTGAGATACTGAGAACAGGTGTTGAAGATTTGTCGTCTTTTGTGTTAAGCAGCAGCATTTGAATTTCTCATGGCCCTCTGATGTGATATTACAACCACAGCTTTTGCTCAAATCTGTGCTCTTTGACACCCTGCATCTGAATATTGCAGCATATTCAAAACAACTTAAAAAATTAACTTTTTTGTTTATTTGCTTAAACCGGTTGCACAGGCAAACAAACGCTCACAGGAGCTTGATTCGAGCTATCCACCACAACATAAAAAAGCTGTGCAAATGGAACAATGTGCACACTAGTAGGGTTTGGAAAGGCTGAATGATGTGACTCCAGGAGGATGCCACATTTAAGCACCTGCACTGCTGCTCTATCTTTTATACCCCTCCCGCCTTTGCAAATGTGTTTTATTCCACTGCTGTGTCTCATTACACAAGAACAGCACTACCAGCTGAGTGAGGCAGATGTTCTATTGTAGAGCACGGCAACTCCTCAAGTGGCTAGCATCCATCTGAGTGCCTCTGTTGCAGCTGGCAGCCACAGCTGAACCGGGACAATCCATCTCGGTGAGGAGAATAGGTCTAGAGTGGGAAAGATGGCGTATGGCGAGGGTTCTGCTGAACAGAATATGGCAACAGGCTGCCCTCCTGCTGTTCCCCAAGGGAAGATGATGTGCTGTAGCTGGGAGGCAGCAGAGAGTTCAGGTCAGAGGGCTCTGACAATACTCACATCACTGACACATAAAGGCAACAAAGTCATCTTACTGGCACTGAGATGCAAATAAGGTGGCTTACTGTAGCCCCTGCAGCTAAAGGCTGCTCATGGAAGCATGGAGGCGGGAGAGAGGGAGAGTACGGGGGCAGCTGGTGGCGAGCGTCCAGTCAGTCTGTGTTGGCTTTTGTAGTTGGTTATAAATGCCAGCGGACAGCAGATGCTGTAGGGGAAGCTGGGATCTATCGCCGCAGCCTAAAGCCATGTTCACCGTGCCATGTGTTGAGACCTGCCCTCTCTCAAACCTTTTTCCTCAGCGTGCTCTGAAGCTAACACGATTCAACACCACCTAACCTTTAAAAGGCCCTTCGAGAAGCACCAAAATGTCCTCACTCTGAAGGGCGTTTACTGTCCTGGCTTGAGAAAACGTTTGGTCCCCACAAGTAGAGAAATACAACGCAGAGACATGCCAGCAAATACAGTTACCATCAGAGGACAGTATAATAAGATATAAAAAATGTATTGCCCGAGTTACAACGCATTACATTTTTTCTTGTATGTTTAATCAACAATTTGGCACACTCACACAGCATTTGCGGTAATCACTGTTTAATTTGTTTCACTGAACTGTGCCATTAATAATTTGGAGCATTTGTAATCATCTGGCTTTTACTGCCCAGATGTGATCCCCGCCGCTCCAGCCACATCATGCTGGCTGAACACACTTGGCTCACTAATCACTATAGAGAGGGGAAAAAAATGCCTCTTCTGGTTTGCTAACATACTCGAGATGAGAGGTCAGCGCTGCCATGATATGAAATAATAGAAAATGCAGTCGGCTGTGGGCATGACGGATTGATTGATTCAAAAACGGCGGGGTGATCCGTTGTCTAACTGACACCAATTACAGTCAGGCGGCCACAGGCAGCCGAAGCAAGGTCCCCGGGTTTCACAGTCAAGGATGTTGGGACTTTGAATCATCACTTACGGGATGACTTGTCACACTCCGAGAGGTTGGAAAGGGACGCCGGAGCTGTCGCCGCCAAGTGATGTGAATGGGCTTTGAGAGTCTGACGTGACGAGGATGCACAAATGCGCCACTGGGCTTACGTACGCAGATGCTCATACCCAGGCCTGTGAGATCTTCAGATCACTCTTCTTATGACTCAGACTTGTTTTCTTCTAACATCAATTTTGACTCAGCCGTGCCACCGTTAGCCATTACTGGAAACCATTACTCTACAAACAGCTGTATATGGTAGTAATGGTCTTCTACCTTTTATTTACTGATTGGTCAAAATCTATTTCACATATTTCTGCATGTCTTTTCATCCTTTAACATTATATTTAAAGTTAGAAAGAGGCATGCACTGTTAAATTTAGCCTTTGGAGCTGGCGTTGTTGCGGTGTAGAAACCAACTTGGACTACAGTCCTGCTCACACCTCCGTCTTCCTTTCTCCCCCTCTTCCTCTCAGCAGGTTTGCTATCTCGTCCGATTTGAGCGGTCCACCGAGAGCTTGCTCGCATTTATGACTAAGACATTTTTAGCTCACGGAACGCAACGCCAAATTCTACCAGCTCGAGTTCTGCTTGCAAAATGTGGCCGGTTAAAGCTGGTATGAGTGATGCCTGTGAGTGACACACATGTCAATCTTAGACTTTAGTCATGGTGAGTCATGCACCAAATGCACAAAATATGGTAATGGTGAGTGGCGGAAATCGCAGCCCTTGAACAAAATCCCCATTTCTCAGTTTAAAACTATGACTAGTATTTTGTAAATTGTGTACCGATGAATGAAATTGACTATTATATTCCAGATTCTTTTAAAAGTTGAGCAATAAGAGTTAAAAAAATACTTGTTTTACTAAGTGCAGTTAAGTGGTTGTGAGTGTATCTGTGACATATGGCTGCACCAGCGGCTGACAGTCAGTTCAGATTAGTGAACTGTGAGCAAATATCCAATATAATCGAAAAGCAACCACCCACGTGCGTACATCTGTTCTTAGCATAAATGTGACTTTTAGACTTACTGATCTGTCAGCAGTGTATATGATGCACATCAGAGGAAGGATTCTCAGATGCTGTCAAGAATTTTATAAGTCAGGATCCACATCGAAAGGAAATAAACCCCCACATATTGTCATCAAATCCACGATAATATCCAAACTGCATTCCACGCCTCAGTCATAGTTGCTGATATGGAAAGATTAATGTCTTATCCCTCCCTCTCTCTCACTTTAAGTTTGGCCTTTAAAGTTGATTAAATATGCAAGATCTGCTCTCGTGCTTCTCACAGCATCAGAAGACTGAATGATTTTGAAACTTTAAATAAAGTTAACACTTGAAAAATTGGTTCTTAATGCCCGGATTATTTGAAATGATTCAAGGGAAAGAAATTTATGAACTTTCATTACTTGGAATTACTGTCTAATATTTTGGTCAAACTTTACCACAATTCTAACTGTCATATTTAAAAGAATTTCTTTTTTAATAAAACCACGTATATTATGGATATTCATTATCGTTAAATTAACCAAAAACTCGTCCTCTTCAAAGATTTCTGCTTGACCTGTTTTTTTGCCCTCAGTGTGATACAAGATTCATTTTTGTTTTGATTTGTTCTTTATTTTTTAATTATGTTTAACATTGAAAAGCTCTGCATTAAACAAATCTATTTAGTCCATGTTGTACTGCATACCCATACTACATAACTACTGACTGCGGTAAATCAGCTTTTCAACAACTCTTGTTAAATACTGAATAATTTGATGATATGTTTATTGCATAATATACATCCTCTACACATATTGACTTTTGAGATTCAGATAAATCTGTCAATTTGCGCATGTGTGTGTAAAGCAAAGGGAAAGAGTAATATTGTCCTTTTATTCTCATTTTATCTGCTGTATGTTATTACTTTCATACCTGTAACCAACTGGCTCCCCACAGAGATTAATACTGATTGATTCTTTAAGCAATGTGGCAGGTTCCAGATGTGTTTACAATGAATAGACGTTGTATTTATCTGGGTCCTTGAGTGGGTCACAGACAGGCCGATCAACAGACGCCCAGCTTTGTGACGATGCCCAGTGCTGATGGCGGAGGGCGGGCTAGACAGAGACGCTTATGTGCGCTGATGGAGAGCTGATGCCAGGTGTCACGGCCAATTGGGAACAAAGGATCTTTCGAGGACAGCAGCGCCTTAGCCTGTCCGTCTGTCTGAGGAGGGCTGACAATGTCCGACTCACCTGACACGGGCACGGCGTAGTCGGGAAAGCTCAGGTTGTCCTCAGCTAACCAGGAGAAGCTCCAGTACCCTCTGGGAATGTCAGCAGCAGTCCTGCCAGTCGGCGGTTCACCTGGAAAAACAGCAGATCCATGGTTTACTTTCAGAGCTCATGTCACACAGACACCCATTATCAAAATGTTAAGGTTTTCAATTAAAAGCTTTTTCTGTGCTCCAACTAACTCATGGTTCCACTGGTCTTATTACCATCTGTAAATTTTACAGTTTTAAACCACTCATCATAACACAGAGGCCTGTGAGAGAGTGACAAAGTGACAGTCCAGCTGTACTGTGGGACGAAAAAAGGTTTATCTTATCTTATCTTAACCACAATTCCTGCAGTTTTGTGGAAATATGGTGTGGTATTTCACCTTATTGCTCAAGATTTAATAAGAAAAAACTTCAACATTATAAGACAATGAAACGTCTTCAGTATGGGTGCTGCAGATTAATAGCTGTAAAACTTGAGCAGTGACCCAACGAACTTGAGTCATAGTTTAAAAAAAAAAAAAGTCCAAGGGCCTCTATGAATTGGTTATTGGACATCGATGGGCTGCATAATTACCTGAGGACAGGTTTTGTCTGATTTTATTTGACTCTGTCCTCACCCTCTAAACTCACACTAATTATCACAAGATCGAACAGAAGTCCGTTACTGCAAAGTAGATGCAACAACTTTCTCTTAGACTTCTGTACCCCCGCCTCCCCACACTGCCATCACACACACACACATCATCTCTCTCACTTTGTCCTTAGCCAATGGATAATTAGTACACAGTCACAGACCAATACACCACTGCCTGGGAAGGAGACTCCTGCATAAATCCTGCAGTCATTTCAAATGAGCCTTAAAGAGCGATTAATCGTAAACGCTGCCTTTCATGGCGCTGAACAGAGGGTGCAGTTTGGCATTGACCAAACACTATTCAGGGTTAATTCTTCCTCAGCGTGACTTCCACTGACACGTACAGCAGATGATCTGAAGAGGATTTTTGTCTTTATTTTTTTAAAGGTCCTCTCCATTTACCCGTGCCAGAATTATGTTAGACTAATGCTAGATTTTAAACACTAAGTATTGGCATACTGTTATTTAAGAGATGTAGTTTAGTAGTGTTATTATCCAAGGTCTTAAAGTTTATTTTCTTCCCTCTGCTAGCTTCACTTATTGAGTCTCTTACAACTTTTTTTTTTTTTTTTACCACAGCAGAGCAGAGATTTACTGTATGCTGACCTTCTGGAGACATGCAAATGCTCTTAGCAAGCCTGTAGGCATGATAAGATGCTGACTCACACAACTGATATATGTCCATTCTATGTTATTAATGATTAAAATGTTCATATAGTACTTGTTCTGCTGCAGGTACCAAATCAGCAGCTCAGTCCTTTCATATGAGAAGGAGAATGTAAGGAAGTTAAGTAGCCAGCGTTGCACTGAAATGTTTACTTTGTGTGAAATCTGCTTCTTTTGGTATTAAACAAGCTGTGACATGAAATGACATCTTAGCCATGACAGCTTGAGTCTTTTTAAGCCTCAGCGAATACGCTAAGACAAAGCGACGTGTTCACGAGAACGGAAGAAGGGTCAAGCACATTAGCAGTGTGTTTGAATGAATAGATTTTTATTCCCAAGTGAACAGGAATGGATAATGTGACATCAAATCATCATGTCTGTGCAGACGAATTGTGGCTGTGAAAAAAGGACACGATACAGGATTTATCACAGAGCCAATGGACAGGAGGAGTTGGCTGGGCCTGGACATCACAGCATGCTGTTGTGACCCTTCTTTTTCCCCATTGACGGTCAGGTGAGATGAGCTGTCTCTGGCCCATACAGGGGGCCTAGTTTAGGGTCAACAGCTGTTGCTATAGGGAAAACTGGCTGGCTGATTAGATGTTGCACAAGCTGGCAGGCCGCTGGTAGAGCCGACTGCCTGGTAGCTGTAGCTGCTGATTAGGAGAAGAGCCACTGGGGGAGCTACCTGGCTGGCTGACTTAACACCTGTTGCGAGAGGTGGCAAGCTTTCTGAATGACTGACAGATGGGGGTGGACGACATAGCTGGCCCGGTTGTCTATCTGACTGTTTGTGGGGCAGGTTGGCAATATGTCCTGATCATTGATCATTTTGTCCCATACTCTATGAATAGGCCAAGAAAGGCATTTCCCAACTTCTACTCTCTTTTTCCCCGCATGTGAAGAACAGGTGAATTGGCACTGTGGCAGTGATATTGTGGTGTGATAAACAGAGCTGAGCCTCAACATGAAGATCCTGATTTACTAGTCAATCTACTTTCCAAACCTCACATATGGAATAAAACAATTAAACTGTCAACACAAGCAAAAATGGGTCAGTGTGTGTGTCACTGCGCTGACCTGTGACCTATCAGATAAGGTTGCACACTGGAAAAGCACATTCAAGTTTCAGCTGTTCTATTTTTTCCATCCTGCAGATACAATTGATCTGTAATGCTAGTTGTGTAGTCCAGGCCTCTGTGGCTAAACTGTTAGCATTGGAAGCACATTTAGGTATAAAATTCTAATCTGCTAACAAAAACCATGTCAGATCATTTCAATATTCACATCATTGAAGAACTATAATAAGGTAATTCATTTATCAATACATTCTACTCCAATAAAACTTTGTATATGCAGCAATTAACAAAATGTTTGTTGAATGGGCTCCCATCCATAATACCTGCTGTCCTGGATCCAATGTGCCAAACAGGAAGTGAGAGCATCCAATGGACTATAGAGGGAATTCAGACTGTACCAAGTTGAGAAGAGTGCAGGGGGTTTTCAGGGAACAGTCTTTTTAAAGTACCATAAACAACCTATATTGTTAATGCTTGTATTTTAGAATAATTAGGATAATTAATAGAAATTGTGACTATTGTTTTTTCATAACAATGTTATTTGATTTGTCTTAATTGGCAACTGGTCCAACTTTGGTTTGTCTGTAGGAGGAGCTTGCTGTTTAAAAGCAAGGGGTAGAAGCTCCTCATTGGAGGTCATAGTTGGAATTAAGATAAGATAAGATAAGATAAGCTCCCCTCATTGATAGAACAGGGAAAATAAACAGGCTAAAAAAAGTATTTACAAATTTACCAAATTTACAAATTTAAACGGGAAGTTTAAATTGGAAGTTAGGTCACTTTAGGTGCAGACCTGCTGGCCGATGGGTTTCTATATTCTTCAATTCATTTTTTATACAACCTCACCAAAAAACAGTCTGAACTGCTTGTTTGTGTGATGTAATCTACAAATAAAATGTGTAAGAGTGCTCCAGCTTGTGTGTGTTCTCCCTCCAACACTTGGCTGATTCTTTACAGTACTGGCTCACCTTCCCTCACAGGGTGCTGAGATCAGACATCTGAAGGGAGCTCAGAGCAGAACCATCTTTGCATTAGAAAGAGGCCAGCTAAGGTGATTTAGGTGATACTTTGTTGGACATGTGTGCAACTGGAAGGAGACACCGGGGCAGATCAAACCAAAGCTCTGGGAATGTGAATTTGATGGTCTCGTGCATCTCACTGCTGAGTTACATCTTACATCTTATGCACATGATGATGAGTGCACAATGAGTTAGAGGCAGCTATGCACTATTAAGTCTGACAAATCAGGACTATTGTGCCTGTAAAAGAATAATACTATGCAGCCAATTCCAGCTTATTTTTTACAAAAAAAAAATGCCAATAAAATGTAAATTGTGGAAATCATCTCATTTTGGCGGAATTTCCTGTGTGATATAAGACGAGGTGGCCGAGTGGTTAAGGCGATGGACTGCTAATCCATTGTGCTCTGCACGCGTGGGTTCGAATCCCATCCTCGTCGATAACATGTATTGGAAATTTCTTAAAAATCTTATGGTGTCTTTGATGACTGGCAGTGAAAATACATGTGATATAAAACACAGCGTTATATTAATCTAAATTTGCTTTCAGAAGTTGATTCCAAATATAAATAAAATATAAACAACCTATGTTTATATAGAAAGCTAAGCAAGCAAAAAGAAAAAAAAGAAATCATAGGACTGTAATTCCATCTAATAGAAAAAAATGCTGATGTTCTATATACAGTGAGTAAAAGGGGAACCAATGTGGAAGATTCTTGTTTTCACACTTGAATCCAACTAATCAATCAAATCTCAGCTCATTGAGACATGTTGTGACAATTTCATAAATCAGACGCACAGAGGTTAATGTGTCTAACAGGTGAGTGAATTCGAAGCTAATTTTGAGAAACGTTTAATAAATTAGAGCAGGTGCTTCTTTAATTAAACTTTTTTTTCAATGTTAAATCTAAAAAGATGACACATCAACACCACTCTATATAAAGATTTTCAATAATTTGTCAGTCTGGTTTCTCTCTGCTGATGGAAATCCTCACTGTAATAATGTCATTCAGAATGTATTCATGAAAAACATTACTTTTGGCAACCCTGTCACCCACACAAGTATGGCCATAACAAACACGTGCACTCGTGTGCACACAGCCGGCACTTCATGTACAATTCACCACTACAGAGGAGAGTTATCTCGGCTCAGTGAACAGTCTAATTCTGTCCCACCCACACTCTGAAATCCTTCAAATGCTTAGTGGATTAATCAATGAGGCTTGATTCAACCTGTCACTTAAACATAGCTATGCATGAACATGCATCTGTCTCGGTCCTCTACATCCCCCTGTCTCTTTTTTGACTCTCAGTCATTCAAATGTCCATATCCACATCTTTTGTTTTAGAGTGGATGTTGGATAGTTGTAAAGGCCTACATAATCCTTACAAATATGGGGCACTTAAACACAAGGGGGGACACACAGAGCGGTTCACAAGGTAGAAGAGGAACACTTTTAGGGGACAGTACTATACATGATAGATGTTGTGCTTGTGGGCTTTGTTTTTGAGGATAGTGCAATGATCCAGAAATGAAGCCTTCACAAGAATCCCATAGCTTCTGCAATGCTTGCAGAAGGGTAAATAGACGTTTCTAATACGTTGCTCATAAAAGCCTGCCTTGCGCTTATGAGCCTTGCTGGGGTGAGAAGATCAAGCTTAACAAAGACGCTCGGAGTATCAAGCGATTCCAGCTAATTAAAAGGGAAATGAGGAAGCCATCCATTTACGCTGTTTGATTTTCATACTCCTTGGCCCTCTGCATCACAATTGTCCTCTTCTTTTTGCCCCTTAATTAAAGATTTACCTTGGGATACATACATTACCGCCTAAATAAATTGATTACCTGTCCGGCCCAGTGATGCATCATTAAATGCTCGTCTAAGTCTGCCAGCACCACATCAGGCAGCTGAGGCCTGGAATTGGCTGCTCTCTCTCTGCTACAAAAGGCCGCATTGATTTCCATCAGAGGAGCCCTCATGTCCACTAAGCACTCCGACTTTCATTAAGACCTTCGCAGAATTCCAGACACGTTGCTCCCCAACCCCAAAACACGCACGCGTGTGTACACAGTCGTTTGCGCACACACGCTCTTCTCCTGATCACACTTCTCACTGGAGACCTCCACCAAACAGAGCCAAGGCAAGTAACCACCTCCTAATTAAAGAGCCTTTAAACAAGAGTATGGTGACTTTAAATAATTCATAAATGTCTCATCTACATTAATAGAGGTGTCAGGTTTTTCGGAGGCTTTAGTCTCATTCTAAGTGACTAGCATCCAAGGTTAAACAGGGTTAAATAGAGGAGGCAGATTTGAAGTGCTCATGTTAATATGCCACCTACCGTGCTTGTTGTTAGTTTTAAGTGGGGGATAAGTTGCTTCTAAGAGGCTTTCTGCATTTGTCATAAGATGTTGGTACAGGATTTTTTTTTTTGGCATAAACCCTGTCTTGTAAACAAGCAGGGATTTTGATTCAACTGTAGGATGCAGCTTATTAAGTCGGAGTGCTGCCCGTGAAACCTGACTTAAGGCCTCCAATGATGCAACCTCTCCTCTGCGGAAAAGAGGCTATCTCAGCAAACTCACTTCTGCCTCTTGGTTAGCTGTCACCGGGTTTTAAAAGCGAGGCGACAGCATTACAACCTGCAGAGAACAGACATGGCTGACATTATGAGCAATAGTGGGCAGATTTTAGAAGTAAAACTTTAAGGGGAAGATTAGATTGAGAGTAAGAGAGCACAGTAGTTTAATATTGTGAAATGTTCGACTCCGGCTGAATAGAGGTAGTGACACATGGAAGCATCCTCATTAACTGTTTGCTTTGGATGTTAAACATGCAGCTTTTGTAAATGAGCTGCTAATACAGAAAACTTTGCAATCATCAGAGACCCATGATGTAATATCTGCTATGCCAAACACCAGCCCCTGTAACACCATCACAGCAATGCCTTCCGACAGCACTTAAGAGGCTCCCCTAAGTAATGTATGTTTGTTTGACACGTGTACCCGGAATTCAGAGCGAGATCAAGCGCTGTTTTGTCTCTCCAGGCATGCACCAAATGATTTATCAAAGAAATGGATCATAAGGCTTCAGTCTGTAACCATTATCCGGGGGAAGAAAGGGCTACGCAGTGACAATGAAGATGTCAACTGGGCTTCACTGATGCTCATTAAAGAAAATGATTTTGCTGTTGTTCGCTGATGCCCTTTTCTCTTTGAGGCTTTGCTGCACCAGTTGTGCTCTCAGACATACAGCAGCAACTCTTAGCATAGCAGGCAGCTGGGTATGCACATATAATGGCCCATTCTCAGATATAGACGGTATCTAAAGTTGCAGAAAAACTCCTGTCTCAACTGCTATGCTCTGGAAAATAGTTTGTGGCCACAGGGTGTCTGATTTTATAATGGAAGCACTAATTTAGTTAATTATGCAAAATGCCCTCCCCTTTTATGCATATGTTTATTGTATATGTCTCCTCGTTCACAGCATACTCTGAATTCTTTTTATCCCCATCACATAATGATGGTGACTTCTACCAGAGCTTTCTTCTGTGCTGGTACAGACCAGGCAGCGCGGAGCTATGCCGATGCGAGACTACTGCTCTAACAAAGCTTTCCAAGGCGAGAGAGATGTGAGCCAAAGCCATGCGAGGTGAAAGGGACAGGTGCACGCTGGAGTTCTGACAAAAACAATGATTTGGCCACTTATAAACACAGTCAAGAGCTGCGGCAGCGGCGGCAGTGGCTGCGGCACACAGCTCATGGAGGTAATTAAGGTACTTCAGCTACATCTTGAAGTAAAGAATCAGTCAGATCTGAACACATGATACATATATTTTTAGATTAAGTGTGATTTATCCGTGGTGATAATGCCTCTATTGCAAATAAAAGTCCATAATCATGCTTAGAAATCGTAGAAAAAAAAGACTCCTTGTAAGTCCACAACTTGCCTGAGATTGATCACGTTTTATAATTTTCTTCTGTGTCAAAATAATCCTGTCATGGTCATATATCATACATCCATGGGCATGCTGTAAAGAAGCTAATTCAGCATGTAAATAAATGCATTTAAATGATTACAGTGTTGTTGATTTTGTCTGAAAACCATTGAATCAAGCCTCTCATGTTCTTTCAGATGTAGTTTTTTCATACCATTTGTTTCTTAAATATTCCTTAAAAAAGTTTTAAAAAAAAAGTAAAAGAGAAGAAAAAGTACAGTCATAAATCTCCTTTTCAATAATTTACCTGATAATAAAATAATCACATTATGACAGTAACGGGTTTTGTTATGATTTTAGCTATCATTCTCTGCAGTCTATTGTGCGAGTGTGCAGCATGTAATGTTTAAGTTAATGCAGTCCTTTATAAGCAACTGAGGGACAAAACAATTTTCAACAACAAAGTGTAAATCAGACAGACTGGGTGGCTTCTGCTAACAAAGGTCCATCCCTCTTACACTGTGATGGCTCATGCTGGGGCTATATACAATAAAGTTTGAAATATGAGGCCTAATAAACAATCTCAGGGGGGATTTTACTTCTGGAATCTGCTGTTTAAGCTATATAACATAAATTACAGAGCTCATCTTCCTTGACTTCAAAGTGTTAGACCATAATGTTGGGGTGTTTTGTTGCATCATCAAAGTGCCTACCGAGCAAGATCTGAATTGGCCTTACCGAATGACTGAGGCATTGAGTTTTGTAGCACCTCTGCTACCCAGGAGACAACTGACATGTTGGTGTGTGTGAGTATAATGAACCAGCTAGTTTGATATTTCATGCACATATGAATCATTCATCAAAGAGCAAGTTTCAAAGCCCACTCTATGCACAAGAGGTGATACTCATAAAGGTGAAATTACTGTAGTTTCCCGTGGATTGCACCGACTGAGCTATCACCGCTTTCTGGGGCACAAGATCAGAGACACTTACGTTATGAGCGTGAAAATAACAATAGAGTTTGAATATTTTAGTTGGTGTTTTCTGTATGCTGATGCCGAGGTAAATATAACAGACACAACAACACTGGCACTGGTAGAACAATGTTGTACGGCTCTGCTCATGGCTCTAACCTAGCTATTACCTATGTAGTGCTCATTCCTCACTAGCTCAGCTCAGCAAACACACACACACTCACACACACAATTGAGCTTCTGGATGGTAGACTAAAATATTCTCTTCTATGTCTTCTTCCAATTTTAACAAAAGGTATAGGTGAAGCTCTGAACATTTCCCTTAGTATGGGAAGAAATATCATATTTGATGGCTTCAAATCTCCCATTTACAACACACAGTTTCTACAGCCTCCAGACAGTGGGCTCTACGCTCATTAACTGACTAATTAGAATCAATTAATCATGAAACAGTCATAAAGCCTACCACCAAACATACAGTCTAACAATGACTGTTCGTCTGCATTACGATACAAGGTTACACGTTCATTCACACAAAGACTGACAAAAGCTATAGAAGTCAAAAGTGCAGGCTTCTGAACTTAGTCACTGAAAGACATGAATGTACCTCTACAGATGGTGATGTCACTGCTTGTTGAACAAGATCTTGGCAGGCTTTCTCACCATAAGGCATATTAGAAGAACAGCAAAACAATACAAGTAACGATTACAAGAATTATTATTATTCATTTATTTGTACCAGACGGGGAAAGAGAGCAAAGGGGGCAGTGGTTCGAGGTCCTGCAGTCACTGTACGCTGCTCACCAATCAAGCGCCTACAGCTACAGCTGCTGATGCAACACACACATCACGTCAGAGAGAGTGAGCACACACACACAGAGAGAGAGAGAGAGAGAGAGAGAGAGAGCAGAGGTAGATCACACGTGATAGTTTGTGGATTCAAATATTTGGTATAAATTGAATTAAGTCAGTTCAAAAAATGATTTAGATTTATAATTTGTGTGCATGAGTGCTACAGTGATATATAAGGCAGCCAAACAGACATCTTAACTCCTGCTGTTTGTCATAGATGTTTAACCAAATCATCATTCCTGTGCATATTATCAAGACAATGCCTATTGTGTTAGAAACTGTGATATATCTGCTTTGTGTCTTGTGGCCCTTTGCCTACAGACTGCAGCGTACTGTCGCACATTTCCCTGCCATCTGCAGCACACTTTGCATTGCTCCTTGCATTCATTGTCTCCAGCACTTTGAGGACGTGAATACTGAGTTTCATGCTGAACATTTGTACAATCTGCTACATTTGATGGAAGGGCTTCGGGATCAGGGAAAGGTCATTTTAAAATTTCACTTTGATTTCCTGCATCCTTCCTGCTTCCTGCTCTGTAACCAGGCAACAACACTACAGACAGACACACTGTCACACCCAGGAAGCATGTCTCTGTTTTCTCTGTTGCATGTAAATTTACATTGCTGCACTGACAATAAGCCAATCAGCAGCTCTGGAACTCAGTGAGCAATGAGGTATCTGTGCCACGCTGTTCCACCCTGTTGGATTTGTCTCTGGTCCCACCAACTTAGTGATAAATCAAAGAAAACAAGCAAAGATTATTTTCATTTTGACAAATCAGTTATGAAACCAACTTGTCATGCCAGTGTTGATATTGGTTGCAGCTGATGCTTTTGACAACTGATGGGGATGTTATTGCTGTCTGGGAACAAATTCCTACCAATTTCACACCTGCAGTGCCGGTGGAATTTCTGCCAAAGCAGTGATTGCACATCAGCATGCTTTATACATTGTTGTGTGCATGATCCTCTACTTAGTTTTGTTTTGTCAGCTACTATTTAGAGAATGAGAAATCACCCACTCAACTTCTCCTCTCCTTTCCTTGGGGCACGCAGTAAATCATCTCAAACGATCAACCGTTTCATCAAACTTTCCCCTTCGTCACATAACAAAGGAGCCCACGAGCCAAAGAGTGGCAGCTACATGTCTCCAACATGACAGCGTGCATCAGAGGGATCAGAGGGACTGATGTCTTGATGTTTAACAGCTAGTTGCAACAACAACTGCAGTGAACACAGTGGGAGCCGTAATCATTGTAATACTGATGAAGATGAGCGCTGTGAAAATACATCAGTCAGTATCACGGCTGGCAAAATGGATGCATTTCATTGACCAAAAAGATAACTTAAAACATGAATTGAAGTGTTACCTTATATATAGCACTATTCTACTAATAGCACAGATTTATTCTTCGCATATCTTTTCAAACTAGAGTATAATTTTAAAGCTTCCTTGTAGAGGTTTAAGAAGTGAAACGTACTGAGCTTGGTATGATCATTACACACCTGAATATACTGTGCATATTCCGTTTTGTGCAAAGAAGAATTTTATCTGTGAAAAATGAGAAAACTGCAAATCAAGGACTCAATAAGAGTGCAGCTTTTTGTTAGTAGAAAAAAAGTGAGCTATTTTGGTATTTGTGCTGAGAGGAAATGTGCCAAACTTTAAATTACCTCCCTGAAACACCGACCCATTTCCTCTCTCATGTCCTCCCATTAATTTAGAATATTGACTTAATTCTTGTGGAAGTTCTTTGTCTGTATCAGTAAAACTGCATTACAGGAAGGTGGGGGAATGTGTAGCACGATGGCAAACCCGCTCCGAGACAGCTATGACAATTTTGAAGGCTTTGCTGCAAGACACAGATCAAGCAAGAAAAATATCATTTAAGAGGAGACGCTCAAAAAAAAAATCCTCTCATCTGACAGCCTCCTCTGAACTGCAGCGATGTGACGCCACTAATCAAACACTGCCACACAATATCCACTGACGCACATCCTCTCTCCCTTTGCCCCTTGAAATTTCGCAGTATCTTGCCCATGTCGCATGCATTCTGCACGAGGCCCCACTAACAAACACAATCCATCAAGAAAGAGCCTCCGCTGTATGAAAGTGGACATGATTTACCACAACGCCTCCCCACTCCCCCTATAATCACTTGAGTTAATGTAATGTGGGCAGGCTTTTAAAAACTGAAATGGTACTCTATAAATCTGGCCCCGTCTCTTGACCTGCCATCCTTCCTTCCTCTCTTGTTTCCACCAGTTTCTGCTCGTCTGCCCCCTCTCTTTCCCACACACGTGTACACACAATCACAACATCCCTCGCTTGTGGCAGCCAGTCCTTCCAGCTCCCTCTTCACACCGGCAGTATCTTCACTTTCTCCATGAAATCTGACTCTTACCTGCTCTTATTCTGTGTGATTCCCCTCCACTACAGCAGGACAGCCACTAGCAGTAAATCATCTCTGTTGCCTCTCAGCACTTTGTCCCTTGACATCTCTTCAATGGAGTTTTGTCTAAGTGGGTGTTCCACACTGCCCTCTACCCACTTTGAAACATGCTTATTCTGTGTTGTTTTTATTACTTTCTGATCTAAAAACATATTCACCTGATACAGACCATGCAACCCTGATGCAATATTTTTATTTTGAATTGCATTGTGCGTGGAGCTAAGACTATTGCATTATAATATTAACAATGCAGCGGCGATATGTAAAAGACAGTGCCACAGATCAATCTGTTTGCTGATCGTCTTACCCTGCTCCATTCACTCCCTGCAAATTTCTCATAATGGCATAAGAAAAATGGCATTTTATTGTAGAAATATAAATATATATTTGATAATGGTTACAGAACAGTGGGTGGGTTGAAATGGAGTAATTACTCATAACTCAATACAATTGGTGTAGGCAGGTTTTCTTTTAAAAGAGCTTTTCTTTTGCAGCTCAGATGAGTAATGTATTCATGAGATGTGCAGCGATTTTTAGTTCCAATAAGTCTTCCACTGCCCTAGCTTGCTGCTGGAGGTAAGCAGGGAGTTATAATTCATTCATCTTTTGTGTATATATGACTAGTCTAGATTACAAAACTACAAGACTTGCATTGCAGTTTATTGTCTGGCTTGACATAATGTATGTTCCAGTGGAGCACATTATAAATAATCTATCATGGACAGATGGATGGCTTTAGTGTCGATGCTGTCATCATTTTACAGGTAAGTTGACTGGTGGACTAGTCTCTCAGAAAGTCTTATTCTTTCCACAGTGTGATGGCCCTCCTGCTGCACCTAGTTAAGCTTGCAGGATACCTCCACTTTGCATTAAACATTAATGCAAACATCTATTTCATATGGAAACATGACAGACAACTTTGCTCACAGTCCGGATCTGTCGTTAGGTCTAGTTTGTGCTACATTCTTGCTGATCTGAGCGAGAGGGTGTCTGTGATGTGTGTGAGAGCTGTGGTTCTGCTAGAGCTGCAGCAGGATTTGGGGGAGAGAGAGTGCGTGCGTGTGTGTGTGTGTGTGTGTGTGTGTGTGTGTGTGTGTGTGTGTGTGTGTGGGCAATGTGCCCTTATGTCTATGTATCCTTTAGCAAATTTGTATCTCTGTGTATTTGTATGTATAAAAACCATTTTTGGACATTTCTTTGGTGAAGCCACATAATTGAAACCATTTGCAAAACCAAACTAGGTTACCTGATTTGATTAGTTTATCTTTTAATGAGTTTCTTTGATTGTTTGTCTCGAAGCTGCTCTGTGCAAGAGTTAAATGAAAAAAAAAATCCAAATGCAATTTTTCCTTTGCAAATGGTCACTGACAAAAAAAAATCTCTGTGCTCAGAAAATGACAGGAGCAGCCTGGTGCTCTAGTAGCAGAACAACGTCACGTCGAGCAGAGAGCAAACAGCATGACCGGGCTCTCCAAATCCAAATGTTAAGCTTGGCAACTTTCTATAGACTGTTACTGCCAGCTTATGCATGCAACAGACTATCTACATAATATAATTACAACAACTGAAACCTTCGAACAAAAAAAAACATTAGGCTACAGAGGTGTAGAGGTGCATATATGCAGGTATACAGCAAATACTTACCTCTATATCTAGCTGGAATTAGGTGAAAATACCTCCATATAGAAGGTTGCAGTCAATCATGTTACAATCTTTCATCAGTCTATAACATTAAGTGCACAGGGCAGTCTTTTGTCCGTTGACTTTAGCCTGAAGGTAGTCCCTCTTTCCACACAATGGGTGGCTACACTACACCACCGTTACAGTAAAGAGCCACTGAAAGCAGTGAGTTCACATCCATTCATTTTCTATTGGACACGAGCAAATCGCCTCCCAAGGCATTGTGGGATTCAAGGAGCCATGGGATTGGTCTGCAACACGACCAAAGAGGAGGGGTGGAAAGTTCAAAATGTTTAACTTCATAGAAAGTATGGCAGTAATGCAGTCAACCTGACAAGGCGGCTTGGTTCTGGACTAGGAAGCTACGATGAGGAGAAAGAACTATTGTCATAATAACTGTTTATTATAGAATGCTTGCACAAGCTTACATAGTGCTGCCAAATACAGCCTCCATTTATTAATGGTCACGTTTTCATACATCATTTGCATTTAGATCTTGTGTGTAGTCTCTGTTAATTGAACCAATGTGCAATTTCTTTGTTGACGCTAACAGAAATGTTGCTACTCGTGCAAATAAGGTAGTCACAATATACACGCCAATGAAACCGATCATATGCGCGACTTGGATGTGGATGAACGTCCCTGCAGCCTTTTTCACAGCTGCCATTCTATTATGTCATAGTTGTTTAAACATAGCTCAAGGTAATAATCATCTAATTCAGTCACCCTGCTACAGACATAATGCTTGGCCATTAAACACCTAAGTTACACACACACAACATATAGTATGTCATACAGAAACGTTAATCTTTCAAAGGGCTGTAAAAATGTTAACCCTGTGTTTACTCAGTGAACAGTACGACAGTAAGTACTTGTATACAGTCTTGTATACAGAGGATTTCTGCAAGAAAAAAACCTGGGAAATCCCTCATTACACATACCTGAAGAAAAGGAAAAAAAAAAATCAGTGACAACAGAAGTGGATCAGGAGCATCTCAGAGGCAACTGTGACATTTTGCTGCAGTCATGGTTTTCGTAGACAAGCACTAACGTTATGCCGGCCACCATCACACAGCCAGTGCCACCCCCAGATAATGACCAGCCACAGTCTACAAATGAGAGAGCAAACAAACAGCAGACAGTTTGGTGAGCCAGCCATCAGAGTCTACTGATGAGGATGAGGTTGAAGGGCCCTACACACCATCTCCAGATGGATGCCAGCATTCCATCAATGGGAAAGACGAGAGGGTCGACAGAATGCTTTTTGACCTCCTTTGAAAATTGCCCACTTACAGCAATGGAGAAGTCATCCACTGGAGATTACACCTCCATTCCATCTGATAAGGATGAATTCTTTCTGCGAGGCTCGCTGCCAGAATTAAAGAGCCCTTCCTTTAAAAATTAAACATTTCATCAAGTTTAAAATCCATCAGCTGATATTTCAGGCAGGCCGTTATATTGATTAGCTGTTCAAACTTTGATGTAATGGCTGTGTTCGGTGTTTTGTTTAACTTCAGTGTTAATTTGTTATTTGTACCTATTCGTCTTGGCGGAGCAGCTGAACTGAAACTGCAATGCAGTTACCCTTTTAACAAAGGTGCTTTTGTTCTATTGGAGTAATACATTTTGTTCTGCTTCTGAGATAATTTGCATTTTGTTCCAGGACAAACACGTGGACTTGCAATGCAGTATTTCTCAGCTGTGTTTTTATATATATATACATAAATATCTATATTTACTTTTACAGAAGGTGGTTTATTCAATTGAAATTATGGTTTGTTTTTATATATTTATATTTATACCTGAGTGTTGTACAGGGTTTCTGCAGGGTTCATCCAGTTAAATTTGAATAGTATAATAACGCTTGTAAAAATTTTAATGCCACACAGAATGTAATTTAATATTTGTTTCACCATTATTGTATCATCACCATTAAGCATGATGGGAAACCGGTAAGGAGCATATGGCCGACAATTATTTGCATGCTTTTATTGACATTTATATCACATTTTTTTCTCAAGAAGCAAACAACTGCAATGCAATTTCAATTTCAAGTATCAATAGTGCTGGACTTGATACACTTTGTTCTTTTCAAAGATGTTTAGACTGCATTAATTAAAAGTAATGCGTTTAAAATATGATAATATATTTTGTACTTTTTTACAAAAATAAATGGAATGAAGTCAAGACATTTACTTTTGTCCCTGGGTTGATATTAGAGGGTTATTTTACGACAGCGATCATCATGGGCAAATCTTCCGGTCAGTGTATAGTTGTCCACATCTGTGACAATTCTGTGGATTGTTACTGAACTTGAAGACGTATAACAGCAATGTTTAGTAGAAGAGATGTTTCTTTTATCTCATATGTGAAACCAAGTGTTGTATAGTGACTGACATTGGTGAAAACGTCATCATCATTATGTTGTCTCTGCATAGCAACAAACAGAGTGATACAGAAGGAGTGTAAGACCCAGATTGCAATGCAAAATGCATAAATTCATGCCCTCTCACACACACACACACACACCCTCTATATATAGTCACAAATTGATTTTAGGCACTGGCCTGGGTTGGACATGGTCCACAGGAATTTATGTAAAATCTTATGTGTAAAGACACGTTTGTGGAATTTCAAGATATATTTCAGAGAAACTGTGAACTGCTCTTAAAATAACCTGTCTTTGTTCATTCCTGAAGACAGCACACAGCAAATGGTCCTGCCATGAACCAGCTCCCTCTTGATTGAAGTAGGCTGTGTAGGCTTCTCTCACTCTCAACTTACTGCCAATTCAACTGATGTCACTCAGGGCAGGTGCAGAGCAACCTGGTGTGTGTGCAGGAGCTTGGCCTTCATTCTCTTTTGCACTGCAGGTGCGGATGAAGTTGTGGAGGACACAAGTTGCCTCGACACACTTCTACACTCTCTACATCAAGATAAGTGACCAGCTGATACATCCTCCACTTTGTCCGTGAGGACAAAATGTCACAGTAGTCTACTGTTAATGTGGCACAACTGAGATAGTCATTGAAAATCCTGCCTCTCTTGAGATGTTGGAGGAAGGAAAGGGACACACACACCTCCTCAGCAGGGAGAACATGCATGGGACAACATTCCCCTGAAGCTCAGCTCCAGAGACTGTTTCATCTTCAGGAATGTCAAGGGAAGTTCCACTACAGCAATGGCTCGTTTGGTGGGTTGAGGCATGATCAGGCATTCGGCAGGAACAATCCGGGCAACGGTGGACCTACCAACTTGGTGACACAAAATCTATAATTACAAAATTTTCTGAATAACAAGATATACCTATAACTGTAAGTTATATTTTTAATAAGGTGCATTTCAACCAAAGACAGGAAAAGAGAAATACCAGCTAGTGACACCGCTACAAAACTTTAAGGAAAATATTGCTGTTAGATGTTAACGAATATAACGAATAAGATGTTAATGAATAGTCCACTGATTGTGTCACCAAAACATTATGATGCTTGCTTGCTAAAGGCAAATGGTCATCCCTCAGAATGGGAATAACTGCCTCTCAAAAAATGGTGCAGTTCTTTTTATTTCACCGACCTTGGACAAAATCTCCTCAAACTGAGCTGCGTCAAGCCTGAAGCACTGCACAAACATTAGGTCAAGTAGAAGCTGACGACACGCCCTTATTGACAGGTGAGATGTGGTGGAGGCAGCGTCGTGAGATTTGTTCTCTTCTAGTTGGTCTTCTCTGTTAGACTATGAGCAACAATACACCCACAGTTTATAGTATGCCATCTAAATGATAATAATAAAAAAATGATATGTAATAAATAAAATTACCATGAGTTCACTAAATGGACCACTAATGTTAACAAGTGGAACTCGAATAAGTGGCAGTTCGGGTCTCAGGCTTGATGGCGGAGGTGATAAGTCATGAAAAACATGATAATAAGATGTGACAGTTCAGCTATGCAGAGTTACAATAACCATAACATTAGCCACAGGTTGGACATTCTCAACTTGCTTGTATTGCAGTGTACAATATATTATTTTATTTTTCTCTCTTACATGTGTTTATCTATTCACTTGAATTTTAATTATCTAATTATATTTTGTGTTTGCCAGTAAAAACGTGCAATATAATGACTACTTTCATTTGAACTCTTCTATAATTGTATTTTAATTTCTCTGTCAAGAACTTTTGCCGCTTTTGCTCCATAAAATAAATTGACTTTACAAGATTTACAGATTTTAAAACTGCTCTAATATTTGAGGTTGTCAGTGCACAAATTGCAGACTGTTTTGTTTTTAATTAAAACTCCATAACTAACTAAGCATCACTGAAGTAATTCCCCTTCGCGCTCTTTCCCACCTACAAGTCGACGGGCCGCTTTTTAGATCTCATTTCATATAATCAGTCTCTGCTAATTAGCTGCTGTTTTGAATTCCATTCTCTGTGGTTAAGTGGAGCTGTTTGGTCAATTTCAGACAAGTGTTGCATCTGCATGGATGTTAAACGAAAAATAGAGCAGCACGCACTAGAGCATGTTTGCTCAGGGAAAATACAGTAGCCCGATTAACCTGCCATGAGTAATATTGGTACTGTCACATTCAAGGAAATACTCCATCAGATCAGAGGGCATTTTCCGTCTTTACAATTCTGTATTGATCCATAATCTCATTACCTTCTGCAAAAACTCTTGAAGAGTTATGTGTGTGTGGTGTAAATAGTTTGTTTCATGTGCGTGTGTGTTTGTCAGTCTCTCCTTGCAACCTCCCTGTTATTGATCAGTCCTGCAGCCTACTGCACCATGCCTTCCATATTAACACTGACTGAATATGCAGCTGAAATGACGAGGCCTCCGCGGCTGGCAGGGTGCGGCTGCCCCTGCTCACACTCTCCCATTAGTGTCAAGAGCCATCTAACAAAAACATGAGGCAATCCAGTTTCTCAGGCAGGGAATCCTGACCGCACCAGAGGAAAAAAACCAAAAGGATTAATCTTTCAATAATGAGAAAAATCATATTAAATTATTGGTGTGGTTTTATATTGGCATTGAAAAACCAACCTATTATTGTAAGATTTTTGGGGTCACGCTTTAGTTGCACAATAAAGGCAGCAGGTTAGTCACATACACAGTGAACTAAATCCAAAGATCAGCAGCCAGGCTGTGTTGCACCATGTCCATACATAGCAATTACTATTGATGAGAAACATTTACTTGTATGTACACAAAGGAACAACTCACGCTGCGCTCAGAAAATGGGAAAATCGGAGCTTACAGGCCACATAAACAACAGGGGGCTTAAACCGCACAGTCCTTTCCAGACACACTGTGATGTTTAAATGGTGTCCTGCTACTTCTCTAATTCCTGTGGTTTCCTCCACCCACCCCGCTGGTCAGGCACCGTGTGCAGTAACTCATCAGAGAAGAGACCAGGCAGGGTGAAACACAATTACCTTGCCTCCATCTGTCTGCATGTGAGCGCCCTCCCTCTATATTTGCACACACACACACAAGCAGGCGCTCAGCTTGTCACAGCGCACAAACACACACCACACATTATTACCCATGCAGAAGCCACTAACTTCTAATGTTTGCCTCTTCTCTCTCGCCCTCCCCCCCTCGTCACCCTCTGGATTTAGGGCGTGCTGCCGTCGTCGCAATCACGCTGACCCCATCCAAAGCAATCTGCACCGCCCTCATGTCCCTCTCAACAACCCCATCATCACCATCGCACAAATCACTGCACCTGGCTGCTGCTGGTGGTGCAGAGGCTGTAATCCATGTGTCACCAGGGCTGAGCATGTTTGTTTAACTCAATTTAAGGGTGTATTCGGCTGAAGGGGGTGACTCAAATCTAGGCCCCTCTGCTATCACTGCTGTGTCCAAATAGTCCACAAACTGTGTTACACTAGAAATACAGTTTCTATGGTTATGCTTGCAGCAGTTATCACTCCATTAGGCAGGCGAGAGTTCTTTTTTTTTTTTTTTTAGCTGCGAGTCAATGCAATGGCCTCACATTAAGAACAATACTCCTTTCTCAATGAGAAGCTTATTTGATTTAGGCAAAAACAACAGAAGGTTTTAAGTATTTGCAGTTTATGGAGGACTGTGTCAGACATGGCTTCAGTACAAAACAAATTTGTTTTTGACATCACTTCCATTCAGCTTGCATTTGCAATACTGTAATTAAATCCTTTCTCTTTTCATCATTCATGCCTACTTGTTATTGCTCTATGGGTCATTAAAAGAGGCAGATGGTGTGCAGTATGTAATTGTTTTATTAGAAATAAAAAGTCTCCCCCAAAAGCAGGAAATAAAGATAACCTAACTTTTGGAAGTTCCCCTGAGCTGTTAAACAATTTATTTGTTGCACTCAGAAGGGTATGGATTATCAAATGAGTCATCGTATTAGCTTCCTGGATAATTATTAATAACTTGCACGCATTTCCTCCTCTTGTCAGCTGGTAAAGCTTGTACATCAGACAGTCTTGTTCAGTCAGTTCCTGAAGTCTTTTTGAAGTGTGAAATTTAGATTGAATGAAAGACTCATTTTAAAATATGGCTCTTTTTTGACATAATTGTTTCTCATGATTCATTTTTTCCTCTGTTTTTCTCCTTCCTTCTTTAAGGTTCAGGGATTACATTACTTTTATTAAGGCACATTCAAACATTTTTAGTGATAAAAAGAATACAGAAGGTTCTCAGGTCTCAGGTTCTGTGTCTGTTTTCTATTCCTCATGTAGCTGTTGAGCTGTTGATATGGCAAAAGGTTAAATGATCTTTTAATCAAATGTTTCCCGCTCACACAGGGATCAGACCCACCACCCTTGAACTTCCCTTAAACAAAGCGTACTTGTGAATCAAACAGATGACAGCGCGTCGCAGTGATCCTTTAATCAATATCTTCACATGCCATGATTGTGGTTATTTTCAGAAGAAAATTGTCCATGATTGAACATGTATGTCTGGATGTTCGTGTTTGTGTGTGTGTGTGTGTGTGAGAGAGAGAGAGACAGAGAAGGAGATTAGGCCTGTATACGTGTGTCTTTCATGTGTATGTTTATGCACAAGTGACCTAATACATCAATCACACAGTGACAATAGCAATACTGACAAGCAGTCAGAGACAAATCCAGAGGGATTCCTCTTCATCCCCAAAGCGCAGTGAATGCGACAGTGGGCTGAGATTGAGGAGTTGGAGAGGTGGAGGGGGGGGAGATAAGTGTAAAATCACCTTGCCCAAGGGTACAGCCTGCACAGATCAATATCTGTGAGAATTGATGCCAAACAGTGTCGAGTAGGTACATGTATGGTGTGTGTGTGAGGACTGAGGATGAGCAGCAGCTCCCCCTGTTGGACAGAAGTAACTGCTAAAGTGAATGACACCGAGGCCTCAAACGGGGATGCTGGGTTAGGATTACAAACCAGGCAGTGACCATATACATTAAACACAATTACACCTGACCAGAGATCAGTCACTACAACATATATTTATTCAACATTAACAGTGATGCAGTAATATATTTATTCTTTCAACATGTCCACAGAGGAGAGCTGCCTTATTCTCTGAGCAATGGATTTACTGAACAATCATTGTGGTTTATTTACTACTTATTGTAGGCCTGTGTACAGTAGAGACAGGATTAGCAACCAAGACTCAGTGGCTCCTGGCTCTCTGTGTGTCCGGCCGTGTGTTTCTGCAAATCAAACTGAAAATATGTTTTGAAATATGCACAAACAGCAAAGCAGACTATCAACCAGTGGTGGTGGAAGTATTCTGTACATATATAATAATAATAATAATAATAATAATAAAAACAAATTATCTTAAACTCAAATTAAATTATTAAAATAAAAAATAGCTATTAGGCAGAACGGTTCCAGGGTTATTATGACTGATGCATTCATGTGAGAGCAGCATTTTTATCAAGCAAACATTATATAGTGTTGGGCAATTTAATTTGCAAAATATTCAGTCTTATAATGACATGTCAATAGATGAAAAGTAGAGCTGATATTATAAAATACTTCAACAAATGAATTTGCATTGAAAACAGGTTGAAATATTTGAATTACACTGGCGGATTTTTATTCATTTTTCAAAAGAAACTTAAAGGAAAGAATGAGTCATGATTTGGAAGCAGATCACATTTTTTGTCTGAAAAATGATCAGCAAAAAAATCTGAATAATTAGGAACTCCATCTGTTGGATAAATGTACTGAGGTAAAAAAGTACAGTATTGTAGTACAAACAAGTACAAATAAAAAAGGAACTGATTTCTTTCCACCGCTGCTTAAATCATCAAAAGTAAAAGTACTCAGAATGGCCATTTTTTAATATATTATCATACTGATCAAACTACAGGATTCGATCACTGGTGCATTCATTTATAAGCAGCAGTCGATGTAGCTGATCAAGGTTAAGTGAATTTTATCTACTTTGTGTCCTTTTTATGAACTGATTACATGTTGTGTAACTCTTCATCTGCAGAGTAACAATAACTTTTAGATAAATGCAGTGCAGGTACAATATTTCCTCCTGCAGTAGGTGGAGTGGGAGAACATAGTAGGATGAAAACCATAAAAAAGAGATGCTCGGGTACAAGAAGCTCCCTAAAAATACAGTACTTGAGTACCTAGTTCAGTATTTTACATTCTCCTTATCAGTTGATGGCTTTATCGTCTAATCTTGAGGCCCTGTCTTGAAGAAGGTCCGTGTTAAAGTCCTTCATGATTCCACTCAGTTCTGAGGAGCTGAGACCTTGACCCAAGTCGGGATGGATACAAACTATGTTCTTGTCTAATCAGGCCAGATTGTGTTTTGTATTAACACCTTGGATCTCAGGTCTGTGTGTCTATATATCTAATACCTGAGTGGTACAGTACTGAGTGTCCTAAGTACAAATTCTGAGCACATGCACTTTATGTTATATTACACTTAACCTTGTTATCACCCACTTGGCTACAGAATGTTTTACTGTCGTTGTAGGAGGTGAGAATAGGGCTTTCATTTATATATATGAATGAGTCTTTGAAGCATATAAATTATTTTTGGAAAACTGCAGGTAAACAAAAGCATTACAACTTGCTAAGAGGGCAGAAGAATGATACTTAAGCAGCATGGACTTTATTCCATAGATGATGTTTTGGCGATGGTGTGATGCATTTAGAACATTTTTTAGAACTAATTTTTGGGTTTAGTTATATTACTATTATATTTCTGCTCTTATCCACCAGTACTGCTGCTTGCAACTTTCCCCATTGTGGGACAAATAAAGATAAGATAAGATAAGATAAGATAAACCTTTATTCGTCCCACAGTGGGGAAATTCACAGTGTACAGCAGCAAAGGGGATAGAAGCAGTTAAATAGTTAAAAAAGAGCAGTTTAAACAGGCTAAAAAGAAGATATTCACAAATTTACATGAGAAATTCACACGAGAATTAAAGGAATATCTTATCTTATTCCCAGCAAAGAAACACTGTACACATGGCACAGATTGTGAGAATAGTCGGGGGTTAGTGGGGGCCCAGGTTAATCTAGTAATGTGTGTATATGATGTTTGGTTTGTGTGCAGCATGTTCATAAATGGATATTGTTTTAAAGGGCACAAATTATGTAATTATTACATATTATATATTCTCAGTGCTTGTGAACATGCATTTGGATATGTGGAGTGCCTACCAACCCACAAACTGTGAAATGAGACAACCCAGTCAGTTTTTGTGGGCTGCCTGGGTCAGAAAACATAGGATTCAACAAGCCGCTCAGGTTTGGCTCCCGTTCCCATGTCAAATGCAGGCTCATTAGAAGTACACCACCTTCCATCTGAGTATCTCCACCCACGGCTTGACAAATATCTTTGTGAAGGGGCGCCATTTTTTCCCTCGCAGCGCAGGACCTGCTAGCATTATGTTGAAGCCAAGAGCTAAGCACGCCAATTTCTTTGTTACTGGCTGCAAGAACCAAACACGAAAGTCTTTATCTACTCCCACCATCTGAGGATGTCAAAACCCAGTGGATTAACTTTATTTTTGATGGAAATTTAAATGGAAATGTTGCCACAACAACTGGAAAACTGGACTGAGTGTGTGTATTTTAGTCCACTGGACTTCCTTCTCAATAAGGGCTGGTAATGGAACAAGCTCAAGGATGAATCAATACTGGCTGTCTGTGACCCAACTTCAAACTTGAAAGCTATAAGTTTTGCCATGTTCTGTGTTGTTTTACTGTTTATTTTGTAGGTCAGCCTGTTGAACTTGGTGTTAGGCTGGAACTGAAGAAGCTCCTTCGATGAGAAGAGAAACGTCTTCAGTAATCTACAACCAAGTCCAGTTGCCTTTGATTCAACTCTTACTTGTTTTTTCATGTTGTTTTTCATGTTAATACTGCAGCGATAACTCTACTAGCATTAGCTTTGTTGTTATACAAGAGCACGTTCTGCTCCTGGATTCTCACTGGTGTGTGTGTGTGTACGTGCGTTGCTACTATATGAAAATTTACTTGATAAACATGTGCTGAAGGTAACGATACAGATATGTGAGAAAAAGAAATGGACAAACAGCAGTTCATTTGCTTGCTGAGTCCATACAGTTGTGACGTTAGTGGCCTGCTGGACAGTGAGGCTAATACAAATCAGATTATTGCTCAAATGATGGGGAAGTTCTTAGTTTAGAAATGGTTATTGTTGTGGTATTTACAGTCGAAATGCAACTACACTTAATTATAATGATTCCCTGTTTGCAAAAAAAAAACAGGAGCAGAGCTGTTATGGAAGGTGGTACCTCCACAGGTCTGTGGGAGCTGACCAATCACAGCAGACTAGGCTTTTTAGGAGCAGGACCTTAAAGAGACAGGAGCTATAACACAACATTTCAAACAGGGGGTGAATAGAGGTGCTGCAGCAACATACAGTATGAGAAAAAATAATTAGTTTTCTTTTAACATTAAGAAATGTCGGCCTATTCAAGTAGACTGCCAAAATAAAAGTATGAACCTGAGCATAATATGTCACCTTTATAGAATAAGATTCAATGAGTTCTAGATCCAGATAAAAATCTCATAGAACTGAGTCTGAATTTGGCTTCAGATCATTTACATTTATTTTCTGCAAAATGTGCGTTTTCTGCCCTGCAGAAATCTTTCCACCACAGACATCCAGCTAGTATTTATGTTCAGCAGCACTCATAAAACCTCCACCCTGTCCTTGCACACCTTGGCCCATTGATGCGTTTGATAGGTGCTGCCTTCAGTCTGACATTATTTGGCTCATTTTTCATCTTTTTCGCTCTCTCTGCTCATAGCAAACACAGAGACTGAGAGTGAGTGTGTGTGTGTGTGTGTGTGTGTGTGTGTGCGTGTGTGGATATTTGAGAGAGCAAGCCAGAGTAAGAAAGAAAGAGTAAAGGACTGTGTGTTAGCACAGATGTGTGAATGTCAGTCAATGTCAGTGAGGTTTTAAGTATCTGGGTGTGTGTATGCATACTTGTACATTTATCTCTGTGTAAGAAGGTAACAGAGCAATACTTCACTCAATGTAAACTGTCATATAGAGTGACAAGTGTCCTTCCCTGCCTTCCCTGCTGTGCTGTGATTGAGGAGACAGTTAAAATAAGTACACTACGCTATGGCAGCACATATACTGTGCCCAATGTTATCTTAAAAAACAAACCGATGCTGCAAGTCCTTCCACGCCGGTGAATTTAACACTGAATGGTACTCTCCGTCAAGTGCCACATCCTTAGCTCCTCTCCTCAGGTGGCAATTTTCATCCGGTTGCAGTCAACAAAAGAAAAGGTGCTCCACAATCCCGTGTGTGTGTTTGACTGATGGGCCAGTGCAACTCCAGCACAATGGAAAGGAGAGCAAATTGAAAGCAGGTAATCACGGACAGTGGTAGTCTATTCTGCAACTTGTACCCAAGAGACCAAAGTGGACAAATGGAGTGGAGAGCAGGGAAAATAATAATCAGAGTTGTTGTCCCTCCCTTTGCCATTAATCTGATATGGGTCTGTCCCAGAGTGGAGACCATCAGCTGGATGACTTTATTTGTGAGTCGCCTTCCTCAACTCCTTTATTCGCCCAGTAATCACTTGGAACCTCTGAGCTCTTCCCCCAGCATTCAGCATTCATCCTTCATCTGTCCTTGTTCTGCCAGTGTTGAACATTACATCAAATATTACCTGCACATTCGCTGTTCTCTCTTTTAAATGATATGGTGAGATGTTCCCCCCATTCCTATGGTTAATTTGTAATTTTGGCATTGTGGAAAGAGAGATGCGACCTCGGCCCCAGTGCAGTGATTAAGGCCATATTGACAGCTGAATTAATTCCTGATTGGCTGACGAGGGTTGGCCTCGGTTATCCTGCCTCTCGGAGAGAAAGCAATTCCCCTTAAAGATTTTCCTGCCTATTATTACCCCACTTCTTCTCTCTCACCTTTAGATTCCAGCTTTCTTTCACTTTTTTTTTTTTTTTTTTTTTAACGGCAAAATCCGTCTCCAGGCAGGAGCTCATTTCCCCAACCAAAGGGCATCCAAGGTTGAGTCATATAATTCTACATTTGTCTTAGAAACAGAGGGAGACAGCATATGAATCACTTTTATGGCCCCTGGTGTGCATGAACCATTGTCGCTACAGCTGCGATAATATCTTGTCATTCACACAACGCTGAATGCCAGTGCACTGCTGCCACTTTCGCTATGAGTGCTTCCATGTTCCAAGGGGAGAAAATGATGACATCCCTCCTCGCAGTAATGATAACATTTGGAACTCAGGCCGTGGGGAAGCTGGGTAAGAGACTGTCAGGCTGGCAGCCATTGTCAGTCAGCTGCTGTCACAGAGAGAGGGCAAATGCCAGGACGTCTGATGCCTTGCTGCACGCCACTTTGTGTCTGACAGCTGCCAGCGCTGCCCAAGAGCCGGGGAGGAGTCAAGAGGGAGAAGTGATGGGAAACGTTGTCTTTGAGGTGAGCTACCATGTCAGGGATTGGGATGAGGTGGGTGACGGCGTGCTTGTCAACGCCGTATCTACTGGAAATGTGTGAACACTGGGGCATGTAGCCAAAAGACTCAGGATGAGATTCATTCAATGTCGTACTATACATTTATGTCAGCAAGCACATAAACACGCGCGCACATAATCAAAAGCACACCATCAAAGCGTGATCACGCGTCCGTCATAACACGGCTCAACATTCCCGGCTGCAGAGCAAAGCACTTTCCTTTAACCTGCTTCAATTACCAGGCTGACAGAGGATAAATGGTGTCCCCATTACTGCTGTGGGAACAGTGAACCTTCTAATGCTCTGAATGGGAAAGGGTAAAGAGTTGGTCCACAGTGTCAAAGAGTCTCTTAGGGATCCTTTCAGACTTGCTAGACTGTCTTTGAAGCCAATCAAAATCAATGCTACCTCAAAAGCCACTCTGAACCTCTAGGCATGACTTTTTGGAAGAAATCTGAATACAAAAAAAAAAAGCCCTGAAAATGTATTGCTGCTGTGAGCAGGTTTCACACAATAAAAACGTCTCTTTAAGCCCTGGTAAACAGTGCTGACTGTCAACAGACACTTCACAAAAGCTTTTGTGATCTATTTTCATATTTTATCAAGAGTGGTCTCTGAGGCTAAAGCACACATTTTTCAAAATAGTTGATGAGGGACTATTAGATTCTGTATTCCTCTGAGTGCCCTGCAGAGAGATTACATTATGGAAATAAATTGCATTATGGCAAATGAAAGAAACCGCTTTTATTACGCTATATGTGATAGTCTAACCATCAACAAACCTTGAAATTGTAGACAACACATAATACAGGAAACTCTAAATATAAATTACCCTTGCTGCTGTGTGCTGACTCCCACTTTGCTCATTTACTTATCCATCGACCATTTAGCAAACACTCTCATCCAGCCGCAGCTCTGTGCCCCGATTCTGAGCTTCACTTTGTGCAAAGTTCGCATACAAAAGTACAGCCCACTAAGGTCAACTGAGGCATAATAAAATACCCAGATGTCCTTCTGTGAGGCTATGCATATTTTCCTCCCTTTGCTCCCTCCATCATGTGATGTCACTGTGTTTTCAGGGCGCAGCGCATCCACTCCAAAATCAAGCTTTCACTGCAAAGTCAGCACAGTGATGCACAGAGAGCAGGCAAAACAGGACTGTTGTCTATTTGAAGAGCGTAGCGAGTGTGCAATTTTCAAATCATGCCTTTTCATAGAGGATGTCCGGCCATTAACCGTAAACTAGCAATTAAATCAAGCCCTAGCTATTCAGTCATTCAGATATCTGACAATGTGTACAAGGTGGCTCATTTACTCTAACTCATTATAACAAGATTTTTTTTCACAATATGAGCAATTTGTTTCCAACACTTAATTGTGTTTAAAGCTAATGGACGTTAATCTTATTAAATTGAATAGCTTTAGCCATCTATCTATATTTTGACACAAGCCACTAGAGGCACAGGCAGGAAAATGCATATTAATTTTTAATCTTGGCAAAGCTGTGGTTTTTAAACTGTGGAAATGAGGGGGATCTAAGCAAATGACTATAAGTTGCTGGCAAATGCAATGCAATGTGTGTTCTGCATGTTGGAATCTAGCAAAACGAAAGGAATTAATCACCCACATTTGTTCCAAAATGTGTTTGGGTGCATGATTTTATATTCTGAATCTGGTATGGGGAAAACAAGCACATCTCGGAGTTCTGCGTGTTTGCAAAGCTGGCTGTTTACTTACCATCAGCTAGAATTTGAGAGTAAACAACATGCAGATGTAAGGCTTTAGAAATTTTCTAATCCGATACTTTACACGATCCCATGTCTGCTCACAAACCAGCTACCTTCTGTAATTTAGCAATGTGCAACACGTACGCAGACGTAGGCAAATGTTCACAAACTCCTATGGCCCCAAATGTTTATCCAGCATCTAACAAGGCAAATAAAAGAGAAAGTGTAGAGCATTTATCCCACCAGTGACACATTAAAACAATCACAGATTCTGTTTGAAGAAAGATCCTCCAGGACAACACACAACACTCCTCCCTTTGTGCATTTAAATCAAGCTGGGTGTTTACTGAAGCATGCCCAACTGACTTCCCCCGCCCTTGGCACCAGCAGTGGGTATCTCTTGGTGGGAAATGAGCACACAGACCAGCACCCGCGATACCACATCCCCAGCTGCCAGCCTCTCGCCAAACCTAACCGCCACCATCTGACTACACTTTAACGCGAGCAAGGACAACGAGCCCACCGGTTCTGCGGCAGAGGCCAAATCCTTGGTGAGAGTCGGTCGGTAAAGCAGTCCTGTTGCCCTTCTCGCCAGCCTCGACAATCTGACTTGTCAAACAAATTGCTCTTAGCAGCTGCTCCCCAATCTGCCTGCTGAGCTGAGTCTTGTGCACTGCTGCCACCACCGTGCCCCCGTTCCCCCCACTGCTGTGCTTCTGCTCAGACACCATAAGCACGGCCATACGTGTAGCACCTGTCAGCGGGGAGTCACCCAGACACCAATTCAGCATGTTCGCAACGAAGAACCTCGGACATTGTTTGGTGGCGATGCGACACAGCCTGCCGCTATTAATCTGAATGCAAGCATCACACAGACGTCCTGTACTGTAATTTAAGTCAGATAATGATACACACAGCTGCTGCAATTTGCCTAAATTGTACATGTTCACGTTGCTTTGTCTCCTGCCTTTATGACAAATTGCCTTTTGCAACACAAATGAGGGGTTGTTTTCAAGGAAATTGTGCATTTTAGAAAATTCACAGGCAAGATAGACAATAGGAGTTAAAAGAGAAATGACTATACTGCTGCTGCACCCTGTGGATCAAAATGTTTAAACAGGGCCACAGAATAATGGCAATGGGCACGCTGAAAAACCAATATTTAGTCAAGCTAGAAAAAGGATTTTTCCATGGTGCCACACTGTCAACAACAATATTTGTCTTCACTTTAATAGATGGATAAGGCATTTGCAATGTGATGGAGGACCTCAAAGCAAGACAGCTGCTAGTTCTCATTCTATCCGGGCTTTCTGAATCTAATGTATGGTCCAAATGAGTCCCAGTCTGTGTTTGTTGATACATTTTAATGAGGTCCCTGAAGGGTGGTATAGATGGATGGCATTCCATTATACCACGCCAAGACCCTATAGCAAATCCTCTTCTTTTGAACACTTTCTCTAGTCCCATGTTTTTCAGCTTTTATTCTCTCTATCTCATCCCACCTGATCTTCGACTCTCTATCTCTCGTTTGCTTCCCTTCCTCGCTGACCTCTTCTTCCCCATTATCGCATCTCTTCCTACACCCCATTCCGCAACCTATTTCTCCTCCTCACTAGCGGCCCATCCTCCACTTTCCCCACCTCTTCTGCCCATTCCCATCTCTTCCGATTCCCTTGTCGCTCTCTATCATCCCCTCATCCCTCCATTCTCTTCAGCTGTTATCAGCCTTTTTCCAAGAAAGCGATGGTTAAACTACTTTGGTCTCGAGTGCGATGGCTTTTGATGACGACCGGTTGCTACACGAAACAGGTGTTTAATTCTTAGTGGTCTTTTCACACGGCAGGCTGCGGAGAGAGAGGGGGGATCCCAACCAGCTGATTTAATGGGCCTCAGCCAGGACAGAGTGATGATGCGCTACAGATTTTCTGGCAAGGTGAATGACTATGCCCCTATTTTTCAACAGAATACTATAAGTGAGGATTTAGGTGAGGATATTATTATATACTGTATATACAGCATTATCATTAGTAAATTGTGATCTTCGGGTGTTCTGGGATTAATAACCTTTTCCACTTGGCGTAATAACAACAACCCCAATCTTACTTCTGCAAATCTGATATACCATGTTCAGTAATCTAGCACTTGTTTATTGATATATTGTATGAAGAAAATAGAGCAAATAAATGGCTTTTCTTAAAAAGGTCTAGATAAAAGGAAACCATTGAACAACTAGTCACAAGACTACAAAGCTACAAGTGATTTTATACTGTACTGCTGGATATTTTTTTAAAAGTAATATTAATTGATTGTCACTTTTGGCTACATATTATCACCGTTCAAAAGTTGTCAGCAATGGTTGTGAAGCTCAAAATGATTCACAGTACAAAATTAAAATCAATCAGAAGTAAGTGATTTTCGGAGATTTGGCAGTGATATGAATCGCTGCACCAAAATGATTGAATGCATCATAAAAATCCTGGAGAGATACACTTGAAGTTGGGCGGTTTGTTACAGACTGTTACATGGGGTCAAGGAGGAGAAATTCCAGTTGTTGGAAGAGAAATATCAAGCAGAAGCTCCTCACCTGTGAGAAACTTTATGAACTTCATGCCGACCACGTAAGCAAAATTTGTGTCTTGTCGTGCTTTTTTTCAGCTTGGGTCAGCTCCGTACAGACGCGGGTCAGCGAACCTTAAAGTGATTTTACCCTTTTATGTACGTAGCAATACATGATGAATCTGTAGAAAATCACTGGACCAGAACACAGAGAGACAACTCACAATGACCTGGCATACACTACATGCTCTGATACATAATTGGTTGTTCCCAGTATCCGTAATGATGTTGTGCATTTGGCCCTGCTCTAACACTGAAAGCCATTCAGTTTCCCCTGAAAATATGAAAAATAAAGCATTTTACATAAGACTTCCTTAGAAGCAATTTGCCCATTTTCAGTAATGGACACAAAGAGTGCCCCCCCTCCCTAAAAAGCCAGAAAGTTAATTATGACACAACACATCAGGGGGAGCAATTGTCAATGGTTTACAGCCCATGAAGTCCTTCACATTAAGTGGTTTAAAAGATCAAATTGTGGTACTGAAGCAGAATACCACTTCTTTATGGAGCTGCTTCGCCAGAAAAGAAAAGTCTTCTCATGTTTTCTTTGCATATTTTCTCAGCTGCTGAAATATTCCTGTCACCTTTGGCTTCACGATGTTGCTGCTGTTATGAAATATTTGAAGCGGCAGCGGTGGAGTGCAAGTCAACACCTATTCACTTGAAAATGTTTTTGTCCCACTGTGAAAAAAAAGGAGCTTATTTGATTGAATTCCTACCATCATTTCTTCGAGACACGAGACCCGAGGGTCAAAACTGTCCCGGCCTGTCGTTACTGTCCTTCTTCTTTTCCTAAATGTTCAATCTGTGTCATCACTGTTTTCACTCATCACTGTGCGGAGGAAATATGATGCTGCTCATGGCACTGCTTTGTAACAGAAATGATGGGACCTGTCTCACAGCATAGCCTTCAAAAAAAAAAAAAAAAAAATCAGCTCGGCCATTACGTTTCTCATCATTTCTGTCTTCATGCTTGTCACACCTAACTTACCAGTCGACTATTTACTATGATCTGCCGCTTCTTTCTAACTACCATCCACCACACTTTAACATCTTCTATCTTCTATTTAAAAATGGGACTGACAACCACAAACTGGGCCAAAGGGAAACAGATTAGATTAAAGACTGACAAGATGAGTTCAAACATGCCTCTGAGAAAAACCGCTGTGGACCTGAGCTGTGCCTGTCTAATAGCTGAAACCCAACAGGAACAACCTGTCCATTACATCCATTTGTTTTTATTTGGTTGCATCCAGCTACCTCCACACATCAAGGATTTTAATAGTTTCTATTCACTGTATGAGTGTGAGCTGTCACAACTGTTCGATGTAAGCGGTTATGGTAATAAGTCATTCATGATTTTTATAGTTGGTAGCTGTAAACAGGAGGAATACGCTGATGAAAATTACAACCCTGGATGCAAACCATGAATACATCAGCAGAGTAAGTGCTATTGTAGGTTATTTCTATGCACTGTAAAAATGTTTTCAGAATATGAATGATGCTACAAGAATAAATTCTGATCGCACACAATTTTATATGTAAAGTTGGACTCACAAGCTTTTCACGTTGGTTGCTAAAAATGGCAGCGTGAGAATGCAACTGATGTGTTTGAATTTTGTAGATGTCCATGCTTTCCTTGTACCCACGGCCTTGTGAATCTCTTCGCCTTTTTCATTTGAACACATTGCAGCTCAAAGGTTCAGTTAAAACAGAGAATTGGGAAGTGAAGGCAACCCTATTTTGTACCCCTGTGCAAAGTGAAACTTGATGTTAGTCCTTTAATGGGACTAATAAAACTACAATAGGTGAGTGGTAAAGAATAATGCCTTGTTAATAAAGGATTCATTAAAGCCAAATGTATTTATTATTGCTCCAATTAACTTTACCAGCAGCTTTTCTACATCTAAAGTGAGAAACAGTGGAGTTTTTTCTTGGGTTTCAACAAGAGGAAGAGAAATCATTTTTGTTGAGGTTTTTTTTTTCTTCCTTAAAAACCGGAACTGCGCTCCAGAAGTGTTTATAGAAGTCAACGGGGAAGCCATCGGGTGCCGGTGCTTTGTTATTGGACGTGTGATTAAGTGCACTGGAGAGCACGTCTAGTGTTAGAGGGTGTTTGCTTGCTCTTCGGTAAGATGTTGCGGGTCAATACGGTGTTAGGAAAGGAGCCGCTGTCTTCTTGATGTGGGTCATGTTCTGTTCAATACACCGTGGATTGGTAAAGTAACCATGTTTATTTCTTTAGGTGAAATGTCGTTACTGAGTAGAACTGTTGTTGCATGGTATTTTCCGGAAATATTACTGTGTTCAAACTAGTAAACGATTCTTCCTGGATTTCCTCTGTTGGGATACTTGCAATGATAGGAGGGTATAAGTTTATTTTTCTCTCTCTACTATTTTGGCATACTGCAACAAAGTGATACTGATGAGGTTTTTGAAAAAGAAAAAATCTGTTTGCTAACTGGTTGAGAAGAAGAATGAGAACAAATATCACCAAAAGCAAAGTCACTTATGAACTGTTTCATAGTTTATTTGTATCGAATGGGAATGAAGACAGCTTTGATTTTTATTATTTTTTATGAAGTACTCCCTGTGGGTGGAGAATACACATGGAAACAGGGAGAGGCTGTGGTTGTGTCTCACGCTACTAAATTCGGTTTAATCACTACATCTTACAAGTCATAGAGCATCATCGCAAAGATAACAAATCACAGGGTGTGCTGTTTTACGTGGTATGTGCTTTTTACTGCTTTTCTTAATTTAGCACTGTATTATACCTTAGAATTGCCTTATTAAACAACCACATGCTATATAATGAAACTCCAGAGCTGTGCATCAGAAACGACACAGTCCTTCTGTGATTCATTCTGCCATTATATAACCAAGCCATTAAACTTGCAGAAACTACCAGCAGATTGCTTCTTTGTCCTCTGTGTTCTCACCAACCTCCGTACCTAGACCTAGTCTGGTCATGATTCCCGGGCTAATTCTGGCAAGAGGAGATGGTTTTGCACATGTACAGAGTGTAATATGTCATGTGAAAACCAGATGAAGTTTGACCACTGCCACCTTCCATACCTGTCAAGGAGGGCGACAGGGGTTAATGGGAAACTAAACTGCAGTGCCAGGGAACTTCTTGTCCAGGTTTCTGGGCGAGATAATAAGGCTGCCTGTCACAGGTAATTACTGTCATCAAATCTGTGAATACGCTTTTTCACTCTGTAATGATATTTCATTGCAGAATCCCTTGCATATGTCTCACACACACAAGTTAGAAAGTGTAATTCTCGGTTTTCGCTCTTGCGTTTTGTCAGGACTATCAATGGGGCATAATACCCAATCACACCTGCCATCAAAAGCAGTTTAAATACCCTGCTGTCATTTTATTCATCCATGTGTCTCATTGCTATGGGCTGTATAAATATTTACATCTATCTTAAGGCTCCTCAAATTTCTTAAGCAACACGAGTAAATCCGCCATCAGCATGATGCATGTAAGTGAAAGGAAGGCAGGTGTTATCTTCTATAAAGGTTTTACAACAGGACAGACTGCTGTCACGTTCCGAAGGCTTTACACAAGATGATAACGACTCTGCGTGAGAAGAAGTCAATCATGAATAGATTTTATCCTCCAGATGCGGCTAAGGGTTATATGGGAGTCTAAATGGTGGTTGTGGAAGACAATCTGTGGATAGGCTTTTTTTCTTTATTTTTGTGACATGGATGTGCTGCGGGAAGTGTTCTCATTTACTCCAAGGTGGTTCAAACAGCATCTCATGTCCAAATCTACCTCTTCTCTTTGGTCACAGTGTTGATTCTAGTGAAGTCGATGTCCTTAAAACTGCTGCAATTGATGGCCAACGACAAACGCACACGAGAGATATCACCTAACTTTACAACTCCTGCACTCGAGTGGCTAAAATTTTTATCCACTTGGCTAGTTTAAGTCTTGTTTTTATGTAAAGCCACTGTTAAGAATTTTGTAACTTATTCAGTTTGCGTTATGTTTTTATTTGTAGAAAAATGAGACAATTCCCACTGAAAATGGCTGCAGTCTGTGCATCTTTGACAATAACACAGGGGGTGCCAAAGTCAGAAATTTCCAAGTTTTTCAGACAGTGGTTTTCAGCACAATATTTATTATGATAGGCTGATCTGGACAATAAACTTTTCAGAGAAAATATTTTAAATTAGGTCTAGTTATAATGTCACATTTCATTCAAAATATTTAAGGACAAGGCTGGTGGTATTTTCTTTTTGTCAACAAATTTCATTAAAAACCAAAAATCTCTCAATAACCTCCTCTACTCACAAATATATGATTTCCCCTTTATCAAAGATGAGCTGGATATTGTAGTTTTTATTTAACGTTACTCATACAGGAGTGCATTTTTTTGGGGGGGGTTTCTATGGCACAGAGGAATAAGCTGGATTTCAGTACTTTGGATACAGTTACAGTTCTTATAGGATCATTTCATTGTTGCATTGACTCTTTTCATGAAACATGTTAACAATAATTAAAAATAGAATATTACCAGACTCATCCTTTAACCCTAACTTTCTATTTATAGCATTATCTGTTCACATTTTTACAACTGAGTCGTAACGTGATGTAATTTCACTTGATTTATTTGCAAAATAAGCATAAATGGTAAAAGTTTTCGTGTTGTGTCATTATTGATGATGGCGTCTGTGTTGGAATTCATTTGTGTTTAACCTACAGCGCTATGACGTATAGAAACAGTGTAATAAATCCACTGATTGGTGTCATTCAGCATTGCTATGACGAATGCTATGACAGCACTATGACAGCAAATCATTACACCATTTTCTTTACAGTCATCTGGAGGGGTGTCCTCTTTACAATTTCTCTCTCTCTGTCTCTTTACTACATCAATGGTCATGCATTGACATACAGTATATACACAGAGTTATTAACCCTCTTGAAATCATGTCATATGTCCTTCTCCCCTGCAGAGGCACCCTGAAGTGATTTTCTTTTCCTTTTCAGTTTCTTATAGCATCCTCCAAAGCTTTTTTTGTCAGCAGAGATTTTGTCTCACCATGCTCACTGTTTTAACTCAGAAAAACAAGCTCCCACTCATTTGTCAGTGTTCCCTTATCTGCAGCCACACTGTGTTCTCCAGGACCTCTCTACAACTCAGGTTACTTGAGTGGGTGGGGTAGGAGTTTGTAGTGGGGTTATGGGGTGGAAGGGGGGCTAGTGAGCCAGGACTTCAATACCAATGAATTCTCCACCATCACACTCTTCCAGAAATCTCTCACCACAGACAATAAATCTTTCGCAAGCAGAGACTCTGCAAGTTTTTCACGGTGATATTTCTTCCTAAATGCAGCTACATATTCTAAGATACCAAGATAGAAAACAGTTAGCCCTGTTGGTGCAGCCCAAGACCTGGACAGGCATTACTACATTACACTTACTGTGTGTAATGTACACTGTACTGAACCGTGCACATATACATTGTCAAACAACAGGATGCCCTGGAGGGATCTACTTGAGCATGAATCATGTAGTTTTCAGATCTAAGACAGCGATCTTATCCAACAGTTACTAAAGCAGGGCCGGGTCACATGGCCTGTACTATGTCAAAAAAAAGGATCTTTGAAGGTGATTGCCCTCAGTGACCAAGAAAGTGCTTCTCGCTTCCAATGCCGTGGGCAGTCTGACACCAACATCATGTCAGAAGACCTCTGTGTGGGCTGTGATTGTTGACTTCTCATCAGCTTTGCATCATGGCACTGTTGCCTACAGATAATAATAGATCTAAAGAACTCCAGTGCAGGCATGTAAGTATTAGCATTTACAGATGCATTAATGTAGGTAAAGAGGTATGGGTGACTGTAGGGTTCAAAATAGAACATATAAGTAATGTCATGAGGTGTTTCATATATGGGACATATTTACTACATATGCTTTCTGTTTGTTTGGCGTCTAAAGGTGTCATGTTTACTGAGAGCAGAAAATTAATGGGTAAGGCTCTCTCCTCCATCAGCAATGTCGGTCTTGGCACCAACTCAAACAGCACTACTCAGTGACCAATGCTAGAAGGATGTGGATAAAGAAGGCAGAGGAAAGGTGCCCCAGGAAAATGCAATTTTTAGCCATGTTAGAAGCACTGATTGTAGGGATGGCAATGTCAGTCTCTAGGTTCAGCACTGAAATATCTCAACAGCTGTTGGATAGATTGCCATGAAATTTGGTTCAGACAGTCACGTTCGCCTCAGGATGAATTGTAATCACTTTGGTGATCCTGAGCCATCACGGAGTCAAAATACTAATTTATCCAAAACTTTGGTTTATGTTGGATTTTTTGGGGTTTAAGAAGTGCTCAGATCCTTTACTTAAGTAAAAGTACCAGTACCACAAAGTTAAAATAATACATTGTAAGTAGAAGCCCTGCATACAAAAAAGTAGTAAAAAGCAGAAAAGTATTAAAAGTAAAATGACATATTCTGCAGAAAAAAATGTCCTTTGTGAATAATATTATTTATTTGTACTATTGAATTAGCCATTCTGATGCATCTGTGTGTAAGCAGCATTTCACTGTTGTATCCGGTTCTAACTACTTTAAAAGTCCTAAAAGTTTAATCACAAGGGGTCACAAGATAAATCTGAGGTGTAGTGAGGTGATTAATGAGGTTAGAAACAAATATTCTAATACCTCAATATGCACTGATTCTTGACACTTTTCTCTAAGCCTAGACACTATAGCTGACAAACCAAAATGATCTGGAGTCACTGTTTCAATCTTTGACTGTGCATTGTATTATTTAAGCGCTTCTTTTTTAAATAAAATTTAAAATTTATAAAATCTTAATTTGAAAAGTAACTATGGCTGTCAGATAAATGTAGTGTAGTTAAAACATCCCCCTCTTAGATGCAGTGGAGTAGAAGTAAAAAAAAAAAAGCTTAAAACAGAAATACTCAAGTACAGTACAAGTACTTCAGTATAGTACTTAAGTTAGGTGAGCCAACTGTGACTGACCAGTACGTATGGCAACATAGAAACAGTGTCCTGTCCATAATTCCTCCACCTGACACAATACTATGTAATACTTGCTTAACAAGACAGTTGTCTGGGTGAGCTCAGTTATATCAAGCTACACATGCTAAATATCACCTGCTAAACTTCAGCATATTCTGACCACTTAGCTCAAAGTACTGCTGTGCCTAAGTGCCTCGCTGAGCTGCTGGCACGGCTGTATACTCAAGTTATATGCAATATTTAAATAAGAAAACGACTTAGATTTTTATCTTGCATTTTAGTTGAAGTATTCTATAAACTTATGGTAAGTACTTCCCAAAGGTATTAAAATATTAACCGAGTGTTGACACGCAGGCGTGACAGCTTCTAATCCCAGAGTGACCTTTCTTCGGTCCCTCATCTGAGTTGAGTTTCGGTTCAGCTTTAGTTTTGTACTTGTACAGAATTTTCTAGGTTTTTCACATGAACCAGCCAGAAAGCTCCACTGGTCCAAATCGTAATTAGCCGCTCGTAGGCATAATAGACTTGTGGGCATCAGAGAGTCTCAATGATATGAAGCTGAAATCCTTTCGAGCAGGACTGACACCTTCAACACATGGTAGAATTAAAAAAAAAAAAAGAGCATAAAAGCTTCAACAAAAAGCAGAGACTGAATTGTAAAATGTGTCATTTGCGGCGCCATCCGCGTGCGGCGTGTTGCATACAGTTGAAGCTCACGGTTACGATCGTGAACGCGGGCAGAGTGAGAAAATGAGACTATGAGAGGGATAGAGAAGAGAGACTGAGTGGGAGAAATGTGAGAAAAGGCTCTCATCGCTGTCTTCACCCAGTCAATGCGAGACCGTCATCCAGCAGCTGGAGTATTATCTGCATAATCCAGCTATCATTTACACCCACACATACATGGCTGGCCGGTGGACACATTATGGATTAACATGGAGGATTAGGTGGTGATAGTTTCTGGGAGATGATGACGACGATGGAAATGAGGTGACTCTGGTGACAATGTATTGACACTGATAAGGAGCGCATACAATATTTATGTACAGATAGTGTATTGATACATGCCAGTTTTCACCTTGTAGCAATGCGGCAAAATGTCAGCACAATGGGAATCAGGCCACCATTTAAAGCTGCTACTGTGTGCATTATTTGGGAAGCATTATTATTTTACAGTAAGCAAAGTGAACCACTTGGCAAACTGTATCAGTGTATTTAACATTATACTACCATGTGGGGTTATTAATAAACTGCAAGAATGTTTTATAGGACAACGGGAGACTCACATCCTTTAATTAGGCAAAAGTACTAATACAAGGAAAATTTAAATATTTGGTTGAAGGTAAAAACCCTTCATTTGGAATCCCAAAGTAAAAATACAGACGTATTATCAGAAAAACACTAATCTTTCTTCTTACAAAGACAAACACAGCCTATACAAACAAATGCCCACCCACACACAGATGCACAAACACACATACACACACAATTGGCCCCAGCTGTTTGAACGGGCAACCATTCTCACTCACTTCTCACTTGCCCTTCTTTCAATAATTCATTTGGTCTGGCGGGGAGTTTGGCGGCATATTCCAGCCTGATACTGTATTTAATGCGGCTGCCTGCAGGGATCGGAAGAGAACAGAGATGCGTATGTATGTGTACATATGTTGTAAAGTGCATGCAAGTGTGTCCTCTGGAAGTGAGAGAGAGTGGAGCAAGGGGGCATGGAAGATAATGAGTGTGTGTGTGTGTGTGTGTGTGCGGGGCGCGTGGAACGGCTCGCTGCGCCACGGTGCCATACCACGAGTGATTAAAACAACGCCTCAGGTCAGCAGTGGATTGGGACGATGGGAAGAATGGAGACAGCCAATCACCGTCTGCTAACAGTGTGCTGACTTTGCCCACCCCAGTAGTTAAGGAGACACTCCTACAGTTCCCCAGGATATGTGGCAGCATGTGGCCTACATTTTTAGTCACTTTCCTGACACACGTGTCCACACGCACATCTTTAGACACCTCATCGAGCGAGAGCATTCAAAGAGCAAGTCTCTGCTAATCAGAGGTATTTGTGAGGCAGTAATTATATGTGTGTGAATGTATGCACGCTTGCTGTGTAGTTATGTGCTAATGTCTATCAAGACATAAAGACAGGAAACGCTTTGAGTTTGAGTTGAGAGTTGAGGGCAGAATTCAATCCAGTTTGCTTCATAGAAATTATGAAGGGTCCTATATGAGCATGTTTATATGTATGTTCATATAGCATGTGTGTCTAATTGCACAATCATGCAGAGAGTGTGATGCCAGCACTGTGCTCTTCTACTGTATTTTTTGTGAACATATGCAAATAGCTCTCACACTGCTAACATAGGAGATGGGAGCACTTCACTTTGAGGGCAAAAGAGGAAGACAGGAAAGCACATTGTGTTGGCGCATTTAAGTAACGGTGCTGAATGCTATAATACACAGTGTCACACTCTGAATGTGATGTGCACCTTGAGAATGTCACATTTGCTGACTCACGTCAAAGGAGGCATTCTCCTGGTGTGCACCGGGTGACCCTGAGAGCACAATGGGAGTTTTGTCTGAAATGTTGTTTCAGATGAAGCAAAATGTGATTAATAATCCATTAGTAGAGGACGTGCCAGCGTTGCAAAGTGGAGGCAAACAGCCGATGAGCTGCAATGGTACAATAAGGTTAGGCAGAAGTTATTGAGGGCAGAATAGGCTGCATGCCTGTGTGTGTGTGTGTCTGTGTGTGTGTGTGTCTGTGTGTGTGTGTGTTCCAACAGATTTGGTCTTAGTTGGTCCCTTGGTGGAGAGAAAAGATCAGAAAATATACACTTTCTGAGCAAAAGAAACAAAGCTGTAACAGCCAAAGAACAATTATGAAAAACTGCAAGTCCAGAGAGTGCAGCTGACAGGTGGTAGACTCTAAATGCGACTGTGTAAATAAATAAATACCAGTGTTGTCCACGAGGTCCAGCCACCGTTTTCATACAGGAGACAGTAATATGCAGTTATCACCTGTAATAAAGCGCTGTGCAAAATGAGCTGGGGCCAATCCCAGCATGCACCAGGCATGAAGCAGAGGCAGATTTACAGTCCACCACTGGTCAAACAGAAATGAAAAGCCAATCTCACGCTTTTAATTATTAATGTCCACAAAATTTTACAGTTTCAATTAGCATGACCTGAAAAGTCTTAACAAGGGAGCAGAACAATGCCAGCACGCGAAGACAATACACCTCCATACCTGTCATTAAACTTTGCTGAGTGTAAGTGATGAAAGAGTGAATGCACAAAACAGAAGCATGAGCAAACTTTGTGGAGAACGTCTGGCAACAGAGCCGAAGCTGAATTTCAGCACCCTGGGCAGTTTGTTAGTGGACCTCACGTCCTTCATCATGGACAGCAATAAAAACACTGACTATATGGCTATGTATTCACACCAGTTTGCTCAATCTTATCACAGATAAAAGAGTTCTTTTTGCCGCTGCTTTGCAAGTCTGACGCCTTCCCCAGAAGTGGCAAATATGATTTTAGAAGGACCAGACAGTTAAAACAGGTGAATTGGTGCTGTGATGAAGATAGCCCATTGTACAAATTGGCCCGAAGACAAAGCTAAATAGTATTTTTCAGCACTTCGGTGCCCAAATGGACCATTTACCGGTGCCCTATTATAGTCTTTTACAAAGGACCACCATTAAGGGCAGACAATACATCTGGGTGGGTAATAGATTTCAGATCAGCTTAGTTATATTGCACAGTTCAGTCTGCTTGTCAAAAGAAAGGAATGTATGCAGGGATGTGTGTGTGTGTGTGTGTAGAGTAAGTGTGAGCGCCTAGCATTTGAACTGCATGCATACACGTGTAAGTCTGTGTGTTTGTTGTTATCCGTATTGGGAAGACAACTCAGTTTTTACTGAAAGGGAAGAGAAATATGGCTGTAGCTGCTGTCTCTTTTTAACCAGGCTGCTCTCTGATCCGTGGAGTGCTTGGGCTGCAGTATTTTGGGGGGCAGAGTACAAGGCGGGTCTGAATTCTGTCCACAAAGCAGCACAGGTCTGCGAGACCTGGCAGCACTATTGATTGAACTTCTGAGACGGCTCTTCCGAACGTGAGCGACATGCTAAGAGCCGGCAGGTAAGCAGGAGAGGAGATGTGTGTGTGTGTGTTTGTGTGGAAAGGAGAAAGGAACCAAGGAGACATGGGGTGTACAGTGAGATGTTGCTGTGCATACATGTTGCTCAATTGAGAGTAAATGCGAGGTAGATTCAGAAAGCAGGAGAGGGCTCTGTGTGCACAGGTGTGAAAAACAAATGGGTGTGGTTTGGAGGATATGAAACTTACTAGGTTTTATAAAGCAGATTATATAATGCATGCCAGTGGTCCATGAAAGTGAAATCTCATTTATGCACGATACACAACATGCACGCAGACAGATTGAATGTCGTCCTCAAAATGGGAAAAGAGATAATGCCATGCAACAACCAAAGACATTTCTACCCTAAACTCATCCGCAGTGTTCTCAAGGTCTACCAAAGGCAAAACCCACACCGCAAATTGGAGGAGGCAACAACATGGGGCAGAGGTAAACAGATCCTCTCCTTTGAAAGCGAGGAAAAAAACGTAACAAAGATCCTTCTGCTTTGCTACAGTTTGCCAGATCAAGTGGAATAAGAAGGAAAGGGCAATGCACAAGAGACAAGGTGAGTCAATGAGCAATAAAATGTCGAACAAAGAGTGGAGTTTTAGCAGTGGAGAAATATGAAAGTGCACTTGCCTGAGAAATCTATTTAGCTGCATTGATTTTGGTCCTTTTTATTTTTTTTTCTGCTGTCTTTCAGTCAATGATCTCCACCCCTTTACAGAGAACAAGAAAGCCTTTATCCCTGGGGTGTATTTTATTCTCAGACTGGAAACTTTGGAAGCAGATAAGTGAGTACAGATGCATTTAAGACTTATATGTTGTGTAATCCAGGATGTAATCCATGCTGTCAGAGTATGGGAAAGCACCCATGTTTTCCCAATTATGATTCCATTAACTATTGATTTCAAAATCTTCCTGTGATTTTTTTTTTACTTGTCACTTGTGTCATGTACCCACAGCATTAGTGTGCAATGTGAGTGACGAGGGCGAGCCTTTGCCCTGTTTTATCTCTGCTCAGGATGGCTTCACTCAAGTCCTCAGTCAGTCAAGCAGCCAAGTGCATCGGAGAGTAAGAGCAAGGTAACCTGGAGCTGATGTCTGTTCCTCAAGAGGAACAGCAGACTGGGGCGCTGCACAACTCACTGTGCGATTTCAACCTGCAAGTTGGAATGTTTATTAGCTTCTGGGGTCAAATATGCACACCCCAAAGAAAATAGTATCTTTTGCATACATATGACATTTTAAAGGAAGATTCAGGATAGCATGCACTCTTACTCCGACTGTAGGAACGCTGATTTTTTTGTTTTTTTCAGATAAGAGACTTTTCCACAAAAAAAATGTACTTGTCACTAATATTAAAGTTGCAATCCTTAAAATCTAAGGAAGATATAAGTATATACTATATACTATACATCAGTGTGAATGTATCTGCCATTGTATGAAATGAGATGCTAAGGTGTGGTGATAGCTGACTCTCAAAGTGATATACAGTGTTAACAGATAGTGCTGCAGAGAATGCCATTATTATTATTATTATTATTATGTTGTTGTTGTTGTTATTGTTGATAATGATGATGTTTTTGTTATGGTTGTTGGGGTTGGTGTTTATTACAGAGCTTTTTTGAATACACAATTGTGATTGGTCATTTAAGAAACTGTATGGTCCGTTTCTGAACAGCAGACCACTTCTATGGATAACAGATAACTGCTATGAATGCAATTCTTATGAATTTCCCCACTGTGGGACAAATAAAGGGTTATCTTATCTTATCATAAGCTTTGTCCATGTCCACTCATTTCAATCCACAGAAAAAAGCTCAGTAAATTTACGTCAGCTCATTCATGAAAAAAAAAAAACCCCAAAACAAAACAAAACCAAAAAATATTAGCTTTTCATTTCACCATTGAAAACACCAGGGGATATTTTTCTAATATAAATTTCAATATCTTTGGAGAGCATGAAACTTTCAATTCTTGGTTCATGGCTAAACTGTCCCCAGTAAAGAAAAGGGCTGTCAAAGGACTAGTGTGTTAAGTGAGGTTTCATACAGCTGAATCTGGCAAGACGAGGCAGAGAGGGCAATCAAGACTTAACAAAAGATTCTTTTATTTTGAAACAGGAGAAAAATGTCAGTTTTTCTCTTCCCACAATGAGACCAAGAGCCACAAAGATGCCAAAGATCCATGTAAAGAAAATTACAGGTTGAGCATCCTCGCTGAGCCAGACCATCCAAACTGCCCCATTGTCAGTTTTAAAAACTATTTATCCCTTTGCCTTCCTGACGCTAAAGCTTTCCACCTCCACACACTACAAAAAAGAAGACAGCAGCTACAACAACAGCTACTGGTCAGACAAACAGTGTGGTACTCATGTGGGTCCATGGGGCACAATTTGCTTGGGCAAACGTTACCCCAAATCAGCCAGGCAGCGGGGCTTTCAAGGAGATATACCAATCAAAGCTTGAGGAGCACAGAGCCGTCCAACTCCTCTCCCAGGCTGGTCTTGAGAGAAGGGAGATAATGTCTGTGATCAGACACAGATGTGAGGGCAATCTGAGGAGTTACTGGGTTCCAGCTATTAGAGATGGGGAAAAGTGGAGCAAGATCGTGTCCTTCAATCCAGGCAGAGGGAGAAGAGGTGATTATAATAGTTGTAACATGAGTGAGAATTGTTGTTTCCAGGTGTGTCAACCGCAAAGCACCGGCAAGAATGAAACACAGAGATGAATGAGGACGGAAACATCAACATCAATATTTCCAAAGAGGTCTCATTCAACTTGTACTTTGCCATGAATGAAAATGTTCAGTAATTCTAAGTAGACTAATCTTAAAAAAGGCTTTAGAAGAGTGCACGTTGCTACGTATGCAGTTCATCATCAGTCATCCAGGTCACGGTTATCCAAAGAAGGCTGAATAAATGCAACAACATTGTCATCCCATATGTGTGTGAAATATTTGAGAAACCCGGAAAACTGCACACTCAGTGATAGCGAAAAGTCCAATGCAATGAATGTACTGTACAGACTTGAATATCAGGGAAACTAAACAACCATTGAACAAACACATGGCTCAAGGAAGAAGGGCCAACTCCTCCATTTAAGTATTTTACCTACATGTGAAGGACAAGGGACACTCTTTCAAGCACAACAATGCACATATTTTGAAAAGGGAGGACAGATGTTTGAAAGAAGAGCGAAGGAGGCTATTTATGTCAAAGTATATAAAACATCCCTCAACAGAGGAGGAGGTCTGCAACACCACTTATCCCCTCACCCACAATGCTGTCCTTTTTCATCCCTTCCCATGAGATTTAACAACCATTCACACTTGGCCTCAGGTGACACAGATGACTAATAACACCAGGAGCATGAACAAACCAGGTGTTATCAAAGACCCTGATACTGACCAAACCTGGAACTCCACTGGGTTGCAAGACAATAGTCAAATGCCTTTTTGAAAAAAATTATTTTTCTGCATTTCTGTGCTTCTGAACTGACACAAAGACGTCCACAGCTAAATGTTTGCATTTAAAAATGACGCATCCTCAAGCAGATTTTACTGTTATTTTTGGTCTGGGGTACTTAAGTTCAAGATAACCGTGAATCTAAATGAAGGCAGAAACTGAAAGTAAATGTGTGAATCATACATCTCAATTCACAAAGTCAAGGCATTTTAGAAGGTTGAACATTTGTTTTTAAGAATCTGATAACTTTACAAGCCTGGGGAAAGTCAGAGTTGAAAAGGTGAGCATCTTTTTGCATTTTTATAAAATCGTCTCTTCGACTTGCTTTCAACTCAAATGTCTGTTGTTACCTGGGGCACAAACTATTGCACGGCTGACACTGGAATTAATAATTGCACTATATTACTACCAATTTTGGTACTAGCGCCGTCTTTTCTTCTTCTCTTCTCTCCCAGAGGTGCAAAGATCCTTGAATTTGACATTATAAGCCACTCCACTTGGGTTCACTTCTCATCCCTCTTTCCCTTTCTGCTGATGGCTTTTTTTAATAGTATGTCTTTAAGATGAGGAAAGGGGACATATGGAAATTAAAGGAACCCAAAGTAGGTCATTAATTTTCCCTCAGCTCCACTGACTTATTTACATCACTAAAATGTGACATTGAAGAAACATCCATATATTGAGGTCTAATCAGACATGTCTGAAGGATTGACGAGGCATCAACCAGCGGGGAGCTGAGTGTCTCTGTGATTGATCTGTTAATTTCTCCAGTGCTGAGATTCCTTGCATGGTTTGACCCACTTTTGATATACAGCATTTACTCTTTTAAATCTGCAGGGTATTTATATGAGGGGGTGGGGGGGGGGGGCTCCAGAGAGAAAGGGTACTTTGCTGGCTTGATTTCCAGGCCCACAGATTTCATTCTCAACGATCGATTAAGCTTTCCTTGCGACTCCCTCCACTGCTTTGGTGCCTCTGAGCGCTCGATGGGAAGCTCAGAGCGAGTGCTTGGCTTTTCATCCTCTGTTTTCAGAGCCAACCCCCCAGCTTGGAAGTGCTGAAGGTTCTTGTTCGTATCCTGACTGAAGTAAATATGCAGGTCGCCGTGTTTCGCCTCAAATTTCTGGTTTCCTCAGGAGGGAGCTGCCAACCCCCCAGCTTGCTGTTGCAGTGATGAAAGGGAAACAAATGCAGAATGAGGAGTGTAGGTTACAACAGTTGTTCAGATCAGTTTGCCCTGGGTGGATGTTTGGGGAGTAGCGTATGGAAAGGAACAAAGAGAGAAGGAGAAGAGTGGAGCGCAGAGATGTGATGTAATTATGGCGACAGAACGTAAAGATTTACTACCTCATACCTGTAAGAACTGACTTTTTAGCCATGTTAACAATATGCCTCTGTGGTTGGCAAAGGCGATGGATGATGACAGATGCTCATATGATGAATCCCACACGTCACTGATGGCACGCAGTGACAAAATGATGATGCATTACTAAATGAATCATTACGCCTGCATTAATCTCAATTTACTGCTCACTATAAAGTAAACTCTAAAAAAATAACATATACTATTTATCATGTAAAGCGAAGTGAATGAGCCAATGATTCTGGACACATCTTCATCTTCTTATATGAATATAATTTTTTTTCAGCTTGTGCACAAACTAGAGACTAGAGCAGGCTATGATGTGTCACTTTATTTTTTCCACTGCCAACTTTGTTTGTGCTGAGACTGTCACTAATAAATACTTAAGCAGTGTGTGCTGCCCACTCTCCCATTCTCCCATAAATATTTCTCATGAGGATGGCACTTTTGATTACAGCATAAAACCCAGTGGAAATTTAAATCAATCAAACATATATTTCTCTCCTGGTAAGAGCTAAGTCCAAAAATTACACAAAATACAATAGTAATAAAAACACGTGGGTTGTATATTTTCTCCACCACCATCAGAATCTGGAGCCCTCTTCACAACAGTCAGCTCTGTTTCAAAAACCACCCAGCCTCCCTCTTTAACATTTCAATTACCATTTGTAAAACTGGGTCAAACAAAAGGTTTACACATCAGACGCTTTGAAAAAAGAATGTAATTTGCATAGACCTCCTTGTGTCAGAATCTGCTGTAACAGTATTTAACTGCCAATATTACCGTGTGCTCGCAGTAGTGCTACAGAGATGAAAACACATGCAGGCACAGTTGGTGGAGGCATGCCTATTAAGCCGACTCTTTCCTATACCGACTTCCTTGTCTGAAGGAGTAGCCAGCCAGAGGAAAGGCACGCTGGGAGGAAAAGGCTCCCCGAGGCAGCTCTTGGCTAAGTTGTTTATGGCACATCTCGCTTGTGTACATAAACACACAGACCCGAGTTTGGAGATGACAACAATAACCCAAAAATGTTCATGCGTGATGGAGGAAGAGATGATGGAGGCGTCCATGCCTGGAGATGGATACAGGGCAGCCCCTCTTCACCCGCTGCTAGATCTTCTTGGTGGATAACATCTAGCCTTGCTTGCCAACACAGACAGATGGAGAAGGAAAGAGAGGATGACGAATAGAGGGAAAAGATAGAGTGAATGAAACAGAGAGGGAGTGAGGGAGACCACTCCTAGGAGGCTGGCTCATGGGGTAGTGCTGTCTGTCTTTGCTGGCACGCACATTTGTCCTGACAGGGAGGTAAAAGTCTGGCAAGGATCTGTCGAACGAAGCCTGTTGGATGCGGCTACCGGGCAGCAGTGACTTGATTTCATGGGAGTTCAACAAATGGTTAGAGATCAGTTTTATAGGCTGCGGAATACAGAGAACGAATTGTTTCAAAAATGCTCATAACAGAGGCACAAACATTTTTTTTCAACAATTTAGAAACCATTTGTAACAGTACAACCAACACAGTGTGTGCCATAAAATGTTTCATTTCGGTGTCTTCGCAGATGGCACCTGTTAGCATTCTGTTCATGAAACTGCTTCCTGCAATGAATCCCACAGAAGAAGCGAGTGATTCATTAGCTTTTATTGTGCAGTTATAATACTATGATAGAAGTATTCCGGGAGATGATACACTTAAACAATAAACCTCTTGCAGGAACAACTAAAGATGAAATATTGTTCATTGCAGACAGAAAAGGGGTCATGTTTTACTTTTCATTTTGATTTTCCCCCAAATTCCAAATCCTGCTTTGAGATCACATACTTGTTGTTATCAAGAAATAATAAATGGACTGCATAAGGTAGTGAACTGTGTATGTGGTGCCAGTAATGAGCTAGAGCATTAGTTACGTAACCATTAGTTTTGCACCCTTGTGCCCTGCATGGGCCCCCTCAGGTCTGCTCCTGCAGTGTGCCCGACCGGTGGAGCAGGGGTCCTGAGTCTTTGAGGGCAACGCCTGTACTCACAGAATCTGAGTTACAATACAGAGTTACAATATGTAACTATCGTTCTATTTCATATAGGCTTTGCCCTCGAAGAGCTGTTTCTGCCTCATTTCTGTGAGGCAGGGGGAAGAGGGAAATAATTCTCAACCAAAGGGACTTTGTTCAGACTCTAGGTGTGAAAGGGAGACTTGCTTGTAAAGTTGCTGTGCTCTTGTCCTCTCTAATAGAAAGGGAGGACAGGGAGACAGACAGTGCACATAAGTCACTCAATCTTGAGAGAGATTTGGGCTATCGGCTCGAAAGGGGGATCCCCCAGAGTGCACAGCACCAGGGTTTAATCCCACTGTGGTGCTAGAGAGTGTGCAACAGGTTTCTGTCGTCAGAGCACTTTACCAAGGGAAGCATTAGTGGCAGGATGAAACGGCTGCAGCATACGCTTTAATGATAATGCAGCCAAATTGTTATCTGCCAATGTCAGTGGGTAGGTCAACAAGAGAGGCAGAGGGCACAACATGGCTATCATGACTGCTAGATTCTCCTCCTGAATGTGCACTGCAAGGTGAGGAATCACTGGAGGGCCATGTCATTTGTTCATGGAGAACCACAGTGTACATTGCGCACTATGTCATGAGGCCCCATAACATCTAAACTCGTTTCCACTCGTTGTGAGAAGGACCCCAAAGAGACATCAGGTCTGCAGTCCCCCAGAATGTATATCACTCTAATAGGTGTCTATGTGACCACAGCAGGAGGCGCCTGGCTATTTCCTTTAGCTGGGTGGTCATGTTGTCTGTCCATGACATTTCTGTTTGTCAGCAAAGGAGCAAAGTGCTTTAGCATGTTCAGTACCATGGACAGCTCCAGACAGTTCATGTGTAAAAAGTTGAAAAAAGTTTTCTTGGGAAGACAGATGGAAGCTGGGCTTTGTTCTAGTGGTGAGATGGTGGAAAACCCTTTATCCATATCCCTGTGTATGCTGAAAGGCTTGCAGAGCTCTGTGAAGCTGGCTGGTGCCACCTGGTTGTAAACATCCCCACCTAAGAGGAGCAGGTGCAAGTTGTTCTGCCTCCATTGCAATGCCCCTTAGATCTGCCACCTTCCTGATGATGCCTGGCAAGTCCTGGAAAAGTCCTTTGGTGGCCGGCATATGGCTGGCAGACTGACGGGGAGAGCTCCTGGACACGGTGGTGATGGGGAGAGCTGTCGATGCAGAGCCCCGCCCTCGTCATCAGACCCCAGGTCTCCCAACCAGGAGATGGAAAAAGTGTTAGGAGACCCTAAGATGGAGCAGTAGCCCTGCATGCTTAGCCTCGCAGCGTGGGTGAAGATGTAATGGCAGCATGTAGTTGGTTTGAAAGGCGGAGGACAAGCAGATGGCATCAAAGTGGTTGGCCATCTTTATCTTCTCTTCAGTATCACTTGTTCACCGCTTGACGCTGAAGAAAATTTGGAAGCAACACTCAGGTCACGCAGTTAATTTATACTGCAGGAGCTGACCTGAGGGCGAACCATGCAGGGCACAAGGACATGAAGAAAATCCTCGTGACTGCACATGCATGAGGGGATGAACCAGATTGCGACAGCTCTTTGAGGGAAAAGCCTATATGAAACAGAACAACTTCCTCACCTTTGACACAATGGATTGGGATACTGGTTTGACACATCAAACAATCTAATTACTCCAGCAGCTTTATCAGGGCTGAACACAACTGCAATATGCTCTCTGAGCTTCCCACTTGTCCATATCTCATGTTAAATTATCTCGGATTGAGATGAAGTATTTCCCTGACAGATGCCAGTCTAATTGAGTGTTGCAGCTCCAGTTGGTGGGTTTGTTACTTGGCTCCATGCCTCCCTCTCTGCCTCTATTCCTTACATGATGCTGCAGAAATGTAACAGCACTCAAACAGAAGCCAGAATACACTCTTTGCTTTCCCTGCGTTTATTTTGTCTCTTCTACAGAACGTGCAATGACCTCTACGGCACAATGCAAATCATTTCTCAGATTAGCTAATGCCTTAGTGTGCACGCTCTTGCATGGCATTTTGTATGAATGTGAGTACAATGGATTCTGTTCCGCTGCCATCACCATGCCCATCACTGTCCACTGATCCAATTACTGTGAAGAGCCCCTCAAATAAGAATCAGTATGGCTGTTGTATCTATTAGATCCCATCAGACCCCATTTCCATTATATACAACATGCTCCCACTAGGTCATGCTATTCATAAACATTATATCTGTTTGTATTGTTATTCAGATAATACACAACACAAATTGGCCTGCACTCCTCCATCTCTGCCGTCCTTCAGTATCTGAATGTCATGCAATTACCTTACCGGAATTACTGCAAATTTGACATCGATTTGAACTGCTTATTATTAAATTTACGATTTTTAATATTAACAAAAAATTGTGAAAAAAAAGTAGATATTCGCAGAACTGATGTATGTGTCTGTCTCTCAGTTTTATATAGAATGTGATGACTGAAAGGATCATTCCAGTTTATCATAACTTCGTGTAGTTCTGGCCATCTTTCCTAATCTTACTGGTGATAAAAACACTAACTTAAAGATGTCTTGAGATATTCCATATATTTCTTACTGTTGACAAATCCCATGAAAAGATCAAAACCAACAATGAACAATTATTACAAGCTTATCCAAAGCCTGATGTGTCTTAGTCCTCTGAGCTTCCTTGTTGTCCAAAACCCATTAAAATACACAACAACACTGTTGCACTGGCTGACATGTTCCTTCATGACAATAAACAGTGTAGTTTATTTTTAATTAACCCCACACACCACTCTCCTCTTGTAATTGCACCAGCACAACAAACCCATGACTGAAAATAGTCTCCAGAAGCTCTACTGTATTCATTTATGCTTGACTAACATTTAATAAAAACAAACTAAAAAGTGTTAGGAAATTACTAAGCCTTTTAATAAATGAAACTAGATATCTGTTTTAAAGACTTCCGTCTTCAGCAGGTCTTTAGCAAGGTTGGGGCTGAGGGTCAAAGACAGTCAGCAGACATGATCCTTTAATTTCGAGGGCTGAGAAGACTAAATAAACTGCTAAAAAAGAAGTCAAATGACATAACATATCAACCCCCAGGATCAATCCAATTTAGAAAGATTTTAAGAGAAAAGAAAAGAGGGGGGGGGTAAAATTATTACCCATCCTGTCATAAATATCCAGAACAGTTTACAGACTCACTTCCTGGTTCAACTGTGACCTACTGTATTTGCTGTAGTTTTGCAAACATTGTTTTCCTGTGCAATGACAGATTATCACTCACATCCTCCAAATCAAGTCAGTTAGAAAATACGACTTCACTGCTAGCCTGTTTACAACCTGTGAGATCGCCTTGCACACCCTGTTATCATAATGGATCTAGGTGATGGGCAAAAGTACAAAAATAACACCTACGTCGAATAAAGCTTTAAATGTCAGTATTTATTATATTTAGCTAAGTTCACACTGCCGCATGGCCGGATTGGCTTCCACTTCACTGCATCAAAGCAAACTCCTTCCACCATGCTCTGGATCCAAATAAAAAAAAAAAAAGTGCTTGTGCAACTGCAGATTGAGGTTCGCAGCTGGAGGTCTGGCAGGCGCCTCTAGAACTGGCATTGCACACTATTTAGGGATTAATCTCCCCTGTCCGTGGTCATGCACTACTGGATATTGTCAACAATAAGAAACCGGGATGACTCACACCGACTGATTCCTCTGAGCATCAGAGACTGGAGATCTCAGCCAGCGGTGATCTCTCCCTTCCATGTCACCAGTCAGATTAGCATCTGTAGAAACCTCTCATGAGCATCTGTCAGCGGCGGACATATTATCATTTGGTTTTCGTGGGTACCTCTGGCTTCAGGTGGAGAAATAATAGAACAAGTCTGGTTAGATTTGGGTGAGAGACAGCCTGAGGTGGCACATCACATTAAGTCTAAATGCTAGGTGACAGACTGGGCCTGAAATGAAAGGCAATGAAAGGTGAACGTTTCTTTTCTCCTGTGGACATCTGGACATTACATGTCTGACAAGTAGCAAAAAGCTCTCATTATTTTTGGCTTGGTAGCCTTTGCCTGCTGCTTGGACACAAATACAAATCTGTCATTTATGACAAGAAAGTAAAACTGCAGCTTAGTTGGAATTGCACTTGAAAATATTCTCTGATTTAAATATAAAGACGTGACTGCATTTTTAAGCTGCACAAATAAGGGTGGAGCATGTAAATGTGTTTGGCAGATGACCATAACCTTTGCTGTGAGAGAAAACTATCGTGTTGGCTTTTTTGAGTGATCAATTTGTTGTGAGCAATGTGCTCATCTTGTACGCTCCATGAGCAAAATGGTAAATTGCCTGTTCTTTCACTAAACTTCTGAATCTGTCAGAATGATGACCCCTTCTTGGTTTCATCCCTTGACTTGTGATTGGAAGGTGTACTGTAGACACAATGAATGAATGAATGAATGCAAACAAACAGACTGTAAAAACTCACAGCGCCTGTAACCTCAGCAATCCGTACATTTCACCATGATTCTAATCATGACACAAAGTTATTTTAAAAAATTGACAAATGAAAATGCTAATTGTTTCGCACTTCCATCCACTACTGTTATGATAATACAAAAGATTGTTCATCAAAATAAATAGTTGGCACTAATTCTCCAGCTGGGTGCCATTAAACTGTGTTACAGTTAATGTCACAGTCTCCATCTTTCATAATTGTTGCCTCTCCAGCAAAGCAGTGAATGTTTAAGTCACGTGCCTCTTGTACGACATGGTTTATCCTCCAAGTCTGTTTCCACTGAAGTTTGGCGCATTTTGCTTTTAGCAATTTTTCCACCTCAGCCAAGCATAGAAACTTTTGAACTTTCTCCATTTCAGCTCAGGTTTTTTGTGCAAAAATTGAAAACATACACAAAAACAGGGAATCCACTATATGGCATTAACGTTAAATTGTCCATGGAGCCATTTTGCCTTTACCTTTACCACCTGCACAAACATTGCACCAATCAAATTTTCACTACTACCGTTGTCAGTCAGAACAAAAAAAAAAGAATTACACACCCTTGATAATGTAGGAGCGCTGTCACTGCAGAAATTACATCTTTTTGGTGAGTACAATTTTACCAAATAATCAAACAAGTCAAAACAAGCACCAAGGCTACATGTGCTGATTTCTTGAAAAAATAATTTCAATTTAGCTTAAACTTCAAGGATGGATTAAAAATCATGGCAAATTCATCTTGATGATGTCGGTCTTTGTACTTTACATCTGGCATCTTCTCACAATAGCTTGTCAATCTAGTTCTTATTATATGCGGTCTAACTTGCACAGCAGATGCTGCGCTCCATCGCCATCACCATAGACCATAGGAATGACCTACTGCATCCACAATGATTTCAGCTACAAAACAGTCTGTTGGGATATAAAAGTAATACAATCATGTAGGCGGTTACACAGCACTCACAGTCTTATCTACAATGCTGGAAATCCATTTGCTATCCAGCCCTCTCCCTCCCTCTGCTGCCCTGTTTCTGACCTTGCCATATAATGGAGTTGTGCCATCCCGTCATTGAGAATTGGACAACATTTGTCCTTTATGGTGCCGCTGCCTGCCTATAGAGAGTAATCTCACATCTCTGAGAGCTCATCTCATCTACCTGACTGACTTTGGCAATATCACTGTGGGACTGTGGGAACTGATCTAGCAGCACCTATACTCCCACTCTATGGCACGCTAACAACAAATCACCCTCCCTCCAAGTCAACTGCAGAGGAGGAGATGTACTCCTAATGTTATCAAGTAATTGTTATTTAAAGGCACCCGAAGCACTTGTGTAAATTCAGTCAATTCTGGACATAACTGCTTTGTGAATGAGGCGAAAACTAACCATCCGTTCTACTGAGCTGATAATAACCCAGCAAGGAGTTTGCAACCACAGAGACGGAATGAATTCTTCTATTTTGCGGTAAATTTTTAGATGATAGAAGTTGCCTGATGTTCCACTTCAGCAGAGCCTCTAAGACCTCTGTGTGCACTTTGTGAAAACCAAGCCAGTGAATTGAGCAGTGACTCAGAGCTTGCAGACCCAAGAGGCCAAGATGAGAGAAAAAGAAATCTCCAAACAGCTTACTTACAACGAGCCGTTCCCCGCCAAGAAAATCTGGTTCCGCTCTCAACTTCTACACAACAATTAGTCATTAATAAATATAAATGACCGCGGCTTGCCTCGGGAAACATCCGCCCCAAACATTAACCTCGACGTAGTCGAATCAGGCCCAGCCAGCCTCTCACGTCTTAGCTTGATTGTTGAAGTCGAATCCTCTGATGGATTTTATTTTGGAAAGAAGCCTGTAGCTGTGTGTTGTTCATAGCTGGCTAACCCTGCACGATAACACACGTAGCTTAAGATTGAAAGTGTGTTTGATTGTTTTAAGCTGCTAATAGCCTGCGCTGAGAGAAGAGAGAAATATGGAAGCAATTCCATAAAAATGATCTGTGTCATCTTAGTAGTCACACTATTTAAGCTGCTCATCTAAAAGTCCAAAAGCATTTTCATTTTAACAAATACTTACTGTATATTTGCACACATGTGACGAACAAGAGGACTTGCACTTCTCTGGTTTGGCACACCCATGTGACATGAAGAGGAAATAATAGAGATATTTTTTCTTTTTGGAAAAACTCCTTCTGCGCATTTTTTTAACAAAGCCTGGAGACACCCCACATCTTGAGCTCTGAAACATCAATTTCTTGCCGACTCCCTTCTCTGAAGCAGAAAAAGTAATTTTCTCAATCATCGAATGAGTTTTGTCCTGACTGTCAAGATTTTCCATTGCACAGTTTCTCTTTTGAGCTTAGGCATTATATTAATACACGCCCTTTTAGGCAGGACAAAAGAGCAGGATGATTGCTAAAAGTGGGGCAATTAGACTGATGTTGTGCAATGGCCCGTGCGAAGAGACGTCGACGTCGTGAGAACGTTCCAGATTTTGACAGTGTATATCGAATGCTCCGGCATTGTAAGGCTTATGAAGCATAGTGGAGCTGCATTATGCTCAATTATTAAGGAATTTCTTGGATTGTGCGATGAAAATGGTCGAAACAAGCGAAACATTATTATTTAGGTAGTTTGCGGTTTTATTTCCCTGGTACGAAATCAAATACGGTGTCTTAAACAGCACTGGTGATGGTTTTAATTGGCCATATGTATCCCATGATGCTTTTCCTTTAATGAGAGAAATGTCTTTCTCATGGACAGTGATGCCAATTACCAAATGCAAAGCTTCCACAATCAAAATCATCATTAAGCCCGGTTCCATTCACCAAGACATCCTCAATGACTCAAATGCAAAGATGCAGAAAACAACACTTCTGTTTTCACTGTTTTCTTGCTACTACTTGCGGATCAGTGTTGTCTGATAAACAGCATCTGCCCTGCAGTATGAGTGCTCCAAACTTGTAATAAAAATCTGCAGCAGTTGTATTATTTTTGGCCTTATTGTTTATCTGTAAGCAGTGCTTTCAAATGTTGAAATGAAATGTCACATTTCCTGCGCAAGGCAAAAAAATCCTCCTAAAGCATCCTCCTGTTCTCTGTGTAAATCTTATAATTGGCTATTATTTATGGGCAATGATGAATGTAACAGTATAAAACAATTATGCATACAGCTGAGTCACATACAATTTGGATTAAATTACATTTCATTGAAATTGATAATTGAATGCCACCAATTAGCATTGTAGAGTGAAAAGATGTTCTGTCTATATGCCACACTAATGTATGGAAATCGACCAGTCATTAAGACAGAAAGTATGTCTTTGGCTTGCTTGTAATGAGCAGTGGAGTGAGCAACTTAACACCTCAGGGACATTTTACCAGCTACTTTGTGTGGGCCCACGTTTGGCTAAGGAACAGAACCTTCTTAGTGCAAAAATAATTAGTCAGGCCTCACATGTAACAACTCTTCATTTTTCTAAGAGAAACTTGAGCGTGGTATGCCAATGAGACACACACACACACACACACACTCAAGTCAACCAACATTCACACAAATCCTGTGTTTGTACATGGTGTTTTAGTTTTTATGCTGCTGCTGGAAATTCCCGAAGACAAACTGCATCAGAGGATTCTTTGCCTGCGAGAGCAACCAGACACAGCATTTAGAGCAACAAATGTAAAACCTTCTTGAACTGGGCACAGAGTGATTCACTATTATGTTATAGCAGTGGAGAGCAACTAAAAGCCTTTTATTGGTAGTACGAAGCTTTCGGATTTTAACCAGTTGCCAAAATAAAATGTAATTGAGCTTTTCCTTTGCTTTGTTTACTCTCTCTCTCTCTCTCTCTCTAAAATAGTCCAGATTTTTATTTCTGAAAAGCCACAGTTGACACCACTAGCAGCCTGTCCTTCATCCTCAGCTGGGAAAATTTCACAAGTCCCCAAGCACTCAGAAGTGTCACAGTCAAAGTCTGATGTTGAAAAAAAAAGAGAGGAAACAAACGGAAAAAAAAAAAAAAAAAACGAAGAGCAGTCGGTCAGAAAGCTTCAAATCCACTCAGACGCTGCAATAGACAGTTACCAATTACAGCACAATGTAATTCAGCCTTCTTCACAGACAGCGTGGAGACCTTAGTGTTAAATATGCATCATCTTCCCACGGCCCAGTCTCCTGGACAGCCAACAGAAGGGTCGAGTAACCTCCATACATCTGTGTGTGACAGCAGGCAGAGTCTGACTCGGTGCCAGAACCACAGCTCTCCAGGGAAATCATTTAGTCGAGAACTTGGGCCCAGTCACAGCCTGCTCGCTGCTGATAAAGGGGTCATCCCGTGCCCGGGTCCTGTCCTGCACCCTCTCCACATCCCGTTTCAAAAACCCATCAGCCGTACGATGATTAACTCAGAGGAAGAAAAGATTAAAGGAGAAGAATATCATGAAAGAAAGAGAGAAGCAGGGCTGTGCGGTGTCAATGTAATCACACAAAATGCCACAGTCTTACTGACTGGGATATAATGGCTGCCTTTGAAGGAGCAGCAACAGGCCGTGGCTTTGATGTAGGACTTTCATATAGTATAACTTTCCAGTTCCTCAGTTATCTTCCTCCCAGTCACGGTTACACCTATCACAAGCCATTTCTGCCTTGAACAGTGAAGTAGAGTACATTCATTATGATATTTATTCTAGGGGATGGAAATAATAAGCCTATCCGGTTAAAGCATGCGATGCTAGGCAGCCTGTCAATTTGCACCGTGTTGAAACTAATTAAGCTTTCAACATTGTCGTGCCAAAGATAGCCTTCTCCATTTGGTCATTCATTAAAAATATGTTGCAATTAAGATGATCCATTATGAGCTTAATTACAGCATTAATGCTGACAAATCCATACACTGCAGTGGGACAGAAAAATGGAGCCTCCTCAAAATCATGGGAAAGAGTCAAGATGCAGAGTTGAAGCTGAGCCTGATTCGACTTTGAAACAGTGATAATCAACCGGTCAGCTGTCACACTCCTATTGAAGTGTGTGCTAACAGATACCAACAATGTATCCACAGGAGGATGATTATCGCTGGGAGGCAGTGAAACAGCAACAGTTTGCAGCGTCGTTTGTTCTGCAGGCCAGTGACAACAGTAAATTGATAATCTGCCATTATCTGCATAGTAGGCCTGAAATAAATGCTGTACATGTAGGAGGAACCACTGGTCCTGCTTAATGGCCTTATTCCCAAAGGTGTAGCGATGGATGGATGGAAAGAGAGGGACGCACAACCAATTAACAACGAGCAATTTAACCTTCCTGCAGAGGGAGACAGGATGGGTTAAACACGCGGAGGAGAATCAAGAAGCGGTGGAGTGATTACACAGAGTAGTTAGTGCCTACCACTGTATGTACTCCCATTTGCAGCTGTCTCCACTCCCCTACCTATAACCCCACAAAAGAAATAACGAGCCCGTGCGAGTTTATGCTATGACATGCTTTTGTTCTTGCAACAGAGGAGTCACTTCTGTCCACAAGCGTGCTTGGCCTGTTTGCACTGTTACAGGGAAATAGCCTCGACAGCAGAAGGGAGAAAAAGACATAATTACGAGTAAGTGGTGAAATCAGTCTGATAGTAGTTCAGCTCTCCTTTAAGGAAAGATTAAGATTCTCTAAAGTGTGTGTGTGTGTGTGTGTGCATGTGTGCGTGTGAGTGCCCAGCGACTAAACAGCATTTAATGGGAGTGGGTGTGAGTGTTTGGACTTTTGGAGCAGTTCAGTCTCAAGAGAGGAGACACTAACAAGTTGGACATGCAAAGGCCCTCGGCCAAAAAGCTGCTTCTTAAACTGCAAGGCACCAGAGTTTAACATAATTTTCCTCCCACTAAGAGAGTCCAGTAGGGCCATTATGTTTGAATACAATCACATTAACCATTTGACCCTCATTATAATTGCTCACTATGCCCATGCACTTTGCTCAAGATTTAAAAAAACAACTTGTCATTTTCATGCCGACTGACTCTTTCGTAACTTTTAAAATATGGAATAACACAATCTTCCTTTTACAAGTGAAAAGTCGTTCACAGACTCTTTTCTCCTACGCTACGGTTCAGATGTGTTCAGGCTGAAAGCAAAATAAATTTTAGAAGTGGCATGATTGGATAGAAAGGCATTGCAAAGATGCAAGAGGATGCAAATACAGCTGGATGAAAGTGTCCCTGCACAAATTAAAAATGTTTTAATTTTTGAATTATTTGTGGCTTTGTGGCAAAAAGGGAGAGATACTGGAGGAAAACAACTGAAAAAAGGTAACACAGATAAGTTGCTGTCACATTAACATGCACACACACACACACACACAGCACGTCCTCACACAAACAGTGTGTCACTACCTAGCTGTAGTTAATGTCTGTACAGTGGGTGCAAATAAGTGCAGACTACAAAAACATTCATAACTGTCACATTTGCTCAAATAATGTGAGGCCAAACATTGATTTAAACTCAGTTCTCAATATATCTTTACTTTTATGTCTGAGCATTCCACAGATTTATATTTCATGGTGTGATCACAAAACTGAAACAAGAGACAAACACATCACACCTCACTTGGACACATATTTCTTTGTCCAATGCTTGCGGTCTCATTTCACTTGTTCTCAATAAAGTTATGAAAAAAGGAGCCGACGCAAGAAGAATCTTGAGAAATGAAGAGAAATTCAATGTGCCATTACTCTGTGACCTCCACAGTAGCTGCTGTTCAGCAAACAGCAAGGTCTTGTTTTATTTTATGTACTAAACCAAGAATTGGGATTAATTGGAATTTGTTATTTTTGCTTTGGAAGGTTCCAAACTGAGTGAAATGACCCAGAAGTGTCAGTAGCAGCCATGAAAAGAGCTAAGATATTGCTTTGTTAGTCCCAAAACAGGGAAATTAGCAACAATGGGGAAATTTGGTCAGATTCTTTAAATTCTTAGGAAATGTTCTTCAATCCTTCCTTTATTTCATTTCGTGTAGAGTACACTGGACTATCCTTAATGATAAAGAAGCGATGATGCCATCCCACAATACCTTGCAGCAACATTTTAAATGACACACCATTCAACTTCAACCACATACGCAGTTGTGTTTTCCAAAGTCCTTATGGCTTCTCTTTCACATCTTTCCTTAATCTCATGGTGTTTGTCATTGAGGCCCAAGAAAAGTGTTTAGGAAAAGACATAAGACATCATTTTTTCTTCTTGCCTTTGTTGGTACATGACTACATTTTTTTGGCGCATTACCGTCACCTACTGTTCATCAGGGTACTGATGTGAAACCAGTGACAGGATTTGAATCGCACCAAAAAGTGTGACTGTGATTGCGCTGTGCTGTGAACCTAAAACGTGACTTAAGCACGTCTTTGTCGCATATCTACAAACTCATACTGCAGTTAAACTGTTCTTAAAGTAGCTGCGACTAAATAATTATGAGTTACAGTACTAAGTGTTAGTGCGACTATAACTTGCCATTCCAATCAGTTATTCACTAATTAAAATAATTGAATACCACGGACTATCGAAAGGAGGATTAGCTGTATTGTTTGTTGCTTGAGTTGTCACGCTTCCTGTCTTCATTACTCAGGTGGCATATATCAGAGTTTGCACAAGCATCCTCTGCTTGGTATTACCTCTCCAGTCAGCAGCTTGTATTCACGGAATATACGGCACGCAATGAACACAGCATCAGAGAACTTGAGCGGTTCGGCTCGTGCTTGTTGAAATAACATATCCAATACTGCGACGTGCTCCAGCTTCAGGCAATGGGTAATTGAAAATCGGTCGAAGCCAGGTCTTATTCTTCTGTGATTGTTATTTTGTTGGAAGGACGTGTTTTAATCCCTTTTCGGGTCCAAGTGCTGAAGAAGCAAAGTAAAGCTGCATCAAGCTCGACAGTCATCTATTGAATTTTTTAACAGAATCAATCGCAATGATGGCGAAAGGTAGAAGAAAACGAGCCTGAGTTGAAAATAACCGGAATTGTCCTTCCAGCGTGAAATACAAACGGCCTTCCAAATAGCAGTCAACAGCAAGTTATATAAAATATGATATTTAAATTTTAATCAGGAATGCTGGAAGTCAGTCAGAGCTGGGGATTACTGAGAGAAAGTTAGTCTGTGGAATGACGTCATACTAAATGCTGCGTGACATTCCTGATTTTTGGATTAATTTGAATGGCCATGATATTTTATATTTAAGCTTATATATTTAAGCTACAACAGACAGTAACAGACCGCAAAATTGAACACTAACATACTGTATGTGGAAGCATACACAGCAACTGCACAGTCAACAACATGGGACTAATGCAAAGACAGGAAGAGGGAGAGTTGCAGTGCATGGATGCAGGCGAGAGATGTGACCCGTGACCCAACCATGTTGTCATTGTTTACAATAATGCAGGACAGAGAGGAATCAGGTGTTTCATACAGGAGACAGGAGTGGATCTACCGATGCACATTCAACCAGCAGGGGACTTGTTCATATGAGACAGCTGTCACTCTGTTTGTCGCTGAGACTCCACTGTGCAGTGTAGTTCACACACCTCCATGATAAACCTGAGATTTTTTTCCCCCACACCTGCACTTCTGTCTATATGCATGCTCTCCTCTCTTTCTCTCTTCATGCCAGACTTTAGGGGGTGCTGCAGCCCCCTCAGCACCCCTACTTCCCACATCTGTGTATTTAATTAACACAATTACACAGTGCAGCGTTCAGCTATATGAAAAAGATTTTATGCAAATTTTCTCATGTATGACAAATGCACTGCTAACGAAGCAGTCGCCGCCGTGTCCTTACACCTTCTTGTGGCGTACAGTTAAGTCGTCCCCTCATTGCTCCTTGTTGTGCATGCATGGAGCGCGTGTAATTGTGAGCCTCATGCTTGGCTTCACCTGGAACCCAGTGAAGCAGCAAGTTGAATAAAGCAGAGGAGAGTCTTGTTTATGGGATGTTCCTCTTGGTTGCAGGAGCCCCCCTGTGCCTGGGGTTAGTGCAGATGTCCTGATCAGCGAACATGGGAACGTGTTGATCTCACTTGTTACCAAATCATGGACGACGAAGAATAGGAAGATTTAGCAATGGAGCTGCGTAACACTAACCATTTTCACACGGCAGGTCGAGCATGATGCCTGACAAAGCCTCCGTGTTTAGGATGTGTAGGCCTTCAGAGAGGAGCAGTTATTTGAGGAGGAGAACAAGAGGCAGGGAAACATATTACGGCAGATGGCGTGATGAGGCATTCATTTTGGAGAGCAGTGGGATAAATAACGGCAAAGAACACAGCTCTTTATTTCCAGCTCCTTGTTTCTGCTCTCATGCCTTAACAGCAGCTCCTTCTCCTCCCTTATTTTCCTCATATTTTCTTTATCACACAGGCAATTTTTTCTGCTTTCGTGTCGTCTGTCTCATTTTCTAGGCGACTCTTGTGCTCCGTCTCGAAGGGCACGTTCAGAACTGCGCAAAATTAAGTCCCTCCACCGCAGATTGATCCTCACTGAGATCGTCCTATTTCTGACCTGATAGCTTTCAGCGTGCTCGAAGAGGGTTTAGTGTCGATGGGTGAAAAGGGGTTATATTCAGTGTGCCAGCTGAGTTTGGCTTCTCACACCGTTCTTTTCTATCTCATGAGTTGGTGGAGATACTAAGTCAAATTATAATTGCAGAAAATATTTCAATATTCAGAGATGTGCTGTATATGCAGTCGTCTCTGACCTCTGTTGGACCAGTGGAAACTCCAAGAATGCTACAAGAAATTAAAGGATAATGTTACAGTTTTTCAAGCCTTAAGTCTTAAATCAGTACTTAACTGCCCATATGGACATTCAAATATTTTTTGCTCACTTTTATCATATCATCACAAGACATGGGGAACAAAGTCCACAGTCATCTTTTTGTGCAAAAATACATTCCTGTTCAACTGGAGCTAAGAAGAGGCCTATTATGATGTGTGATATATGATAAATTCACACTTTTACAATCCCTTCGTGGCAGCTCAGCTCGGAAACACATTCTGGGGAAAAACTGTAGACTTTGGAAAACACCCACTTGATTTGTTTAAGTCAGACTGCTGATGCTTCATATTATCTTCAGCTGAACTTTGGAAATCATTTCAGCACAAAAAGAGGATTGGAGCTCGTTCATCCATCTCTTCCACTGGAAACAGGTTCAGCAGGGATCTCGTCCTCGGTTTGAGGAGACATTTTATGAAACTATGAAGAGAACGTAAGAGGGTATATACAGTAGTGTATATTAGACATTGTAAGACTCAAGGTACAATATTCGGTACCTCAGTCTTGCTGACATCACCAGCTAAGCCAGGCTCCAGCCATTTCACTTCGATATAATCTCTAATGTCAACAAATGTGTGTGACAATAATCTCAACTCAAAGGTCGACTAACATGCTTTTTTTCGGAAGGGAAAATTAAAAAATAGCCTTTTCTGAGTGTTCAATCACATTGTCTGTTGTTAACAGATTCCCCCGTTATCTTTATTGCAACGGTAGTATATTTACAATAAAACAAAATACCACAATGCCTCTGTTCGATTTCATTTAAATATATTCATGATGTTTATTAATATTATATACACAGAGGCAGCGCTAATCAATAGGGCAGCAACAAAATTTGAACCTGAGACCAAAATTGATCTTCCAGAAGGAAACATATCCTATATACAAAATGCATCAGCAACCACCACAGGCCCTGGTGAGATGAGGCTTCTCTATTCTTGATGAGCGTGGACACAAGATGACTGGCAGCTGAGTCCACACATCTCAGAAAACACTAGAGCAAATTTTCAAATAGGCATTATTCTGATACATTGACTTAATGGTTAATTTCTCACCTAAAAAAATTGGTGACACAAACATCAGTAAGTCTGGCTCATTAATGCAAGTCATCTCCCAAAGCATCTTCAATAGCAGCAAGAACACGTCTGGGCATTTGGACCGGACTTGGCTAGATGCACTTGAGACGTGAGTGATGATGTTTCACAAGCCCACGAAAACACAAATACAGACATAAACACAGATAGAGAAAGGCCCTATTTCCCTGCACTGTGATGGATTTGGCCCCAACATTGCCCTGCCTTGTGCAAAACTGCATGCTGGGATTGGGTGACCCCCGCCTCCCATGGCCACAAAGAATCAAACTGGCAAGGAAAAATGACCAGTCAGATACATGTGATGTATTTCAGTTGCAGAGCTGTGCTGCATTTTTATTCACTGTTTTTTTTCTAACATCTGATACCTTGTGTCCTTCAGATTGAGCAGATTGTGCTTATTTTCCAAATCCCTGGCAGTTTTATATATTCACTCTTTTAGTGTTTCAGCTGGAAATTAATACAGTCTAGTCTATTATTCAATCACTTTTCATGTTTATTACATCGACCGAAGAAGTTACACAATCAATCATCCATGTGGGTTGCTAAATAAATCTCGTGTCTGGATCGTAATGTGGCAATGCTTGTAAGTAAAGCAGCTGCAGGTTGTGATTTTTTTTTTAGAATAAATGCTATTTACATCATAGATTATTTGATGCTGGAGCAGAGGGATATAAAGTAAAATCGATTCTGCATTAAGGCCTTTGTGCACTTTGCATAAACGCTTTATCCAAAACATGCCCATTCTGCTGAAAGCGCCTCCTCACATGTCTGATGTTGATTAAAGAAGCAAGAGCAATATTTAATGGTCATGCGGCTATATGCAGAATGTGTTGGCACATAGCTAATAAAACAGACAGACAGCTGCTATAAAACAAGATTATAGTCGTCACAGAACGGAGATGATTTAGAGGAGGCTGCGTAAAATTTACTACTGCACCGTTCTGCGGCGCACAGGAGAGAGGCCTGTCCATGTGTGATTTAACAAGATGGAAAACACGGAGGATATGCAGAAGAAATCCAGTGAGAAACAGGGAAAAACCGAAAAGTCTCTGGTGCAGCAGCAATTAGCAGAGACCTCAGAGTCGTGTATCTTCATATAAGGAATAGCTGACACATGGCTAGAAATATAAATGACGCCCCCTTGCAGATCTCAATGCCTAATTAACATTTAACATTACAAGTCTTCCTTTATTCGGTTTTAAAAGATTTATGATATACACTTCACCGAGCCGAAAAAGTTCAGAAGGGTGTGTGCTTAAAGAGGCCTGCGGGATACCTACAATTCCCATCACATTGTACAATCATCGCTCTGCATTGTGGACACACTTGTTTGTTGTCTAGTATATGACTTAAAGTTTTACTCTTACGTTAAGAATTTAGTTAATCACCAACACACAACACACCAATGGACGGTTTAAATTCCCCAGTCCACCTGACCTGCATGTTTTTGGACCGATGCAAAAAACTCAACCCGATCCTGGGAGAACATGCAAGTTTACAAAAAGAAAGTTCAGCTCTGGGAATCTGACCCGAGTCCTTCGTGCTTGAAGCCAACACTGCTAAGCATCCAACCGCTGCCAAGCATTAATGATTCAGTTTTGCAGAATTCTCCCAGCTGGTCTGGGTTTCCAGTTTGTTCTGCGTTTCATATGTGTTTCATGTTTTAAAAAAAAGTATTCAGTGTTTCTCCCACGTTCTAGTGGAGGTGGAAAAGTCTCTAAAACAGTATTTAGATGATGGAAAAAAAACCTCCACTGAAGCCCAGTCTGATGAAATTCTTCAGCAGATTTGTAAAACACCACACCTCGCTTCATCTATTTAACAGAAACATTAACCCTTTAACCAAAAAACCGAAACATTATTGAGCACAACATTGAAATGAACAAGTTAAAAGTGCAACCAAAGAAAATTCAGTAGCTGTGTCTACTGGCAAAGCTGGACAATAAAACAGATTGATATTAATAGACCTGATCAAAGATTCAAACCGGTGACATTTAAGCCACAATCCTGCTATTCTAACCTTTAAGCTACAGCAAACCCCTCTAGCGAAGCAGGAATTGTGTTGGCTACTGTCAACAAACTGTAACATTGTTGCAATAAATTTAATCAAAATGCCATGTCAATAAATATATAAATAAAAAAGATGCATTGTGCTTGACTTCCATTGAGTGAAGCTGTTATACTGTCGCATATTGACCAATTCAAAGGTCAAATTCATTTTCCATCTATAGCCGATGAAGAGGTGAACATTTGTAGGAATCATCATAATCTCATGAATATTATTAACGTGATGTTTGTATCATTTGCATAATCAGACCGGCCGTGTGTTTGCTGTGTCGTATTTGAACAGGAGCAGACACTTACTTGACCCCAGGGAAATTGATAACATCAAATATGGACAATTGTGTTGCCTGTTTGGGTTTTTTTCATGACAGTAAAATCTGTATCACACACACACACACACGTGCAATCCAAAGTAATGACAAGCTACAATCGCACCAAACATGAAATGAGTCCCAGCTAATATCCCACACAGGAGAAATAATTAGACATTTCATGGAAATGTGCAGGATGTTGCTTATTTTGTATGACTATCGAAACTGAATAACCTTAGCAAGGTGAGTAGCAAGAAAACAGGGACCGTATTATTAAAAGATATCCCTTATGTCTGCAGCTTCAATGAAAATAAGGTTCATGGAGCAATAAGGATGATGGCTTTTTAATGTGGCTGGGTATTTGCACAACTCTTTTCGCTGACTTGCACACTAATGCTGGATATTTATGAATCTGTGATACCAGTTACATTGAGCTGTTCTGTAATTCTATTACTGAAAACCTATGTGCAACATAGTTTTCAGACCCTGATGCACAGACAATTAGCATGTACAGCAGCAGGTTGACTGGATAATCGCTAGCACCTAAGGGGTTAACCATTAACCTAAAACAACCTGTCAGGCATTACTGCCAAAGCACTCTTGACCACTAAGTAGACTGAAGCTGCAAAACTTTGTCGCTTAGCTCTCTCAAAGTGTGATTAATGACACTTGATGAGGAAACATTAGCAGCCTATCAGAGCCCTTGTAGATGCTTTCCCCTGTTGAGTACACTGCAATTTAATGAGCAGTGGGAAGGAACACAACAAGAGAGAGATGATCGAGATGGAGCCAATTTGCACGTCAATGGCGGCAAGCGCTGCTGTAACGAGGACAAAAATAGACATTGATGAAGAGGTGGAGAGGAACAGAAGGGAGCAGTAAGCTGTTGCAATTTCCATGTTTAATTAAAGTGACCGGGGTTAAATTGGGATTTATTATGGAGGGTGGGGGGCATCAAATGATTAAAAATGCGAATAGTTAAACAAGAAAGTGATGACAGTAGGCCTATGCATTTCAACAAAGGAAAAAACAAACTTTCATATCTTAAAGACATCTTAAGAGCTTAGGAGGTGCACTTGAATGCACCATGAAGTTCCTGTCTCTGTGTCTGTGTGTGCCTGTGCGTGTGTGCATGTGTGCACGCGTGTGTGTATATGTGCTTGTGTGTGTGAAGCAGTAAACCCTGAAGTGACACAAAAGTGAGTTCAAAACTCTTTATTCGCTCGATTTTATGACACAACTATTTTGGTACCAGAAATTACCCAGCAGTGATTTATTTACTAGATGTGCTTTTTAATTTTGCTTTTGAAACCTAACCCCTGAAAGTGACCCTTGTGTTTTTGCTTGGAGGGACAAAGCTCACACAGTATTTGACAAGCACACACACCGCTGTGAACACTGTAACAAATACTAATTCATGGGCAAGTTGATTAATTGACTCACATATTGGTCAGCAAATTAAACTGTTAAACAGCAGTAGCTGGTGAAAACACAGAGCCCGCTCCATATTATCTTTACTGGGGCCGTCCTGCTGGACTCGCTGAGCACGGGGCCCCAGATTCATTTTGACGGAGATTTCAGGGCTCGTCTCAAAGGGCCAGAGCATATCTATGCAGCGTGTGGCTACCTGCGCTCTCATGCTTCAGTAACACAGTTAATGGGAGCTTTAGCCTTGCCAGATAAGAAGTGATGTGTAAAAGAAAGCGTGGTCATGCTCATGCAAACAGGCCTTACCCATCACTGCTGAGCGTATCCCTCTGCTGCCGATTGTTCTGACTTTCACTTTGGAAGATGATGTGTCACTATTTTGCTAACGCCATGTGGTTGTTGTGTAAGGAATGAGTGGGTTGACTATGCATTTTCTTTGTCTTATCTGCTGCACTGTATATGGTGAAACACAGAAACTGCTGTGGGGTAAGCAGAAATGCTGCATGTAATGTTCTAAGGTTCCTCTAAGGTTACATACAAAAAAATAAGAAAAATTATACATTGTTACCCTTTAATTCTGCTCCGGTTTGTGTTTGCGCACCCACTTAATGAGGAACTGCTCAGCACACATTTGTTTTAACTACTTTTCAATTTATGATGCATCAGGGAAAATGTCAGCACTCATGAGCGGATGTGCAACCATGTTAGTGTGGTTACTAAATGAAGCTGGATAAATATAGACCTATGAAGTGTTTATACAGACGGCTTATTGTAGGATCACTTTCTGAACAGTTTACAATCAGTGCATTGATTTACCAGTAGTTTAGCTTTGTAATTTCATACTTGCGTAGTCTACCACACACCAGAGTTCGACTGACAGCTTTCACACCAGCCTCAACCAAACCAAACGTGTTAATGCATCACAGGTTGTTTGACCCAAACCAAACAGGTTAGGTGTTAAAGCACCACACAGCCCTGTTAACTGACCGACTCCTGCTGCTATCTCACTGTCAAGATGTCAGTGCACGTCTACCAAATTCTTGTCGGATGGTCAAACAGCGCCTGACAGCTTGATTCCACTGGGCACGGCTGCGTCATGTTTGGAGCTGAGCGTGGCCACTCAACAATTCTTGTGATTCCACCAGATGCACCACAGCGAGTTTCAGAAGCATCCCAGAAGCTGCTCTCGGCTCTGCTCCATAGAGAACATTTTTGATGGAAGCTGAGTCGAGCTATTCAGAGCCGATCAGCAAGTCAGACACAGGAACAGCACAGAGCTTTCCAGTCAATTTTCAAAATTATACACCTGGTGCAGACTCCAGATCGTATCACACAACTAAACAGACAAAAAGAAACCAAGATGCCAAATCAAGATGAAGTTAACAGGCAAAACCCTCAACTTCTGAAGTGCTCTCGTCGTAGAGCAATGCTCTGTGGAATAAATGTGTAAAACCCACTGCTGGAACTACGTCTGACAAATTCTGTAACTTTGCAACAAGCACCCTCACTTCACACACCCAAGAGCTGGTGTGCAGAGGCACATAAGCAGTTTGAACTTCTCCTTTTTCATTTTACACATCTGTCAACCTCAGTGCAACCTCATAAATGACCATGAGAATAAAACTGAGGAGCACCCATGCGTTATCCCCATGTCGATTCATTACACGAGTATGGCGTCTCCCCCTTCTCTATACAACAGGCTTCTCACCCCCTCCTCCAGGTTGGCTGATCGGACAGCTATAAACACTATTTAAACACACTCAGGTCTGGTTGAACAACAGGTTTTAGAAACGTGTTTGTTTTGACCATATCAACACCTTTATCGTGTGTTTGCCTTTATGTAGAAAAACACACATAAAGCCTTAGCTAACTCAGTGGAGGGGAAAATTCTTGTTTCAGCTGGTCTCATCCTTCTTAAAAGGTAGCATCCTACCACACTGACACCAAGAAATAAGCTTCTTACTGAGGTTCATCGCCCTCGGGAATCTCATGTGACTCCGTCCTCTGGTTCCCCTGTGAAATGTGGAATTAGTACCATTTACAGTATCGACAGAAGTCTCTGATAGACAGTCACAGTCCAGCTGAAGAAACCATGCATCGTCTTTTTTTCTCACTTCTTGCTACTAAACTCCCAATGGACATGATGAGCCCCGTCAGTGAGGACTTCACAGCTAAGAATGCTATCAAGAGATGGGGAGTATTAAGAATGAAAGAAAGCAAAAAGAAGAACATTGAAGGATGCGTAACTGAAACAGTGTTGCCGATAACTCCTCAGAGTCTCACAGTAAATGAACTCGCTTGGGAAAAAAACAAAAACAGATCTACAACAACCCGTTGGGATGTTGCACCCTTGCACTTCGCTGGCAGAACCTTCTGGATGGTGAACACACATGGCACTCAACCGCCAAAAGACAGAGCGCGGGGGGGAGGAGCGAGAGAGGGGCAGAGGGAATCCAACGAGGACAGGAAACGCTGCGAGCAATCTATCTGTCATCGGAGATGTTAGAGATAGCAAGGAGATGATTGCATGGAGCAGCGAGGAAGAGGGAAGGCAAAATAATCGGCCTCTGTCTATTCATTCCTGACACATTGCTTAACCAGAGTTGACAAGCTTCGAAAGGGAGAAGGAGAGTTTGATGGGGTAGATAGCTGAGAATGTCTCAAAAAACATGACCGGTTTGCATAATGGGGCCCTGTTTTTTTTTTTTTTTTTTTTTGAACAGGCTAAACAATGCATGGGGTTGAGAGAATGGCTGCGTCTGTATTTGTGTATTCCAAGCTCAGGTGTGTCTTGTAGTTATTTTTCTGCCCCGGGGCTCATAGACACGCTGCAAAACTGGGAGCTCATAAATGTGAGGCTCTAACAAGACGGTGGTGTCTAATGAAAAAAGCGACGCCTCCAGAAACCGCCATTTCCAACACTCAGGAAACAGACGTGTCTAGGAGTGTCGACCGCGTTAACGTCCAATCATAATCCATCTGCCTCAGAGTTGCATTCATTTAGGATCTACATAACACACCGATGCGTGCGACTAGGTTATTGTTTTTCCAGCAAAAGACAAAACTCGAAGCAAAGGAGCGGGGTTGCCTCCACCTCAAAGGGCCAGGATACACACAGATGGTCATTAGGCCAGAAAGCAGGACGTGTCTGGCAGACAGCGGATAGACGTGTCGACAGAATAGCACAGAGAAAGCAGCAAGTCTAGGACAAGAAGCATGGTGCTAAAATGGAGATCGGGGAAGATGCTTTGAATTCTGAAACCATCTGGATGCACTCTGTGGGTTTCAGCATCCATCTGATGGCAAAGTTTGTGCCTATGATTGATTGGCAAGTATTTCAGATAAGGGCCGTACTTGGCATGGAGTGTTGGCTGGCAGTGACGAGGCAATCAGGGTTCCCGCCTCGAAGCAGACAGAAAATGCTTTGGCATAATTTAGCTGCTGGACTGACTGCGGATGAAAAGAACTTCAGAGGCCAAAAGGTTGGCTCTTTTTTTTTTTTTATTGACACAAGCAGCAGTCAGCACAAATGAGAGCGTTTCTGTTGCCATATACTTTCACAATCACTTTCATCAACTTTATTAAGGAACATACTTATTTAGTTCAATTCAAAAAACAATAAAAGAGGCTTTTAGATCATCTGGTTTTACCCCAGATACACTGCTGTCCTCACTCAAAAGCTTGATCGCCCTCCAATTGTGGATTAACATAATCAAAAGACACATTTGAAAGGCTGCATGTATTACCATGTATTGGGTAATTCTCATTGTTTGACTGGTTTCTCTAAGGAGAATTTAGTTTTTTTTAACCACTGGGTTTTACATATTTTGTAGTTTGGGGCATTATTCCTGTCTGGTAATTATATAAGATGTATCATATCAATTGTATAAGAAGATATAAGCGAATGAGATTTTACTCACCGGCTTTATGTTAGTGCCTTCCAGTCTGTGAAGCATCGTGATATGATCAGATAGGTTGGAAAAAAATCCAGTTAAATCCTAAAACACTTCAATGAAGAGGAGTGGAAATAAACCATGTTAACCAAACTCTACACAGTGGACACTCATTGCATTGCAGAGCTACTTCCTGGTTGACCTTTGACCTACCATAGTTACCTTCACTGAGGGCCTATGGATTTTTCAATTCAATTTTTCAATTGCACATTGCAGCTGAGGTACGTTGACTTTCTTCAGAAATGTTACATTACTCTTTTAAAATGTCAAGGCTTGTCTGAGCCTGTTCAATTTGTGAAATACATCTTGCTTTTGTTCTAAAACAATCACAATCACAGTATGTGAAGGAGACATGAATATTCCACCAGACTTTTCTTCTTCAGCCTTGACTGAAGCCTTTTAAAACTTTAACCAAGGTGTTTCAGTTCGCAAACTTATAACTGCCAAAGCCTTAAGTCTTTATGTAATTATTCAATGTAATTTAATTGCCTAAACTTAACCATTATGGCTTTTAGAAATGAATGTATAATTCATGCTATTGTCACACAATTCAATTTGCGGGAGGAACATAAACAACACTGAACTGCATTTGATTTCGTGCTCGTTTAATGGAACTTAATGGGCTGTGTTCAGTTGAAGAGATTGTAATTGAGCTCTGCTTTCTGACACAGAGTGTGTGTGTGTGTGTGTGTGTGTGTGAGTGAAAGACTTTTCTGCAGAATTCCGAAGGTTGTGATGTTTATTTCAGATTCATACACAGTAAAAGGTACAGAGATCCTTGTTGGAAATTAAGGTTTTGCGTGTTCAAATACCAGAAGACGGCTTAAAAATAGATTTCTTTTCAGATATTTATTCCTCAAAGAGAAGACAAAGCAACTGAACTATGGTGATCTGAGGTGTTAATACTCCATTCTAGAAAAAGCTTGAACTTAATTTTTTTTTTTTTTGTTGGACTCATGCATTGCATTTAGGTCACTGATGTCTTTGTAGCCGAAACCAGTCCAGTTAATCTGCATGGGCACATGGGAGAGAAATCCACAAAAAGGAAAAAAAGAACGTTACGGCTGTGCACAGGATTTGATTTGGGCTCCCTCTCTTGCCGACTGTAGCCCCGATGCCATGCTGCTTTTTATAACTCCGACTTATGTTGAGCCAATGTTCAAATAGCCTTTTCTGTCAGCGATTCCTGGTGTTTGAGCATTCAAACCTGAGCGGTCACAACACAAGCGTGACTGCGGGGCTGATCTGCAAAGACATCACTTCGTGTCAGTGACAGCAACATGTCAGTTTCCACTTTCCCTGCACACGTTTCAAAGCGAGGTACAACAGCGGGGATGGCAGATTTCTTGTGCTCCATGTCCTATTCTGCCATCATCAGTGTTTCCAGGAAGCATGGCTCAACTGGTAAGAGTAAACACACGCCAGCCCTAACCCGTGAAATTTAAAAGTCAAAATTATATGAGCAAAAAACAGATGAGGGCATGTCAGCATAGTGTTTATTCAAATAAGAAAATAGAAGGGAGATACTGTGAAATGAACTGGGTTGGTGGGATTTAAGGAAGGGTTTTGGCAGACAAGACTACCTGGGTCCACATCATTAAAAATATACAGTAGATGAGTTGCAACCCAGTTCTGCAAACTAGGCTGTACCTTGCGCAGACTGGCAGAAAGAACAAGAAGAGGGGAAAAGTGAGAGTGAGGGTAGAGAAGAACCAGCCGAGGCAAGCTGGATTTTAATTGGCTGTTTGTTTTTCATCAGTCCCAGAAGAGACAATATTTATGAGTTTGATCTTTCCGCGTTGCTGCAAAGTAACAAGACAGTCTGGTGGAATGTGTCATGCAATGAATTGTCTTCTTTTTTTCTTGCAGCGGTGTGAGATTCTGCCGAATTTATTTTGCATGCTGTACCTATGAGAGGCGACGACTGAAGCCTCACCTGTTGCAGCGACAGTTACGCCAACGCGGATCTGAAAAAGCCATCCATTGGAGAAATGGCTGCTGTCAATACATGTCAGAAAACATTTAATAATTTGTGTGGAGAAGTGAGGTGTCGCTGACTTGCTGGTGTTTGTTGAGTTTTGAACTGTACTTTAGAAGAATATAAAAATGGCCAAGCATAGTTGTTTGGAATTTAAGAGTAACGACTGTCAGGCCTAAACTTCCATCATTTGCATTAATTTAAGTGCATAATGAGGTGAAGGGCCAGGTGGAGACAGACAAAAAAAAAAAAAAGTTTAACAAAACCAAATGCTGGGAATCAGATTAAGACATCCCAGGAAAATGCTTGCATAATAGAATATCCAGACGGATAAGCTGTGCTATGGAATTATTGATGAGGTTTTGCAGTGGTGATGCAAATGTTTGGCTAACCTGACCTTGGGTTAATCAGAATTTGAGAGATGCCACTGTGAGGGATAAGTCCCCGTCCCCACCTCTCAATGTAGAGCTGATGATTCACACTCGAGCATACCTGAAATACATCCAGTGTAGCCTTATTACCATGGATATGTGCCATTGCTATTTAAATATCAATAAAAGTCTGAATCACGCCTATATGTCTGAGGCAATGGAGAAATGCCATTCAGGAAACATAATATCTTTTGGTTGGATATCATTAAAAACATAAAAACTGTGTTTTGATGAGGAGCATTCACTTAATGTAAAAAGGTAATCATATTTTCTGATCCACGCAAAATAATTCTGGCTTGTTGAGGATCTTCAACAAAAGACCCGTCTCCAGTCGGCTTATCAGCAGGGACCTTTGGGCATTTTTAACTTGAAGTAGTTTCACTGGTGAGAAGCAAAGAATAACCCATAGTGAAGAAAGAACTGGCAAATAAAACTCCCACACATCTTCCCACTCACACACAAGTGGACCTTCAGATGCCCACAAATGCTGTGATGCACAGTTTTCAGGTTCACTTGTACAGACTTTCCGATTTATCTCAACAATACTTGACCTCCTGTAGAGTCCAAACCAAAGTGCTGTAAGGGTTCAGCACACATGTCAAAAAGGGAATAAGTGAGCATCCTGTCAGCTGGAAGACTGTGGACATTAGGAGGTGCATTGCCAATAAAACAAAGAATGTGAGCAAATGCAGGAAATCACTAGCAGAGGGAGACGGGGGAAGCTTATACACCCACCTCCTAGACACAGTTAACACCCACATACGCGCATACAAATGCACCCAGGTAATCTAGAAAGGTAGGCTTTGATGAAGTAACAGCTGTTCCTCACGCTGTCCAACAGAAGGGACTTTATGGCAGCCTTGAGGAAGCGCGGATACTAAAGTTAATCTCGTATGCTCCCACTCGGCCACGGCATGAAAGACTTTTCCTCAGGGCGACTTTACCTGAATTTTTTCCCTTCCCACGCGCCACAGCAGCAGCCCCCGCGGTGCCACATATTTCAGCGTCACTACCTCTGTTCGAACCGGGCAGCACTTCAGGCGGGACTATCTTTTTAGCTCCAAGTTTATACGTCTGTCTGTCTCACAAAAGTTTGAGTCCTGTTCCCAGAGGCGGCGTGAGAGTGAATATGATGTGCAAAAAAAAAAAAAAAAAAAAAATTAGGACACACGCTGCGAGAGAGCAGACAGAATGAGTTGTATTGTATATGTAGCACTCAAAGCATTTCATAGGATTCAGCTCGGAGAAACAATTACTGTCAGGAGTAAAACAAGATAGCAAATCTGTCAATTGGTGCACCTGAGCTGAGCAGAGGCTCTTTTGACTTAGTTAACTATTTCAACCATTCAAATGTGTGTTATGGATATAATGAAAAATCTGATGTCTGATATTTCTCAGAGTTTTGAAGGGTTGCTGTAAAACATCAGACACGAGTCTAATCTAATAATCGGTCTTTCACTTTGAGTGAAAATTTTTTTTTTATTAATTACTTGCACCAAATGCAGCTTCTGAAACACCTTCTTAGCCAACAACAGCACACCTACAATACATGTTGTATTAGATAAACACCAGGTGCAGTGACGTTAAAATTGCTGTCAGTATTATAGTACTGTAACTTCAGGTTTATAGTAGCTCAGTCTGATAGTGACTTCAAACCAAATGCACAAGAAGGAATAGGTCGTGGCAGACTGAAGAGCAGCACAGATATCACAGTATAAGCTTGATAACCTGGTGTACCCGTCCGCTCCTATATGTTCTGCCAGGTTTGATAGTGTTACTCATGCCCCAGTCGGATCGGATGAATTCAGACAAAATTAAATTTTCATTCTTCTCTACTATGATAAAGAATAACTTCTGCCTCCTGTCGGTGCCAGAATCAATTTGGACTTCCGCTGTAGGTCAATGTATTTGGGGTTCAACTGAAGTAAAATCCTAACTTGAATTTCACAGATGTTCTTCTCTCTAATCTCAAACATGCACACAGCACATAGTAAGATTTGGAAATAATAGTGCATCACACAGTGAAGGATATTATTGAGGTTATAGAGCCAGAGAGAGCACTGCGCCATCATGATCTCACGTGATCTCATGGGGAAGCAGATAAACTGTAATCAAACTGAAGACTGACTTAATGCAACAACTCGCTGTAGTGATGCAGTGAGAGCAAACAAAAGCAGAAGGCTAAAAGAGTCTGGATGAGAAAATAGTTGGGGGTACACAGATACACAGTCAGCATGGGCTGTCGATTCTTCAGCTAGACCTGGAGGTTAGAGGTGAGCTACCTGATGTTATCTTCAAAGGCTAGAATGTAGTGGTCAGAAAGTACTTTTGCTTTTTAAACATGTAACTGTGCAGACATGGCTTGGTTTAGAATATAGTTTGTGATAAAAGAATATATCAATAATGTAAACATTTAACTTTGCAAACATGCCTTAACAAAACCATACTGTTTTATTCTGCACTTCGTCGCTTTTGAGATATCCAAACCACTTCCATCCAAATGATGTTGTGCTACCGTCTTTAGTCAACAATTCCTCAGCTTTGGAGGATAATGCAAGTTCATTTCCGGCAGTTTAGTATAACAAGCTCTGCATGGCCCTCTGAAAAGAGGGAGCAGCAAGTTACTGTGTCCGACTGTGACGCCACGTTTCTGCAAGTTTGTGTTCTGTTTGTTCAACACAAGTTTGTTAAAATGATCATACCGTCTTTCTTTTGTTGCACAGAGGGCAGAGGCACAGAGGCAAAAGTCGCTGTTGTGCCCTTTGGTTCCACTCATTATTTCTCCTCATCCACCCATGTTTCTACTTTCTTCACTGGTTGCTCAAACAATGCTTTGCAGTAGGAAATGGGCGTGTACTTTGATGGGCAAGCCAAAAACAAGCCATGCTGTTAGATCAATCCATATTGTGTAAAAATGGCTCATCATCATTACCAATATGACATTTATCATGATCCCCATACGTTTTTTTTTTTTTTTTTTTTCATAAAAATGAACAAACACTGAACAAATGAATTGGGGCCCTTTGCTGGGCTAAATTTGTGGGAAAGCCTGATAACATTAAATATTTAGTTTGTAATAAATTAGCTGTGACATTTTGGAGGCTTTAAGTGGTTTTCAATCTGATTATCCTGTACTCCATAAACTGCATATGCTGGAGTCAGAAAGCAAATCTGATATAGCACAGTTTAAAATATTTAATATAGACATTTATCAATAAGCTATTTGACAACACTTGAGTTTGATTATACTTTAGACATTAAAACATTTTATTGTGCTCCATCAAAACGTCAACACTTAGCATCAGTTTGAACCGTACAAAAATGCCTGGAGCAGCATATCATCCAGAGAATTCTTGACTCGTACACAACTTAATTACTATTCTGAGAATAAATCTCGATAAACATGAAATGTCAAACACGGTGCCAATAACTCTGCAGCCTATATTTAGTGAGGCCATGGGTAAAAGACGGAGGCAGCAGAGTTAGAGATGTCTGGGCAATTTGTCTGTTAAAACATCAATGTAATGCCAGGATTCAGTGCAGAACACTCAGAGACATGTCGGTCATACTGCTGAGTGCAGCCAGAGATCAACACCGAGCTTGTTACACTCCCAGAGAGCTCCAGGGCACGTGTGTGCTGTCCTGCTCTCCGTCAGGTGTGATCACACGCCGGTATCTTCTACCACAGCCTGCTGGGAGCATGAGAGCAGGGCAGCAGGGGTGATTGTGGCGAAAAAAAAAAAAAAGAGACTCACATCGAGGCCTCTGTGTGCAATGCCTCTCTAAGCCTCTTTGGTCTGCAGCTTTGCACTTTTTCAAAGTGCTGGCTTGCGCCATGGATGCTAAGCTTGCCACTATGGGGCCAGCAGGCAGTCTAGGAATATACTGTACATAGTGAGAGAGACAGACATACAGACAGGCAGACACACAGAGAGATAGGTATGAAGGGAATGAAAGAAGATCACAAGTACCTCTATTAGCCAAGGGGCATTGGTGTGTCTATGAAACACTGAGCACCGCATATGCATATACACAGAATATAGACACACACACATACACATGCTCCTTATCTCCCAGAACCCCCTCTGGCAAAATCTCCCTAGTGTTCATAATTTGATTTCAGATCCGTGCTTCAGCATTCACTGTGCATATGTGGTGAGGAAAACGAGCAGCGGCTCTTGCTCTTTCCCGTGTTCTGTCTGTCCACATCGCTCACATTCTCCGAGCTTCGCTCCCCATATCTTTGCTCTCTCCCGATGCTGATGAGATTTAAAAAACAGGCCTATTCTTATTTTGTCTGGGAGCCGCTTGGTCCTTCCTCTTTATCTTTTTGTTTGCAGCGTACAAGGCCACGCTCTCAACCTCTCTCTTTTTTTTCAGAGGATTAGACATGCTGAGTGTTGAGGGCCTTTGCATACAAAACGGCTGAGGATAAGAAGAAAGAGACCTTAGTGTGGACTCCAGGGCAGTGATCGGATACCAAATTTAACACAAAAAAAAATCAAAGACAACAAATAGGAGGAGGTTGTTTCTGACAGCTGCTCATTGACTGAGTGCAGCTGAAGGAGACTATTGAAACCTGTAAGTGTCATTACAGACAGATAATTCACAGCTTGGAAAGTACACGTAAATTCAGCCATTCATACTCAGTTGAAACCACTGTTTTATATGATGAGCCTGCTCAAAAGATCATTCGAAATTTACACTTTCAATTGTATTGCATTTCTATTTCTGATAAATTAAGAGCTAAATACTTGAATGCGTATTTGCAGGAGCTGTTGCTTGACTCAATTTGCTCATGAGCATTCATTTTTGAATACTGAAATACATCATTTATCATAAAAACACAGGGAAAGTTCAAATACAATGCTCAAACAGCTGAGTGAGACCCATACATAAAAACTTTAATCTTGTCCAGAGTATGCCTCTACAACAATGCTGAATCATCTCAAAAAGCCTCCAGCTCTGCTGAGCTTCAGCAGATCAATCGTGGGAAAAAAAGCAGAGGCCCTGACAATATCAGAGGCGAGATATTAAGAGCCTGTACAAACAGCTTAATTTCGCCCTACATCTTCACAATGTCACCTGCGCAGGAAATGTGAAAAAAGAAAAGAAAGTTATTCCAGTTGCCAGGAGTAGTTGCCCCAAGGTGTTGAATGACTACCACCCGGTGGCCTTTACATCCTCAGTAATGAAAGCGTTTGAGAAAACAATTTAAAAATCTATTCTCTGCAAGACTGAAAACACCTCAGCTTCCCTGCTGTTTGCATGCAGGGCTTGAGAAGGTGGCCGGAGGATGGCACTTTAACCCTTTTGAAACTCAGCTACAAACAAGCAGAGGGACCACAGACACACGCAAGGCTGCCCTTGATATTCTTTTTATTACTTTTTTTTTAATCATCCTTTAACCTCATATACTGAGAGAGAATCACTCTTTCACTCTCTCTGGATGTCAAGCTGGATGTCAATCCACTGGATGCCTATAGGGCTTTTATACTATCTCCCTTCCTGTAAAGTTTATATACTGGAGGAATGACTGCAGGTGCATTTTGTTAAGATCACAGATGACACTCTGATGCTCAGTCTCCTATGGGATGAATACAGGCCTGCAGACAAGGGCTTTGTTGATTGGTGTGGGCATTGTTTTCTCCATCTTAATACCTTTAAAAAAGCAATGATGAAGCAAAAGACTTTAGGAGGACTTGACCTCCCTCTGCTGTCACTACAGTCAGAAACAATATACATTAAACCCTGGGGCTATTGTTGACACCTTTAAAGCTAACACTGAGGCTTGACTGAGCAAAGACTAATAGACAGTGACTGAATGCCACGCAGAAATATATTGCCTGAGAGGATGGACAGAATATATATTCATGATCATTAAATGAAGTGTGCATTTAAAGACTTCAGTCTAATATTTCCAGTCTCTTACAAGCAGTAATATCAGAAGGTGTTGGCTTGGTTTGCTTAGTGCTCATTTCTCATTTAATATTTGAAGTTCCTCAGTAGAGACCCCCCACTGCGTCCACACTAACTGGATTTTAAAGCTACGGGTGCCATACGTTCCAGTAAGGAAAACATGATTATTTTTCACATATTTGAAAGTCTAATTGTGTCCACACGTGGACTGTATAACTTAGCTGTATAAAAATTTTATGCCATGAGCTTAATCAGTTAATGGTTAGACTGTCAGGTACAGGACTTCATTAATGTGAGTTGGAGCGAGTGAGATGGGCTGAGTATGCAAAGCGACACAGGAAGAGCTGATGGAGCCATTACAAATTTAACATTCATTTTTTTTTTCTCTATGTGAATTAAGTTACATCTTTTCTAGCAGCAAATTTATTCAACAAAATTAGAAGTATGATAGCCACCACTCCTGCCATACTAAAACATACGCCAAAGACAAAAGGTTAAATGTCATCAACGGGAAAATGTCACTGTATTAACACACCAGCTGACTGAGAGGTTTTTTCTTGGTAGTGTTAAAACACCATGGCAATGGGTGCTTAGCACCAGGAGGAAAAAAGTGATGGACAGCAAGTCTGCATTTGGCTTAATTGGATTTTGAACAGTAGAACATCAAATTTGTGCTACACATCAAAACTGATTTTAGGCTTTTACCTTTTTAAGAAACTAATTTTAACATGTAGAGGAAAAAAATCTGAAAACTAGAGGAAGGAGCAACGGAAGGTGATCCTCAATACAAAACTTTTGACTTGTATAACAGTTCTTGAGTTCTGTTTTGTACCTGCCTCCTGATCAGAACTGACCCGAACAATCACTGTGAATTCAGAAGGTGTTCATGTTGGCTTTTCCACCAGCCTTTGGTTACCCATACCATCCTTCTCTGTGCAGAACCACGGAGACATGTATCTTCAGACAACCATCATTCCAGCTATATTTCTACGACAACCTCACTGCAAAATGTTGTGAATGGAAATTCTGTCTCCTGAAGGATTTCTCCACATGCAGCGCTACTCCTACAAAATCTGCTGTTTTCGCAGAGCGTTCCTTCAAATCAAACCTCGCTGAGTCGTACACCTGCGAACCGCTCTCTTTCTTTCTTCAGCAGGTGCAGCCGAACACCTGTAACAGCAGCATCTACAGGTTCACATCAGAAGCCAATTGAATTACCATGAATAAGTAATGGTAATTATTGAGGAACACAGCAGCTGGGGTGGCTTGAAATGTAGAGAGAAAGAGAGAGAGCATCTCTCACACTGGGAGAGTCTTTGTTTCTCCACATAGATCAGCAAAGAGTGACACACATGATACTCACTGAGTCTGTTCTCCTGATTAACATGAGATGAGACTGGGCGAGTTACTGGCTGAAATGAGACAGACAGTGTTCATATAGTCACACATGCATGATTTTGCTCACATTTTTGTCTCATATATGGCACTTATTCAAACACTACATATATTTCATCTGGACATTTAAATGCTCCTTAAATGCCAAGTTGAATTAGCTTCTTTGTCTAAATGTACAGTGCGTTTTTCATAAATCCATCTGTTTTTTTTTTTTGGTTTTTTTTTGCACAGTTTCCAATTATCACTGCTTAATGTGTCATAACAGCTTTCTATTGATTGGTACTCCAACCCCCATGCTTAAATCATTCCATTTAGCTCTGGTTTAAATAATGGCACTCCTCTATTTAATCCCCCTCTTCAGTTGCAAAAAGTCAAAATGGGGGAGATGGTAGGTGGAAAAAAAATGCTATGCTCTTCTATTTTTATCCTCATTGGTGTGCTATTTGTATAACATAATCCAATGCTATGGCCATATACTTCCCCTGTGCAGCACCTCATGTACCACTGTTTTTGTAAAGATTCTTGGCCCAGTATCTTGTGTGTCAAAGGCTTTAAAGCAGCTAAAGAGATTACGGAGCACGCTGCCTTGAGCCTCCAGTCTAAACCTCAGTCTGTATCCACCGAAAGCATTCAGACAAAGACGCTGCCGCTCTAATGATATCACAACACTAAAGGATATGATAGATCTTTATCAACACACAAAACAAAGACAGCAATGCAGCATTTGCTCTCCATGTTTTATATGTGCAGAATATCCTGAGTGAACATATTAACATCAGCATTAAAGCAAAACTGGCTTCAGTGGTAGAAAAGGCCTGCAAAGATTCAACATGTAGGATATGAAGATAAACGTGGTAATAAAGCTAATCAGCCTAATTTAGACAATCCTATAACACTGCGGTCATGTCCCCTCACTCACAATCCAATCAGCAGTGTCAGTGATATTCCATGACACTCATGGAGCAATGTATGAATGATGGAGCACCTCCCTTTGCTCCCTTGATGAGATCCATCATTCATGTGTGATCGGAGGTATCTACAGCACTATCTGTGTCTCATTATCAGATGAACGAGTGACCTGAACAAATTGACAAGCTGGTCCAAAGTCCCTGGACAATGAAATCAGATCACGATGACAAGCACATGTACCCACAGCAGAGACTTGCCCTTCCTCCCTGCAGTGGGAGATCCATTACATGCAGAACCACATGCCTCACGGGTTCTTCAGAATGATGGCCATCCGTCGTCACAAAAATGCCCATCATGTGCTGTACCAACAATGAAATTTATGGACATCTTAGAAGCAATCATAAATTTAGTGAGTATAAAAGCTTTTTCACAGCATCACTAAAATGTCCGACTGCTGCAGGGGAGTTCCACCTTGACCTTTTTATTCCCATCCCAGCCTCCAAGCTGGTGTACAGTAAGTGCTCAGCCTGTCATCTCATAGTTGTCACCGTCTGTGAGCCGGTCTGAATAGCTTAACTCCGCTCCCCTTCAAAGTGATATTCTTACCGATGATGCATTTCGCAGGTTGTGAAAACTAGTGAGAGCAACTGCTTTTTATTAGCCATTCCTGTGGGCACAATTTACAAGCCATCCAAACAGTCTCAAACAAAGAACTATAATGAGCTCATACAGAACAAATGGAAGGAGGTAATGGCTGCACGGGCTAGACAGCATACATTTAAACATCATCCCATTTAATGGGAGATGAATTGTTATTTTAATGGAATCTAGAGAGTAATGTTGTTTTTAATTGAACTGCACAGTGTAAGCAAAGGGCTGCACTGGTTAGGGTCACGAGAAGTTGTCTTGAAACAGCAGATGTTAGTTTGCTGTTAAATTCCATACTTAAGCAAACAACCATCAGGTCAAAGAAGCAAAAAAAAAGAAGCCTAATTGTGTGATCAAATCTCTTGGTATTATGAGAGCAGCTGTCCCTTACCCTTGAAGCCAAAGCAGCCACAATCTTACCTTTTCTCCACCTTTAAAAACCCATTGATCCGCTGATCATCTCCGATAATGCAATTGGAAAAAGAGATTTCCCACACAGCGAGACCATAATGCTATTATAATCACATCTTGCTCTTTGGGAGTCTTGAATGTGTCTGTGACAATGTCTCCAGGCAGAAGACTGAATAATGTGTTTAAATATTGCTGTCACATTGGCTGCAACCATATATTCTAACACTGGCACATCCTCCTTCCATAAAAACATGGCATTTATGGTGGTAATGTGTTGTCACTCTGTTTCTCAGTTGGCAAAATGGGAGTTTTTACGGCTTGCAGGGAAATCACGGTTTGTTGGCTTTGCAGGTTTGCAGTTAATTCCCAAGTGGCAGACGTGGGAAATTAGCAAATCTGATACAACCAGCTCCTGGGTTTTCATAGAAAATGGAAAATGGAAGTGTAATGGCATTAGATTCAGTGGTTACTGTTGCATGTGCTTGGTTATAATGAAATGCACTTGATTGTAATATAGTCCCTGAAAATGTGATTTATTATTTGTTGCACCTTGAACCATCCCTGCTGTAAATCAAGAAATTACTCTCCCCGTGCCTTTTAGTGCACAGAGCAAAGAAAAAGAAAGAGCTGGGATAAGTTGAGGTCAAATCTGATTGCTCATGGGATTAAACGCAGGTAATTGCTCCTCTCATTGTTGCTCATTTGGGGCTGAATGCATAAGGCGCAGACTGGGTATGGTAATAAGAAATTATATTTTCAACCCAGAGGGTGTCCATCCACACTGTTTAACAACTCCAAATTGCAATCAGACAGTCGTCAAAATCATCTTTCAGACAGCATCAAACGATCGGCCCTGTGCATCATCTGAAGCTGAGCTGGCACCCACAACAAAGTGCTTTTTTATGTTGAAAGCATACGAATGCTTTGTCACTCTGATTGTTTCCCTGGCTGTGTTTTTATTCTCACCTCTCAGCTCCCCAGAATGCAAATCACTCAGGACTTTCAAGACTGATTTGTTTACTGTGAATAAGTAAAGGACAACATCTGCAAAATAGGATCATTATAATCTCGGTGCCTCTTCGGTATCCAAGGTTCCTTTTGCATTTATGATATTTCAAAGAGCATCAGCTGTTTTTCTAGTCAGCAATGCTAATCAAAATTGTTTGCATTTGTTTATACTGCCAATCATCTGTCAAGATCATCTGTATTATCATTTATTTATAAAGTGCATCTGCCAGTTTGACTTAATGACATTTTATCTAAACTCTGTAAAGAAGCACCAAAAATACTGTTGACACGTGCTGTTTGATCGATTCGTTTTCATCTTCACAATATCTCGGCAAAGGTGCTGTAGATAGCGCTAACAAGCCTCTTGTCTTTGCATGTGATGAATTCAAAATAAAGCAGTAACTCTTTAATAAAATTAAACCAGGGGAGAGTAACTGCAATGTGCAAACAGTATTGGACATTGATTGGCAGATAGCACCTCACCCCGCTCTTACACTGAAACTGATGAAAGTGTGATTTGTTTGGATGACATACAGCTTGTTGAACTGAATATCTCAACAGAATTAAATCTGACAGTTGCATTCCCGTAAGACTGGAGAAATGGGCTAATTTAATCACACCCTGTTGTCAACAGCACCATTCCAAAACTAAGTGATTGATCCTGAGAAAATTTAGAAAAGTAATTAATTTTTCTCAAAGATTGCAGCTAAATTAGGATTCCTGGTCGACACCTATCCAGCCAAAAACTTTGTGTCTGTTTCCTTCCAGAATAAAATGTGGTTTTTACTGTCTTTATGCTATTTTACTCCGACAAAGTACAGTTATGAGATTATGTGTGACTGAGAAAGGCTATAATTGAGGCCGCGATGGCTGAGTGTGAAACCAAGTCAGACTCGAAAATGACTTCCAGAGGCTTTTGTGCTCATGGGAATGCGGCCATACACGCAAAAAAAGAGCTCCCATTGTCTGTTGACTGCTGGACAGGAAATTAGGCTGGGCATCAAAATCTGCATGTTAGGGTGTTAATTGTGTCTCCCAACACTCAGAATAAAAAGTGATTTTCTGAGGATTAGTAGCCTTGTTACAGATCATATATCCATCCTGTCATTACATGAGGATTGGCAAGTGTGGCAGGGTTCCCAGCCTGCTCTGAACATGACAGGGTTGTCCAGGCACCAAGCCAGCAGAGTAATATTGTTTGGTATGGGGACATGGGGAGGGCATGTCTTACCTGTAACATTCGCTTTAATTTAATCGCCGCCCTGAATTTCATCGGACAAACTGGTTTTTATTAGTATTGTTGCGCTTGTTCTCACACTTTATGGAGTGGATAAGTCAAAATGAAGTTGCTAAGTTGCCAAGACGTTCCCCAGAGGTGTGTGTGTGCTGCTCTCCTCTCGTATCTGTGCAATCTGTTAATTTCTCTGCGAGACTGAATGTTGGAGCTTTTGTTGGCTCTCGTGTTGAATATGTGCGTGCACTTAGAAGTCTTACCGCAGGCATATGCAGTGGTCAGTTTTGGGCAGCGTCGTATTATTTTTGATTCATTCTGATGCATCTAACAGTTCTTTGTGTATCAGTTTGGCTGCGCTACTTCACAGCAACAAGGACTAGTGTGTGAATGGGGGTGGGTCCCAACACCCACACATGTAGTATTTGCGAGTCAAGTGTCTACTTGTGTGACCTGTTTCTGATAATTGCCACAGTGCCGAAGTGAAACTGAAAGTTTACTCATGCAAATACAAACACTGTGCTGTGCCAGGTAATCCCTGGCTCAGAGATTCTTTTTTTAAACCAAATTTCAAATATGTGAAGTAGTTTTTGAAATATCCTGCTACTATCAAACTTTATCACCTCGCTGGCAGAGGTGATAAAATGTGCCCTAAATCTAATATTGGAGTCTTCCTAACAAAAAGAACAGTGGCCTCTTCATATCCTGCAGAGCAACCTGCTTGTGAGCCATAAATCAATCGATCAATCCATCCATGTGTTGACAGTGTCCGAAGCTTTGTAGAGGTGATTGGTCTTGTTAGCGATAGTTACTGTATTAATTGTTCAAAGGTAATGTGGCTCATGCATGGTAAACAACCTGAGGCACTGTTAGTTCTGTTCAGCTGATAGCATAGGTGCCTGTTTGAGGGTGTCTCTGTCATGCTTGCACACACACACACCAGTACTTCTATACTTGACCCTCACTGACATAATGCAGTCCTTAGCCCGTTACCCTAACCTTAATATAACAACTAAATGCTTGACCCTAACCTAATTGTAACCTGATCCTTAAAAACAACCTAACCTCTGTTAACAGCTCTTTGAAGTTGTGAGGACCAGCAAAATTATCCTCGCTTTCCAAAAATGTCTTCCTGTCTTCACTATGTAGCAAGTACAAAATACACACACACACACACACATACGTCCCTTAAAGCAGGGCCACGGTTAAACCGAGACACCGTCCTAACTTGACTGATTGGCTGTTTTAATTTCAAACATTCTGCTTTGTAATGACGGTGGGGAATAAACGCAGGCCTGCTAAATCACAGGCAATAATAGCCTGGGTTTCATGAGTGTGTGCACATGTTGCCTCGAGTGTTTTGTGTGTTTGCATCATTTGTAAGCATTTGTTTATTTGCGTGCGTGTGTGTGTGTGTGTGTCCAAGCATTATAAAGGGAAGAGAACCGTCCTCCTCTCCAGAGAGCCTCAGACTGACATCAAAGCCATGCAAATAGAATCGGTGTGGTGTGTTTGGTATTGATTTGGCCCCTCACCGAGGAAAAGATTTGTGTGTTTCATGGTGTGTGTATGTGCGTTTGTAAGCTGTATTCCCACTTCCCTCTCTTTTGCAGGGTGTTAAGGTGAGTGTGTGCGTGAACGCATGTGCCGCTCAACACCAGAGCCCGAGCTAACTTAATGATGTTTAAAGGTCATGCAAGCTTTAGCAAGCGCAGTGCAGACACTCCAGAGATTGTGCGCTGCCCACCGCAGACACACAGCATGTCGTCCCTCTTCATGTTTCAGTTTTTTCAACCAAGGCAAACAACTAGATAATAGTTGTAATCTCTGAAAAGATTTTTGGATGCTGCAGAAACGTATAAACAAGCTCTGTCATCAGCTGTTTTCCTTTGCTGGTCACCGGTGAAATAAATAAAACGGAAACTTCACCAAAATGTCAAAAACAAGCCCAAAAAATATGTCTAATTAAAACAAAAGTAACATTTTGATGCAGTCTGAGTAAATGATCAGGTGATTTCCAAGGTTTCTGTTGCTCAAACACTCCGTCGCTGCATATTTGATTAGAGCTCCCACTGATGCGGAAATATTTATACACAGATCGCTTGTACATTTTTGATATTGATTGAAGTGGGTGAAAAGATTTTCTCCTTGCCAAAGAATGAGAGCGAGGATGAGAGAACGAGGTGCTAACTTTGTTAGCGTCACAGGGTTGTTCAGTGGCGTGCAGAGGAAACAATGAGCGGGTGTGATGATTTTATTTTTTCGCAGCCTCTAACTATGTAGGCGGGAGAGGCTAAGGTGAGCAGCCTGGTGTGTGTGAGGGTGGGGTGGGGGGTGGGGGGGGGTTTGCTTGGATGGATGAAAGCTCAGGAGACCTCAGCAGCTTGAGTTCAGGGAATCTCATCTATTTTGGACATTATTTATTTCTGAATTGCTCGATAAAGAGAAAAAAAAGACACCTATGTTCCGGTACAGTCTCTGAAGTTTATTCTCTTCTGCATTTGTGATGTTGAATTTACTGTATAACTTGCCTGTAACAGTCAGTCCAAAGATAATTTTCCTTTAAAATATTGAACTGAGCCAGTAACTTCAATACATTTAGCTATAAGTGTAACATGAAACTTAAATAATTTCTACTGTAAATACTTGCCTGCACCACACTGCTCTAATAATAAGCTTCCTCAATAGCTCTGGACAACTTTTTAAAATTTGATCAATTTGACCTTTTGGAGAATTCAAACACCATTTCGACACAGATTAGCAGCAAGGCGGGGCTATTAAACGTGTTATCAGCACTAGCACAGGTTGAGAACATCCTGTGCATATCCAGTGAGGTAGGAAATAATTATTCCTGATAGGATTTATCTTCAATTTCCTCATTTCCTGCTCTGTCTGACTGGAGGGGGGTGAAAAGAAACCTGGCATGACATTTGATCCTAAAATTGAGATGACAAAAAGTGTCATCGCCGTCCACACACACCAGCACGCATGCTTGTTCTGTGGAAATATCAAAGTGGCGCTCACTGTGCAGTGTTGTTGGGGGTACATTAAGATAAGACATACCTTTATTCGTCCCACGTTGGGGAAATTTACATTGCACAGCAGCAAGGGGATAGTAGTTAAATAGTAATAAACAGTATAAACAGAAGGTTAAAGGTATTAACAATTAGCAATCACAGGCTAAGAAAAAGTATTTTCAAAATTACAATTTACAAATTTACAAATGTGCATGAGAATATGAAATATGTGATCAGTATATACACAATGAGACCAGATGGAATTAAATATGAAATTAAATATGAAGAATTCAATATTAAACATGAAATATTACACATTGATTTAATGAAATATTGCACAGTGAAAAATATTGCACAGTGAATGGAGTATACAATAAAGAATAAATAATAAATTACACAGAAAAAACACTGAAATAAAAATTGGCTGTTGCACAGATGTAATGCATCTATGTAAGATAAGATAAGATAGCTTTTATTGATCCCACTCAGGGGAAAATCATTTGTTAGCAGGAAGTGGACATATGGGTACACATGGCCGCTGTGAGCCCACAGTCTTAAGAGGATGTGGCGTGGTATTTGAAGCAGATCTGTGCAGGATCCCTGAAGCCAGTGAAAAGCAGACATAAGGCCATGTGAATGACTCATGGTTCTTCACAGCACCAGAGGGGCTGCTAGTGGAGAGTTAAGTGTCCTTAAAGGAACATATTGCGTTTTCTTTGCCTGTTGGTCTACTCACCTGTTACAGGATCAGTTCACCAGAATCACAGGGGGGCTGATGTAAATTGTATTTGTGAGTTTTAAAGAAATTTACATTAAAAAGATAACTTACCTCTCTAGAAACAGTACTCTTGTGACTCTAATAATTCATCACATCTCACTGTCAACAGTTTTCATTTATTCAATAAAAAATAGGTCTAATAAAAAAACAAACTGTTCACAACAACGTCTGTGTATCAGCTACAAGTTAAAGATTGCAGTTTTAGTTTGGTCATTTATATAGATTTATATAGATTTAGGTGAACTTGCCTTTTACACGGTGAATGCCTGTGACTATGAATTGCCAATATTGTTCACAGTCGAGAGGCTGACATGTATCATCAATTATGATAAGAGTTATATTTGGAATAATTACAGGTAATTTAATTATCTATGACTGTGCAGTGACTTTCTCTCTCATATTCAGCAGTTTACGTTCTATAAAATACACAGAAACTGTCCGATCATATTTCATGTGAATTTCACCTCCCACGCAAAAACTGCCACACTTGGCCACATATCATTTTTATAACTTGCCATTTACCGTCAGGAGGTGCTGCAAATTTAATTTTCAGTTCTGAGATTATGCTGACAATCACTCAACATAGTATATAGTACAGTCTTTTTAAGGTGGACCAGGGCAATTGCCTGCACTGCGGACCATGTCTAAGCAAGTCCCTGGCAGTCTGTTCTTTTCCTTTAGAGCAGTGAGCTAATGTCAGCTGATGTGTGAACAGTCAACAAGCCCAATAAATGATCAAAGTTGAAAGCAGCACTAATCAATATTTGTATATGAACAATAAATCAAATGACTGTGTAACGAGAGAGGGGAATTAGCGAGACAATTATCACTTAACTCTGACGTTCCCCTCAGCTCGCCTCGGTTCGCTGTTATGGATTTATGACCTGCGACTTTACTGTTTTGGCTCACTCTCTGCGCTCTTGTCAACCTTGTTTCCAGCAGCAGCGTGGAGTCCAGCGAAAAGCTCTGTTAAACCCCCACTGCATGGCACCTGCCCAGCACCACACGGCAAAACAAAGTGGTGAACATAGTGGAGTATTCAGCTGCTAAAGAGGCAGATATTTATGAGGAGGTGATTGACAGAAACATTCCTCTTGGCCAATGCATTTTAATGTTGCCCTGCATCTGTTGAACGTGTACTGTAAGTAAACAATGTAATAAGGGTACAGTCTAGCAAATCTGTTATGTGCAGCTTGTTGTGAAGTTCGATCCCAGTTGGACAAAAAAAAACTGATGCTTTAAAGTCAACTGAGAATGAACTTTCACAGATGTGAGCCAGGTGTGATTTCAGACTCTGAATTGTTCCAGCGCTATAATATATCATCAACAAACTGTTTCAATTATAAAAAGTTGTGAGAACCTTCAAAATGTGTGCTGGATTAACAGCTGAATACTATTTTACTATTTGAATGATGTACTGTAGGTGGTCCAGGTAGTGTTTAACTACCTCATACACTGTTGGGAAATTGAATCAATTCATCTTTTTTATGAGCAGACCACATCCTTTGTGTCTAAAGTCTTTATTGCAAGGTAACCCCTGCTATCAGATAGGTGTATTTGAAAAACACAATTATTCTCTATGAAATGAAAATTAAATATCACAAAATTGAACTACTCCCATAAAGTAGCAATGGCTCCTGAATTTACTTGAGTATTGAACTGAGTGTTGTTTGTACTTTCCACCCTTGGCCGTCAGCAGCAGGGAAGATGTTTATTACTTACCCCACAGTTGTGTTTTTATGAGCAAAGTCAGACTTGTTCAAAGCTTTGCACTGATCTACAAGATATACTGGAAAGACTTCAGGAACAAACATTTTTAGAGAACAGTTGCAGAAAATCTTTGTGTCAATGCCGGTACAGTCTGAAGTAATTCCATGTTTGTTGTTGGATAATGCTGCCTAATTAGTGCTTGTCAGACACAGAAACTGTGCTAACTCATTAAGTTGATGTGATGTTATGATGATTTAAAAATACAAAAGCAGCAAATACTAAAATCATCTGAAGCAAATGCAATCCCCCAACTTGGTGCCAAGTCTTCAAAGTTTACCAGCAATCTCCACAATCTGATTTCTAATTGATCCATCGATCCAGTTGATCCAGGCTCACAGCCTGTCACAGCTTACAATAAGAGAACACACTGACCCAGCTATAGCATTAAAATGAAGATCATGTTAAGTCTATTTGTGCTATCATTGCGACATGCAGAGCACTTTGTCATTTCTTTGTTTACGTCCAGCCTTCAGGTTTTGAGTCTTGCCTCGAGATGAATTGTGAGAAAGTGAGATGGGAATAAGAAAAATCCAACAGGGAGCAAATATGACCACAGCTGGCGACAGACAGGAAATGATTTATGTTGCTTGTAGCTGGCGTTGAAGAAGAATCATGACAATCTGATCTATCAGCAATCACTGTGGGAAAATTGCGTGGAAATGAGACTATTAATGGCAGTTTCTGTAATGCATGTAAATGGCTTAATGAAATTATTCTGATAATCATAATCAGCGTGGTTGTTGGGATGCCTATTCTCTCTCTCTCTCTCTCTCTCTCTCTCTGGAGAGGTTAATACACAGCCTCTATCAGACACACACACAAGCACACACACCACATCTTTTTGGACGCTCAGCAGGGGCCATACATCACTGGATTGCACAGCTGTCCTCTGCCGCACCAGTAAATTGATGCTAATGCAATTAGCTCTGTTGCCTTCATCTCAACTCCACTCCGAATCTACCGAGAGTGAGAGGAGGTGTGTGTGTGTATATGTGAAGAGATCTAGAGGAAAAGAACAGACCTCCGGATCTAATTAGGGGAAAGGCGTTAGCGGGAAATGGGTTCGGAACACAGTCAAACTACCCATATTTTAGGAGCGAGCCATACATTTTCACAGGCATGAATATTGCAAGAGGGAGATCCATCCTGGCAGCAATAATCAAAGTAGTCTGGAGTCTAAGAGCTGTGTAAATACCATCAGGTGAATATATGGTGACAATGAGTCACTCACCAAATATTACATGGAGGATTAGCATGTGAGTGTGTATTTTAGGCTCATTAGCAGCTTTCATGCCCTGCAGCATTACACCATTCCCAGCCTCAAAACATGAATTATGAAAAGCACATGTATGGAAACGATGCTTTATTATGACTGTCTTGCAGATGAAAACAAGCCTATTCATCATTGTTGCCGATACAGAAAATGTGAATGTGAACATGTCAGAGGGCTGAGAGAGACTGTCGGGGGCACACAATGACTGAAAGCAATGGCTTTGTGTTTGCAGAACAGAAAAAGTGAGAGTGAGATATATGTCAGTGACACTGATGTGAAAGAAGACTGTCTGAATGCAATGAAACAGTTGTGTTTGCAAAGCATGAGCTAAAGGTTAGAACTGCAATTCTGCCAAAGGCCAGATTTTATGAGCTGAAATTTGCCTGCAGTTTGATGCACCATCCACCACCGAGCAGAATGAAACTTTATGATAATGTTATCGAACACTGTGTGATAAAAAACAGATGAGGAACGTGTTTGCGGCTCCGCTGTACATTTCAGTCAATGCTGCAGCTTTTCTGTCCCCGCTGGTATCACAGCGGTCCAATGATGCAGCATGATATGATCTGAAGTTAGCCCAATTCAATTAAATGCAGTATTATGGGCCAGTAATGCTCAACCAGGAAACCACTCATAAATTAAACAACCTAATTCATCTCCTCTTTTCCACACACTAAATTTAATTTATTCCAAACATTCTCAACAGTGACAGCCAGAGCCACTGAACAGTAAAGAAATGGCAGTTCAGTCATCCAAAATATTAGGCATCTTGGCTGCTTGTGATGGATTTTTTTTTTTTTACACTTAGTAATTAAATTTCTAACAGAACTTCTCCCCAAAAACACATCAGTTTTGTTTGGTAGCGAGCGCTAAAGGTGTCTTATCACTGCGCCACCTTCTCTCGTTTGCCTCCTGTTCAGCTAAAAAAAAAATTAAAAAATAATCCTTCTTGCAGACACATGAACACCCATGCGAAACTACCCCCAACCCTTATCTCTGAGAATTGCCACTGCCAAAAAAAAAAAGCAGAAATCTATTTGAAACGTGGATTTAAGAAAAATAAATAACACCTGTCATCTTCGCAGACTCCCTCCCCCTCCTTCAGAAAGTGGGGCATCTGTTGAGGTGATGTCTTTATAGCGGAGCTGCGTGTCTGATTAAAACGGATGGCACTCTGTCAGGCGCTCCCTGTGTCCTGAGCAAGTTTTTAATTAGTTTACGATAAGAGACCTTTTCCTTCGTTCCCTCCGGTTGCCGAGCGAGATCAACAGCAACAAAAAGAACGAGGCGAGCGCGTTTGGGAGGATGCCCGGCTTTCTTCGAGAAGAGTTTTCAAGGTGTAAAGAGAAAAAAAAAAAGAAGTAAATCCCAGCTGTAGGCTGTGATAAATCCATTATGTTGCTGCTGTGAGCGGTGGACAGTCACGGGCAGGTTTCATCACTTCATCTCCCTGTCTTCACCTGTTATCAAGAGACACTAATCCTGACAACAGATGTACCGTCTCATTTACACGCTGCCATTCATATGGAATATCAGGGCCAACTAACAAGTATGATAAGCTTATGACTGTGATACACTGTAATAGCAAGGTGTTTGAGCATGCTTCTATGTGTGTGTGTATGTGTGTGTGTGTGTGTGTGTGTGGGGGGTTATTGATCAGTAGACTGTGTGGTACCATATGTGTGTACGCAGGTGCATTTATTCCCATCTGTGTCCTTTTGATAACAGTAATCCACGAGAATGTAAAGTCTGAAGAAGTTAAGAGTGCTGCTCTCAAATATCAGTCCTCCACATATTCCACAGAGACATGATATCGATCAGTTTAATGTGAGCATTTAATATTGCTGACGCCAACACACACATGGTGAACGCAACCTACTTAATTTTGCATTGGCTGATTTTGACTACCGATAAATAAAATTATTACCCTTTGCTAATCCCTGTGAACCTTACTGTTGCAGATTTGTAGTGATAGATTTGCTGAACAACAAACACATTGTTAATGTTAAATTGTTCTTGGGTTTGGAAAGGCAATAAAAAAGGACACTTCTCAATCTCTTTAAAAATGAAGTGTCACTCTTACACACCTTGCACATCACATTTGCTGAGGCATACATAGCCACCAGTTCTTCAGACATCAAAAAAAAAAGAAAAAAACACACAGCTCGAGGTGGTAAAATTAACACATACATGCCCACAACTAGTTATCATAATCAAGGGTTGAAGCTGGAGGAGCTCAATCAGGGTATTCATTTGCAAGATAACGTTATTAGGCGTTGATTTTGTTTAACGTTTACATTTGGAACTCCATGTCCAATGATGCTGGCTGGATATGAACTAACCCATGTTCACAATGAATACATTTTGTGTACAGAGAGAAGCAGGCAATGATCAATGGGGACAGGGGTCTGTGGACAGTTTGAGTAGTTTTGGAAATAGTTGTTGTGTAAAATCCAATAATTGGAATCATTGAGAACTGAATATTGATTGTTGATTATGATGATTGATGATTTGTATCCCACACTAATACACCAAATTAACAACAACAACAAAACATGCATAGAGCATATTTATGACATATTTATAGGGGTATATGATTTGGTTTCAGTGTTTCTGGTCTCGTATGTATGGGCGACTGTTTAGTTTATAGTCTATCCACCATTTTCATAATGGTGTGTGAGAGCTGCTGCGGACATTTACAGTTTACCCACCTGTTTTCACCCCTACTGTCCTGCTTGCTACGATTGGACAATCACAGTTTGGATGAGGGGGTGTAATGACCCGTCAATTCAAAGCCACAAAATCAGACATAGATGGCAAATGGCTGCATTTATAAAGTACTTTTATCCAAGGTTCTTTTAAACCTTCCCACCCATTCACACACCGATGGCAGCAAGCTACCATGCAAGGTGCTTGCTTAACCACCAGGAGCAATTTGGGGTTCAATATCTTACCCAAGGACACTTTTCACACATGGACAGGAGCAGCTGCTGGACCTCAGGATATCAACATGGATGGTATATCAGAATAAAATCAGTTAGAGATTTGGGCCTCCTCCTGAGTTTCCACATTACAGGATTGTAACAATAATCACTCTAACTATACAGGAAGAGTAAATCTAGACTATAAGATACATTAGACAGTAAAGATGAGAATGTAATAGCTCACAACAATTGGGAGAGGACTGAACTGACGGACAGACAAAACGGGAGGATCTGGCGCTGACAGTTCCACAACTCAGCAAACAGGGCCTGAGAGCACAAAGTATAGCCTATAAAGTCGACTCAGCAGGTGCAAGTAACGTCTCTGTTATTGCTTACAGACTACAGATTGCATTCACACATGTAAATTGCTGCAGCTTATCTCTGAGAGAAGTATAAACTCTTGAAGGAAATTTATACCACTGTAATGAGCCCATGTTTGTCTTTCAGCTGACTTTTAAATTCACACCAAAGAAAATCTCTATATACTCCATTCTGTGTGAGGCCAGCTGTGGGAAGAGCATGAATAATTGACTTACTCTGATGTTTTGTGGCCTCTGCTTGATTAGGATTTATGAATGTAATGGTGATGAAATATCTCTGTGACCTATAAGGAGTATTTCAGATACATACAATTCCCAGAGAGAGAGTCAATAACACAAAGCAAATACAGTTTTATTATGTGCATGGTGCCAAAACGAGGGCGGGTGTCTATCATTTTTGAAATTAGCATTTAAGGAAGTGCCGTGCGCATCTGATTATTGATTCCCAAATGCACGTGTTCAGTTAATTAAGAAATATATGCAAATTGGCTTTTGGCAGGCGCGCGCTGCTCCGCAGCTTGGAACAGTCAGTCTTCTTGTGTCACAGGTAAGGAGATGCATTGGAAGGATTACCAGACAGACACCCTGGGGGAGAGATACGGCGTTCGCAGCGGCCTGCCAATAGCTGTAAATACTCTCACTCTGCCAGAACGTCACAGTTGTCTCCTGTTCCACAGACAAATGGCTCGAACAAATGAATGCCTCATGCAACATTTATCCCCCACTTGCCCCTCCTCATTTTGACCCCAAATCTATCAGCTCAAAAGCTTTAACCGTAACTCACAAATCATATATTTTCCTCTGCATACTGTTCAGTCCACCTTATTCATTTGTAATATTTCACCCTCCAGTGATCCTGCAGAGTGATCTGACTTACTGGGGCCGGTTAGATTGACTAATTAAAGAGTACAGTATGTGCCTTCATGTGCTCACAGATAACTCTGTGGGGCTTTCACATCTCTTGGGCTTCGTCAGCACATGGAGTTTGCAGTTGTTATGTGTAAGGCTCAGAAAAAGCCAGTAAATGAGTTAAAAAAAAAAAATTCTCCACTAAAATTCAAAGCCACAAAATCAGACATAGATGGCAAATGGCTGCATTTATAAAGTACTTTTATCCAAGGTTCTTTTAAACCTTCCCACCCATTCACACACCGATGGCAGCAAGCTACCATGCAAGGTGCTTGCTTAACCACCAGGAGCAATTTACTGGGGCCGGTTAGATTAAATGAGTAAATGAGTTAAAAAAAAAAAAGCCAATTGACTACTTCCAAAGTCAGAAATGTTAATCAACAGGTGTGTTAAGTGAAATAAAGTTGACTATCCTCCAGTCATCAGTCAATCACATCATTGTGTTGCTGATTTCATAATTTGTAATTGGTCATACTTTTACAATGATGTGTAATGGTGCATTACCTAAAAGTGAAAACAAAACAGTAGCAATACTTCTTAAACACAGATCCTTAGTGCAAAGAAGTTGACATTTACATCAATGTACTCAAGAAAAATCCATTATGGTAAATTCTGCAAATACATAGCGGCTTCAAATGAGACTTGGCTTGTTTACCCTGATCACAGGCACATGGGTTCAAATCCCTGTGAGCCCCTTCTTTGTCTTTCATGACCGTATCTCTCTCAAAAGGCAATAAAGTGACCGAGGTGGAGTTGACTGCCCGTTCTCTTTATTGTTATTTCCCCTGGTTTCCTCGTCCTTGTATTGCCGTCTTCCAATGGCAATGATTTCAGTTGATTTCAAACTAAATGCACAGTGTCTTTTATTGGCGTCTGGGGTGTGTGGTGATTGCAGCGTTAAATGGCTGTTAAACCAGCCATTGTACCGGTGCCGTCTGGAGATCTCCAGATAGACAGGTGCTCACAGAATACCCCGAACATCAGCAGCCACTAGCTTATCTGTTCTCTAATTAGGAAAGCAAATGCATTCAGAGTTTTCTAGGGGCTCTATTCAGAGCTGGGAATTAGTTGTCAGTGCAGCACTCTAGAAACCGAGGAAACAATACATATCAATAAGCCCTACTTGGTCTGATTATCAATAGAGATGCTATAATATGGTTCCTGTTCTCTCTCGGATGCTCTGTCTTACTTACAGCCAGTGACAGGGGAGTAAAGATTTCTAATGTGTGACACCTCAAGCTGGAAGCTGTTGATAAACCATGCAGGGTAAAAAAAAAAAAAAAAAAAGCCAACTGTTGCAGTAAGTGCATCATTTGTCAGGCATAATGATGTAAACTCTCTGGTATCTGGGTCATTATTTGTTGATAGCACTTTGTGAAAATCCAGAAGATTCCTGAAACGGGATTATTTTAGTTGATGAGTGTGGCGTCCTGAAATGCACTTGGTGGAGTATTTATTTGTGCCTAGTAAAGTTAGACATGAGCAAACTGATGCATTTCTTTAAAAAAAACATGCATTCATTAAGCTGTGTATGAATTGCCAGGTATGTTAAATTTTACATGGTTCTTCATTTGCGAATCAGCCCCACAATTTTGATCTGCATGTGTTTGTGAGAATACTGACAATATTCGTTAAAGCCAACGTCACTCATCTGGCCAAATCTGCACTGTGTTGCTCTTCTCCACTAACTTCCTCCTCCAGATGAACCCTTCTGTTTATCTCCACCTCTGTGCTGAGTCACTGGGGAATATGAAGTTATCACGCTGTGTATGCATTGCTGTAAGCTTAAGGACCCATTCCCACTGGGGCATAAAATCCCACCGTGAAATCCCAGCACACTCCTCATCCCTTGAAGAAGCACTTTGTGTGTATTTGGTCAGGGTCATCTGGAAACTCAGGGCAAAACATAACCGTTTCTTCTTAAAAGCCATCTGGCAGATGCACAACATTCGGCAGCAGACCTCAGTAATATTTCATGCTACCTGGACAGCAGCAGCATCACTTGATTTGGGCTCAGAATAGATCGTGAATCAGGAGGCCCAGATGTGCGTGCCATTTTTCACAGTTGGTAATAGTCATGTAATGTTCAAATCTCAAAGTACCCCCTGGTAAAATGTGAATAATTTTGACAGACGTCTGTAATGATGGCTATCATGAAATATCTATTACTTACCTCATGTTACGAGGTGGGGTTTTCGAAGTTAATGAAGCCCAGTGGGAATATGCCAGCGGGGCCGATGTGCATCATATGTGGATCATCATGGCAGTAATTGTAATTTGAGCCCGTAGATTGAATGAGAAAGCACAGGTACAGCCTCTTGCAGACATGCATGGTTTAATTGTTGGGAATGAGCTGATTTGCAGTGGTTTTGGTCCTTGTCTTCACTGTGTGGTAATAATAATATGCCAAATTCTATTCCCTTTATCAGACCTTTGATCTTTGGGAGTGGCTGTGCCTTCAACAACACTGCACAGATGAATTACATGTGACAGAGCCTTAAGACAGTAGAACGGAAATTTGTTCTTGTGCTCCTTATTTCCTGTCCTCCTCAACATACTTCCTGCTCTGCCATTGCTACTATTGATCCCTCCTCGCTGAAAAGAGACATTGTTAAGACACTCCTTGGAATAATTTGAGGAAACAAGTGCGTCCACTGACTTAACCAGTGTGTGTGTGCATATTGGAAGGACAGCGAGCAACTGACACTATCCTGGCCCCTTGCTGGAGTGTTCTCAAGAATGCAGAGTGAGCGGATACAGGTTTGCAGACACTCTCAAGATCAATAAATCTTTGTCTTCATTACTTATTTTATCATAAGATATGTTAGAGCCTCACATGCTTCGAACAAAGCGTCAGCTAATGTAAGTTATTAGTGGATGAACTACGGTAACTTACCCTTATAGCTCATGAAGCTGTTACCCCAGTAAAGAAAGAGATATGCAACACTTCTTTCTTCATTTCTTCTTCACTGCACTTCTTCTTGTACATGTGTCAGGTTGCTGAGCTGTCGTTAAATTAACTATAAAAAGATCACATGACATGGAAGCAAAGGTGAGTTCTCAAGGCAGAATGGAGGATCCTGTACAGTCTATAGTCACTACCTCTAAACTCGAAATCTGTGAGGGAGGGAGTCACGTTCATTGACAAAGAGATGAAGATCCCCTCAAACGTTAGGTGCAATCAGAGGAGGGAGAAGGAAAGCAATACATCTGGTGAATGGATGGCACACAAGTAGCAGCTTAAGCATGATAGATCTATGGTTCAGGTTTACACAATCCCAGGCTCAATCTCTGACTGTGTGGGTGGCGCATAAGTACTGTGAGGACAGAATTCTTGTCCATTACCTCCAAATCTGGGTTCACTTTTTAAAGGTAATACCCGTGGTGAACAGGTGACTTACAAGTGACTGGTTAAAGACGGCAGATCCATGGCCCAAGGTTACTGGGGCAAGTTGCCAGTGAAAAATGAAAACACTTCTGACTCAAACATATCAGGTGAAATTCCCACCTATCAAAGCAGGGGCTCAGGTTCACTTCCAGACAGCAGTGCCTCTTGTGCACAAGTGATGCTAAGCCATCTAGAGTCCCATCCCAGGGTCTGTTTCAAAATGAGATACCTCTGAGTTTTGGACGGCAGGCAAGTGCTGCAGAAACAACATTCGAGCCCACCACTGCAATATCTGGGGTTCAATTCCTGAAAGCAATATCTCTGTGAAGAGGTGGTACACAAGTGGCTAGTTAGAGATGACACATCCACAGCCTGGGATTCCCATAGGAAATTTCCCTCTGAAGATGAAATACTTCAGACTAAAAAGAAATAGCTGAAATCCCCTACCCACCAAAGCAGATACCCAAGTTCAAATCAAGACAGCAGTACTGGGTACTGTCAATATTCTCCCCTAGAACGTTTTTGCCCCAGGCCAGGCTAAACAAGAACCACTGACAAATGTCATGGAAGAGAAATTTAAGTGCCTTATTTGCCAAAAAAAACCCAAACAACTTTTTTGAACATACTTATTACCCAAGGTCTGGAAAGGATGAAGCTAATTGCAGCATGCCATGGGTAGAAAGCAGAGAGAAACCCTAGATGGAGAGTTTCCAGGCTATCACAAGACTGATACACACAGACAATTACTTTCATGTAAACCTACGGGGAAAGTCTTTATGCCCTCTGACGTACATGCTTTTGAAAGGCAGAAGGGAAGAGCAAACTCCTTTTGGAAGGATCCTAGAGGGTGTGTCCCAGAACCCACACTTGCTGTCTTAAGCATTTAAGTCCATGTTTAAACTAAAACTGAAGTGTTTCACTGTCTGCTGCTCCAGCCCAGTTGTTGGCAGTCATGTGCCCAGAGGCTGGCTTTATGGCTGACAATAATCAACAGATATGAAGGGGTTAAAGGTTAGAGAGGTTAACGTTTATGACATATTGGATTCAATATTATATCATTTTATCAAAGATTTGAGTTATAGGCTTCATACTTAATTTTTTTATAGGACAGAATCCATTGAAAATAACATCATGTTATGTCTCTTTTATATACAGAAGACCTCTGTACTTCTAGATAACTCATTTAATGCCATCTGATTGTAACTGTAACACTGCATAGTTGACCCTATAGAGCTGTTCCCACAAATAATCTAAGCTGTACTGTGCCATGTACAGTTAGTGATGGCGTGGATTTATACGATTCAGCTTATAACTCTTTAACCATCAAACATACTATGGAAGCAAAATTCCCCTTTTTGCCTGGATTTCTTCCAGTCTTCCACATTTGCAATGTAGATGACATGTTGGAATGAGTCTGAATATGTATCATATGTATATTATTGTATGGGTGAGAGAGATAGATATAGCTTATTTTACAGCTAAGAGGATGGATAGTGTGCACATCTAATCTGTAGGGCACAGGTGGAGAGTCCTTTTCTTCAAGAATTTCCCAGGTTTAGGACAAATAAAGTCCATCTATCTATCTATCTATCTATCTATCTATCTATCTATCTATCATCAGTTGTTGCCTGATCAAGACAATGAAAGTTCAAATGTTTGGGAATTTGCAGTACTCAGTAATTGGACTACCTCTTCTTTTATTTGCCATCTGCTCTAAGCAATCCTGCCAAATTTGATGGCATTTCACCTAGAGATGGTTCTAAAACAAAATGTCCAGAGGTTCCCAGACAGGATTTGCTGTATGTATTATTCAAAAAAGGATGACTGCCCTTGGCCAAACAGCATACATGTCATGGTCTACCGCTGTGTGCATTTGGTAGCAGATCTTCATAAAATTTCGAGAACATTCCAAACATCACGACTGTTTGAAGGATTGTGCTGCTGTGAAAGAGGTATGTATGTGCTCTCTGAGTGATTTCTAGTTATTGTTAAGTTTTAAAGCCGCACTTGAAGCACAAACAAGACACTCCCCTCACTCTATTTATCAAGGCCTTAGAATATAATAGCTTTGTGAAGTTTGCCTGCGCAGTAATGGCCACTGTAACCTGAAGACAACTCGCCTGTGTAGGGGACATCATCTTTATGATCATATTTTCAAAGGACTGCTGCATGTTATGCTCGGCTTCTTAAATCTTTCCGCCAATATGCTCAGCGTCGTAAAGAGGTGTGCCTCCCCACTGCCATGTCATAAAAAACACGAAGACTTTACTTTTATGCACTGAAAGGAGACAATTATTGGGTTAGAGAGGAGGAAGGATGATATAACCACAGCAGATTACAGGCGCTCTTTGAGTGTAAAGACAGGAAATCTATACAGCAGTGTCATGTGGCCAAGCCAAAACAACAAATCTCCTATTATAACCTCACTCTCAGATTTTATGTGCTGTCAGATTAGTTGCATGTTAATGTTGAACAGGATTCAATAATATATTAATACATAAAGATGTCACGTGGAGGATTTGCTGTGTTGACAGCCTAATACCCCAAAAAACAGATATTTCCACCAATGGCCAGCTGATCTGCTTTATGGATTCATTTAGTCCAATTTGAGAATTCTCAAGCATCATTTTCCATGAAACTCCCTTCCATAAAATGTTAAACAGCCCAGCTGGGAGGGGAGATAATGCTAACATAATATGCTAACAGCAACCTGCTCACAGAGCCTGAAAATGACCTGATGGATGGTGTGAAAATGTATTTCATAATGAAGAACTTATTTGCTGCAAATCCTCAGAGGGATGCATTTGAACCCCTCTGAGTGGCCAAATTGAACTGGCCAGGGGAGTGATTGTGTCCTCTCACCCTGCCTTACTATAGAATTATTTCCTTCCATCAAATGAGTTTGCAATGCTCAACAGGGGCTCCACAACTACTTCACTTACTCCCAAAGTGTCAGATATTCCCATCATCTTCATAATCTTGAGCAAACATGTGTTTACCTTCTGAATGGATTTTGTCTTAAAACATATATCAAAATTGTTTGTTGAGTTCTGTCTGACTCTGAAATGAGCCGGATGACACTCCAACATTATATTAATTTAGTTTTTTGCTCCAGCATTAACAGTTGGTGTTATTTGTGTCTCGCTGTGCTACATTCCTGTAGCATAGTGTCCTCCAGAATGTAAGCACTGCTGGAGATGACATTTCTCAGGTTTGAAACTATCTCTAAAATACTGAGTTATGTCCCTTAGTTTCAGGCAGCTGAATGGCCTTTGTCCTGCATTAAAAGCTTTTTAAGAATATTTTCAATAAACTGCATTCTGCTTTACAGAGTAGACAAAGAATGTGAGAATGTGGGATGAGTTTAAGGGCCACAGTATGTAATCAACGTAATTAAAAGTGTTCCATGAAAGTAGTGGAGTTGAAAACCACTAAATATGCTAATGTTTTTTTTTTTCTTTTGTCAAGCTTCGGTTTTAATCGATTGATTAATTACAAATCAAAGGAGGCACCAAACATGCACAGTGTCTGACCCCAAACACTCTTTTATGCACGTTTATATGCAAATGTCTGCTTGCGCATAAATGCATTTGCACATACAGTACACCATCACATGCCCTCTCTACTGTGTTCATCTATCTGCCCAGCCACAAGAGATGCTGTGAATGTGCCCAAGTGTGTGCGCATGCATTAGCGCGTGTGTCACTGAGCATGTCCCGCCTCTGTCTGAGATCAATTAGACCTGTGCGCCAGCCAGGAGAGGAAATTTTAATTATGCCTGCAGATGTCGGCGGAGTGGCACAGAGGCTGTCAGCTGCTGAGGAAGCCTCAGAGGCACGTACTGTATTTAAGGAGACTCTCTTAGCCCATGATACAGCCATTAGGCTCTGCAGCATCAGGGCAGGAGAACGACGCTGGAGTCGTGATTCAGAGATGTTCGCAGTCATCAGCGGGAACATCTCGTTGATACAGGGCGGGTTTAAGATCGCATCACTCTTTTGGATTTCAGAAATCAAACCGCAAAGCGATGATGCACAGAGTATTCTGACTGACTGTCAAGGTAAAAAACAGCCTGCATCATAGGGACTAAAGTCTTCGCATAAACAGCATCGACTGTGTGCTCTGATTAGTGTAATAGTCCTCATTAACCACTCATTAGCACAGAGTCCCCATTTTACATTTGTAAATACCATAGATTGGGAATTTTATGGCAAAGTCATGTACTTTGCCTTTCCACGTATCAAACCTTCTATTTACTGCTAATTAGTGGTTGCACGGCACTCCATTCTAATTGCCCCATTTGGTGTAGCAATAAAAACGAAAGCTCAAATTCAAAGGCAAAATTGTTTGGGATCATTAAAAGCTGAAAGAATGGCTGAGAGCCTGTGAAACAAACATATTCTTCAGGTCGCGGTGGTCTTAAGTGTTGAGTGTTGTGTGAAACGATGGTGCGAGGATGTTGTGGTTGGATAAGTGCTTCCCCTTTCGAGGCAGTGTTTACAGATCCACAGCTGCCCTATTTGGATGGAGGATCTCCCCGGAGAAAGGCAAAATTAGCAAAATAACACTCGCCTTATTAACGTGGCTGGATACAAGGTAGGCTGAGATGCTGCCAAGAATGTCTGGCAAGTCTAGTTGTGCAAAGATATAAAAGCGTACAGAGAAAGACAAGGGATGCATAAGTGGTTGGAAAGTTTTAATTCCACCAGTCTGCCGAGAATTGCAATGTTTGTGCCTTTTGTTTATGAGGGCCAGAGGGAATAAGGCGAGCTTAGCTTCCCAGATACGCCACCTTGTTTTCTGTCACACACACTCACACATTGACTGCGCACAGCCCGACTCGGCAAAAGCAATCTAGGTCATCTTTCATCATCTGGTTCTCCTGCACAGGCAGAGGGATGAGCTCGGAGTTTAGTGGACACAAAGTGTGTGCAGAAAGTCGGCGCGCAGGGACTGAAAGAGTGAAATCCAACTAGCGGGTGCAGCTAATGACAGTGCATGGCATTGCCATTACGTGAAATGATGTGCCCATGTTTAGCACGAGAAGAGGAAAGACTGCTGGCTCAGAGGGTGCTGCGGGTGATTTTTCCCTTGCATTTCTGTTCCGGTTTTTAAGGAAAATTCATCAGCTGGCAAGATATAAAATCAGAATACTATGAGCATTAGCAGATTAGCATAGATACTGGCATTAAGACACACACTATAGCAATATACTACATATATGCTCAAATCTTCAATCATGCAAGGTTCAAATATTTTATTTTGGAAGTTGAAAAGGTTTGCCACATGGCCATCAAGTCAAATTATCTTTATATGATTAATATTTTCCATTATTACATGATGTTAAACTGGCTGAACAAAATTGCCTGGAGGCACCGGCTACAGTCATTTGTTGTGAAAAACACGAGAACAACAGGAAAAAAAAAAAACAGCATTACTTTGTTCTAAGTGTATCACTACATGTAGAATGCATCATCTCAAGCATCCAAAAATATAAATTCTTTTGGATAACATAACTTTACATAAAGCTGTGTGTGTATGTGTGTGAAAACAAACACTTGCGAAATAAGAACTGGATAATGATCTTGTACTGCGTGTTATATTCTTTGCTATGCACATGTTTGATCTTCACATGTAAAGAGAAACACCATCCAAACACAGTCTGTATCCTTGTCACAGTGAAAACGCAATAATCCAATAATGTGAAAGCAAATTAAACACTGACACACAATTTCACAGCGCAAATACGTTTTCAGGACTAATAGAAATCTGCGGTCATCTGCATGTTTCTGATGAAATCTTGAGTTATAAAGATTCACAATTTAATACATTTTGTTGCCATCGGGGTGGAGAATTAAGTTGATTTAAACAAGCTGAATTAGAGCGACACATGAGATTTGTTTTTAGAATTATTATAATGTCATGACTCACAGTAATGAAGCACAAATAAGAGCAAATACATGCAAGGACACATGCAGTATTAGCTCCTATATGAACAAGGGACTTTTGACTGACAATAAATGCATACATCATCTTGGAAGTAAATTACTAATCACAGCAACAAGGGGTTACATTTAAATGCATGCCCATGGTCAGTAGCAGTCACTCCTGTATATGTCCTACATAGCCCTTTTTATTTTAAAATGTGGCTGCTATTCCTCTTTGTCAGTGCAGTTTTTTGTGTTTGTCATGTATTTTCCAGACTGCTTCACTGGACATATTATATAAATCAGCAGTTTTATTTTGGACTGTTGCACCTGGAGCCTGGGCACGGGTGATCTGGCCTCTTTGAGGATCTGTTTAGTTTTCTCATCTATGAAAACTTTCATATCAAAACCTCTTTTTTTGATAATGACAAATGCGTCAAACCGGTATTCAACCTAATCTGACCACCTTTAGAGCTTTGTTTATAACCGTGCAAACTTCAGAGTAAAAACCCTTTCCCCATGAGGTGGTTACATTTGTCTACTCTCCCTTTGATATAAACTGCACTTCATGTCGAGCATTACAGCATTTTCACAGTTACCAAGAGTCTTTGCCGCAGAAACAGACGCTTTGAAGCTCCGGTGTGTACAGTGTCTGCCTGAGAAAGCAGCATGGTTGCCACACTTGTGGTTTTCAGTTGAATGACGACTATTGCATGAATGCTGCTCTCTCCTGGGTGCAAACAGACGAAGGCCCAGGGAGCGTCTGGGGGGAAATTACATATTGGTTTTTCTGTGCTATGGTGCCTCATTGATTCAATATTCACAGACACATTGAGGCGGGCAACGAGCTATATCAAAGCCTGGACACTTTCTTTCCTTGCTTCCCCAGACACTGTGGCTCCGGCATGATTTTCCAAAGTTCTTGGTTTGCCTCAGAGCAAAGAGACGTATAAGACTTCAAAACTATAGGTTATGTGGGGAGACCAAGCAACTTCAACCTGACTTCGAGTTTTGATATGATTTCCTGATGAAATGCATTTGCGAGGTTCATTGAGTTTTGTTTTTGTCAAGGCTCCCATTGTGTCTGCTTTGATATTAATCTGTTGAAAAAAGTTCAGTTCTCAACAATTTCAGTTTTGAGGAGTGACATCTATTTTAAAGTACTGTAGAGAAAATTCAACTAAAAATATTCTAGTTTTTGACAAAATTATTTACATGAACTCACAGTCTGTAACCCACAGAAACTCTTGACAAACACTTGTCTGGCTCTATGTCTCAATAAAACCTCAATAAAAATACAAACAAATGGCAGTAAAATAAAACCTTGCAAACTTAAGAGTGAATTAAAGAAGCGCACAGCAACATCAAATTGCTTATTTCATGATCCTAATAACTGGCACAACAATAAATTAAACCTTTATGCTTCATGGCTCACTCCCCCTCTATGCAATTTGATCATTTGCCACAATCCTTAAGTTTACTGGCTGTGTGTGTCGTAGTCTTTTTAACCTTACCTGCATTTAATCAGTTTATTTCATACATTGGGATGGCTAAGCTTGGCAGGAAATGATTAAATAAAAATAAAGGCTGGGCACAGGACCTCTCCTGTAGTCTTGTCATAGCCGTGAGGAAGTTAATGTACCTGTTACTAGTAACTAGTCCAGAACGTAACCCTCCATAAAAGCACAATGTGAGCAAACATTAAACAAACAAGGTTTCATGTGTTAATTAAGATAATTTTACTTTTGGACAGAGTCAGGCAAGCTGTTTCCCAGTGTTTACAGTCGTTATGCTGAGCTAAACCAGGCAGATGCTGGCACCAGCTTCATATTTATTTATTATTATTCATTTGAAATATTTCACTGCAACAGGCAACAGCCAGCTACTGTATTTTTTTAATGCACAGCCTGCAGCAATGCAGAGCAGGTTCTCCTATACTGTAGACTTCTTTGTGACATAACCAGTGTGCAGGTGTGTTTGAATGAAAAGCCTGTATGCATCCATGTGCACAGGTCGGTCAGCTCAGTCCAGAGCAAGGCTCTACATTGTATAGCCTACAGTACCACCCTGCGCCGGGATTTTTCTCGATCGTCCCACTCTGCCACTAGATCAGAATACACTCAGGAAAAACACTGCAAAAGATTTTCTGTAATTGAAATAATAAGGGAAGAGAACTGTGCAGCCTTGGCTGAGGTATATGCTCTTGATGTCCTTTTTCATTCTAATTAAGTGCTTGCTATTTTAAACCAAGTTATCAAAATAATAAAAAAAATTAAATAAAAAACATATGCACAGAAGTTTCTGCAATCTGTTAAAATAGCAGCCTGGTGGACTACAGGTGGACTCTCTGCTCAGGATCCTCCAGCTGCTTTTTTGTTGCAATGTTTTTCTCTCACAAACTAAAACGATGTCTCAAAAGACAAAGAATATGTAGGAAACGGAACCTGTTTTGCTTCCAAGTAGAAGAAGCAAATGTGAGACAATTAATGAACCTGGGAACGCGTGTATTCTTTAAACAGCTACAGTGATACCTCGCGAGCACATGGGCCTGAGATTTGCATACCGCCTTTCTCTCAGAAAACACAAAGGGAAAGAAAGATGAGAGATGCTCAATTTTTTCCCCTGTTTTTGAAGTTTCACTTTGAGATTGCATGAATAACTCAACAGTGTTCATTGAACACAGAATCACATATCTCCTTCTCCTCTCCCTTCTTCTCTCACCCTCCAATCTCAAGCCTTTCTTAGCTTTCATCTGCCTCTTATTCAGCACCTGTTTATTTGACAATCTGTCTATAGCTCCCCGCTCACTCAGAGCCGCTCGCCTCTCGCTGTTCATCACATGAGACCGCCGCCGGGGCTGAGAGGAGGGCGTGTCAGCCTGTTTACATTGCTATATAGTGTATACTTTGAAGCAACATCAAACCGAGGTGAGCCAGACACAGCTTGGATTGTACCGAGCCAAAACTCATAGGGGCGCCCTGGACATGTTTTCATCTGACACGCAGTTAAACGAAATGACAAACAATTTGTCACGCGGGAGACAATGTGAGGTCAAGCAGTGTATCATGAACTTGGAGACTCTGCACCTTTCTTGTGTTTCTCCAACGAATTCCAAAGTCTTGTCAGCCTTTAAATCAGACGATGTTGTTTTTGAAAGAAGGAAAAATATATTCTTCCTCTTACAAGGTGAAAAGTGGAATTTAGAAGCAAACAACTGCACCATTGCTCGATTCAGTTCTCTCAGAGGTTTTGCTGATAAGAACCTCACTTGGTCTGATGGTTATTTAATGTTAGCTAGAAATTGGCAAACTGGATATAGCTATAGATACAGATAGATATTGCTGTCTGCATTATGGAGTTTGCTAAATTTTAGCATGTCAAAGATAAACATTTCAAATGGTTTGACCACAAAAGACATGAAGAAGCAAACATGAGCACGAACATTCACTGAATGTGAATTCAACTTTTCATGTTTAAGAAGAAGAATGTGGTGATGTGTGAATTTTTTTCCGTCCAAATTTACACAGCCTCACTTAAGAACCACCTTTTCCAGAGCAAACCTCTAACCATATGCTCCATAAACTGTTTGTCTTAACTCAAATTCAGGAATACCCTGTGGTCTAACAGAAGTAGGGTCTATGCATATCATGAAAAGCACCGCTAATGTACATGTTAATAAGAAAATCATTTCAATTACTGGAGAAAATTGCTCATTTGTACTCAAATTATTACCACTTTTAGTGGCGAAAAGACCCAACTGCAGATGAAATGGTAGCAGTTTAAGCAGTCATTCATCCTGGGGAGATAAGTAACCCTGCCAGATGGAAGACAATGCACAAAGATGTAATTAATCACTGTGTTCCCGCTGGGTCAGAAAAAGGAGGGAAAAAAAAGGACTGGATTTGCAGTTTTACTACTCTGTGTTAAAAAAGGGTCAAGTAAGACACTGGACGTGAAGCTGTAACTCATTTAAACGAGGCTGTGAAGTATTTGAATCTTCCTACACACCGATTTCGACTCGTTTCGCCTTAGATGTGCTCTGACCATTTGTGCGTTGTTAAAGATTTTTGCTTTGCGATACAAGTCTTTGTCCTCATTAGCGGGATTCAGACCCGAGCCTGTTTCCTCCGACGTGGCTCCGTTCCCACATCGCTGATTGAACAAGTGGGTGCCTACGGTTTGAACTCCTTTCCTGGACTAAATGTGCTGGCACGGCGATGAGATCGGAGTGAGAGAGAGAGCCAGAGGACACGCTTAACGGCCCCCTCGAGCGAGTTTATGACCTTTTAGTGATAAGAGGCTTGTCTTAGCGCCCAGCAAATTTATGAGTGGAAAGAAAAAGTGCTTTCTAATGTTACCTGGCTCCTGTTTTTTTGACCGCTACTATCCCTGCAATAAAGACGCCATATGCACCGGAGAGGCTTTGTATGTTAATTAACACAGGTCTCATTTGACTTGAACTGTGATCAGTCCACCTTAAATGATAATTAAGCCTATGAGATTACTATGAGTGCTAAGAATATTCACACCTAAAGTATATCACTGCTCTAAAATCAAGCTCAGTGGTTAATAGTTCCAACTGGGGTCAAGTTTTAAAAGGACTCATACAAGAGTCTAAGGAATTGCTTTAAATAACTCATCTTAATGATACTGAACTTTAATGCTATATGTCCTTTACCTCTCAATTCATCTTCCATGTCTAATAGAATGAGACCACTACTGTGTCATTCAAGGCAAAAAAAAAATTACATCTCTTTCTCTCCAGTTAGCTCTTGATTACTTCCCATTTCCTTCTTTCCAATCATCTTCCCCGCATCTCGCCTTCTCCCTCATTAGCTATTCACATCATCTCCTCATCCTCCTAGAAACGTCCCCTGTGGATCGCGACCTTCAGTCCATTCTTCATGGAGACGTATTGACTCTTTTGATGGCCTCGCGCCGCTCTACAAAAATATCCCCCCCCCTTTTTATTCAAATGAGAGAGCCTGTGGAGAGGGCCAGTGTGCGGATCAATGCACAAATCTCAACAATCTCTCCCCAGCTGCACGTGTGTCAAACACTGTGTCGTGGGGAGATTACACCACGCTCAGAAGCCCGGTGTCTTTCTTTTCTTTCCGGACTGCTAAGGCTGCGGGATGTATGGTGAAAATCGATCATTACGTTCGGGTTGATGGCAGGAACCTCAGCGCCCCGCCTTTGGCTTACAAGTTACTGGCATCCACAGGAATGAACCAGATGGTGGGTACCTAGGGCTGTGAGCTTTGAAAGCGAACAGGCAGGGCATGCACTTTACAACGAGCAGCAAAATCCTTCAAAGTGTCACAACTTACTAACTGCCTCGCATTAATGCCGAATACATGATGTTGTGTTTGCAATGTGTGCAATTACACTAACGATGATAATGTTCTGTGCATTCTCAGGGCATGTTAGTGTGAGACATTTCTCAGAGATTTGTCAGTGGAAACATGGTCACCAATAATGGATTTTCAGGAGCGTTTGTGCCATTTTTTTTTTTTTTTTTTTTTTTGCCTTGAGCTGTTTGTGTGCAGCTTCACTCACAACCATTCTTCTTTTGTACAGAATAAATGGAAACTCAATACATATTTGAAAGCTATTCTCCTTTTCACTCGGCTTGACCAAACACATCCTTGGTGTGGGGCAAGAGACCAAAACCTCTCTGCGCTGACATGTCTTTCTTTAAAATAGAAGCACAGATTGCCACATAGCCGATACAATCTATCTCTAATGGCTTCCTCCCCTTTGATGGCCCTGATGTTTAATCAGTGTAAGAGCCGGGTCTTGCCTCCCTTCGGTTGGCATCCATTAATTTGGCCTCTCTTTTTCATTTGTTTGTTTTTTTTCCCCCTTTTTCTTTTTCTGCCCTAGCAGCCAGCTGGCATTCATCGCTGGCGTGACTTGGGTCCTGTTCGATACGAAAGCAGCAACTGGGTTGGAGACAAATGAGTCACAGCCACAACTGGTCAATGCCTACACTCGCTGACCCAAACACACAGGTGGGGCTCGCTATCTGAGTCCCAACTGCTTCATCAAAACGACGATTCAGCTCCTCCTACTTTTTCATTATTTAATTGTAATATCATAAACTAACATCTTTTACATTGAGTTGGCATGCATGTGACTATTTGTCTTGTCCATCATGGTAGAGATCATGAACCACTGTATTTCAACAGGGAAGCCAGTGGACATTAGTTTGGCTTTTCTTCCCTAAAAAAGGCGCCAATTAATTGAACAAATGTGTCATTGTCATGTTTGGCTCTAGGTTCTAAAAGGGGTTTGCCACAAGCGATAGCCAGGAGCTATCCAAAATTCACTTGTTTACTTGCAGATAAAAGAGCAGATGTAACACAAATCATGGTTAAAAATTGCTTGTGCAGCTATAAAAGATCCAGAAGGAGGGGGGATCAGTCTTGTGTGAGCAGGCCAGCAAAGATTAGGTGAGATGACACAGGAATTATTGAAGCTAGAATTACTACATTCTTTAATTCAGTAATGGCTACATGCAGTGTGGTGCAGTGCATGAAAAATGTGCCTCGGCTTGGTCATTACGGCGCTGACAGCCATCAGTCATGGAAGACGAATGATCTGTCGGGCCTACTGTATAATAACAGATATAAACTGGAGGAGGAGATGAAGGGGAGACACTTACAGATGAGCAGCAACTCACATTTAAGGTGATGAAATTATTCAATATCAATAAGATTGATTTTTCTCTAACAAAAATTAAATCTGGTGTTTGGTGCCATAGGCTGAAGGAATAGGTCACATTTTAAGAAATATTACAATGGAAATAAGGCTTTTTTTTTTGCCTTTTTAGCAAAGAGACTGGAAAAGGAAGAACTTGTCCAGAGGTAACAAAATCCTCCTCTAAAGCTTATTGATGAACATGTTGTATCTGGGGGGTGAATCAGTACAAAGACCAAAATGCAAATTGCAGTTTTTACAAAGAGGATATGTGCCAGACTTTTTTTTTTGGCTGAGAAGTCACTGCATATTTCCTAAAATGTTAATCTATTCCTTTAAGTTTGGAGCTGAAGCCATGATACAATTAGCTTAACTTAGCATAAAGGCTGAAAGCAACAGTTAGCCTGGTTCTGAACGTTACATGCTGTAATTTTTTTTTGCCAAACAACAACTGTTGTCGACACAGTGACGTGGTATATTGTTTTTCCCTCTTAAACCGTAAACTCATTTATACATTTCTATTTATGTACACATTAAACAAACAATGTGTTAATTTGTGACCTTTTGTTTAGGTTGAGCGCAGTTAGCTGTTTTCCCGTTTTCCCCATGCTAAGCTAGGCTAAATGCCTCCAGTTATGCACTTACCAATGTTCTCAACTCATTCTCAAAAAGAATGCAAATAAGAGTAGCACAAAATTTTGAACCATTCCTGTAATATTTCCTGGTCTTGGCAAATTTTCATATTTCCCCTGAATTGTTTTTGAAGGTATTTTGGAGGACCAGTAAATTATGGGTAGAGCACCATCACAAGTTGGCAGTAGTGTTAATTGTAACATCTCTCAAAAAGACACTTGAGGTAGCATGAGTCATCCTGCAATGTGTAAAAACTGCAGACATTTCCATTAAAATGAATCAAATACGCTCCAAGACAAGACCTCCAGACCCTCCACCCTGAACGTGTTATCTCTGAGAATAAAACCGTGCCCTCACCCAAAAGATCCGAAACCCACACACGTTTCATGGTGCTACAGAGAGACGTTAACTATTTTTCCATCATCATTTCAACTCCTTTTAGTTGCAAATATGTTTGCTCCTCCAGAGTCATTAATGAGCACTCTGCAGTAAATATTGCATAGCTAAATGAGGATGGCTCCTCATCAGTGAATAAAGTGTCTGGGGCAAAAGGGAAAGGAGTTAGACTGCGTTCCAAGATACGTCAAGTCAAGAAGCTCTCAACCTCTACTTGATGAGGAAAAACACTCTCTCTCCCTCTAGGTCATTAGCTCGAGCTGCTCTCCCCACCAAGCCAGCCTTTTTTCTAAATGGGCCGGTGCCCTGACCACATGAGCGCTGCTCTGGGACCATGTCAAAGCCGTCACACTACACGGCATCAGTTCCGAGGCTGTCACCGGAGCTAGTCCATTACGTGACTTGTCATTGCCGTGGGAAGATGGACGCAGTCACTCGTGTCATTTAACGATGCCCCGTGGTATTTGGGCACAGAGAAGAAGAAGAGCGGTGAGAACCATCCCCACGCCTTTGTACAAAGCCAAATCTCTCGTGTCCCATTTTATTCCTTTGTGATACGCTGGAGCTTGATCCATGTCACATTACGGTTACAAGATCCGCATTTCAGAATGATAAAGGAGAAACAAAAATGACTGTGTCCAAGTTCACTTTGTAACCTTTACATAATCTGTCCTAAAGCCTGTCTCTTTTTTACCCAGTCAGCCTCAAGGCAGCTGCATTCACCATCTTTCCCATGATAGTGCAGTAGCCAAGCGTTTTTATAATGAAATGCCTGTAAGGTGACAGATAAGGCCCCTCTCATACTTGTCAGTCAGCGGCTTTGCTCCATGCAAACTTGAAGCGCGAATCCAGAGTACATGACAGTCGAGTCAGGCTTTTCTTTAAAAAAACGGCAGGCGAGAATGAGAGATTGAATCGTATGTTTCTCAAAGTGCTTGTGTCACCACAGTGAGATTATGTATTGGCCTATTCACTAACCCTGACACCCACTCACCACAAGTGTCTGTTATCGCTCCATGATGCATTTGACATTAGCATTCCGACAGTCTTCTCCAGAGAGCTGTAAAAAGGAATGAGGGGGTCGAACTCGAAACGTCTGACCCTTTTTTCTTGGTATTTGCTTACACAAGACGTTACCTAACTGACTGCATCTGGCTATGTGGCTAAAAGAAACCATGCCCGTGTATGCATCTGGCTAATCACAGCTAGTTTGTGTCTAATTTAGAGATGCCCACAACCAAAAGGCAGACAACAGAAGGGGCATTTTGGACATAATTGGACTGACAAACCGCTGCTAGTTTAGCTCATGATTTACTGTGGCACCTTGCTGATGAGCCTCCCTGCAGAGCCTCTGCAGTTGTAAAGCTTTAGCACTGTCCATCCATAGTGATGGCCTGCATCAAGGCAAATTTTCTCTCAAGTAAGAGAGGGGTCTCCGGTGTATTTGTGGGTCAGCAAAACCTTCACATTTATGATAAGCAAAACTTGGCACTGCAATCGACAGCAGCATCACCCAGTGTGTGAGCCATTCATTTTCATGCAACCCCACATGCTTTTTATACTTAGAATATATACTAAGAATTAGACTTTTACATTTGATTCAATTTTTGCTTTTGTTTGTTTGTTTATTTGTTTTCTGGTCAGTTGCTGGGCTCAACCTGCCTGTACAGCTGAAAACATTTTTTGGGTGAGTAATAGATGAATGACTGTTTTCTATTTTTCTTCTTCTGTGTATTTTTCTATATCGAACTTTTAATGATACAGTAATTGTTTTTTTTCCGGATGATTTATGTGATTTATGATATATGTGCCTGTATAATATTAATCTTAGTTTCCACTTGTTTTTGCCTTTTTCATATAGACATGCTCTGGCCCCCATGTGGGAGTATCAGACAGTGTTGTCCAGCTCTGCTCTGATTGTTCCAGCTTGAGTAGAATGACTCTCAATCATGTGGACAACAATCAGTGATGAATGTGTTTGTCTATACAGTATAATGCTTGTTCTGTTTTGTGATGGTGATTTGAAAAATGCAACAAAATGCTGCTCACACGAAATTGCTGGGAGTTATTAGTTCAGTGTGTGTTTGCTTTTGATCCAGCACCTGTAGAAATGTACTGGATGTGCATATCTTACACCCTGTTTGTCTTTTTTTTACTTAGTGCCACAAGAACAACCACTAAGGTCACACTTTGGTAGAATTACATAAAGAAAAGGTGTGTGTGTAGCAAGAGAACGTGTGTGTTAGAGTTGAGCTTGCTGAGGCCAGGGCCGTGGCTTGATTTCATGGACTAGATGCAAGCATGGCAAGGTCAACATGATGTCGTCCAGCTGGCACTGAGCAAAAAATCAGAGGCGCTGATCTTTGTTTTTTTTTTTCCCATGTTGCACTGCTGATGTGGCTGCTAGCTGCTGGCTTCAGCTCACTGTTCCACCAAGAGCAGAGAGAGGAAGAGGAGGAGTAGGAGGAGGAGGAGGAGGAGGCTTCGTGTTGTCTGAAAGCATCCCAGTGCTCCCTGGTGGACATGCGCACATGAATGAACACACGTACAAACACACACACACTGAGGCGCAAACTGACATCAGCACATGCACAAGCGTCCTCTCTTACATTCACATTCGTGTCCACGCTTGCACAAACACACACTGTATGCACATTGCCAAGCTCGTTCACGTGCACAAATACAGACACAACTGATGTCTGAAGACATGAGAGATGGGGAGTATTCCGGATTTTTCAACTCTGCACTGTTCGCACGCAAAAGGGAAATACACTGAAAAGCAGTATCTGCCAACACTTGTTACATGACGAGTGCACGATGGACCTTTGCAGAAATGCAGGACACATGGATACAGCGTGACTCTGAGTGAAGGTCGCAGTCCCTCGGGTAACAAAAGCACGCTGACAAGCTATTATATGTACAAGGCAAATGGAGAAGGAAAGTGGATTAAAATGACCCTGTCAAAGGTCCTTGAATGTCCAGTGGAAATGAGGCTAGAGGCTACAATACTGAAGGTAGGCACAGAGGTGCAGATGATGATAAAAGCAGTTGAAAGGAAAATAATACTAAACCCACAACCCAGTGTGAATGATTACAATGGAGTTTCTGAACTTTTATTTTGAAATCAGAATATAGGATCCATTCAAAAATATGATTGGAGTTATTAAAGGATAGGCTTTTATCATAATATTACACTCACATTCAACATGTGCACTGAAAGAGTTATTGATCACTGTAATTATTGCTCCTTTTCATACTTTGGCCATGAACAGGTCACCTTGTGCTGCACTGTAAGAAATGGGGGAATAAATGCACAATTCTCGTTCTGTGCAAAGATAACATTCAGCCAAAGCTACGAGGCTTCAGTAGTCTGAGTTAGACAAACTGACTTGGTCCCAAAGTTACAAAATTACCCATTTATGTTTCCCTGGATGGTATTTTCTTGCTGAGCCATGGTGGAGAAGGTGTTGTTGGGACAAAACACACTTAACAAGATGAAGACACCAACTCGATTTTGCTAACACAGACTGCAGAAGCCTCATATTAGCTGAACTTAATGTCTTTTCACACAGAATGAGGACAGTGAATTTTGTCCCCTAATTTGTCTGATACAGTCATGCTACAAAGGTATTTTTTAAAACCAGTATGGAGAGGAGGAATGTAGTAATAGTAAGGAATTAGAGTAAACAATAACTGTCTCAATGTACAGATGGCATGAAAGTACTGTGCGTGGACCTGAAAAAAAAAACAACCAAGGACCAAACTAGAGGTCGACTGATTAATCAGTTTGGATGACTTGTAAGACCTTGGCTCCAACAGTGGCCGGTGGCTGCACAGCGTCCAACAGTCACGCCAGCACCCACATCACTGATGTATGAATTTATTTAGGTATGTCTTACTATGACTTAGATGTTCAGTTCAACAGGTTCTAATAAAGTCAAAGATCGTTCTTTTCCAACAGGGGAAGTCACATCGGACAGATTAATCGGCCATTGGCTTTTTCCTGCTCCAAACTATTGTTACTATATCTTCCTTTAAAAATCAGTCAACCTCTAAACCAAACTGTTTCTCATAGGTCCCTGACTTTATAAAGAATGATCAAAAAAATGATGCTGCAGAAGCTAAGAGAAGCTTCAGTAAACCAAATCCTACGTTTTTCCTAATGCATCTCGATGCTGTCTTTTGTTATACCTTTCCTGTCAGCTAAACACCCACATCCTTCTAATGCCACACAGTCACTTTTGATGATGTTTTTGTTAAAACTTTGTAGTCTCCATGATGAGCCGATAACCTTGATGATCCTCAGAGTTATTTTCTCATACAAAGCTCATCCAGAGCAACCGAACATAATACAACTGTCTTATAGGTTTGACATGTAAAATCATACAGTAGCTTTATCCATCACTTCTTAAAAATAAAAACTCAACCTTCTTTGTTTTTGCCACAGTTAACATGGCTTGAAGGCTAGTACGATCAACTGTTGCCTAACAAAGCCAGACTGAAACTATTTGTAACCCCCACAAGCAAAGCCGAGCAAAAAATGACTGAGTTGAAGTTAAGACTTCATCAAACTTTTCCTCAGTGCACTCCTCTCTGCTCCAGCTGAGAAGATAAGCCGTCTCGAGGCCTTGGTGAGTTCAAAACAGCGACTCGGTATTCTCTTCCAGCGATCTCAGCAGCTGAGCGAGTCGCGCTTCCATCCCTTGAGCCGGTCAAGACCACTGAGCATGCTGGGCCGCGTGCGCCGATAAGCCATAAACAGCGTCTCTCGTGGCAATGCTGCTCTGGCTCTTCATCTCTGTCTGTGCACCCCCTCCGCAACACACACCCACACACACACACACAAACAGGAATAGTAGGGCAGAATCGGCATGCCAGCCTCCACTTGGAAAGGTGAATGGAGGGGGTGGGGATGCGAGGATATGGAGGGATAAGCGGGTTCAGCAAGAAACTGCTCTTCCTCGCCCTTTCATGGCAAATCATATCCCATTAAGTGGGCTTTGTCCTGTGATGAGGATGCTGCTGGCGCTCCTCAACAATCCCATTACAGATCATAAAGGGAGCTGGGGATGTGGCCTGAGAGCACTCAGGCTGCTCCTCAAAGGCAGCCAGGCTTTGTGTGTATGGCCACTGCGCCACATCTGTTCGTGTCTTTTTAACTCCAGGTGAACGCTGGGAGCTTTTCTTCAGACTCTCTGTGTTCCCGTCTGATGCTTCGCGTTCAGTGGCTAGCCTGACAGGGACTGGTTTGATTTAGCTTGAATGTGAGTTTGGCTCAAGATGTGTGAAAACCAAGACCGGCCTGACAACAGAGAAAAGCTTAGTGGTAGTGCTTCACTGGACTAGAAAGACAACGGGTGTGTTACGCTGTCCTTAAAATGCCTCCTTCTTTCCTTCTTTATACGTCTTCCTTTCCTTTCATTTTTGTGCTGCCATCTTGCCAGAAGTAAGAAATAAGAAGCTTGAAAGTCTCCTTAAAGGACCTCTGTGGAAATACAAGACTCTCCTATATGGATGTGTATTTTTAATGCCACACTCATTAAAACTTCACTAATCAATATTTTTATATTATACTCCATTAAATTGTGAAAGGGGTCGCTCGTAGTGATGAACTCAGAAAGAATTACCACCCAACTCTGCAGTTCCTCATCAGCTCTTTGGAGCTTTTTATGCCTAGTCCACATGTCCACGGGTGTTTACATTTTTTGTGCATTTTGGCCTTTCGTCCACGCTCAAACTTCATTTTAGGTCACTGAAAACAAAGCTTTTGGAAAACTCCTTCCTGGGTGAAGATGTTCACAAACCCGGTTTTCAGACGTGGCCAAAATAAAGCTGGCTCTGACTATGGAGGGTGTTATATGGTTAACCATACTTGTACAGTTACTCTTCCACTATACCGAGAAAAAGAGGCATCAGAATGCACTATGGAGGTCACTGCTGTATAATCCAACACTCCCACGACACAGACACCACCGCCAACGTTGCTGGTTTTGGATGAGACCCACTGTGAGGTCCTGTCCTCAGTAATACCTTTATTTCAGGCCCCTGAATGGTCAACATGGCTTTAGGATTACATTTATATTGCCACCTGTTGGTTTGGCACGTTCCTGACAGCACTTCTTTTGTTTGGATGGAGATTTTTTGAAAACAGTGCTTGCGTGGACAGGATTTTTTGACAACAAAGGAGGAAAAGCCCTGTCCCCTAGTCCTATGTGCATGTGGACTAGTGGACTAGGCATTAGTTAATGTTGGATCATTGTTTCAGTTTTGGGCCCACAAACTGCTCTCACTGGGCTCGTTTCAACCTATAACAGGTAGTGGTTTTCAGTAAAAAGCTCTGACAAACACTGTATGCTATGTGCCCAGCACCAAACAGCATCTAAAGACACATGTATTTCCTTCAGATGTACATTTCGCAACCTGGGTGGCACAGAGGTTGCAGCTTTCTAGACAGAACCAAAGATATTGTAGCAATGGCTCACATCTCCATCATGTGCTGGTCTAAGTATTCTAAATGTGCTGAATTATGTTCTAAAATGCAAATGTTACTTTTTGTCATTTTTGTTCTGGTTTATAGTTTTAACAGATAGTGAGGTGACTGCTTCCTGACTCCAGCTGTAGTTTGCTACTGTGCTTTTGAATTTTTGTCTCCTGTGTTGAGTGACATTAAAGGCTCGATATTGCTGAGAGCAGCTTCCTGTTTCATTCTGCTTGCCTTACTATGAGAAGGGCTTACTGTCAGGTTCAGGGTAAAATGACTTAAGTGTCAATCATATGCATCAGTATTGACAGAAAAATATGTCAGGAATACTCAGACATATCAAAAAAAAACTGCACACTGCACAGAAAGTTTGGCTGCTCCTTTGCTGCTCAAAGCTTAGAAATGTGCAGACAAGACAGATCCAGTATAGCCAGTGGCTTAAGTGTCATGTGAATTTGCATTTATCAGATACCAGTGATTCATGTCTGCTGTATTTTTATATGGATTTTTTTTTTCTAGAAACTTGCTCACAAATTTTAAGATTGTGCCCACAACTGGCCAAAAAAATCAATGACAGTAACTTTAAAATCGAAAGAAATACAGTTCCAACTAGCACTCTTTAAAGTTCAACATCTACACTGTTCTGCAACAGCCAGTAAGAACAAGGGATAAGTTCTATGAACTGTTCATAACAAAGGTTTTAAAGTCAAAGAGTTGACAGTTTTACAACCTACATATGCCCATATGTTCACATATTGTTGTGTACTCACTCCCTGCCTTATGTTGTGCTAATTTAAACTCAGATACAAATCTAGAATACGAGACAGTTTCAGATCTTAGATGAATTATTGTCACAAGTCTGTTTACTTCTGTCCTCAGCTCACATTCACTTTCCTCCCTTCTTTACCTCCTCCAAGTTAGTTACTGACATCAAACGAATAAGGAAAGAGAGGACACAAGCGGTAGGAAGCACAGATGGCTAAATATCAATGTGACCTCAATTGGAGAGACTTTAAACTGTATGATGAAGATATGCATATCATGTGTTTATATTTTTCTTTGCTGGGATGTATAAAAATATAAATGAAATATCATTGACAGTTAAAAGATGTCTTGCATACAGGACAATGACAGTGGACCAGAAATCCTCTTTTCCTTGTGTATGATATTATAGATTGAATATTTCCTTGTATATAGGAAATATATACAATATAACTCCCTTTTTTATGTGTAAAGACTGCATTGCTATATAGGACCTGCACTTTATTTCTGTCTTTTAGCCAAACATTGTGATTAGTTCTGTTATTTTTAAGCTGTTCAAAATGTGACTGAGAAGAAAATCGATACTGAGCTTGGAGCAAAAAAAAAAAAAAAGGGTGTTTAAGTGGGAGTTATTGTGCAACAACTGCATTCACAAATTATGTATTTATACTAAACTGTAATAATACTTAATACATATGTAGGTGGAGATACTATCCTATACAAGTTTAACACAATCCAGTAACTCTTTCACATTTACTACTGGTTGATTTTTATTTAGAGTGAAACAAGGAGGATTTCACTCGACTTTTCAAGCTGTGATTTGTGGTGCATAAATCTATGTTTGGTCTCTTTATCCACAAACATAGGGGTAGGCTAAAATGTACATCTAGTATATTATTTTGCTTAACAAAAGAAGGCACCGTTTGCTTGCAAAGGTAGAAAAGAGCTAAATTGGGCCTGTGTGGCATCATGGCATTTAATTTGGCAAACAGAGACAAAAATAGATATCCACATAGCATACAACTTCCAGAGAAGTCTGACCACTCATTTATGCAGATTATTTATTTCTCTCATTATGGAAGTGGATCATCTCAGGGTGTGAGCTTCACATTCAGCTCCTGTACAGCATGCATCCCTCTCCACTCCCAGCTCCGAGCTAAACTCCTGCACCGAGGCCTCCTATAAGCATCACCATTAATCAAACGGGCAGCTTGCGGTTTTTTGAAGGCACAAGCAAGTGGAATAAATAACTAAAACATCAGGGGAAAGAAGGCAAAAAAAAGACAGTGCTGTATGAGAAGTAAAAAGGGAAATCACAGCCAAAGTCACCTTCAGTCCAGCTAATTTACAAAGCAGTGACACAAGCATTAACTACAATAAGAGTGATTAATATCATAAAAAGCATTAGCTGCTGTTTACATTGTCAAGGTGTTTATCCGTAGCTACCAATTTGGCAAGCCTCACATTTTCATATTTTAATTTAAGTATGGCCAGCAACAGAATACTAACAGCTTGTCTCTTTGGGCAACAGTTGCACTCCCCGAGCTCTTGAGACAGAGCCAACTAATGTGAGGACCGGTGCACAGGCTGTACATTTCAGCAGCTCAGGCAGACAAATAAATGATTCCTTCACTTCCTTTAAGTCAAAAAGAATCAGCCATCTCATTACGCTGACAGCAGCCCCTGTTGAGTGTGACTGTCACAAATGAATTTGAGCAGGTTCAGGGGGCATCTCATTAAAAGGTGTTCGTTTCCAACCATCCTCGCTGGACACAGTGACACAGAGAATCGCTGTTTCCTTAACTCGGGGCCATCGCAATAGAAAGTGCTATGTTTGCAATACTGCACGAAGGCCTACGTGTGAATGCTGCACGGGAATGTGTATGTGGTGACTGTACAGGGTGATAATGATATCATTACACTGTGCTCAGTTAGCTCAGTCGAGCAGCACTGATTCTGGAGTAGTGAAAATGCCAAAAAAAAGCTTCAAGGTGTTTATATTGCAGCTGCTGTGAATGTCTCATTATTCACGTTTGTAAAGACGAATGAATCGATGAATCTAGCTACTCCTGATGAAAAATCTGACACGCTCTCGTCGCTGCTGCACAACTGCAGTATTCAGTACCACGGAGTGACAGAGATTGGAGAGTTGCGGCAGAGCAGGTTCTCCTTTTCATTCCTCGCTGTCTAACCTCAAGATTGCATCTCCAACTGCTCTGTCATGAAATCAAGCCTAGTTAGCAGCTAACTCCGAGACACGTGCACTTGATCACGCTCGGCACAACTTGCAGTATTGATCAGCCGGGCAGGGCCTTGCGGGTCTGACTGGGTGTCACAACACGCTGCCGACTCCTTGACTGAATTGATCATAGAAATGCATAAATAATAAAGTGGCATGTCATTCTGACTTCCTATTGATTTTCCCATTAGCAGCTGATTGATACAAGCTTTAAATGTCAGGAGTCTCATTGATTGCCACGAGTCCACGCACTCATTCGCAATGTCATGTCACTTTTCCTGTGACTCTGCAGCCTTCCACCTGGATGGACTAAATTAAAGGTCACCAGGTGCGCAGTGTGATCAAGCTGCATTTAGGCACCAAAGTGTTTACACACACTCCGCTGTGTCTTCTCCTCTGGTTAGCTGCCTTTGGGGCTGATACCACGCCAGCTTCTCCACACAAAAGGCCCGAACTCTTCCCTCTCGGTCCAAGAAGTGAGAAAATCTGGATCCACAAATGTCAACTGTGAAATACAAGGTTTTAAAGGAGGCAGATACTGGCATATAAGAGAAAAGGCTGGCAGGTTTATCGTGCCAGAATGCAAGCAGATCAAACCGTCGTCTGGACTGACTTTCAAATAGCACTGAAACAGTTGATTACTTGAAGATTTGCTGGTTTCAGCTCTCCAGTGTATGGATTTGCTGATTCTTTGGCTGTTTTATATCATTTCAGATTTTGTAGACTTTTGCAGTTTTGACTCTGGGAGTCTTTGATGAATGTTTTTGAGCTTTTTTTGACGCAAAATGATTCATCAATAATTTAATAAATTCATCTACAAATTACTCGAGAATGAGAAAACTCATTATTCGCAACCCATTTGAAATACAGAATTCAAATTCTGTCGAAATATATTCAGTTTAATCAGGTTGGGTATGGTCTTGTATTGCCAGTTGTCTTGCAGATGTGTGTCAGTATGTCAAGAACCTGCCCACCTGCTGTGTAATACAGAACAATGACTTCTCCTTCAAGCCGCAAGATTAGATTGAAACGGCTAACGTTTCAAGCCTTTAAGCAGTACAAGGTCATTAATGCTGTGGACATGGACGCCATGATGAGTGTGATCCAAGCATGATTGGAGAACCCAGTGAAGTGTGAGGTGTCACATAGTGTTAATAACCCTCTGAGTATCTAGTAAGTGTGACCATAAGGAGGAGACAACTATTACCACCCCTGAAGTGTGATTCAGACAAGAGATGCAACTATTTTCAGATATCATCATCACCGAATCACCTGACAAACACTTTCATATCACGCATCATTTTATCATGTCCCAGCTCAGGTTGGGCTGAGAGGCAGAGTAAAGTCAGGACAGGTCACCAGTGTGTCACAGGTCTAACACATACAGACTGACCAACACTCACACTCACATTCATGCCTTCACATTCACAGTACTCACTCCATACCACTCCTGGCAATAGGTTTTTTTTTTTTTTTTTTCAGGGGTTCAAATCAGGGCTGCAACTAACAGTTATTTGCGGTGTGATATCCTAAAGCCCAAGGTAGGTCTGACCAACAGTCCTCATCCCAAAGCTATTCAGTTTACTGGCTTGAACAATGGATTGATTATCAAAATCATTTTCAATAACTAATTAAGTCATCATTTCAGCTATGATTATGATTGTTTGTTTGTTTCAGTGAAGGCCTCTAATTCCTTATTAAAATGTATCTTTAAATTCACTGGCATGAATGCACAAAACAATTCTGCAACAAAAACAAATCCATTATGTTTAGCCAAAGAAGTAAGAAGTTATTCATAAGTAATAATGAATAATGATAAAATAACTTGTGAGTATGTTCATATGTTGTTTACAAGTTCAATGTGAACATCACACAGCAAAAATTCCCAAAAAAAGCATCCAGGTAAACTTTTCTACAATGACTCGGTTCAAAGAGCAAGACGAGCCTCATTCTTTCACGCCCTCACTATAACTACTGTAACTTCTCTTGAGGCTAATATGCCAGCTACTTTGTCAGGAGAAAAGGAGGAAAGCATTTGGGATGGGGAAAATTAAAAGTGCATTCATCTTTCAAGGAGAAACCTCTTCCAAAAGGGCCACAAGCAACGTAGGGTAAACAAAGTACCAACCATGTAATCTCACTTTATAAGTTTACTGTTGACTTTCTTTATGATTCAGAAGAAAGTGCGGTATTTGCCTGACGGCTAATACATCTGTAGTGTAAAAACACTACATAAGAAGGCTCTGAATGTAATGAAGGAGATGATGAAAACTCTCATGGACTGTGTAGCAATAAATATAGCAACTACAAACCAACATATAAGCATAATGATCTGAATGATATTGTGTGTTTAATCAAAGACATGATATGATCATAAAAATGTATGTTAGTCAGAGGTTATTTGAGGACTGTATCATCCAGTGTCAGCCACCTGTGTTATCTGAAGTTTCGAGCTGAAAAGTTTCAAGTTTCGAGCTGAAAGTTTCAAGGAAAGCACTGTGCTATCTGAACGTTCTAGCTGACTCGTTTCTCTGACTAGCAGGCTTGTTTCTTGATTTGTTATACTATTCGATGTTCCTTTTTAATTAAGAATATGTCAGCATGATTTGTTATATTTTGATATTTTTAATTAAGAAGCATGACAACATGATTTGTTATACCATTTGGTATTTCTTTTTAAAAAATAAGAAGTGAGTCAAGCCAGACATAAGGGTGGCTGAAAGTACTATGAAAATACAAAAAATAATAATAAGAGCCATGAAAAGTGAAAAGTACTATGAAAAATACCGGGAAGACCAAAAGGCCCGTGGAAAGTACCAAAAAACCCGAACATATTGGTGTCACGGAGCCAAAGATGAGGTAATTTACCTACCCCTAGGGGGCGGATACGAACCCAACAAATTATAATGGTGTAAAGAAAAAGTACATTTGGACCAGCCTCTAGGGGGCAAAACTAAGAGTCAACGAATTTTTATTGGTGTAAAGTCCATAATGCTATAGGTTTGTGGGTTGGACAATAGGCGTGGAAATCCACCCTTCAAACACTATAAAAGCAAATGTAAGTTTCATTCTAGCTCAGAGAGCTCTTGGACTGTGCCTTGTGTACATGCTATTTGTTCTCTCACTTTATTATTGATAATAAAGGATTGTCACAACATCTTGGACTCCTGTTTGAAGATCTTTTGAGACCTGTTTGAAGGTGTTTTGGAGCAGTTTTCCAACAAGATTTTTAACCAATTTGCTGAAGGTTCTGAAGAAGTTTTTGATCAATTGAACACCTTTAAAGCCTAATTGTGGGCCATTGGCCTGAAACTTGGGTCCATAAAATTACCCTACACATCCACGCACCAGGATTCTGTTTTAAGCCTCTCAAATGAAATGGCAAACTGGGGGATGTTCAATAGAAAATGAGAGTGTGTGTTTGTATTTAGGGCAGAGCTGAGGGGCAAACATGGGGGGAAAAGCCCGAATGCACACGGCTGCTCCTCTCAAGCATGATGGTAGCAGCCTTTTACTTCAGGGCTCCAATCACATCCTGTTAGGCGTGTTTACGAAGACCATCTTTCCTAATGGTGCGCCGAAGAACATGGACATCTTAAAGAGCTCGGCAGTAGGTATGTGCAGGTTAATGAAGCAGGGGTCCCCGCTTCCTCCTGCCTCCAACGCTGAGATCATTTAATGATTCTCTTGCAACCTATTTATGGCACCACTTGGTGAACATAACAGAGGTTAATAAAGTAGAGGTCAACTCTTTATCACACCTGCCCAGCGCTGTTTTCCCCTCTCCCACGCTATAGCTCATAGACGCATTTCTCATTCATGATCTCTCCCACAGGGCGATCGAGTATAAATGTACTGTGCCGGGTTTAATGTCTTGATTCCCATGGGCACGTTTGCCTGATTGTCAAATTATTCTGGCTGCCAGGGTTGGTGTTTATTTCATGCTAATCGCCAGCATCTTACCAGAGGCTGGAAAAACAAGTGTAGCACGTGCATTACACAGAAAAATGCCACACGCTGGCCAATCAGGGGTGTAAAAAAGCCGATAGAGCGAGACAACACACATTGGAGCCTTGAGTCGAGCCATTTTGCATGGAGGAGGGAGTGTGTGACACTGGCAGGAGGAAGCGCGTATTGAAGGAAGGCAAAAGAATGGAGGGACAACAGATGCGTGTGTGTGTGTGAGAAAGAGAGAGAAAAGGAGTGTGAGTGAGTGTGGGGGGCTTGTTTCTGTCTGTGCATCAACAGTGTGTAAACACAATCGTGCCTTGTAGAAACTCATAATGTAATCACCTCTTGGGATAATAAGTGCGATTTTGCAAACATGCAGCACGGTAATCTCGTAGGAAGCGGTGGGCATACAATCCGAGTCCACCTGTGGTGTGTGGAACCATAGATTTCTGTCTGTGTCTGTTACTCATGACAATTCTCCCTTTCTTCATTTCTGAGCATCACATAGAAGGAGGCAAAAGCTACGTCTTAGTCCCTAACTTGATGTACAAATGTATTGATACTGACAAGCTGGTACACTTCAGTAAATGTTATAGTGGGCATCTGGATACACCTGCATATCAATTACGCTACACCACTGGTCATTTCCCAGTTTTAACCATCTATCCATTTTCTGTACCCGCTCATCCTGCTGAGAGTTGCCGGAGCTGGAGCTATGACTTGGACATATAGTCACCTTAATAATATGTTCCAATATTGATACACAGTAGAGCAACACAATGTGGCGAATGTATGCAAAAGCACATAAAGTTAATAAAAACCTGTCATCACATAACCGAAGATTTGATCATGTGATAACTGAGCCATCTCCATGACAACTGAGCAAACTCCTTCCACAGATAAAGTTGATTAAAAGCTCATGTAAAAGTTAATACATGGGCCTTGAGTTAAGATTATTTTGTCACCTCACTATTGTCAAGGTCAAGAAAGAACTTCAAGACTCAAATTAAAGTTACGTTCAAATCAATAAGCTGCTATTTAGTTTAATTACAGCTTGCTTAGAGTCATTAACGTGGATGTCATAAATTTATAGAACAGTAACATGCCGTCATATTGTCACAGTAATATTCTGCTAACTCTAAAATTAAATTATCTTATCCCGGCTGACATTCGGTGATCAATCTAATTATACAGTCGCCGGTTCACCTGACCTGCATGTTGATATGACATGTGAGGTGACAGCACTAATCACTCTGACAGCCATCACAGACTTTTTTTTTTTTTTTTTTTTTTTTTTTTAAAAGTACTTTGACAAAAAGTCACTGTGGTAATGTGCTGTTTTTTTTCAACACTACCCTCCATCGCAACAGATGCCAAATTAATGGATGCCTTTATACAGCATTTCCGTGCTGAAGCTTCCCCCAGGAAGTCTCTCCTTGCTCCTTTGAGCAGCAGACTTCCTTGATGATTAAAGACTTGATCAATTTCTGTGAGGATGAAGGATGGAGGAGATATAAAATAAGAGAAATGATGCAATAAACAATGGATGGCAGCCTGTTAATTCAAATGTGAACTGCACACATTGCATTCCCTCGCCTGTAATGCACACCAGTTAGAATGCATTAATGAAAGATGCTAAAATAGTATCTTTTTATCTTATCTCTTCGTTGCTTTTATATATTATATTGGATCTAATGTTTCTAAGTTTGTTCATTCAAAGGCCTGTTTTTGAAATGGTCTTTAGTTTTACAGCCATTTCTTTAGTGATGTGCTTCTGAGTCCAGTTGCATCTTATACATTGCAGTTTCCTCTGTGACCACTTCTCCTAAATTGCTGCAACACAGTACTCTCTCTGGTATGCAGTAGCATGTCAGTGCTGCAGCACAGAATATCATCCCCCGCTCGACCATTGCAGAGTTTGCAGAGGACCAACAAGATACCAACGAGTCCTCCAAATTTAACGGTAAAATAAGTTGTTTGCGACTGCCCTCCCGAACGACACACAGAAGCGTTTTCTGATCAGATTCCTATCAGCAGGACAACATCATTTGTCTTTGTCTTCCGAAGCTGTTATGAATCACCGCTGCAACCGCTGGGGTGCTCTTACTCCATGTAGAGTGGGAGCATCTCAGTGGTCTTAATGAGAAAGTTAAAAAATCCATTTGACGTCCCTGCTGAAAAAAACATCCCCTGCTGGCTTCCCACTTCCCACCAGCTGTGTTGGTTGAAATGCCTGCTGGGAGCTGCAGTGGACACTTTATGTCCACGTGGGTTAAAAGAAGAAGTAGGAGCCAGTGTGTGGGTGCGGGTACGTTTTGGTCTTTTTTGGTTAAGGTTTGGGCACGAAAACAACTCAGTGATGTTGAGGGAAAGATTTTGCTGAAAAGGGCAGATGATGTAATTTTAACAGTCTTGCACAAACACAACAGGTAGTTGAGATTTTGGAGCTGTGTGTGTTTCAGCCCCAACCCCGGCAAAGCTTTTTTCTACTTCCAAACCTTTGTTTATAGTGAGCAGGTCTGCTGAACACAAATACTGTTTGTCACACACATTCACAGTTGGACATTATCCAGTACAACCAGTCTGATCTGTTGGTCACTGAGCAGCTCACCTGGAACACTTTCAGGGTTCAAAGCTTTGCTAAAGTGCACTTGTGATGAGAAAGTGGTGTCCTAATGAAACAGCTAGTGAAAAACCATGGCTTCCCACCTGTGAACACTGCCAGCTGTGCTGCTGGGACGCCTGCTGGGAGCTGCAGGGGTGGTCCACTCAGATGCTTCTCCACCACAACTACAGATGTATAAACCATGTGTGTATATCTTTTCATTAAGAGTCACAGCTGATATGCACTGGTGCATTTAGTCTTAACCTGTTATCACAACATATGTCATGTGATTATTTCTTATAAAAATCACAACTTCCTACATCACATGCAGCTCTTGCATCCTGAGTTTGTTTCCACATGCACACGCGCCCGCAGGGTGGTTTCTTCCTTATTCTATCAGCTTCCAGCCGAGTCTGCTTTGCTTTTGTCTGATAGGTTTGGTTGCATTTTTTTTTCTGGGCCAGCCTCCCTCATCAAAGTGATTAAGCAATTACACTGATTGTGCCGATGCTCAGAAGAACGAGGGAAGGGCCCTCGAGTATTGAGTGCTAAAGCTTTCTTGGAGATAACGGCTTAATTTGTGCCTAATCAAAATAAAGCCCGTTCTCTTAAATCTCCAACCTTCCTTCAGCTAAAGATTGGCTCGGGGAATTGAGAAGGTATCGTTAAGGAGAGCTCGATGGAGACGAGGGAGCCCTGCGGGGGCCTTTTCCACCTTAAATATATTTTCATGCAGGCTTTATGCAACGTACACGCATGTTATTATCTGGCAATGAGGCCTCTCCTTCCCTCCGAATGAAATAATAATTAGCATTTCAGAACTGATAACGACAGAAGCCTCTAAAGATGCTGCATGTTCCCAGCATGGATCCCTACTGGAAATAATCAAAGAGTTTGGGGATTAAATCAACATGCAGTTCGTCTCTCAGAGCTGCTGTGGGCATCAATAATAAAACAGGTGTCTGGAGAGTCATTGGGAACACAGAGGCAGACCTTAATGCCCCCATTCCCTGAGTGTTACCCTCATCTGACACACATACACTAACATGCCCCAGTCATGATTTTCCCATCAGGCCACTGCACACAGGTCTTTCTGGCATTTCTGTGGCTCCCTCGTTTCACCATGAAAGCCAGAAGCAGCACAAGCAACACGCATCTTTAGGCAACACTGGATCCAGCATCGTAAATTAATCACAGCACAACTCAAAACCGTGACTGTGATGGAGACACATGAATTAGGCCCGCTGAGTCGTGCGTGCGCGCGTGCATGTGTGGGAGAAGTGAGAGAGTGAGGGGAGGGGGAGAAAGAGAGGAGCTCACCCCTGGAGGAGATCTGAAGGGAGAGGCGGGGGTCTGCAGCGCGTATGGCCGCCGTGTAGCGATCCTCTATCCCGGGCACCTGCGCCTTCTTTTCGGGCATGAGGCGCACCCTGAGCCGGCCCCCCTCTGCGCCCAGCCACCACTCCAGAATAGTTGTGAGGTCCATCTCCAGGGTGAACACCGGGGCCTCGTCGTGCACGGACAGCCCCCCGCACCCCGTCCTGACCAGATCCTCCCCTATCTCCACCACCACCTGGTTGGACTTCCTGCTGGCTTTGGTCAAGCCCAGGTTCAGGACCCTGGACAGCGGCCGCTTGTGGAAGAAGGGCAGCTGTCCGTCCGAGGACGCGTTCCTCGTCGGCGCCGAGTCCGGATCCGCGAAAGTGGACACGGTTTTCTGCAGAGGGACGCAGAGCATGTGCAAGTTTGCGCGCACCGTGTAGCAGCCGCGGAAAGTCTGGCAGTCTCCATTCAGGGGTCTCTTGATGAACTCCGCCAGGTAATAGCGCAACAGAGAGGGGACCGCAAAATCCACCGCCAGGGTCTTCCTCTTGAGCCTGGAGTTTATGGTCTGGTTCAAGTCTCTTTTGCCCCCTGTTTCCCCGCTGCTGCCCCCTCCTCCTCCTCCTCCACCACCTCCACCTCCTCCGGTGCTCATGTTGCCGGAGGTCTGGGGCTCCGTCCCCGCTGTGGTCCTCGGCGAGGCGCACTGCAGCCCGGCGAGAAATGCCGCAGAACAAACGAGCACAAACACCCTGGACCCGGCGTGCATGGTGAAAACAAACGTGTCGCCGAGGAGAAGCAGCCCGTTAATCCCCCCCGGTCCAAACCGCGTCCTGTCGGTCACACGAGCGGCGCAGGATCACAAAGTGCGGATCGATGCTCCTGCGGGTCCTGCGCCTTCTCCGCCGGTGCGCAACCGCTGCCAGACGAGGGGGAGCTGGCTTTCTCACATGTGTTCACCGCCGACTGTTGCTGTCCTCGGATAAAGTGCCATCTCCCCTCTCTCTCTCACACACACACATGCACACACGCAGCTCTGAGACAATGGCTCCGGTGCGTCCCCGGCTCAGTCGCTCCCCGGGACGCTGATTGATATGCGGGTCCGGTCCGCTCCGGTGGCGCTCAAAGCCTCCCTGTGTGTTGGCACAGTTGTGGCGGCGGTACAAGTGGTCTCTGTGTCTCTGCAGCTCTCTCGCCCCTCGCCGCTAAATCATGAATGCACAGCGAGTTTGTGGAGACGCGCAGCATCGATTAAAGTTAAAAAAAAAAAAAATACAATCCCGTCTTTACAGTGCGGAGCTGATTGAAGAGCCCGGCGGCTGCCTCTCGGGTTAATTGTGGATTTCATGTGTTCACATCCTCGATCGTTGTTGTTTTTTCCAGCACATGCGGTAAAAAGTCGTTCGCACTTGACGTCAACAGGAGCCGTTTTCTCTCCCCCCCCAACTCCTCCTCCTGCGTGAACGCGGCCCCTCGGCTCAGCGGTGCGCGCAGGAGCCTCCGCCGGTCTCGTCGCTCCGAGCCGCCCGCAGCGCTGCCATCACGGTGCCTTTATTGGAGTCGGGCAGCTCCAGAGTTTGTCCCCCCTCCACCATCACCCACACCCACCCACCACCAACACCACCTCCTCCCGTGATTCTTCAATGAATCACCGAGCCCGCGCGCGTCCGGAAATTGGACGGGATTAATCGCCCTCTCTCCCGGTTGTGTGCGGATCAAATAGTTTCAGAGGGAGAGCGTTTGGGTTGGAGCCCATTTGGCTTTTTATGATGTCTTATGTGAAGAGGCCAATATGTCCCCAAAACATCAGGAGGAGGGGGCACTTCATTTTGCCACACAGACCACCCCCTTAATTGGGAATCAAGGGGTCAGTGTTTTGGTGGCAGGAGGGAAGAAATGCCTGGAAAATGCCCCCTCCCCATCTCAACACACGCTACAACTCTCTCTCTCTCTCTCTCTCTCTCTCTCTCTCTCTCTCTCAGACTCCAAAAGTTGAGGATGAGAATGAGACCCCTACCGCTAGATGGCGTCAGCACACACTTAGCTATGATGATTTACACTCTTCAGTTTCACTGGCAAAACCCATTAATGCCCTAATTGGATTGTGGATTTTTTTTTTTTTTTTTTTGCACCGTCTCATTAAAGTCATATCTATAGGAAAGGAAATTCATCACAAAAAGAATCCAGAGAAGTCAGAACTCTAGCACAAGGTTGTACCATTCTCTGATTCACAGGGGTGTGTGGGGGTTTTGGTTAATGTAATAACACATATGACTTTGAGTTCTGGTTGAACTCGGGTGAGGATATACCTTTGGCAGGATAATGGTCAATGACTTCATCAGCTTGCATTTTGACATTTGGTTCCTCTGCCCCAGTGGGCTTCATTCTTTGATGCATAGGGCCTCAGACAATCCTGTTATTTTGGTCCTGTATAAAGAAAGTGGTGACCACAGAGGCAACATTTGATTGGTAAAACAAGCTGTATGTCATGAGGGATCACTGTCAACGGTGATACTGATCTTACTGATTAGACCAGGTATCAGCGATGACTGATCCACAGTAACTACAGTTTCTTTATCAGTTCAATTATAATGCATTGAAATGTATTTTGTTTTTATAATAAGTTCAATTCATTCAGTCCTGGTGGGTTTGCTGACTCAGTCTTTGGCACCACAGCAATCATAAAAAGAATTCCAATGAGTTCCACACATTGAGATTTACAGATTTAAAATTTTGGAAAAGGATCTGTAACCACTGTCAGATACCCAGAGTTAGGGTATCAGAATCAGGAGAGAATGATGACTGTATGTTAAAGGTCTGGTAGGCCTCAATGGTAGAAGTTGTATTAAGCAGAATGAGATGTTTAGTCACTTTTTTTTATACACGACTTGCCATGATCAATAACTTGAAGGCCACTATAGTAGCCATGTGACTTTTTCAACTGGAGGTAAACTGAAGTTCATATCTGATGAATCTTTATTCTTTTGTAATGCAGAAGGGTAACAAATGTTTCGACTTCTTCAGTACATGTTCAGTGAGTGTCCCAGTGCGACAGGTGCTCATAATTAGAACAATCAGGCCATGTCATGGAAATGGAATGGTTGTGAGTGTGTGTGTAAATTAATACATAAAATATGTTAAATTTAAAGTAAATAAATGATTACTTTAAAAAGTTATCTGTTCAGCCATGATGACTATCACTGCACCCATTTCTTCTTCCATTTATTCCAACAAACAACTGACGCTGCTTTTGTAAATGTGAAAGTTTTTTGCACTGCAGCTGCGCTTTGACCCGGTCTGCCTTTATTATCGCCATCCCATAGATATACAGTATTAGTGTGGGATGTAATCCCATATTCATTGTTATGGCTGTTTCTACTGCTTACAGCGACCGTGGTCTGCTGATTGGACAACATTAGTTCTTGTTTAAGCCACAAGAATTATAGAAGCGATTGTGATTAATTATTAAAATGAAGAACTAAGCTCGGTTGTTGTAGCTCGGCACAATACGGGCAGATTCTTTCTCACTAATAAAGCCACATCAATTGCTGTTTTGTTACAAATGTATTATCTATAAGTGCTTTCTTCTCTCCTGATTGAGAAACAATCTGTTGTGTTTGTCAGGGGTTAATTGAGATGCACAGGTAGTGTGTGAATTATTAATATATTTATTATTGATTGATCACTGTCTTGTGCCTGTATAATTACTTCCCAATAATAGAACTGTCCTTCACAGAGGCTATTCTTTGTCTCTGTTCTCCTCTTCACCTGCTTCCTTAATATGCACTCTATTACCATGACTTGACAAGGCAGTATTGGTTTATTTGTGATGGGGCTGTAGATACACACACACACACACACACACACACACAGGTGCATTTGTGTTCAACAGTGCTGAAAGTTTGTGAGCCAAACCTGCAGGTACGACTGCATTATCATCAGTTCCTTTTCTTCTTTTCTCTATTCTCATTGCCACACACATCTGTTCCTCATACAAATTCAGATTCTTGTAGGTATATGATAAAAAAAACAGTCCAACACACGAGTATGATCCTAACCTGTGATGGAAAAGCAGAGAGCAGAAAATCAGACCCAGAAGCACATCAGCAAAAAATCTTAGTGTCTTTATTCATCATGCATTCTACTGGATATATGAGCACATTATTCACGACAAGTTGTTTTATTCATCGCCGGAGAAGGTGAGGAGTCATAAATGGTGTGGGAGGGACTGAATAAGGCCTGCACGGAGCAGCAGAGGGAGGGAGAAACGGTGGCACAGACACTCTGTACTCCATTCAATACCTAATCTGCAATGCTGTATCCGCAAGTGCCGAGCCGAAGGTACAGCGTTACATCAGCCGCTCCACTTCTATACGCGATATTGTACATCAATACTGGAGATTTTACAAGGTAATTGCTTGAGTCGAGGTGAGCCTGAGCAACCAGATGTCTCAGCTAGCACCTAGTGTGGCTAAATGCAAGTTTGATAATTTGAGAGGCAAATGAAGTGTGGAAATGGTCTAACCATTCACTGAAACAAGACAATATCTGGAGTTATTAATAATAGATTAAACACTTGGCTAATGTTAGACAAATAGATTTTTAACTAGCCAAACCCAAAGTCGAGCATTATGGCTAGAGTTCCATTTTTCACACTAAATTGATTTTGATGAACAGATATTTATGTGCATAATTGTGATCCAGATGAATTCATTAGGGGCCCAGCAGGCTAAAGAGAAAGCGATGGCTGAGGAACGTATGGGCTGAGGAGACCTGCACTTTGTTAACAGCTATTGCTGTATTCTTGGTAATGGCATGCACTTTGAAAGCCATCTACCAGACCGCCAAGGCGAACTTAATTACTTTCTGATTGATCACTCATTCCACATTTCAGTCCTCATGGAGTAAAATGAACCAAAGCCTGGATATCCATTACCCACAATGCCGCTCGCCTCAAGCACACTTACCAGCTGTAGTGTCCGTTTCATTGGAACCATGTTTGGTATCCAGCTCACAGGTCAGTGTGCAGGGAAGTCGGCGGGGGAGTGGCAGTGTGATAAATTGCAGACAGATAAGTTCTTACAAAGACCCTTCCCCCCTCAGCACCACTTTTCATGGCGCCTGGTAAACCTCATAAATCAGCAGCTGAGTCCCCCCCCTCTCCAACCGGCGACCCTTTCAGCCAGCATCATCGTACTTCATGGCCTGATCAATCCACTCTCTGTGTCTCATCAGTGTTCCAAAGTTGGCCGCTGCAGAAGCAGAGATGGATGCTTGATCATGCAAAAGTAAAAAAAACCCAGCATGTTCCTCCGGAGTTGTCAACCCACCTCTCGTCCTCCTTTCTCACAGCTTCAAAGCCATTTTTATCTTTTGTCTGTTTTTGCTTTCGTGCATGCACTACACGCATCTGCAGTGATTGAGGAAGGAGATGCTGAGTCTCACGCATCCGGGCCATGCATTTTACTACGCTGAGGCGACAGTCCCGCTTCCTTTAGCATTCCCACCTCATGACATTTTTCTCTTAGTTCCATAAATCAAACTCCCAGACCTGCCGAGCTGAAGAAAAGAAATAAGGCTTTTGAAGAAAATAGGGAAAAAAATGGCTTTTGCACAGAATGTGTTGAAGATTTGGAGAGTTTCCTGTTGACAGCCGTAATAAGAGTTTGGGGTGGTCATCTCTTACGGTGCACGTTCACAGGTGCAGGGGATAAACTTTTGATAAGTGGCAATTCCCAGGGCAGTGGACTTGAAAAATGTCAGCCTTTTAGCTCCGGTCCACTGAGCCCTCTGCATGACCAGCGCTCACATTAATCACTGCACTGCAAGGCTTTTGCCTGACTTTGGCCAGGTAGTTAGCATGTCACTAGCAGTGCTGATTCACATAAGTGCTTCCTACATCCCAAAAGCATAACTCTTATTCCGATTTGGCTGACAAAAACAAAAACAGAAAAACCCATTTAAAACATTTTAGGACGACAGCGTTAATTGGAGTGATGGGACTTGACTCTACCTGCTCTTGTCATGCTCACAAAGTGAACGGTTTGACCTGCCAAATGTCAGATTATAATTTCCGCAATTCACTACATAACAGGGAATTTGATTCAGACAGCGATGAAAAGTGGCCACAGTTAGTTAAACTAATGGCACACATTAATCTTTATAAAGTTTTAGTTCGTTTGCCAGATTCTCCTGAGCAATGTGTGAAAAAGTGCCAAGAAATTTTTGATTCATGTAAAGTGGATAATCCATAAAAAGGTTGCAGGAGTACATGCGGCGGAAGGTGGGTGAAGCTGTGTTTTCATCATGGTTCTTTTGACCAGACAAGTTTTGCTCAAAGACTTCTCTGAACCGACTCTGCTGCAAATTCTCTTTACTTTTGCACAGTGTTTGCCAAACTCTTCTAACCCACATATGAGACACACTGCTCCTCTGTCTGCCTCAAACCATATGGTAATGTATACCTGCTGGTCCCCTGGTTATTTCTAATTGCAGCTCAGTAGATGTAAACAGTACAGTGTTCCATGCTTGAATTTCATAAATGGAAATAAGCATTTAAAGAGGCATTGCACGTTCACATGTCAAAGTCATTGGGAGTACTACTGAGCACGTGAACATTTGAATGATGTCTTCAGTGTCTCTGGAGGATGTTTGTCAAGTCTGAGAGAATTACTCAAGTGACATCTCTTAAATAATCTTGTCGTGGGATGGGAGACTACAGATTTCTCAGTGTGAGTAATGTATATGCACTCAGTTGCCGATTTATTACTGTAAGCACACCCATCTTAAACTAATGCTGCCCAACACAACAGTGCTGCAATACATCCTACTTTCATGAAGGTTATAATGTTTTATTGAAAGTGTTATAGCGAGGCGTTGACCCAACTGTGTGATCATTTTGAAGCATTCAGTTTGTGTTGCTGTTAAATTTTACTGCATTATAATGACAGGTGTTTCTATAATTTTGTCCCCACCATTTATTGCATATCAATGAGAAGAAGCTGAATAACAAATACCTCTCTGTATAATGCAATACAATAACAGCTTTTAGATTACCTTCAAAAAGATATCTCATTGATACGTTTGAATAATTTTGGGACATTCTCAAAGAACTACAGGTTTCACCTTTCTTGTTATTTTTATCTTGTAAATACTTTTTAACATTGAATGGATTTCGTTGAGAATGAATTAATGTATTTTTTAACAGACATCACGCATCCTAGATTACTACAAAGATGCTCTCATAAAATATATATATATATATCACCTCTGTTTTGTTTTCTACCAACTCCTTTCTCCTTTCTTTCTCTTTAGCTGCTAAGTGCTACAATGTGTTCACCAGCTGCTACCAGCAGCCATTTATCATTTGGTGCTGGGCAGGTAGTGTACAGTGGGTGTGAGCTTTTAAACTGAAAACAGCTTCCTGTTGCACCCAGGAACCAGGTTGCTGAGAGTGAACCAGAGCAATAAACTTGTGGGCCAGAAAACCAAAACACTGAGCTAAAAGACACTGTTATGTCCTGTAAAGCTGAGAGGAACTGGGTGATAACTCTGTGTGAGTTTGTCCATTTTCACACAGTAATACAAATGTGTTGATTAGCGCAGCATAAATAAATAAATCATTTCTGGTGGTAAATGTTTCAGCTACACTGTTCAGGTTTTCACCTGAACCTTCAAGACCTTCAAGTTTGGGAAATCAAATTTACAGGAAGTGTCATGGACTAAAATAAAAACAATATTAATGCTCTTATGGTCTGTTTTTTTTAATGTTTTGGTGGGTTTTGTCTTTTCTTTTCCCTTTTTTCTCTTCAGTGTGTGGCTGGAGGCGTGGCTGGTTTTCACACTCTCTCATCCCAGACGAGGCGCACCTAGTTTCAATCATCATCAACCCACTTCCTACATGAGCCTGGCTCTGACTCCACTCCTGTGCCAGACTATTCCGTCTAATTGGCAATCTCAAGCCCCACGTGTACTTGCCAGTGATCTTCTCCAGTGTTTCTCCTACAGACTTAGTTCTGCCCAGTGTGATCTTTTGACCTACCTGTGTCTCTCTTCTCGGTGTCGTTCCCCAGTGTGTGCCTTGTCAACTACATTTGATCTCCAGTCCCTCCGTGTGTCCAGCGCCGCTCCCCGTGTTCAGTCACCGCCATCGCCAGTACAAGCCATCTACACCCTCAAGCCAGCCTGCCTCCAGCCACCACCACCTGAGCTACCTCCTGCTTTTAGACACACAAAAACGAATGCATTTTGAAACGTCAAAATAATTTGTAATTTTCGTAAAAAATGTGGACTTCCTACACAGTTGAGATAGCTGAGCCTCTGCTGCTTCAATTTTGACCTTTTCTTTTGTGATTGCTTGCAAGTCTCTCAGCCTTTTGGAAATGCAATACTTTACTGATGGAGTACCATGATACTTCCATCTTATACTGTAGAGTGGCTCACAGAAATGCATTTAATCAAATGCATTATGTTTCCTTAAAGGAAATTTTTAATCAGAAGTTTGGTGCAGTCGCTATACTTCTGCATCAACACACTTTCATTAATCTCAATCCCTGCAAATTACAAGATTGTTCACAACAGTTTGGAAACGATATGGTTGAGATTTTTATCGTTTCAGCTTCATTCCCCATTTCTTCACACAAGCCATCTTCTCCCTTAAAGCTCAGAGCTCAGGTAAGAAGCTGGAAGACGTTTGTGTTTGCCTTATCACGTTATCCTGTTGGCTGGGCACCTCATAATGAATTCATTGCCTCTGTTCGTTCCACCACTTTCGAGCTTTATCGAAAATGTTTAAAAATTGACAAGCTGACCACTTCCAAAGAAATTCATCTTTCTCTGAAAATGAATTTCTACAACCACAGGCCTGCGATATAATGAAAAGGATGTAGGTTAAAATGGGAATCAGTCGGAGGTTCTTACAAAAGTGAACTCACACACACACACACGCACGAGCACACACGCAAACAATACCTCGGGTGCTTATCATCAGGTGTGGGATTAGATCTCTACATTTTTATATGCTTAAAGCTCTCAAATGCAGCTTTCTTTGTGTCAAGGCTTATCCCTCCATCTATAAAAGTGCGTTTTTCAAAGGCCTGCTGGTGTACAGCCCTGCCTTTGTGCACTGGAATGCGTTTACCTCAAGGTTCATTCATCACCCATTTGGAAACACACTCCTGATCTGAGGCGGTGCAGGCCTGGAGCTCACCTGAGATCCTCTGAGCTACCAGAAGACAAGTGTTTCCCTAATTCACCCTTATCCTGCATAAATGAATACGCAGGAAAAAGCCTTATCCCAATGCATCATTACTTCAACATCGGATTGAGTCGATGCATCAGTCATCCAGGCCTATCAAGGTAGCTATAGTAGACTCTGGGATTTTGACTGATCATTCCATCACAGTTATAGATTGGATGGATGGGCACAGAAGTCACTGAGCTCTCCTCAATTAGTTAACCATCGACCTGCCATAGCCTAATGGGCCATTGGCGGCCAACTTCAGTGCCACATCTGATGAATTCCCACTCTGGAATCGGAGACGAGGCAATTGGGCGGCTGGATGGCGAGCACCGATTCAATCTCCTTCACGGATCAAGCTTCTCTGGAAAAAAAAAAAAGGATGAGAGAGGAGAGGGCGCCATCGGGGCCACGGGGTGATTTTTCACTGCCCCCTTGTCAATATTGCCTAGCGCTGTGCTGCAGGACGTCGGGGGTTGAAAATGATATAGTGGCTGAATGGAGCATGATAAAGGGCACGCCTGGCGTTTGACTCTGTAACACAGTACATCACAGGGGAGAGGTTAGAGGTGAATTAATAGTGAATTATCTGGTGTCAGGGGAGCGGTGGGAGGGCCGGAGTGGAGGATGAATACAGTAAGGAGGAGGTGAGCACAAGACAAAATCTGTGCATTTGTTATGCCTTTGGAAAGAGCAAACCCTGTATCAATGACTCAAGTTTAAAAAAAACAGAAAATCTCAGAACAGGGTGGCATTTGGGGTGAAGCGTGGGGGGAAGCGAGTGCCAAAAATAGACTGCAGCAACGCTACTCAACTGTGTATGCTCAATGCACAGTCTTTCTCTTCTTGGGAGTAGCATCAGTTTATTTTCCCTCTCCCCCCTGTTTCCTGGTAACAGACGTGTATGTGTGTGATGCGCCCTGCTCGTCCGGAGGAATATAAATCACAGCGTTTGTTTAGTATGCATATCGGAGAGTTTTCATTTCTCCCTCCTCCCAAAAAAAAAAAAAAACAACTGCAGGAGCTCGGCTGCAGGAATACATCGGCAATAAACGGGGTAATCCGAATGCAGCCGGAGTTACTCTCGTGCAGAAAAAGGGGGGGACGGGCAGCCCGGTGTGGGAGGTACAGCATGTGTTGACCATCGAGAAGAAAGAGAGCTGGCAGAAAAGAAATGGCCCTCATTTCAGTATCTTGTTTTCTCCAAATTGCTACTAGTAAAAGCAGATGCGGCCCCCAAATCAACTGGCCTTGTGGCCCAATGTTTCAATTTCTTTTAGGTTTGTTTATTACCATCTTGGCTCCAAAGTCTATACCTGCCTTCCTCACTATACCTGTGTTGGGTGTGTGTGTCCTTAGCCTGATCTGTACAGTATGCATCTGTCTTATTGTTCAAACTCTGACCCACATGCAGGGGCTGTTCCCAGACAAGCACAAAATGTTGACAAAAGTACTTTGGGTCACATATTTGAAAGTCTTTTGGGCAAATATCAAAAAGACATTCACATCCAGATTTCAGGAGACAGCGTCTGAGCCGTCGACCTCCTCATTGTCCTGCTATATTTTCACATATCTCACACAAGATGAGCCCGCTATATCATCATCCATTCAATTTTAAGATGCCTGCTCAGATATCAGTATACTAAAAGAGCATGTAAAACAAAGTCAAATAAAAAGTCACATAAAGTCACACATTGCCAACCAGCGCTCCATAAGAAAAATAAACAGTTGCAGTCAGACACAGCTGCAGGAATTCTAATTGAAAGCCATTTAAATATGCTTCTGCCTGAAGTCTGGACAAGCGATTGTTCTGACAGGGGAAACCTTTTCCTCAGCTTTGCCTGAAGCCGACCACCTGGCTGGCATTTAGCATTACTTGTCAGTCCTTTCACTTGTGTGGGCATGTGTGTGTGTGTGTGTGTGTGTTTGTCCTTGCAGATTTCCACACCGCAAATCATCAGCTATACAGCCTATTTTGTTCTGATGTACTGCTTTTTAAAATTATCATTAACATCCCAATAGTCAGTGTTCATTTCTTTTAACCACGACTGTGATTGTTTCTTAACCTTAACTAAGTAGTTGAAAAAATAATCTAAACTGTGGGTCATGTTGGTTCCCCTTTGCCAATTTCCTCTTTGGAAATTTTCATTTTTCTGGGTACTTTAAAGTGGCTATAATTAATATTTTGAAATTAACAATGGATCACATGACTACTCTGCAGAATTTTATGTACCTTATGTGACCATTCTTTTGTCTCTTAGCTCTAGCAAAGCTGCAGTGGGCTCCAGTAAATGCAAGTACAAAGTCACGTTCCCAATTTATTGCAATCTGCCACACGACACATTCCCACTTATGGCATGGCAAGAAAGTTAAAAGGTAACAGAGTTTGAACACTTTATAATTAATTTTTTTGTTTTTCAGCAACAGGCAGCTGTTTTGAGTAAGAAGCTCTTAAAACCCAGAGTACACCACCTGTTCTGGCATTTGGCTGGTGAACATAGTGGAGCATTTATCTGCTAAATATCCCAATATGCCAAATATCTCCATTAGGAGTTGGTGGAGACAAAAAACTGAGCTAAAAGGAGAGTGGGCGTTGGACTTATCGGGTGGCCAGAAACATGACTCTGAATAAATAAACATAAAATGTGATAGTATGTCTGTGTTATAGTCACAGTTTCCAATACACAATCTGTAAATTTTTAAGCACTTCTTGTCCATGTTGGTTCGAATGTTGAGTTTACAAGGTTCATTCTCCACTTTGGAAACAGCAGCCAGAAAACAATCCCAACATGACGAACAAAGGAGATTTAAACGGCCAAACTTCACCGATCCATAACCAAAGTGAAGGCAGATCAGAAAACAGCCATTTGATTTTTTTTGACAGTTTTGAAAGGCTCTGACAAATCAGCATTATGTTGGAAAGCAATGGCAGACAATGACTCAATGATATAAATGTACTGACAAGCAACACGAGACATAAATAACCTACACATAAATAGAACAGACAGAAGACAAGCTCCCTCCATATGTCCTCTCTAGGTTGCAAGATAAAGTCTGCACTACAGTGTATGTGTATTCATACACATGCACATATCTGTAAATACGTATGTACCTATAAGTAATTATTTTTCAGCCTCTTTAGACAATATTTCAACATTTTCTACCTTTGCTCCATGTTTTCTGGCACTGTGTTATCTGGCTGCCACTTGATCTGAATAAATAATATCCAACCACAAAAGTACCCAATGTCTTTGAGATGACATATGAGGGCTCTTCCTGCAAACAACAAGCAGGTAAGATGCACTGTAACCATTATAAATTAAGGAGACTATGGATTTTGTTGTTTTGGATGGAGGACCTGTGGTCAGGATCAGCTGTCAGACCATCATGGGACATTAAACCAACATGGCAGAGGCAATAATCTACAGGTGTGATAGGTCAGGTTTTTTCTTATAACAAAACAACCTGTGTACTATTGATCCATCCATCCATCCATTCGTCCATGTTCCACCATATAGTATCCTGTTCAGGGACATTGGAGGCTGAAGCCTGTTCCAGCTCTCACCAGGGTTATCACTTATTTAAAGACAGCCATTCACACTCACACTCACTCCTCCGGGCAGTTTAGACAGTGGTTACTGCTGCATCACCATTCTGCCCACATGGTATTGATCAATTTTACATATAATCAAATGAAATCATTATATGCACTGTACATTACTTCAAGTTACTCTTCATACTGTACATGTTGCAACAAATGTTGAAGCTGCTCTTGTGGCATTGTTGTATTTGTAGCATCTACTAAAATCACCTGGCACCTGGATGAAAGTTCTCCTCATTGAATGTGTATCACTCTGAAAAAGCTATGGATCAGTATTATGTCTGCAAGTACAACAGCTGTAGTTGTGGTAACTAAGTACATTTACTTAAGTACTATATCCAAGTGCAATTTCAAGGTACACCTATTTTACTCCACTACCTTAATTACATAGGTAAAGTTACTAGTTACTCTTTGGATTTGGAAGATTTTCTATACAAAACATATGATGCACACACGATGCATTATTATACAGTAGACTAAACAACCCAACAGCTGCCTATATGGAATACAAATATTAATTCAGCCTCGATCAACTACATTACAAATTAACATTAAAATACTGCTGACATATTCATACATCAATAACAACGATCCAGTGATATCGTAATATATCACAGATAGCAGTCATGGAGCATAAGGATTACTTTAATTTAATTCAGTGTTTATCACCAGAAACAGATTTTGTGTATCTTTGAGGTCTAACAAACATGTTGACTGCATTCACATCCTCATTAAACACATGTAAAGCCAATTCTTGTGAAAAATATAAACCTTGCATTAATCACATCAATGTCTCCTTGCTACCAGTCTTCTTCTTCGCTGCCTTTGGATGCACATTGCTTTGTTACTTTGCATGCTCCCACCACCAACTGATGACTTGTGAAATAGTGGGAAACTCTTTACAAACCCAATGGTCATAAAAGCTTTACTCCATAGCGCTACTAATGGTTATAAAGTCCACAGGCTATCTTTAATTAAAAGATTTTAAAATGATTTGATTTGTTCCATCATTGAACAGTTACACAGCTAAATGAATGGAATATATTTAAAATATACACAAAAGTAAAATATACCAGATGATGATTGAGGTCATTAAAGGCAAAGAAATATCTTTAATATCAGTATCTCTGCACTATATTCAGCATACAGAATAGCCAGAGAATAAGAAGCAGTGAGTCTGACAGCACTGCATCTCCCCTCCTGTCTGAGCAAAGAAACAAAAGTGCGGACTACAGCCGCTCCACTTTTGGAATTAGTTTTGCTGTTATTTGATCTCTTGACAGCAAAGTGACAGGGATGAAATGCAATGGAGGTCCAAGGCCAGATTCAAGGGCATTGTGCTTACATGGTGTTTATATCTACCCTGGACACAATGCTCCCATCCCACCACCACATCCACCCACGCTCACACACACACACACACACACACACACACACACACATCCTGAGAAAAATTGCCTCATAAAACTGCCACAACACATAGAACAACAAAACCACAGCATAAATACTACTGCAGGAATTTCTATAAGTACAACAGCACAGGAACATGTAGCTCTGGCTCTGCTGCGCCACACGATTGTTTGTGAGCTTTACCCAAGAAGCACCCTGGCTGGGTTACTAATTGCCCTCTTCTCCTCGCCCGCCCTTCCAGTCCCTTTTTCTCCCCCTTCCTGTCCTCACCTCGCCTCGCCCGCTCAACCTAATGAAGCTCTCCAGTCGGGAGATAAAGTGGTTAAAGCATCCTGCGCTCCTTGTTAGCTCCTGTGAAGCAAGCACTCACACATCAGGAGGGAAGAACATGAGGGGAAACACCACCCTCCTTAACCCTCCCCTGCTGTCTCTGCTCCTTTGTGCACTTGGAAGTCGCCCACAGAAGTAAATCACAAGGGGGCAGGCATGAGATTTAAATGAGCCGATTAATCCCTGTGCTAATAATCACTCTATTAAGAATGGTGGAGCGATGAGTAACGCTCACGGAGGGAACTGTTACCATTTTCAAGTATACATAAAAACACCTATGGGAGCATGCAGTGAAATATACGTGGAAGGATTTCATGAGAAAAATCTGAGTTTATACCTAAGAAGCAAAAGAAAAACTGCAGAGAATATGATGGCCATTTTTTTTTTACGGCATAAAAAAGTAAGTAAGGAGATTTTTGTTGCTTGTTTTTCTTGGTTGTGGGACAAGTTTTACACCCAGAGGGAGTTGATTCATCTTTGTTTGCAGTGATATACCTCTCAATGATATTCATTTGCCTGAGGGTTTGTTTCATAATCCTGTTTACTTGTGTTCCCCTCTCAGCACCCCATCTTTCTCCCACTAATGTGACTCATGGTTGTATTTTTTTCTGTGTTGCTCTCAGTCTGCTTCTCTCTGCGCGCCTGTCCCACCACTGTCATACTCACTTTGTCTAGCCCAGCATGGAAAATCAGCTCATTCATACAGTCAGGTTTATTTCCTTCAACACTCCCTTAAACTAAGTCAGGGAAGGTCAGAGCGCTCCATAATATTGCATTTATTCCTGCTCCCTCCCCATTAATTTTGCCGCTCAGCTGTGGTCCACTTCTTCCAAAGCCGTCCGACACAACAATGCTCATGTGGAAAGAGGTTACAGACTCCATTAGAGCCTCTTACATAATTTGGTTATGTCATCATTGAATTATGTTTACATGCTACTTTGCAAAGTGTCGGCAGAGCATTTGGCAGGCATCTCGCCTCTGTCCTTCATGATAAATACCAAACGTGGAAAGTTGCCACCCCGGGTAGCTTTCTGCAGCGCTGCTGTCCTGCTTGCTTTATAATTGGTCTTGAATGAATCACACACATTGAAGTGAAGCAGACTGGGCGGTGGCTGTGGCGTGCCTCCTACCGTATGTTGTAGATTTATTGGGGCTTTAAATCTCTAATAGTGACTGAGAGCACGTCCTTGGATGCACATTAAGTTCCAGTGAATTATTAATGGCTTGCTAATAAATATTATCACCTCTTCTTTAAAACCCGTCTTGTGTATTAGGCTTGAGCGAGGGCAGATGGGGGGTAGAGAGGAAGCCAGCACAAAGGGAGTTTATCCAACTGTAGTTAGGAGCTCACACAAGTCAAGTGGACCATGTTTAATGGAGGATCGAGGCTCTGACACCGTAATTTACAGTGGTGGGAGATGTATTTAGGTTCTTTACTACACACTTTTGTACACATGAAGATGAGTTTACTCGTCTCGAGGAGTACCATTCAGCCTGTCAAATCTCTCATGAGGCCCTGGAGGAGCTTTGTTGCGTCTCAGAAAATAACCCTGGTGATGTCAACAAGGTTATCTCCACTTGAACTTGAGATTTTAGAGCTTTAAAAGGAAAGCCATGTTACAAACTGGGTATGTGGTATCTGAAAGACGTGGGCATTCACCAGGCAGGAAGGGTCTGACAAAAGATGCTACTGAGGTGCATTATGGGAATTTCATGGGGTCTAGTGTTACTGGGGACTAAGAACCATATTTTCTTTGCAACACTGATTTGGACCATTGTTTCTAACCAAGCTTTAGGGATGGTGATGCTCATTGGTCGGTCAGTCATTCTACCGCTTCAGTCCAGACTGAAAAATCTCAACTACTGGATGGTTTGCCATGAAATTTTGTGAAGAAATCCATGCTCTTCTTTTTGACTTTGGCGATCCCAAGACTTTTCCTCCAGCACTACCATGAGGTTGTTGGTTCAGAGTGAAATGTCTCTACAATTGTTGGACGGATTGACATGAAATTCAAGTTAAACATTCATGTTCCTCACAGGATGAATTGTAATAAGGCTAATTTCTGGGCTTATATCCTTGGACTTTCCATCTAGCACCAACAAGAAGCTCAAAATGTGCTCAATACTTTGGCTGATGGTAAACATAGTAAAAGATGCTAAACATCACCCTGCTGTTACCATTGCCATTGTGAACACATGAGCATGCTGGTGTTGTAGCATTTATCTCAAAGCATCACATGTGCCTATGTACAGAGTCACTAGTCCCATTGTAGACTCTTACATGATCTCCACACAGGAGGCATAGTGTGAACAGCAAGTTAACAACAGAGCTGCAGCAGCTTCAGGACTCCAACTGTGTCTAGACAGGATGCATTCATGCACAGTATTGAGTGTAGGTAATCTGCGTTTTGGCAGTGCTCAGGGATCAAAACACAATGACTTGAAGCAAAAAAATATGCTTTAGCTTGCTTAAAGCATGTGTAGCACAAGTAAAACATGAAGTTGCATGGCCTGTGTAGACGTGCTGTTAGTCTTTTTAAATCTGTCTTTCCTTTATGTGCCTTTATGAACTTTATCACTTCAGTACAACCTTAAGTGAAAGCACTGATATAACAATAGCCATTTATTCCTTCACAAGAAAAACTCCTGCATCCAGAATGAAGTAAAAACACTTATTATGCAAATTTGTTCACGTTCTATTATGTTGTATTGCAAATTCATATTTTGGATTTTGGATTTTATTTGCACCTTTAGTGCGTACCGGGCATTTTTATCATGGCATGTTGGTCAATATGGAGCTAATAATTTCAAGTATTTTATAGAACTGTTGGGTTATCTGATCATATATATGTTTTGAATGTACATTTTCAATCTGAAATAGTTTTAACATCTGTTAAAAATGCAATATTTCACTCTGAAATGTAGAGGCAGAAGTATAAAGCAGCATCAAATGGAAAGAGCAAGTATTTCATTGTGTACTTAAACACAGTGCTTCACTAAATACTCTCCACCATCAGTTATTTACCATCTGAGGGCAAATATGTGAGGCTTTCATTTACTGTCCAGACGCAACACATGCATGTCCCCGCTTTCCCACCAGAAGTAATGACTCTGTTCACAAATAACAGCCTGTTCTCTCTTGTGTACTGAGAATGCAGAAATAGCTTAATGTGGCAACATTTACGCAATTTCTGGAGCAATTACCAGAAGCCCAGCTAATGTAAATGGGTTTAATATCTAGGGGAGCAATGTTTTTAACAACCACCATTACAGAATACCATTTGTCGGTTTGATTAATTGCTTAAAGAGAGCCAGACGCTCTCCCACGCCGGTGGAGCTGCATATCCTGAGTGCCTTTCTGCACAGAGCATGTCATATACCTTTTCTCCTGTTGAAAGTGGGCGTCATGCATTCAGGTCATTTAGCTTTGTATTGCATCAAATGTATGGAAAAGGGGATGTAAAGACTAATAAATGTAAAATATTTTCATCAGTTAAATCAAATGGTTCCACAAAGCACAGCAACTTAATTGAGGTATGAAAGCTTTTGTGTGATGTGATGGTGACATATTTTTTCTTTCCATACCAACGCTGCAAATGTACACTCAGACTTTGTAAATTACAATTCCTGGATTGTCCCTGAGGCATGCAGTATGACCGTCATACTTGTTTTCTCTATCGCGTTGTATTTATTTAATGCAGAGCCACTCTTCCTTTTAAAACCTCATCACAAAGGCTTTGAAATCTTTGCAGAATAATACATCAGCTTTTACAGGGGGTTTCTGTAAATGTTTCATATTTCAAGGGAATTGCGTTATTCTCGTGCAGGACAGCTTTAAAGATATCTGTGGTCATCATGAAAAAAAAAGTTCTTTGTCTACATTGGGAGATCAAATTCATCTAGAAGAAAATGAATGAATACTGAATGTCTAGACTTAATTTGACCCTGTCTCCTTCCCACTGTCCTCTGACTTCCTCTCAGTGGCTGCCTTCCAGGGCAATAGAGGTTTTATGGCTGGACAGAAAGGAGAGCTTTTCATGTTAACTGACGCCGATGGAGGTCAATGGCAACAACGCCGTTAATGCACAATGAAGTCAGATTGCACTAGGTACAGTAACTCACTTGGTTGTAAACCTTTTGTTGTCCCCTCAGGAGCCTCCACTTAAGCTTCACCAGAGGTTGCATTACGCCGCCGTGTTCCTACAAGCAGGCTTTGCATTGCAAGAGCAAGACCTGCAGACTTTACAAGGCTGCGGCGCTGACTCTGCACTTCTCCCCGAGGATTTAAAGGTTTTAAACTATAGCGCAGCGACATCCGAGCGTGATCCCTCCTTAGCCCTTCTAACAGCTCAGCCAGCTCTTATTTCACATCACGTTTCCCCCACGGGGCGACTGTAAACAAGCCTTTGGCGTCACTCCACCCCGCACGAGCTTCCTGACAGAGAGGAAGACAGCCGCTAGACAGACGGCATATTCCGCTGGGGGAAAAGAAAAATAGTAGAGACCCGAGAAGTACACCACCACCAGCATCCCTTCAGAAGCAGCCTTTTGTACACCAGTGATAAGAGGTTTTTCATGCACGGGGTTGACACACGCTCGGAATCTACACGGAGGCAATGAAGGCATGCCTCTTGCGGTTTGAAGATGCAATGGAAAAAAGAAGACTTGTTTGATCCAATTTATGTAACATCCCCATTTTGAAGACAGTCTCACATATTTGCAGAGGAGCCTGCGTTGAAAGTGTCAAGTCGTCGTATTCCCTCAGAATATGTGCCGAAAAATGAAAAAAATAAATAAATAAAGTAAGAAAGTGAGCGGCCACACCAGAATTCCTTCAAATCTGCCTCAAAAACAGGTTCTTACCCAAAGTTTACACTTTGAACTCACAAGAATTTCAGGTTTTGAGAGGAGATGATGGAGGACATGTACATCTGGGTGTGTTTTGACTTGATCCATGTAATCCCAGTCTCTCGCTCAGTCCCATACAAACTCCTGCTTTTCACCTCCATCACACCAGTCCACTCAGACCACTCCGGTCCAGCTACATTAACTTTCTCTCCATTACTTGCTCTAAATCTTGTATTTTATAAAGTGTGGGACACTCTAAAAGCTAAGCTCTGCTGTTGCTCAAGACGTCCAGAGAGCTTTTTTGGCACATTTTGGGCTCATATTCTTTTCCTATGTTTTTTCAATCACTCCATTTGGGCTATTTTTCTTTATGTTCTTTGAGATATTGCTGTCACAGTTTTAACAAATCACAACCGCACAAAAACTGTGACAAAAGTTTTGCAGCCTCAAAACATTTTAAGATCAGGAAGGATGCAGGTGTGCACAGCTGGTCATTTAGTTCCATCGCCGACCTTTAAGACTGAGTGTTCTTAAAATATGGTGAGATAATCCACTTCTTTGAGGTGCAGTTTCTGTGTGTGTGTGTGTGTGTGTGTGTGTGTGTGTGTGTGTGTGTGTGTTAGCAATGACAAAAGCTTGAAACAAGATAGAATAAGGCAGATCACTGCACCAGTGTCAAGAAACACTTCATTCTTCAGAAGTAATGAAAGTAATTGATACTGAAAACAGAGGAAGCTATTTCAAACTCTTTGTAAGATACGTTGCACTTGTTTAAAGTGCAAGAACTCAATAATAGATTAAGTGGCTTGTAATTTGTAATATTTCATAGAGCAGCGTTTTGTAAAATGATGCTGAACCAACTGTCTTCCTGAGGAATCCTTTATACATTTCTGATGCAGCACAGGAATGACAACAGCTGAAACACTGAGCTTCATTCTTTTGGGCAGATGCACAGGGGGGTGGATGCAAAAACATGAGCAATTTTACCCAGGCCAATCCAATTATCCTGCAGCCAACTGTATTTTGTGGCATTGTAGCATTGGATTCTGTTTTACTGCAAAATGTCAACTTACAGTCTTTACTAATGAAACCCATTAAGAGTTATTTTCAGAAAAAGCAGAAGGTGCAGTAAAGCTCTGCATAACATGCTATCAGTCTCCAGGTTTTGATTTCCTTACGTGGGTCCATGAAACACTGAAGATGCAAGTCATCAAAACTGTCAAATTAGTTACCTGTTGGTCACAATAATTCTTTTTTAATCCTCTTGGCTTTTTTATATTAGCACTCTCCAACCGATCAAATCACCAAATGAGGAAATGGTGTTCATCTCCAGACAATGGTAGGATCTATGGCAAGATGCTTAATGTTGGTTCACCTTCTCCATATTTTAGCTCTGTATGTAGTAATTAACCTGTCTGTTGTCTGCTGTAAACAGCTGATTATCCCCACGTGTCTCAGTGGGAGACGGTGTCTGTGGGACGCAGTCCGAGAACACGCAACATCATCAACATCTCCGTCCTGTGCTAGCTCTGTAAAACAACAGCTGCTCTGTCTTGTTCGACAGGCAGAGCGCTGATTAGCATTTACATTGGCCGTTTATTGCTAGAGTGACTAGATGATAGCTATTTAACTCTGATCTGTTTATCTACCTTTGTAGTGCCACAGCTGCTGGAGCTCACTGGCTGAGGTACGCTGGGATAACGTGTGCTTGGATTTCAATTTACATATCATTACAGTTATAGGTGGTTCTCTGTGGGGTTGTAGTGACTTCACTCTCCATTAGCTTACCTTGACTATTAGTTTTACAAACAGCACACTCCTAGTTGAACTATCCTGTTCCGTCTGTAAACTCATCTGGTGACGTTGTGTGGCGGGTCAAAAAAATCTTCCTGCTGAAGATTTATGAAAATCAAGAAAAAAAACATTGTCTGTCCCCATCTTTCTATCATTGTTACAGGCCTGATCTGTGAGGTCACAACTGTTTTGTTTGGACCAACAAACATAAATTAATTAATAAACACTAGATAAAAAGACAAACCTCTGCTGCTGAAGTCAACAAACAAAAGCTGCAGTTACATTCAGTGTTACTCACCAAAACGTTTTCCTTCCCCAAAAACATTTAGCATTGTTTACATCCATGGCTTCTTCTTCCCTGACTCTGTATGCATATTGCAGCATTTCTTGGCACTTTATCGCCACCTGTTGATGGAGGAGTGTAAAACCATTAGCAGGACTTTATTGGATGACCCAGCCCTCCTGCATGTGCACGAGATAAACAAAATGGAGCCCCACTCCTAGATAAACAGCTCCATAGCAGCACTGGTGGTCAAAAACCCCACAGAGCAGCTTGAATGATAGTATGATATAACAACACAGTTCAACATTGCTGGAAAATGCAGGAAACAAATCCAAAGCAGCATCCCAGGTGCCAATTCAACTTCCACTTTAGAACTATTCTTGAACCATTACCAAGACAACCTTCAGTCATTGGTCCTAGAGCGGCGCAGTGTGTGCTGGTGAATTCAGCCACAGTAGAATCAAATCATTCCTGAAGCAGCAGTTTTTACATAGTTTTCAACCCGTTCATAATGGCATGCTAGTTTAAATGATATTGCACTGTTACTCAATGGGCCTCATTTCCTGCTTCTTATCTCTACACAATAAGAGTGGCATTGGAGCAGCTGAGCAATGCCTCTCATGGTTCTATCCCACTGACACTGAAAACTGTTTCTATACGTCCCTCTCTGCTTGTTGAGAGGAAAGAGTAGAAGAAAGACGGTCTCACTATCAATGAAATGGCATTGGCCTGCATTGTCCATTCGTAGACTTAATCAATGGCATGTGGCAATTACCAATTCTTAGTTTGCTTCTTTCATACCTATGACTAAAGGTTTATCTTATCTTATCTTATGCAAATATATCTACCTGAAAAATGCTGGAAGTTACCATCTCTGCTTTGAGGCGTATTTGCAGGATTCATTCTTGCTATCTGCCCCAACATCTGTCTTGAAATAGAATCCAAAAAAGCAAAGCTGTAATTGTAATATACCCCAAACCCTGATATTCAAATATGCTCAAAATGGCCCCCTGCTGTGTAATGACAGAAAAAAATATGAATAGATAAAATTGCTATGCTACAACAAGTAACCACACATCAGGGTCCAAAATAATCATTAGCAAATGTAATCATAACTAAACTTAACACATTGCCATTATTATTACTACTGGCTGTAGTACTACAGTGGTTTATTTATGCTCTTCAAAGACCTTTATTTTAAAAACTTAATTCAGAAATTACAGGTTTGTGTCCACTTTCTTCTGTTTCTGCTCATCCTAATATTACTACTGTAAGGGATATTACTACTGTACTGAGAAAATGAGTACCAGCCAGACGATAGAAGTACTACAATTATACTAATGACTAACTACTAATGTATACTAACTATATAGTAGTACAATTATATTTATACAAATTTATGTCATTGTTTCTTTATATAATAAATATTGCCATTCAGATCAGAACTGGTTAGTAATCCATCCCTTAATATGTGCCAAGAAACACCACTTGTTTACTTATAATATTTCTTTCATGTTCAGCTCAGTGTGTTCCGAGATAAGAGCGAGATAGAGCGAGCGTGAGGATGCGGACAGGAAATGTTGACGGATAAGACCAAATAATGACATCACAATAATCTCATCCTAATGTACAGACTCCTGTTGGCCTTCATATGTGTATCAATGTGTTCGTGAATTTTTAAACATTTTAAAATTGCAGGAAATATCTGCTCCAGCCCCCCATGACCCTGCAAAGGATAAGTGGTTATAGATAAGACTGCCCTTGTAGATTTGATCCCCCCCCCAATGTTGACTCCACAGCTATGGCCTTGGGAAAAAGGACTTTTAGTTACGCTGCTCCTGCTGCTTGGAATCTGTTGCAGAATGATTCAGTATTGGGAGAGCTGGTCACTTTAGATGTTTTCCAAAATAGATTGGAGGAGTTGGAGGAAGGCACGTCAGGCTGCAGATGCTTTGACTGAGATATTTGTTTCTGTGTGATCTGGGACACGATGACCTGAGTCTTATTTTGGATACTCATGCTGTGAGGCAATTCCTGGCTGGGCCTTTCTGTGTGGAGTTTACATGTTCTCCCCGTGCTTGCGTGGGTTTCCTCTAGGGCTCTGGTTTCCACCACCATCAAAAAGATGTCTATTAGGTTAATTCTCCTTCTCGGTGCCTTTGACCGAGGCTGGTTTAGAGCTGGAGTTGGTCTGAGCTGCACACAGCGGGTGGCTGCCCACTGCTTCCTCGGGGATGGGCTAAATGCAGAGATAAAATTTTATTATGTTACACTGTGAGTATGTATGTGACAATAAAACCTGATTCAGATTTAATTGTTACATGCTGTGTCTGTAACTACGTTTACTGTGCTGCTGCTTGTGCTGTCTTGGCCAGGACACCCTTGTAAAGGAGATTTTTAATGTCAGTGAGGCTTTTTCCTTGTTAAATTTGAAATAAAATCAAAAATAAATTCAACGACTCCACAAATATTTTTCTTTCCTTTAACGCAGCAGACTGATGTAGGCACAAGCACAACAACGGGGTAAAAAAAAAGTGTGTTAAAAGGTAATTTCCTGATTGAACACACCAGTAGTCCATCTATTGCTTTAATGCACAAAACATTAGCTTGTTGTCTTTCTTGCCATTCTTCAAAGGAAAGAAAAGACATTCTCATGCATAGGGTGCATGTCATGCCTGAACACTGGCTGCCATTAAGCATGTCTTCCATTTCAATGTAAGAGTATTACAGCTGAAAATGATCATGGTCATTAAGCATGGCAGTCAATCCAGAGCCCCTCTGTTATTTCCTCAGGCCGATACTCGGCATTGCAGGTTGATTCCTTGAACCTTCACTCTCCCTCGTACTGAGGCGTTCAGAATTCAGCACTACCCATACTGTAACTGTTTGCACTTCCCACATCCAGTAATCGATGCCTCCATCTCCACAGACTGACATACCCACCCACATGTGCTCCACTGTCAGGATTTCACCACTCCTGTGTAGTACCATACAGTGAATATGAAAAATTCATTAGCCGCCTGGCAACCAGCAAGGTGAGCCTTTAGTGCGAGTTGTTACCAAGAGAGACAGAAAAGTGACGAGTGGGAGTAAAAAGATGAGAAAAGGCAGAGCTGGATGACTGGGGATGTGTAGCAGACATAAATTCATAGTTAACCAACTCATTATCTTTTCCTGTCCACTGCTGTTGAACTAAATACACAGGGATGGCACGATTAGAGTTTGGTAATGACTGAATGTCAGAGAGGAAAAACTTACAGGGCCACAGGGACTGTACTTTCTCTGTTTCCTGAACAAGTCAACATTTGTAGGCTATGTGCAGCTACAAATCACTGCAAACTGGACAAAGAGAGTTTCTCACCTAAACGACTCAAAAATGAGCCAATCTGTCTGTACAATCAACTCTGAGTTTATTTTGTTGAAAGCTGTGAATGAATGGGACACACTGTAATGTCATTGCTTGATGACTTCACAGTAAGTTGGTTGCTTCTCAAAAATACAGTAGATTTTTGTGAGCAGCAATGCATTCTGGGAGAATTCAGCAATTGATTGAAGCTATTGACCATATCTGCTGTGTACTACTGCAAATTTAACATGCAGAGATGAAGTGTGGAACCTTAACCAGTGGAGATTTGTGTCAGCAGGAAGACGGATTCAGTGCCAGCTAAGGTATGTGGTTTATCAAGTGCATGATGTTCCGGATCACTATGCCATTGCCCTAATTTTAGCAATTCAGATGAAGTGAAATGAAGTGGCAATTAAGTCAGATTATTAAGTTAACATCATTTCTCAACCTCAGTGATGTGAGGCTTTATCTGGCTGTATTTCATATCTCTAACATTATCTTAAATTAGGGCTTGTTAACGCAACCAGTTACATGTGGATCAGCGTTTACTTCTGCTAACAGTCCCAAGTCATTTGCACCAACACCTTTTCATCCCTCGTTAATCTGAAGTCTGGCATCTACAGGTAAATGGTAGCTAAATTACAGTGCTGCCAACTTTTCACTTCAGCTTGGTGTGAGATTTGTTTTGGAAAAGAGTTGTGTGTGTGTGTGTGTGTGTGTGTGTGTGTGTGTGTGTTGCTGCTGTATGTAAATTGACTCGATAGACATGCAGTGAATGGAATGACATCGCTACGTGTGAAAAAGAAATGGTCAAACTGCAGGAATTTGTTTGCTTGGCAATGCTGTGTAACTTAGATTAGCCCCCAGCAGCGAGCTTGCTCAGTGTGCGTGTGCATCAGAAGCTCACACGCAATGCATCCTGGTTTATGTAGGCACTGCCGGCACAGTTCCACAAGCACGAGAGTCAGCCTTGTCGGACAATTTAGCATGCACTGAGAAAATTATTGTTTCAATTGACTACATTCACCATCAACACTGATTGGACATCCACATAAACTGTGGTGAAATTTGCCTTTAAAGAGTGATAGAGAAGACACATATGTTAAGCAGTGTTCAAGGAAGCTGCACAACTTGAAGAACTTGTGCTCTACTCTTGCTGAAGGGCATCAGCTATTTCAAGCTTACTTAAGTTCATGCAGCCTGTTCCCACCACATCACATTGTTGAAAAGGAAATTATTTTTTTACCAGTAGATTATTATAAAGTTATCAGAGAACCTCAGACTTCCAGTCCAGATTCACAAACTGCTGGACAACTTTACGACAGGTCATTATTAATGATTAATCAATGAAGATTAAGATTTCAAGTTTTATTATTGTAACATCACATTTTGCTGATGACAAATCTGAATATTGGCAGCATTACATAGTCCACATGCAGCAATTACATAGCCATGGAAAAAGACCACTTCCTCCAAAATGTTTTGCATCCTAGTTGGTGGAATGTGGAAAAGTGAAAAGAATCTAAGGAAAGTGCCTGAAGAACTACTCCTTCTTGAAACAAATGATGCTTCAGTTAAATGATTGTTATGGTATATTTTGGACAGGGCTTTCCTTAAAAAATGTAATAATGGCACTGCACTGCACTGCACTACGTCATCTTACTTTATTGCAGGGCTTGTCAAGTTCAGTGGTTGTTTTGTTAAAGATGGAAAACATTCAGTGTGAAGGTCCTCCAGGAGCAGGACTTAAAAAAAACACTGCTCCATTGTACCTCCATCATTCCACTTCCATTAGTGTTCAGTCCAGATTCCCGGGCAGTTCTAGCATGCAGTACACACAATGTATGCTGTAAACACACTTTTGAGATTGCACCATCATGCCCAGGAGTTCTTGAGTGAACCACGGAAGATGTGATGTGTTTTTGGTTTGTGTGTATTTTATTATTTATACACACACACACACACTTGAAAGGCCAGAACCCTTTCACAATGTAACGCAATCTACTTCTAGAGTTTGCAATAAATCCTAATATTAAAATTTGTACGTTATTAAATTATTATTTAATTTCTGCAACAAAAATTCTGCAATTGCTTGGTTAGATGGTTAGAGTTAAAAAAAATGTCAGAGTCAGAGCCAATGTCAGGTAGAGTAGGGGTGGGTCTTCATGAATTACAGGTGGGAAAAAATAACACAGGGAGTCAAATTAATGGGTCATTGGAACAATGGCATGGCATTGAATATGATGCACTTTCACACACCATCAAGTGCATTAACATGTTAACATATACACATCACACCACAGAGTCAGTAGGTCCAAAGCAACAATATATTCCTTCTCTATAGCTGACACTTTGCAGCCTGTGCCTATTACTGATCATCAATTATACAACAGCCGTCCTCATTAGAATTAACCAGAACACAGGACAGAAAATGACCAACAATGAATAAAAAGAGCTATGGACACCGCGGCAGGTGCAGCAGGCCATATTAAGCTACATAAATTAACACACACAGCATTATGTTGCCAAGCAACATTGATGTTCCCCTGTGGAGAAAGTGTTGCATCCGTCCCAGTGAGTTTGTTATTATAGTCACTTGTCTGAATTCTGTGCACCTCGACCACTGCATAGTGCAGAGTCAGGTCAACTTATTTGCTTGCTCACTCAGTCACAACTGTGTGAGGGATTACTGTCAAAAACAGCAGAAAGACCTCACACACCTCACTGGAGGTGAAAGTTCCTCAGTGAACGTCGAGGTCACAGCTGGCGGATCCAGGGGAATGTCAGCATTTAGCCCCTTAGCCAGTCCCAGCGGCAGCAAGTGTTGGTCATTGCGGGCCAGCATCCTGGGTGTGTTTGATTTGGGTCACTTAGCGATCTCACCGGGCGGTGCATTAAACCAGTGCAACCGCAGACACACCAGCACCGTGGCCCTGCTTGGCTCCTTTCTTTAGTCCTGGTCTCACACATTTTATCAGGACTGTTTCATGGGACTTTTGTTTTTATTCTGTAATGGATGCAACTTGAAATGTAGATACAATGCTTAAGCACAGAACTTGCAAAGAAAATATTTAAGTAAAAGTAAAATGACTCATTTTCAGAAATACTAAAATGTTTTCTATCTATCGCCTATCTATTATCTATCATGTCTTTCTCTCTGTATCTGTCATTTTTCTGTGTTTATCATCTCTCCCTCTATCTATCTGTCATCTTTCTGTATCTATCTATCACCTCACTGCATCTATCCATCATCTCCTACTCCCTGTATCTATCATCATCTCTCTCTGGGGGGTTGAGCAGCTCACTGGCTGGATGCAGGGTTAAACCAAAAGGGGATATTTGCCTCAAAATATGTAGGCAAATTAATGAATGAATGAATCGCCACACACTTTAAATTCAAAACTGTTTGGCAGTACTCCACACTTACCTACTCCCAGCAAGCTGCACTACAAGCGACCCCTGTAACATACATGTAGTCTTTTCATCCATTGTAAATATAAATAGAAATGATTACAGCAGCTTTAAGTTGGGATGGAAGAGTATATTCCATCCCAAGTATATTCAATGGAGGTCAATGGGGTGTAGTGCTCAATAGATGGTAAATGCTGAAAATTGTGCTAAAATAATCCGTCACCTTTCATCGGTGTAGAACATGGTTGCAGCATATTCATTAATACCTGCAGTCCCACTTTGGCAGAAAAGCTCTCATTCAAAATATATCATTACCACCCGATGCTTCACATAAAGATATTCACATAATGACATTCACGTCCTCTAGAAAGGTCTGTTAATATAAGTGAATTGTGAAAAGTATATTTTGTTCTTTAGTCCCTGTCAAGGCCAAAGATGTTTTGCTCTACCATCCATTATATCCTCTCCCTACTTGAGGCATAAACGAAGAGAATACTGTAAATAATTTCTCAGTCATGGTGTCGAACTCAGCCTGACAGCTCCCAAATTTGTAAAACAAATCAATTTATCCACATTTTGTAACAGTTTACACTTTTTTTAATAAAGCATTTTATTTTTAGAGCAAAAAACTAAACTTTATATCTGACATCACATTATTGGAAATGACATCAAATGTTCATATTTGAGAGCCATATAAAGAACTCTGAAGAGAATATATTTGCACTGATAATATGATCCTTATTAGTCATAACTCCACAAATGAGTCTTGAACAAGCTGCTGGCTTTGTTGAGCTAAGACAATTCAGTGCCAGGGGACATCATAAGCAGCGGGGTTATTCAATTAGCCAGACAATTTTCAAGACCGTGAATTAACTTGAAAAATTATGTTGAGAGTATTGTTCACAGGGTAAGGGACCACAGTTGGTATGGCAACAAGATGTCACCAAGGGGATCAGTTACAAGGGCCAAGCGTAACATTTACTTTGGCTCTGACACTGAACTCATTCTGATCACTGTGATTTGTGATACATGCCTCTGTCATGATGTCAACATCCAAGTCAGTGTTACTCTCTGTAGGCTTCCATTGCTTGTATTCATGCTGTGGCTATCACAAAATCTGTCAAAAAATAAAGACCTCAGATCAGAGCGCAACCCTCTGACCTCCTCCATGTCTGATCTCTGTTGGAGTACATCCAGACCTGACACTTAATGCACCGTGGCATGAGAGGACGAGTGCAGTGCTAAAACAATAATTGTGACTGGAATATGTGAATCAGTCCTTTTGAGAGCTTTTCCTCTGGTGAACCCCCGAACAATTGAGGTTGTCTCTAGTGTAGCATATAGCATGAACAACCTATTATGTGGCAGGTCAACCTCACAGATTACCTGTTCACTGAACAGGAGTCCTCCGAGCATGCAGCCATGGGAGCTATAAATGGACTTGGATTGCTTGTGGTTCATCACGATGACGCAGATCTGAGTCAAAGACCAAGCGAGGTGATGATTGCACGGCCTTTAATCATCACTGTCATCTCCGTACGTGCATTATTATTAGTTTTGATTTATTCATTTTAGGCGCACACTTATGAAGACTTGTGATAGTGGTGTCTTATCAAGGTTATCAAATCTACGGGATGTCTTTTTAGCACCATGCAGTAGGTACTGTATGATGCAGGATGTCACTTAGTGTGTGTGTGAGTGTGTTTGAGGGTCAGGGTGATTGTCATAGAAACAGTTTGCTTTTTTGCTGATGGAATAATAACATTGATTCAACAAGAAATGCTAATGAAACAAGCAAAGAATATTTTTAGAATCTTTACAGTAAAATAATACAAGGGTCAAGGTTTATTCATGTATTATTCCACAACACAGGGTTATACTGTGTAATGAAATGCCAGTTGTAGTCTTTACTATTCATAATATATAAATTATATGAATGAATGTGTGACGTTTTAGGGTTAGTTAAACTGGACCCAGGAGGGAGACACAGAGGAGGGTGAAGGGGTAAAAAGGATTTATTAAATAAAGAAACTCCCAGGATACAAGACAAACCAAAAGGTGACTAAACACAGGAAGTCCAGGTGGTGCGGAGTTGCTTCAGTGGATGGAGGCTGGTAGATGCTGAGGCTCCTGGCTGGAGATATACTGGTGGAGCTGGTGGGGATGAAGACAGAAGAAACAGGGAGCACTGGAAAGGCAGGAAAACACTAGGAACATGAAGCACTAAAGGTCAAAGAAACACCGGAGAACAGAGGCAAAGACAGGAAAACACAGGAAACACAAACACTAGAGGAAAGGGAGTATGGAAAGGGATGATCTGGCAGCTTGCAGGTGAAGGAGAAGGGTATCTAAGCTGCCAGTCGTTAGGTGAGATGAGAAACGTGTGAGAAAGGAGAGAGGACCCCAGCACCTGCAGACCACACCTCCAGCCACTGAAGCAATGCCTGAACAAAAACTCAACCCTAAACCAAAAACACTGGAGTATAAAGCTTAAAATACACTGAAAATAAACTAGTAAAAACACAAGAGTCCAAAACCATGACAGACTAAATAATAACAAGTCATAAAAATGAACTAGTTTTTATGGTGGGCTGCAGAGGATGAATTAAGGAGTCTTACGGTCTGAGGAAAGAAGCTGCTCTGTAGTCTGGTGGAACAACAGTGGATACTTCTGATCTGATTTAAAATTGAAAAACCAACTAGCTGAAAATCCTGTAGCTGTGTGGTAAGTAGAATGTTATGCTAGTCTTTACTGCAAATATATTGGCCCAAATTAATTAGAGAATCTTGTGAAATAGCAGAAAGGTTTTATTTGTAAAACCAAACCGATGAGCTGAAAGATGCTAAATTGCTCTGTAGAGCTGAGGGGAAGTGCAGAGTTGTAGCACATTACACATTGTAACTTGTTAATTTGCTGTTAAAAATATTGATCTGTGCAGCTTGAAAGCAACTTGAGGTTAATCTTGGGAAAGAAAGGGAAATTCTATGTGGTATGATCCAGTATTCTCTTGTGGCCACTGTTCAGCAAAAGTTGCACAGTCTCACTTCAAAGTGCTTCTGTTGACTTAGAAAGCAATATGTGGGAGTTAGTGTACATTATTTATCTGACCTCGCCATTCATGAGGTTCCTCTTCATTCTCTTAGATCACAGGGTGCTGCATTGTTACATCTTTGTCTCCAGTCTAAGGAAGGAAATCAGCACCTGGCGGATTTTTCTTACTTATCTCCACATCTTTAGAATCATATCTTCCTTCACAATCAGGGAGGCAAACTCTGCTGCAGACTTCAAATGAACACTCAAAGTCTCTCAATTTTAGCACCGTCAAGCTCGGGAACGTTTTGGTCTGTTTTCCCAGCGGTGATATATAAATCTGCAGTCTGGACCCTGATGGGAACTCATTCTCTGTTTGCCGTGAGATCACACTAATCCGGCGTCTGCTATCTGTGTCAGTGTGAGCGTGTGGGTCGTGATTTACACAGTTACCTGTCCGACTGTCTTTCCTCCGCCCAGACTCAGGACACCACTGCTCCCATACGGCTGTGTGTGTGTGGGTGCTGCCTCCCACTTAGCGGTTGATATGAATGCTGCCTGTGATTCTGTGTGTGTTAAATCCCATCTCCAACGCAGTGCCTCCTCCTGACAGTTACATTCACAGAGGCTGGCACTGGCCAATGTCCCATCTGTCCTATTTGAAGCATATGAGCCTGGAAAAATGTGTCCAACTGTGTTTTTTTTCAGCCTTGTATGTTTGGCGTCATTTTACATGTTTTTTTTTTATTTTACCTTCCTGCTATATTGCACACTCAATCATCATGGTAGGGAACCTGTCTTAAACCCCACTGTCAATATTTGCACCCAAAATTTTTTCCAGTCCTTTTTGTCCCAATAAATTATTTTATATGTCTTTTTTGGTCTGGTTTTTAGGTCTAAATTTAATACTTCTGGGTGTCATGTTGTATGATATGCAGGATCTTGGGTGGTTTCTATTTCGTTCATTTCCTGCCTCTATCTTTTTACTCTTTGATGCTTGCTTGTGATAAAAGCCTGTATAAATAATTGAAGTCAAACTTGAATTTCTGTAATCTTGTCATCTCTGTCAAGTATGCACAAGTCTGGAAAACGCAAGCAGGGCAGGTGGTTAGAAAGGTCCCGGAGAAAGTCAAGAAAACTCCCTTCTGCAAATTGAATTTGCCGACATGCATGATACCAGCTCGACCACATTCACACTTGTACATGTGTTAACTGGTGATGGCTGGTAATTTTCCATATTGAAAACACAAGGAGTCAGTGTCCCTACATGATCCTTCCTCTTGAATGAGAGTTAATGATGACTTCCTGTCCTACACATGTGCAACTCTACTCTGCATGCACACCATGCTTCTTGCTCATGTTGCAGATAATTGCAGAGCTACTTGTTAGCTGGATATACTGTTCATTCTGCCTGACCTAATTTAACATGTTGTTATTTGTCAACTGTAGCTTCTGTTCTAATTAATGTTCTTCGGCTCTTAATGACAATGGAAGGTAATAATTTGATCTGTTGAATAGCGAGAGTGAGGATATTATTTAATCTTCTTGGCTACTTGGTTTGTTTGACTTTACAAATGACTGCAGCCTGTTAGATGAAATTACAACAGCTAGCTGACAAGATTTCTGGCGGCAAATGGCAGAAATGGGTCATTGCAGTAAATTCTTGAGCTCAGCCATCATTAGACAGGAATGATATAGCAACCATAAACATCACATACTGTATATATGTGGTATAAAATTTTAGAAATAAATGGTCCCCTGAGGATGAATTCTAATCACTTTGATGATCCACTGACATTTGCTCTAGTGCCACCGTGAGGTTGACATTTTTGAGTGAAACATCGCGACAACTATTGGATGTTTTGCCATGAAAATGTGTTCAGACGTTCATGTCCTCCTCAGGATGAACTGTAATAACTTTTGTGATCTCTTAACTTTTGGCTAGTGCCACCATCCAGTCAAAATTAGTCCAAAACTTTTGATATTGCCATTGGCTTTAGCTGTACTTTGTTGAGCAAACGCTAGCATGCTAACATGCTAAACTAAGATGTTGACAATGGTAAACATGATACCTGCTAAATGCTCAGCATTTTCATTGGGAACATCTCAACATGCTGATGTTAGCATGAAGCTATGCCTTAGCATGCCTCACTGAGCTGCTAGCACAGCTGTACGCTGTTGCTCTTGTTCTCTTGCGGATCAACAAAACTCTTCAGTTGACTTTTTCCTGTCATGAAATAACTGATCACTGATCAAGACAGATTGTCATGACTGGGTTTTGATGAATGAGAAAGATATACCATTTAGTCGGACCTGTGTATGTTACACAAAGTTAAGCAATTGAGTTTTTGCCTCTAAATTTTGTTTGGTATTTCTCTGAGCAGTTAGCATTCAGTCAATACTGTCTGCTGTGTACTGCTGACTGAGGTCAGCATGTCAATTTATCAGTGACCTGAGTAGCACAGAATATGTAAGATTAAACTGCACAGCCATGTATCAATAAGTAATGTATGGATACTTAAATGTATGAATGTAAGAATGTCTTTAAAATGCATTTCTATTGTTATATCAAATTACTACATACCAATGCAGACCCATGCATCGCTCCTGAATCCTGTCCTGAATGATAAACTAATGTACTCGGGCGTCATTCCTTATCAGGCTAAATGAGATTATCATCTGTGGAGACAGTTTAGTCATAGGATAATGAGACAGTCCTGACTAATGCTTAAAAACAGTACTTTGTAAACCAATGCTCCATTTTAACACCCTCGCCTGTGTGAGAAGGGGGAAATAAAAAAAACCCTCTGGTAATCTCTTGATGGATTTGAAGCTCTATAACAGAACCAGAGCAGCACATCCACACGTGTATGATTAAACCTCAACCCGGTGTGAACTGCTTTATTGTTTCATACAAGCCCTGAGTCCTTATAAAATATGCAAGCGCTGTCTATTGTCCTTTTGCACAAGATTTATTAACTCTGTCTCTTTATGTAGACTACAATGATTGCATAAGCTATACTGAACCTATGGATTTCTCACCCCAGCTCTGCCCTTTTCCTTTTGCATTATTAAAACTTATTGCAGATGATAACAGAACGGCCAAATCAAATGGGTGATCACAGCTAAACCTTGGTGTTGTAAATGGCATATAATTTGACTAAGCAGCAGGTCGTCCCTGTAAGTGCTGCGAGTGTGATTCAGAGAACGATGGGAGCTGTAGACTCGCAGGAGGGAAGGCAAACCTGCAGTAAAACACACAGCCAGAACGTCTGAGGGTGAGATTCGACTTCTCAAGGACAACAGTGGCGAGAAAAATGAAGTAAAATTTAAGTGGTGCAGCTCCTCAACTTAGATGACTGTGACTCATGCTGCTTCAGAGTAAGGACAAGACCAGAGGGGCTAAAGATAACACACTTTCCTGTGTCTACTAACTTAAAATGGAAACCAATGTACCTTATCAGCCTTTCCTTTTTTTTCCTGGATGGGCCTGGAGCCACACAACAACATTCTTTATTCAGGCTCTTCTCTTCCTTTGGCCCACTTATTATATATATTTGCAAATCTCCAGTGGACCTCCATGATGGCACCAGCAGACACGGCCAGGAGACTTGCGATGCAAAAGCCTCTATTAGTGATGAATGTGGCAGGAGTTGCTACTTTGTGTTTCCCAAGCCGGTTCCAGCTCTCCGGTGAAATAAACGCTTGAAAGATGATGGATACATCTTTGTATTCGGTGATTTACTGAGCAGTTACTGCTGGGATTTTTTTATGACATAGTTTAGTCTAAAATAAAAACTCTGAATGGTTATATCATGCCTCTAAAACGGCTGTCGCTCAGGCAGTATTGCAGTTCACAGCGTAATATTTCTTCATTTATCACGCTGAGTACTCCTCTCTATGGGCAAATCAATGAAGACCTCGCTGTATGCTGATCATCTTTTATTTTTGCTAATAATGTTCCCCAGGAAGTCCTTACATGACAGAGGGATGCTATTCTATTGACAGCATGACCCAAATACCTCAATTATTCCAAAAGAGCGAAATCGGAGGAGAGGGAGAAAGAGAGACGTGTTAAAATAGAAACAATGTTCAGAAATGTAGAGTCGATTTGACACATTTGTTAAGTCTGGCAAATAACAGCCGTGGCACCAGATCAGAGAATTTTTCCGATGAATCAAGCATTAGATAGACGATCACATTATGCTGTACAGCCGTGATACATTTCAGGCGATAATCTATATGCAAATATTCTGCATATTGTGCCCTTTATGGGTCAGTGTGAATGTTAGCGAAGGACAGTTCTAACATTTTCCACAGAGGTGAGTATGCTGACCTTCGTGCCTTTAATACCAGTCTCCATTACTGTCAGTGTGGCCAAGTTTCTGTGTGCTGAATCATCACCGCCGCAGTATGTATTTTTCTGTTTGATGCTGTTGCTAAACTCACACAGAATACCACTGCCAATAGCTCTTCATTCAGTGCTGATGATTTATCTGAATTTCTTCACACATAAGACTGACTCAATTAGAGCTAAAATCTCTGGTCCACATTCCTCTCAGAAAGATGGACTCTCCAATACTTTGATGGATGCAGGCACTGTGACTCGGACCAACTTCACTTTTTCACAGTTTGAAATAATTTCCCATGAGGCTTCTACCAGCCTTGTAACTGCTTCCAAACCTACAACCTGCATATTAGACCTTATACCATCTAATCTTTTTAAGGAACTGTTTCCTGCTTTTAATAGGCATATTCTTGATATTATAAGTCACTTTCCATTATGAAACCGCTGCTCAAAAAAAACTAATATTGATCTGCAAACTCGGAATTATAGACCAATTTCCAATCTTCCTTTTATGTCAAAATTACTTGAAAGGGCGGTCGATGAACAGCCAACTGCCCACTTATCCAAAAACATTTTGATTAATTTCAATCTGGCTTTCCGTCTTGTCATTCCACTGAACGTGCCTCGACCAGAGTAGTAAATGATCTACTAATAACTGTTAGATCAGACTTCAGGTCATCGCTGCTGCTTCTTGACTTAAGTACAGCTTTTGACACTGGGGACCACAGCATACTTCTAAGCTGCCTGGAGAAGCATTCTGGTATTTGAGGGGAGGGCGCTTTCATGGTTTCATTTATATTTATCAAAAAGACCTCAATGTGTGAGTTACAACAATTGTAAGAGGGTATGGTTGGACTCAAGTGCAACACATGGAAACCAGAGATGGTTGGTTTCAAGGCAAACAGGAATGAAGGCAACATGAAGGACACCAAACAGCCACGGAAAGAAAAACTTAGAAAGCTGAAGCAGAACAGGAACAGAAGGCTGTGGTGAATTCCAGGATAACGACAAGGCAGGTTGGACAGAAGCAGGCAGGGCCAGCAACAGAGAAACAATTTGAGGGAGCTTGCTGGAAAGTCTTGCATGACACAAACAACAATCTGGCCATGGGCGAGTCAACTGAAGAGGCTTATGTAGTGGGTTGATTGGTGATTGAATCCAGCTGGGAGCACAGGTGAGTGAGGTGAGCTGATGAGATGGGAGTGGCTGGCAAGTGGGGTGAGTGGAAAAATACTGGTGCATGAACTGTGGCAACAATACAATTCATAAAGTAAAATTTGGCGATCATCAGGGATCCTTGGCCTTATGCTCTTTTCTGTTTATGTTTCCCCTCAGTGACTTAGTGATACAGAGTATATATAACTGCAAAGCCCAATTCCTAAATTTAGAGGCATGTCTCAGAAATAAAAAAATTCAGAAATAAAAATTCTGCTTTTAAATACTGATTAAACACTGTTATTAGTTGTTGTTATTGTTTGTTTTTAGAACAAAATATGCGCATTTGTCTGAGATTTTAAGTGTTAACATTGATGGCTGCATTTTTTCGGAAAGCTTGACCATCAAAAACCTTGGAGTGATTTTTCTTTCATCTCAGGAATACTGCTACAATCTGACCTGTTCTGTTATTGTGTGCTGCTGAAAACCATAATCTATGCAATCACATCTTCCACACTTTATTATTGTAATGGCCTTTTCTTTGGTTTGCCTAGTTGTGTTACTAGACGTCTTCAGCTTGTTCAGAATGGTAATGACACCCATTCTGGTCTGGTTACCTGTGCAAGCTAGAGCTGATTTTAGGGCTCTTTTAATTATAAAGCCTTGCATGGACCACTTTTCTTATCTGAGCAAATTAGACCATATACACCGGCGCACCCTCTTCACTCACTCAGTAGTGGTCTCCTGGTGGTTCTTTCAATTAACAAAGAATCAGTTAGCTTCAGAGCATTTGCTGACTGTGCCCCTTACCTCTGGAGTGGCCTTCCATTACATGTTAAAGAAGCACATTCAGTTGAAATCTTTAAATCAAGACTGAAAACATCCCTTTATTCACTTCATTAAAGTCTACCCTAGAACCTAGAGCTTAATCAAGTAAATAACATTTTCAAACGTCCCTTTAACACTGCTGTTTTTACTGGGTTTTTTTCATTTAATTTTTTATGCTGCATGATCCTATGTCCTATGTATTCTCTTTGATTGTAAAGTGTATTGGGACATTGCTAAATGCTGATTCTGCACTTTAAAATAAATTGATTGACTGATTGATTGTTCAAATATATATAAATTTCACTCTGCATTTCTTCAAGCTCACTGTATAGGTGGCTTTCTATTTCTGAAAAGTTGCTCCATGAAGCTTTAATACTGTGGTGACAAAGAAGACTGAAACAATATGTCGAACGAAGTTGCAGTCGCAGTGTCAGTGACGACACTATCAGAGTCACATTGGGAGTCTCGCCGTTGCTAATCCTCTCTTGGAAACGTAAATGTTTGATGAGAGCCACTTGTGGGGGGTTTCATTTTCACAGCAATTGCACATTAAACATCCAAGTGTTTCTCAGGGTGTTCAGAGTCTCCCTCTGTGTGTGTGTGTGTGTGTGTGTGTGTGTGTGTGTGTGTGTGTAGCTGTGGGTGTATGGGCTGCCAGCCTGCGAGTGAGCGCTCACACTGGCAAGACTCCCCTCTTTTGTATGAAATTCAGCAGCGTTAATGATTTATGATTTACAAGTTAGGCTCTTCGCTAGCGCTCCTATCCAGAATGACAATTTTTGTACAATAAGTGCAGCCATAAAACAAATCAACATGTGAGACTCATGCAAAAAAATGGCATTGGAATGCTAAAAAACTACTACTACTGATGGATTTTTTAAGTGTCAGTGAGTGCGGTTTAAGTGAAGCCTGAGGAGGTCTATTAATTTTTTTAAGATCCATATTGATCTTATCTTCAGGAAAGCATGGAAGCAGCATCTGTGACACAGCCTTAAGATTTCCAAAGTGCCTTACCACATACCTCTGTAGTTGTATACAGTAACCGCTATACACTGTCATATAAAGTTTTTGGAATTGATGTAGTACCTTACATTTAGCAGACTAGATCTAATGCACGTTGGGATAGGACACTTCAATATATATGAAGCAAAAGAAATAAAGAAATAATATATATGTAGTGCAAGTTCAGCCAGGAAGACAACAATGCTTTTCAGTCACAAGCTGTTTCTCATCTCTCCTACACTGCGCATGCTCACACACATTTCCCGCTGTCAGTGTTTAGGGCTGTCACTGGTAATCAGCTGTCTCATCAGCTGATCTCTTCCATCCAATAGCACGGTGTCACTCCCTCATCGCTAACTTATCATCTTCGTGCTCTCCTTTTAAAATACGTTCTTTCTTTGCCCTAGCTCTTTATACCGGTGACTTGCACGTCCCTCCACCTCCCCATCTCCACCTCGCCTTCACAAAATCATCATCCACTTCATCACCCATCTGGCTTCACAGTCTCCAGTCGCCACCACCACCACCAGTGTCAGGACTCCAGGGGGTTTATCCAGCAACGGCTCGGATAGTAAATTTCCCATCAAGACGTCTCCCCCCAGAGTCCAAATCGCCAAAGACTCTCTGTCAAGTTTCAAAATCAATATCATCATCAATGTCACATGTTGTAACAAATTATCTTTCTTCACATACTCGTCTCTCCTAGAGAGAGAGAGAGAGAGAGAGGGAGAGAGAGAATAAGAACTACAAACCCCACAATTAATTAATAACCTACTCTACCATGATGCCACTTCCAATAACACAAAATTAGATTTTTCTCTAAGGTGTTTTCACAGAATAATCCCCACACTGCCAAGCTGTTTTCACGTTTTGCATCTGTGAGTTGCTCTTCCATTTCCTTTGTGCACTGTATTGTGGGTACTGAATGGGACACTGGATTTAGGCTTACCATTGGCTATGTCCTTGTAAGTTACTGGATCTGTCCCAACTCCTACACAAAACACAGTCCATTTAACCCACTCTCGATGCAGACTTTTCCTAAAACCAGCTCAGAGCAGTATTTCATCACGGTTTACTGCAACACACCAATCTTGTTGGCAGTAGTGAGCCTATAAGCTGCTTGTTAGACCAACAATAATCATCAGACATAAGAAAAGTGGAGTTTAGGACCTGCAGGAGTCAGTGAATAATATTCATATGCAATCATTCTGCAAATATGACAGATGGTCATCAAATTGAGTCTGGTAACATCGTACAAGTAAATTAAATATCATCCTTTGATCAAGAATTTTGAGAAATGCATCATCAGACAGAAACCATTTAAAACAATATGATGTTTTTTGTTTATGGAATCAAATAAAATACAACTTTATTGTCCACCAGCGCGGTAAAGTCACTGAAACATTAAAGCAGCACAAGAACAAGAAACACACAGAACACATGAGGTGACAAAATCCCAATAGACAACACAACAGTACACAAATAAGACATACAAATAAAATATATAAAATAAATTATAGAACTTTAAATCATAAACTCTTGTGGAGTTAGAAATATTCTGACTGCACTGAGAAAAAAAGACGCCCTATACTCTACTCATCCCAGAGTTCAAAGTCTCTGAGACTGAGGAAATAAAGCATGAGAACTGTCTGTCTGTCTGTCAGGATGTTTAAGGATTTATCTGGTACACACTTCTCTCAGCTTCATCTGAAACTTCCATATTATTTTGCTGGCAATGCAAACTATTCTGACCAGCTACCTATGTGCCTTAAAATAACTCAATTTAATTGCTTTATGAATTTTATTACTGCTCTCAGCTCCTGATTGTACATTCCTTTTTACTGTTAACTAATTGCACCCATAACTATAATCGTAATGACTAAGATGGTGGCTGTTTCAGCTCTGTTCACTCAGAACAGTCTTGCATATGTCTCCTTCAACCAGCAGGAGCTTTTGGACATCAGATCTCATAATCTGAACAATCTTTTCGTGATCTCCAGCTCATGCCAGTGATTGCTAAGACACTGAAGGCTACCAACAGGGCTTTGCCTGGATTATAGACCGCAACATCAGAAACAGAAACATGGCAGTGGCATTCCTCAAAGCGCAATTGTGCTGACAGGGCAGTCAATCCTCCAGGCAGCCAGAGCAGCTGATGACTCTAGTAAGACATTTATGTGAACAAAGCTTGGTGCACAGACAGAGCTGCAGTCGAGAGTTACTGTCCTGCCAACCTATAGTATCTCAAGGTTAAGTGTAGACCTTAACCTTTACATTGAGTTTACATTGACTGTTGTGCCCTATATCATATATCAACATGTATCCTCCTGCTACTGCTAAGCTCTAAAAGAACTGCATGTTTTGTTGTGGGTGACTGTACACCCTAGATGCCATCAACATGTCTCCTGCCGCACCAAAGGACACAAAACCTTGGACCATGTTTACACCAATATGGCTGAGGCCTACAAAGCTGCCCCCCTCTGTCTGACCACCCTTTATTTTTCTACCCCCGAAATGCACATCAGACATCAGCCGTGTGAAAGGGTTGCTGGCCCTGATGGAATTCCTGGAAGTGTGCTCAGAGCCTTGGTTATGCTACATCCATACTACTACTCTCTCGTTTTAAAACTTTTGCTAAGTTTGCGCCTAGTATCCACACATCTCCGGCATGTTAGAACCGCTAAAATGGACACTTTTGGAAACACTGCTGGCCCTGTTTTGGTTTGAAAACTCCTTGACTGTACTGTGAAAATAATGACTTTTGGAAACAATGATGCAGAGACCTATCTTATCAGTCATGACATGTACTTCCCTGATTCGTCACAGCCCTATCACGTGACCCTTTTCCAGAGCGAATCAAACGACATCAGCCTGTATACATCTATAAGCCTCGACTCCCAGCGATTAATTCAACATAGATAGCGAATTACAGGTGTAGCTGACCTTGTTGTCTATGCCAACAGCTGTTGTGCAATTAAATTCTGCAGTTTGCAATGATACTACTGCCTACATGCGCAGGAGGCAAACACCAAGGAACAGCTTTTTCCCTTCAGCGATCACCTTGCTAAACTCTCGTACCACGGACCCCCTCTCTCCAGATATTTATAATGTATTCACTGTTTTCATATCCAGCTTTTAATATGTATATAATTCTACTAGTATTACTCATTCTTACACCCGCACTGTATATTTACACATATCTGCATTTGCCTGCTGGAACTGCTGCACATGATGATATATCTTAGTCTATTCACATCACGCTGTTCATACTGTCAATACAGTCCATATTGTATTTGTCCTAGCATATTCACATATATCCCTCACTGCTATATATATATATATATATATATAGCTCTATATGTGTACACTACTCTGCACTTTATTGCTTTTCTTGCACTTTTACTTAGGTGCTAAACTGCATTTCATTGTCTCAGTGCTTGAATTCTAGGCAATGATAATAAAGTTGAATCTAATCTAATCTAATCTAATCTAAAAGCGCTGGACTCTCCACAGGAGAAAACACGACACAGTGCTATATGTGTTGCCCTACATGATGGAAAATTACTTGGTGACTATGTGCCTCTAAATGGATAAATAGTTAATGTTGCCCTCTGTATTTTTATTACATTATTAGTAGTTTAAATCAGAGTCACATAATAGAACAATTTTAATCTTAAACAGGGTTTGAAGCGTTTCACCATAAACCCACCAATGAACTGTAACACTGTATGTTTGATCCGACCTATTTTTCCTTTATTTGGAAATGAAATAAACTATAAAAGCATCTGAGCTCGATCGAGCAAGGAGCCATGGGATGACCTTATTAAGAGCATCCCATGAGCTCCAACAAGCCTCCACGCTCTTCCGGTCTTAACCGGCACTTGAGTTCTATGGCTCATAATGGAAATGCATCTCTCAAGTAGACACTTGACTACTCACAGATACCACAAGTGTGGGTAGTGGCACACACCTTGAAAATTCAAATTTGGGCTAAGAGGATAGAGCCGGTGTAGAGCTGAAGTGAAGTGGCAACCAACCGAGCTGGGTGTTAGCCTGATACACCTGCAGTCAATCAGCTCTCCTTAATCTTTATATAATCTCGATGGAGCCATCGTTTCAAGACGCATCAGACAAAGCGAAGTTAGACTCAACATTTTTCTGTGGGAAAATTAACTAACTTTGCAGATCAAATTCAATATAGTCTGGATCCAGCATCTGGTGGTCAACAAAGGGGGCTGCAGCTTAAGGCATTTTCATATTGTCTCCAACACTGAGCAGCTTGAGAAAAAAATATCAATATTACTGCATATTTTCTTTCCAGTAAGACCCTGAAACTTATTGTCCAATCACATGCAACTAACAACCACTTTCCGTAACTTGCTAACATATTCCCTTGTTAGAAAGGAAATGCGTATTTGATTGGAACCTCAGGCAAAGTAATGATAAGAACAATTCAGGAAAAGTGGAAATACAGTTTAATTTCTTCCGTTGCACAGTGACGTACCGCACCCATCTAATCATCCTCAATGCAATTAGGCCTCAACACATATGAACGCTCCTCACTTCTTCATCTTTTAGTTTCTGTAATTGCGTCCTCCGTGTTCACTCTCTATGTCATTTATTTGTCTTATGCTTCCCGTCTCTGTGGCCATGGGAAATGTGAATGAAATCTAACTGAATATTAATTTTCAAGCTGTGTTCATTAGTTCCTTAATTGTTTTCCTGTCACCGCTATGATGTAGTTTTATGACACACAAGGCGATCGTGGCAGGATATTAACATGCCGGTGACTCAGACATGAAAACGTTGAGTCCCTCCTTTAAAATTAAGAGCTGGGTTGAGTTGCATAATGAAGGAGGAAGAAAAAGAAGTGCAGAGGCCTTTTGTATATCAAGACACTGATCTGGAGTTTTCATACCTTGCTTAGAGAAGTGTTTGAAATAAGATCTTCTCTAACACGTAGCACCAACCTGTCACCCCTGGCTGGATTTGACACAGCGTCGGTCCAAACTGCATCGTCCTTGACTGGAGACAAGTCCATCATGCAGTACGTGAGGAGAGCAACATATTCTGCATTAGTCCTCTGTCCTGTCTGTGTCTCCACGGTGCCATTTGTTCTGATTCCCCTCCTTCGTCGAGCCTCTGCTTTCAGCTGTCACTCTCTTACTAAAAGCAGAAATGGGGAAGCCAAGTCGGACCAATCATGGCAGATAATGCGCTTAAATCAGCCAGTGGGTGTGAAAGCCGACCACTTGGGTTTCAGCTCCTCACTTCAAAGCCTCCAAATTTGCCTGACTCCCCTCATTAGCTCTGAAGTATATACTACAAACACTGCTTTCAGTGGTTAATCAATCGCATAATGAAAGTCTTAATGCCTTCTTGTGCCTTTGGGCGGTCTGCTGGGCTACTTGTTTGTCGTAGGTGCTGGAAAATAAAATAGGACCAAAACTTCAGTCTTAGTGCAAAATGCACCGATGCCTGTCCATTCGGTCTGAAATCAGATAATGGAGCGTCTTCACCAAAAATGTATTCTAGGTGCTGTCACAGCTGCTGTATCCATCTTCTCCAAATGATGCTGCTCATTAGCTTAGCATGAAGAATATAGTCTATATTTAGAAGCAGGGGGATCAGGTAGCCTGGCTCTGTCCAAAGGCAACAATCCACCTACCAGCATCTCTAAAGCTCATCAATTAATGTTTACTTTGTTTAATACATTTAACAACTGACGTGTGAAAAAGACTCACTGTAGTTTAATGGGGTGTTACATGCTAAGCTAGCTGGTTCCGGCTTCATGTTTTGCATGCAGACATGAGAGTGGTGTCCTCTCATAACTCTTGTTTTAAAGCCATTATAATCAATATTACAATCGATCAAATCACTACATGTAATGGTGTTGTTTGTAGTATATTCTTGTTGTAGATTCTTCTCAGTTAGTAAAGATGTTCCATCTTTGTGTTTGGTTATACACCCTTCAGTGTTTTGATTCAGTCTCACCACTCTCATCACCACCACTCTCATCAGCATCATTTTCAGTAGCAGCAAAGAGCCCACAGAACACCACCTGCACAACACACTCAGCAGACTAGTTAGTGAGTCATTGGTGAACATAAGTGAGCATTTAGCAGATAAAGACAGCAGCAGCTATTTTTCTGAGGAGTTAGTGGAGACCAAAAACAGAGCTACAAGAAGAGTGAATATTGGATTTACATTTGTCAGGTTAACACAATCTCAATTCCAGATAAATACTGATGTTGCTTTTTGTCTGCTGGTTGTCTAAATAGGCCACAGCTTTTGAACACATTAGTCAAAGCAACTTTAGAAGGTGATAATAGTATGTCAATGTGGTACAGCTTGTTGTGCTGCCTCTACAGTGGCCAAAAAAAATCAATTAACATTCGTTGCCCCAAGTTGTTGTTAAACCAACCCCAAAACTTTCAAAAATCTTTCAACCCTTTTTGCCTTTTTTACTTCGAGATTTATTTAGTACAAACTGTGGAAATGACTCATCATTTTTCTCGCTCTTTATTTGGCATGAATTTTACCTAACTGAAAATAAAAAATGAGTCACTGTGTAATATGTTGTTTGTGGACATGGACAATGCCAAGTGTCGCCCAAAACCATTGTCACCCATTATGACAGCTTAACTTTCATCCTTTGGCTGTATTTTCTATCAAAAGAGAAATTGCAGTGAAATGTGAAAAAGGCTTGAGAGAAAGCCAATCATTCAGCGGCAACAACTTTGTCAAGCAAGTGATGTAAATTTTGGACTAAATGCAGAACAAATCACACCTCGGTAAGTGGCTGATGAGGACACTCAGTGGCTATCATGGATATGGAGTGCCACTGGACATTTGACTGCACAAAGGTGGTGCAGAGGTTAATGGACTGTTGTATGTGCATGCTTGTTGTGTGTGTGTGTGTGTGTGTGTGTGTGTGTGTGTGTGTGTGTGGTGTGTACATGCAGATGTACTCTGGGGTATATTTTTTCCATGCTGGACATTCAAGACACTGTATTTGAAGGACAACTTTACAACTTAATTTACAACTACTGTGCAGTAATTCATGGTTACGCTCATGCAGACATATTGCATATTACAGATCTCATCAGTGAAACATTTCAGAACTGTATTTGGCTATTTTTATCATCATCGTCCATACAATATTTATTCTCACTCTGGTTGAGTTAAGACTAAATTTTGAGCAGCAGTTGATCTAAAAATGCTGATTACAAATGAATTCAAATAATATTTAATTTTATGTTTCAAGAATGCAACAAGTTGGGAATTCAGGGGTGTAATGTAAAAATATGCATTAATCTTTTTAAAAAATGTATCACTTTTACCTGTATCTTTCCCTCAGGCCTGCAAACTAAATTGGGGTGGAAAAGGTAACAGTTCTGAAACCAAACTCCTGTAGGGGAGCCCAAGGGCATATGTCTTGCCACTTTTTCCTCCATAGCACAGGGATACCTTGACGGCTTGAGGCGTACACAGGATGCCTCATACAGACAGAAGAAGTAGTCAAGGTCCAAATCCAAGGAGCAGATCTGATGCCAAGATACCATGAGTGTGCAGGATTATAAAAACACACATTGTGTGCTAAGATATGATAAAAGAAGTGATTCACGTTCTTCTCATAGAACATAAATGCCGACCACTGTGTGGGTCTTAACCCTGAGCAAATACAGCTGTCCCTGGGCAACTTTAAAGAGTTAAAGTTAAGTTAAATTTAGTTAAGGTAAAATTACTGGAGCTTTGTAAAAAAGTAGAATTAAAGTGGCAGCAAGCTGAAAACACAAAGCACGGAAGGAGCTGACTTACAAGGACAACACAACTGCACACACAATGACATCACAGGCGGTGTAACTAATGGTACACAAAACTTTCAGAATTAGTTCTCTTCCAAAATGCCACCCATGTCATTATCAGAACAAATTTTTGCAGACTTTAATTTGTCAAAAAGCCGATAAAAACGAAATCATTATCAGACAATAGCCGATGGGTTTGCGATTGCATTTCAACCAATCGCTCTCCACATGGACTGCGTGTGCAGGTAGCATGCGGCCAAAGCCAACTCAAACATGATTGGTCAGTACTACTACAAATGGACTAGAAACCAGACTGCTTCGATCCCAAAGTCTCATCCCTTACCTACAGATTCTACATTCATGTGCCGGTATTTATGGAGATTAGTCTTCTCTGTTTATGGGAGCTACTGTTGTTCATCTTTTATGTGCGGCATCAAGGGGATTCCCTACTGTTATACAGTAGCCTAATTTGTTAGCATTAAGGATTGTCATTTAAAATGTAAATTGGGATCACAGCTAAGGTTATGCTGCTGTAGGGAATGAATTAAAGATGAGTCCACATGTTAAAGACAAGTCCTTGAGCTTCAATAGAACGTAGTGAAGGAGGCTGTGATATTTTATTACTATAACAACTGTTTCCTTTGAAACCCATTTTAATGAGAGAGTTTTACCTTTCTTCAGTTGATGAAATTTTCATGAACGGCAACAAAATCGCTGCCAATGGAGGAAACATTTTGGCGCAGAATCAAAAGGTGCCATCTGCCCGAAAGCCTTGTGTCAGCAGTTTAGCCAGATCACACTATCTACCACATCTCTGCCATCAAGACATGGCTGCAGCTCAAGCGCCTGCCCAGAATGACGGCTGGGGACAGAAACAGTGGGTGGAGGGAGATGCAACCTCAGCTTGGCGCGCGCTTTGATGTGAGCCAAGGCGTCCGACGATTACAGCAGCCCCGTCCTTTGTGGCCGGGGCTTTTTCGTCCCTTTGGGGATACACCCCGCAGAAACCAGCTGCTGAGGAAAAATGTTCATCTTTTGTGGAGCAGTAAGGCTGGAAATCTTGCTGCAGATGTGTTTGATGGGATATCTGTGGAAGGAGGGGTTCTAATGCTGAGTGTACACCATGAAGCCTGTATCTGCCTGTGTCAGTGCATGCTGTCTCTGGGATGATACTGTAGGCTGTCTACCATTATCACCGCCAGTATCATTACGTTGAGTGGGCGTAATGAGAAATGTGTACATCAGCACATCGTTATTATTAATTATATAAGGAAATTAAGCCTTTGTAACTGTTATGCTCTGGAAGTTTTCCTGCCGTCTCATCTGAGGACCCCCGCTGACAAATGTGAACTAGATGTCTCCAAGAGGAAACCGTGTTACAGGCGAACTTCATATTTACCACCAGCAGTGACAGCACCGCCCCAGGAAGTATTCGTCCTCGGCCCAAATAGTGTTAGTCGTCTGGAAAAACAACAGCAACACAGAGCATGTTATTACATTTTCGTTCAGAGCCAACACACAATGCTGACAGAGATGGTACCATTTTGGCCGGGAGCAAGCAGCAGACTCGACTGAACATAAATAACACTTCTGAATCAGTGAGTTACTGCTGTGTGTTCTCCAGCATTCACCACCCCAACCAAGGCAATTACGGCACAATCGCAGGGTGTGTGTGCGTGCGTATGTGCGCGCGGGTGTACATGGAGGGGTGGTTTTGCGCTGAACTCCTCAGGGAAAAACCTTAAATCGTTGCGGTTAATCCTGTCAGAGGCATTTAGGATAAGCACATTATATTTCATTTCAATATGTGAAAAGAGATGCCACACTGCCTTCGCATCTTCATATCTGCTTCAGCTCATGTTCAATTCAATTCAATTCAACTTTATTAATCCCCATGGAGGAAATTGATTTAAAGGCAAGTAGAGTGCCTCAGACAACAAGATAAGAGACATAAAAACTGAGTCATGGTGGGAGAGAAGGAGGAAGAGGCGTGTGTTTTACAAAACTTACTTTGTGTGAAGACCATGCAGAGTGAAGTCTTCATTGGGTGGGCTCTGCTCTCAACGACCTTAAAAGCCAATTTCCTGGCCAGCTGCTTAAAAGGTCTCATGTTGAGGCATGTGCAGATACTATACATATGAATGTGTGTTTATATTACATCGGTAAAATACGGTGGATTCAGAGTATTTGGAAAATATGAGGCAAAACCCTGCTATTAAACAAGAGATTTTTGCTTCCTGGCAAGCCATCTCAGTCTGCCAGACAGCCATTTAGTTTTTCCGGCTCTGCAATCATAGCTGTTAAGGGAGATTGGGGAAAAAAAATTTCTTCTTCTCTCTGTACCTCTTTTCATGCCATGTCTCTGTGCAAACCAGAAACGAAGACTTGAACAGTCAGAGAGCCCTATTGTTGGAGCGAAGCGTGCTCTTGTTCGACGCATGCTTTGAAATAACACAAAATTTCCATACAGAAAAGAAGTCCAATGAGAAAACCAATGGCACTCTTATGTAATCAATAACGCTCCACTTTGCTGTAAGCTTTATTCATTCTTTATAGCACAATCAATGTACTTACAGCAAAATGAGGGGATTGTTCCTGATATTGAGCTGCAGTCAGAATTTATGCCTTTTGTGTAATCCTCATCTCAATTGTCTCAAAGCTTTAAATCCTTCTGTTACTCACTGATTGTTTTAATTGTCTGCATTGCCTTTAAGACTGACATAACAAGAGAATCAATAAAAGATAATGGCCCGTATAAGCATACTGTACATAAACACTTTTAAAGATTTAAAGTGTCGATTCAGAAGAAGAAGAATAAGAAGAAGAATGTTAAATTAACCAGGCAGATAGTGAGGTTTTATTTGTCCAAGTCTGCTGTGAGCAGATCACCTCCATTGTATTGGAGTGGAGGTAGAGATCTTGAGACAGAACTCTCAAAATGTTGGCCAAAACTGGATGACACCACTAAAGGTAAGTCAGAAAATGTGTATTCTTTTAATTACATAATGAAACATTTTTAATATGGTCACTTTAAAGCTGCACTAATCAATATCTTTATATGAGTAATGGGTCAAAGGACTCTGTTTAATGCTCACTATGTTTTTGGTATTTTCTCTCTCAAGTTAGTGAGGCCAGAACTGTGAAAATATAAGCTCATGAAACAGATCAAGTCAAAGTATTTGTTGTCATATACACAGTTAAAAGAAGCAAGTTTCACCGTACAATAGAATTCTTCCTTTCCCTCCCTCTCTGAATGCCACAGTTGGAAATACTGAAAAGCACAAAAAATAAAGAGTAAGATCAAAATTAAAAAGATATATGCAGGTTATGTACAATGTTTAACTCCAAGAGTTCAGCATCAACGCAGCATGAGATATCACCAATAAACATGTATGTTTTTCATGCATCACTGACTCTTGTGCCTCTTAACAACTGCTCACATGTGACCTCAAGCTGTTAAGTTCCCACGTAATCGTTAATATTCATGAGCATGTCAGTTTACTTTATTCAGATAGCAACAACATGATACCGTGTTATATAATTTAAATATCATGTATGACAGCCTGGATGATAACTGCACTTGAACATAAATGCAATGAACAAGAGGAAAAATCAAAGACAGAAGATGTTCATTATGGCCAACACAAGAGCTGAAACTGTCTCTGGCATTTTATTCTCTTTAGTCATATCATAAAGCAGCTTTAATATGAGATATGTGGCTTTAACCAAAGTGTGATTCTGTGTTTTTCTAATCCAGCACGCCACAAAAACTGTATAGTCTTCTGTACTTGATTGTTGTGACCACCCTCCAACACAGTTTTAACATCCAAATTAGCTGCTTTCCTATATAGGTCACAGAGCTCCTGGGAGCTTTGCTCAACCATCGCTACTAGCATTGTGACATTTTTCTCAGCCACAAGGGAGCTCTGCTGAAGAAAACGGGCTTCATCTCAAACCACAGCATCCGACTACAAGGTAACATTACAATTTTCAACAAGGACCATCAAGAGATCAATGATTCATCACAGTTTATTTCCACTATGCATAACTCATGACCCAGGGGTTTCATTAGGCTTTTATAAACTTTTACATACTGCGCATAGATGATCCACAAATAGTTCCTCATGAAAGCATTAAGGGATGTCAAATATGAGTTATCTATTCCCATCCTTACTTCCTTTTATTCACTGCTTGTTTGGAGCAGCAATGTTTGCTTACTGTACTGTAGAGCAAACTGTGGTTATGTTCGAATTAGAGTAATGAAATGAAATCCTGTTCAAATATTACCTTTCAATTAAACATAACACAACAAAGTGATTATATTATATTATATTATATTACATTAATTTAGACATTTTATCTTAAGTCACAACTTAGCTACAGTGTTTGTCGACGTTTATAAATTCTCCTATGAAGACATATTTTAGAATATTACAACTGTCTTTCATTATATTAAGTACCTGTTGACACACAAGGTGTCACTTGTGTGTGCCCACAGAAGTCGATGACAAACACATACAACATTAACAATCTAAACAATAGATTCTGCTTACAACTGCATCATGTGTGTTATAAGCCATCTATTAAATGTTTACTGCGTATGAATTCTAAACAGGAAGACGTGAGGTATTGTTACCTTTTTGACTTGGCAACTGCAGTCCACTAATGTATAAACACTAAATAACACATCAGCCATGGAATTTAGTCAAACGTGTGATTGTGTTAATTATGTAAGCTATAAGTTGTGGACTAAAATAGTAAGCATCTAATTATGATTACAAATTACGATGTCTCAGCGGACTCTGTTTATGTGGGACTGGGTGTTCATGTAAATAAAACTGGAACATCATATGCTGGAGTGTTTTGTACTGTGGCAAATTAATTGCTGTCAAGGATCAGCCACGATTTCAACATGAAGAAAAACAGACTCCTATGGGAAACAAAAAAAAAAAAAAAAAGAATGAAGGAGTTGTAAATGTCAGATAGAGACAGAATCAGATAAATGTTGTAATTGACACAGTGGAGACTTGTTCTTGCCATCCCTTTGATTTGAAGAAATTACTTTCTTTCCATCAGAGCTACTACAAACAATGCTGGGTTGAACATTCCAGTCAGTATTTCCTAACGTGCACATTGCTTTAAAGCTGCTCCACTTTCCTCTCTTATATTAACAATGTCTAATGTGAAAGGGGTGACAAACCTACCTTATCACCCGACTCAGCAGTTCAGCTCAACAGAGCATTTTAACATCTTTCAGCTCGTTGTTTTGGTCTTATGTCAAACAGCTTTATTGTTTTGGTTCACTCTCAGTTAGTGAGTTGGCTGGTGAATAGAGTGGAGCATTTATCAGCTAAAGACCCAGATGTTTCCCTCAGGAAAAGGTGGAGAGCATGTGTTGTGAATGTTTGACTTACATACATGAGGTAGTCAAAACTTAACACCAAATTAATGCTGATGTTGCTCTGTTTACTATCATGTTCGCCATATCAGCTTAATAAAGTGATATGTCAGTGTTGTGTTTTACAGATTGTTCCACTGCCCCCAAGTGGCAAAAAACTTGTGAGATTGCTAAAAAAAAAAAAAAATGCAGCCACAGTTAACAAGACTTTGACCTTTGACCTATCAAACCTACCTACTTAACATAGTAATTCACTTATGGTTTTTGATAATCTGGCGATACTTTTGGCTCATTTGCTCATCAGCTTGACAGTTTGTGTTTCTTGCCCCATCTGCCCATGAAGGATGTCATCGTGTTCTAAAATTTCAGCACTTACTTTGGTGAGTACACAATATAATAACTGAGAGAAGTGATACTCAAGGCCATGAAAATAAGACCCCAAGTTGTATTAGAATTATCCTTTAACATAATCTATGTTTGAGTAAAAGAAATGTCACTTTATCATGTGTCGTCATGAAATAACAGCATATTCTGCCTCACAAACATCAAACATACATATGTGACATGTTGCAGTATTTAGCTGATTTATTAACTTCAGCCTTGACTACATGACAGCACATTGAACCTGCTGACCTCAAAACTGACACACTGCCCGTGTCAGATGCCTCTGTATGACGCACCAGTGGCTTCGTGGTATTTAGCCGCAGTTCTGTGGAGATCTCTGACCTATCTGCTCTCTCTGGACAGCTGCTGTCTCTCCTTTTATGTGACTTCATCAATCCATGCAGTTAAGTCCCGAGCCGTGGCCACTCTCACAAAGAAGAGATGGTCTTTGTCTGCCCGCCGGGCCTGTGGGATGATTTGTTGATCTTCATCATGGAGAGCATTTGTTCGCTCAGACGGGTACTTCTGAATGTGCTCAGCACAAGATGGACCTGTGGCATCGTGTCTGGGATTAAATGGCCAAACTGACCCTCTGTGGCTCTGCTGCACTGTGACTCACTCGTCTCTCTTTGTCGCCATACTGTCGTTAGCTGCAAATGAAGGGCTTCACACCAGAGAAACAAAATTGCTACCTGTTGTTTATTGCATCTTGGAGACACTGTCATAGATATAAAGCACACAACACAATGACAGTGACTGATCTTGGTTCAGTGCAGTGACTATAAAAGCATCTTACTATCTGCCTCCCGGGTAGATCTATAAACTGAAGCTGTGTCCCAATTCAGAGAGCTCCTCATTAGAAAGACTGGAGGTTTGTTGGCTGAACCTGCACTTCTTCCCCAAATTAGACGCTCCACACTTCAGAGTGAGTCAGTAACTGAATGAATGATCAGAGTGATTCTCTGTGTCTAAAATACAAATGCCTTATTTGATATGATTTTTTTTTATTTTGTGCAAAGTGAAAAAGCTCTGAAGAACCTCAGTAATTGATAATAGACTTGTATGTTAATGCCAGAAGTCATTTTGCAGAGGTAGCTGTTATGGTTTCCACTGCTGAAGCCTACCTACCACTTATAATGGATTTGTGATGATTTCATACTGAATTTCAAGAGCCTAAGGTCAGTAAAACGGCACAAAAACTTACTCTGTGTTCAATTTGTGCACATACAGAACCTAATTCTGCCTTTCGGGGAAACTAGTGGTGGTGACTGCAGCTGTAGCTGACTGACAAATGGTAAGGAAGGTTCTCCTGTTGCACGTGGCTCAGTAGTTTAGTTTGGGAGGATTTGTCTGGGTCATGCATATTCACGATCACCTGTTTGCACTGCGGCAATGCACAGTGAGTGAAGGGAGATGATGATTTGTTATGCCAAACTGAGGTATAACCGCTTATCAAATTGAAAACAGTTTTCCCCTTGAAGGCCGTGAAAATGCATGAAATAAAAAGACAAGCGCTGTTAAGTTACAGCCAATAAAATTGTGACAAAGCCAGTGAGACCACATCACTGTAGCATTGCTGCCACTTACGATCCCAGGTTTCTTTGTGTTGAGCATTATGTTTTAATAAAAAAAAAAAAAACCTGCCTCTTATCACCTTTCTTGGCACTCTGGCCACACTTCTGCCTGCCAGGAATTAGAAAGCTTTTCATGTGAATCTGTACAGAAGTGTTGACTTTAATTGACGACAGCTTAACATTGATCCAAAAACAGCTAAATGTCAGTGACGTGAAATTATTAGTGAATGAAAACAGTATCTCTGTTAAAAGTCAGAGCAACAGTGTGGTAAGTTTAGTTGTAGTGATGAAATTAGTGTTGTGAAAATGTACATTATTCCAAATCTATCATGACAACAGGTAAACATATAGGAAGTGTCAGATCAGCAAACAGCATCAATAGTGAATCAAAATGGGAGCAGACCAGAAATACCAGACCAGACCATATGATCAAATTAGAAATGAAGGTCTGTCTCTAATATAAGACCTGTGTCTCTCTGCAGTTGAGGTAAGTAATGGCCCTGTCTACCATCCCATAAGACAGAAGGTGAGAGTGGGTTGGTCACTTTATGGCTTGTGCACAAAGTCCAAATGCTTGTTGAGAGGTTTTAACAAACATGTCATAATTCACATCTCTTTTTAGACTTCTTTTTAGAGTGAGAAGCTGCAGCTTTTATCAGCTGTGCACTCTGTACATTTACTGCCAAACTGACAACTTTACCACTAACCTTTTCCTGTGCTCCGCTCACGTTCACCGACACTGTCTGACACCCGCTCTGTCACTCACTCGCTCAACCACTCACTCACTATGCACACACACACACACACAGACACACACACACACACACGCTTAAAGGGGTGGTTTTCTTGATACGTCTGCACTTCAATTCACCATGCTGTGGTCTTGCAGGCTGTCATTTTTAAAAATCTGGGTCAAATAAAGATATTAAAATACAGGATGTCCCGTGACGTTTCTGGTGACGATTCCCTTCTGATCAGTCAGTGGTTTGCAGTGTTTTCATGTCACCTTGTAGCATCAGTTCAGCTCGACTGCGGTGATACCAAAAAAGAGTGCAGTACTATCCACAGGTAGAGTTGAGCCGAGCCGTACCGTGCAGTGGAGATGCAGCTCAACAGCAGGCTTAATTTAGCAAATAGTTTGAGCCTTGAAACACAGTATGTAGGAGTTTACAGCCTGTCATCTTTCATGTGGTAAGTTCTGACGTACTGTCAGTTGTTTGCCTTGGAGCACTAAGCCTGCACTTTGAGTGCAACCAGGCTCTTCTGAAGCTTGAAAGAACACCGTCACTCATCCTGCATGTCTTCAGTGCATTAGTTAGAATTAGAGATACATTTATTGAATCGTTTATTGTGAACTTCTCATTTACAGTAAAACTTCTAGTCTTGTGATTACTGATGTGAAATGAAGCTCACTTGAGTGTAAATCCTCAAACACTTTATTTCCCTAAGTGTACTCAGTCACTGTCAGTTCAGGTTTTGTCTCCTGACAGGGGCTGTCTGTGTCATACTGTCCTGAGAGACTCCTTCATGTTTTTAAAATACTGACAAATACTGACAAAACTTTACAAGACATTAGAAACAGTAAGCTGCAACTTCCATGAGGATTTTCCCCTTCAAAGTCACATTTTGTGCCGACCCACAAATGTGTAACGCTGGATGTGGTTACCCACCGCTTAACCTCCCTGGGAGCTGATCTCCATATCGGCTGCTTCATGTTGTACTAGCTGTTGTTGTGATCCAGAAGGTTGCAGGCAGTAAAGGAGGGCTGAGCAGTGAGAGGCTTATTCCTGCTCCCGCTGCTCTACATGGGGGCTTGTCAAACTTAGTTTGCAGGCTCGGTGCTGAGGTTAGCTCGGTGCTAAAGCCAATACAAAACTTCATGAATATATAATTTACCTCCTGACTCCCGGTGCCTCAACCCATCTACTTGTTTGGTTAAAAGAGAACTTATTTTATTGTTCAACAGAATTTTATTTAATAGTGAAGTGCTGCGCAGAGAGTCCTGAACTTAAATTAAAAATAAATATGACTAAATTCTGACCCAAGGGTTGATGCCATTATGTTGAAAGGTAATGCATTTTCACCAGGTCTCAGACTGTTTTTCTCTTGTGTATCTACACTCACCGCTCTCTCTGCTCTCAGTCTACCCTCACACTCCATCATACATTCATCTCAAATAAATTAAACTGTAATTAAATTACTGGATGGCTCAGCGAGTAACCCCAGCCAAATGGTATTTTTTATCTTGGACCTAATGGTAAATGTGATGGAGACTCTGATCTATATGCAACCTATACTTGCTGTTGTGTGAAAAGCTTGTATCTCAAAACAGCTGTGTTTTAAAGGCCAACTTGTACCAATTTTACACATGAAGAGTTATTTATTCATTATGAGGATTATTACAGAGGCTGTGAAAGCACAATGCAGTGCAATGTGTCTTAATTCTGCGGCTTTAAATGAGCTTTTAAAAGATTGAGATTTGAACCCATGATGTCCTCAGAGTTATTTTTGATTATGATTGAGATCACAGCTCAAATAACTAGTTGATTAAACGATTAGTCAACTGACAGAAATTCTATTCACAACTGTTTTAATAATCAGTGAATCATTTGAGACATTTCAGAAGCAGACATTCTCTGAGAAACTCTCACCAACTCAGAAAAATTGATTGTAACTATTGTCAGGTGTTTTATAGGATATACGATGAAGCTTACTGCAGCTTTCAACACAATCAACCACACCATTCTTCTCTCGCAGAAGTTATTTTTTTAAGCCAAACATTCTAAAGTTTCTTATTTCTGAGGATTTGTTGCTTTTCCTCGTGTCATTTGAGTCGAAATTGAGTATCCTTTGGTATTCGACTGTTGGGCTTCAGGAAATTGTGATATTATATTCTGACATTTTCATGGACGAAACAATTTATTAGCCAATGATGAAAACAATCATCAGTTGCAGCCCTAGTGTGAATTAACAGTCAGGACATTTTGGTCACTGCTGCATGCTTTTGACTGTTCTGTTTTAAAATTGATATTTTGAATTCGTCTCTCAAAAAATGTCTCTCTTTACACAAGTGCGATGCCAAACTTCAGGTGCATCCCCTTAAAATTTATGACAGTGCAGTTTTGAGATATATTCAATGATTTTAAAAAAGGGTTCTACAAAGCAGAAGGACTTTATTTACTCAATGAAGGAGAATGTAATCCCCAAATTGAGAGACAGGGATGTGACAAACTAAAGGAAAAACCAACATAGAGTGTCTTAGTGTTCTAGGTTTTCAGTTGAATTGAAATGTGGTCACAGAAAAGACCACAGCATAACGTCATTTTTCCACTCATCAAACCATTCAGCGACTCCTTTTCCACTCATTTATTTTTCAATTTGTCACCACTGTGCATGGTTTTCTTTCAACATAACATGAGTGACAGGAAAAGAAGACATGAAAAGAAGAAGCAAACAGAAGAAGTGGACGCTCACACACACACTCACACTCCCAGCTAGAATGAACCCAAGTGCCTTGTTTTTTTCTTTTTATGTTGAGTAATAAGTATAAGTAAGATCCCTCCTGACCTTCATCATTCATCTGGCACATCCAGACTAGCAAGACTGAAGATGTTGACTTATCAAATCATAATCATGTCAAACCAGGACACTATTGTATTTATGCAATTCATTCATTCATCCCCCCCAACCCAGCCCCCATGCAAGCAGCTCTTCTCAGAAGTAATTTCGTTTGAACTAATGAGCAAAGAGAGAGGAGTCGGCTCTGCGTTTGCTTTTAAACGCCTTTGATGAATGACTCCTGTCCCAGTGGCTCATGCTGTCATTAGCTCGACATCAGATAGAAGTGAAGTCCTAAAAGAAAATGGAAAATTGATTTACCTCAATTTTCATCCGGAGCAAATAGTTCATCCCCGTAATCCCACGCGACGGTGCACAGAGCGATTAGAAAACTGCCAGCGTGTGCTTCCTGTCGCGCTCATGTGGAAAGACACCCTTCTAATCAGCAGTTATGCCATCGTTTCACTGTGCTGCACCACTATTAATGTGATATGAAAGACAGTCACCAAAGCTGGAGTCTAATTTGGGCGACGTTTCAATGGGACTTATTTGGAAAGCTAGTTCCATTCTAATTGTATTAGATTTGAGCATATGTTCTGGGCCAAAGTGAAAGAAAGGGTTGGGGATTAATGAAATAGCTGAATATTTGATTTCCTGAGCCCAGACAAAGTGCCTGTATGATTATATGGCTATATTTATCATCATTTATGGAAGGCCTTGTGTATTTTTTTTTTTAAATGAAGAAAGAAAACACCAGAAACAGGCTCTGCTACTGATACTGCCTCCTGGGCCTGTATGTATAAAGCTGCTCAGAATAAAATCTGGCTCTTTCTGACCTCAAAATGGTCAAAGATGAATGACGTGATGACGTTTCATTTTATTCTTTGAATTAGGAGTAAGTGTTCAACAGTACTTATACAACGTGAATGAATACAATCTAATGTACAATCACGTTAGTATGAGTCTTCCTAACATTTATATTTCACAAAAATCACTTAAAACTATTATTGTATCCACCTTTAAACTCTGTTGAGTTTTGGACCACTAGTAGCACTGTGGAGCAATGTTTTCACATGTGGCTCCTTGTTTTGCATGTGAAAATACATATGCACGCGGGATGTAACACACTTTCCTGTAACTGGTTTGAGGCTTAACACTTAACAGCTTTAATGTGCAAAAACTTTGGTTTGTAAACAATAAAACAGAGGGCACCTTTAACTCATCTACGAATGATATTCTAAATAGCAAAAATTGATATTGTAAGCACAACTGTCAGGGGAATAATATAAGCTTAAATAAGCATACAGGACATATAGTCCCTGATCTTTTATTACTCTGCTCTAAAAGTATCTATCCATCTCTGTTCCAATCACAGAAGTGTTTTGCAGCAGAATGTTTTACTGTCTCTGGAAGAAAATAAGTTCACTAGTTGGGTCAATTACAGCAGGCTGAGGCAAACAACCTCAGTTATTACGGGTAAATCTATATGTAACTTTTGCTGCAGACAAAAGTTGCATATAGATTTTAAGTATTACAGTATGTACGTGTGCCTTGGGATAGTTAGCAGAAAGTTTTGCTGTAAACCATTTTGACGTAGGCGTTCCTAGTGGTGGGCTGGTATGAGAACTTCGCAGCAACAATAGAGGAAAACAGCGGGAAACAAAAAGAACAGCGGAGCTACATGATTGGAGGAGAACATCTATCCAAAACACAGCAAACACCATCACTGTTTTTTTTATTACACATTGGCAGTGTTCACCATCTGTTTCTTCTTCTGTGTTTTGACTTTATGGATGCTGGTAATCTAAGCCTGAGGCGAGATGCCATTTCAGTGCAGACAGCTCATCAGGATGAGTGACAAGTGTTAAGGTGTGAACATGACCGACAGAGGGAGAAGGGGGCGGGACTAAAAATACACTCCAGCGTTATGGTGTGAAGTTTTCGCCGTTATTTCGGTTCACCAGCGCTGTGGTGTCTTAACTGAGTGTGAGGTGAGCAAGTGCCAGTGATAAAATCAGTTGCACTGTTTTCTGTTGGAATGTCTTACTGGCCACGGGAGATGCAGCACTGCACTGCGCTATGTTTGAGCTATACTTTCGGCAGAAGCCCTGTTTCTATTTATTCTATCTATATATGCCACGGATGAAGGGCAGTCGATTCATGAAATTGAAATGAGGAGTTATCTATACAGTACCTCCTCATTTAACTACAAAAACCTAGATATGGTGGTAGCTGTCTGGAGGGAGATTGCCAGGGAGCTGGGAGTTTCTGGTAGGAAAATAATGACCTACTTGATAGTGGCCACATTGTATGTCATTTCCAGTAAAGAAAGTTCTAAATATATAAAATCTATTTTCTGTTCAGTACACACTGGGAAGATAGCAAGTACTCACCCATCTTTTTCTTGAGTGCTTATGTCTGATCCCGAGTGCACAGCTGATACATACGTGGTTTGTTTACATGATGTAACAGAATTACATATTTAACAGGTTCAGGGTGGGACAGAGAGCATCTAGTGTTACGTGATGCAACACTCGCTTGGTGTTAGGACGCCACCTGTGTTGCGACCCCAAATAGTGATGTCAAGACTGGTGATTCACATTTGGCAGCTTAAAAAAGCTTTCAGCATAGCATTTGGTTTTGCTCCCTGCCCTTCTGTTTGACATCTTTTAACTCAGCACCAAGCAGAGACTGGCTAGAAAACAGTGTTCATGCTCCACATAAAGCTTGGATCTTTCTCATTAGACAAAGAAATACACTGTGGCAATGATAAGTTCTCTAATGGAGTTTCTAGTTAAAGTTCAACAGGAGGGCGACTTCATGTACACTCTCACCTTCTACTTTTTACTCATTATTACTTATGCCTCAAGTTCTTTTTCTTCTCATTTTCTTCCATTATCTAATTAGTCAAGTCCTTGTTGGATTGAATCATCCAGCCAATAAGCCCAACTTTTCTCTCATATTCGAGGGATCCAATAACCAAGACGTGTGTTCTCATTATAATACACCTAATCAGCTATTCCCATATCTAGCTGCCTCCAGTCTATGTTGTTCTTCTCCGTGTTAATCTGTTGTTGTTTTTAGCCATGTTAGTCAGAACTCTAGGGATGGCACTGTTAGTTAATCAGTCTGAGAAAGATCTCCAAACATTTAAAATATATAATAAATATTATAATAGATTGAGATAAAATTTGAGTTCAAGCTGATGTTGTTTTTTAACAATTTTTTTTAAAACTCCTCTACAGCAGTCTCTCCTCAGACTCTGGTCACCTCAGCATTCTCATCCTCCTCGACCTCACTGAAGCTTTTGACACCATCAACCACACCATTCTTCTCACCTAGAGTCCTTCTTCAACAGCACCAGTACTGCCCTCTCCTGGTTAAGGTCATGCCTCACAAACAGTTCATCCACATCAATGACTGCACCTCCACTGCCCCTCTGTCCCAAGGCATCCCCCAGGGTTCATTGCTTGGTCCTCTCCTGTTCATCCCCTACATGCTCCCTCTTCGTAACATCAAACACCGTCATGGTCTCTGACGACGTCCAGCTCCACATTTCCACTAAATCCATCACCACTGCAACTCACTCTTCTCTGACCAACTGCAACACTGCCGCAAGCCAACTTCCTCAAACTAACCTGTGATAAATCAGACATGATTATCAGTCCCAAATACCTCACCAAAACCACTCACTGCCTCAACTCCACTCTGTCTCCCTCCCCACCTCAGAGTTATTTTCAACAGCAATGTCTCCTTCAAAACCTTACATCAATCAAATCACCAGAACTGCCTCTTTCCACCTAGAAAACATAGAAAACATAGCTCGTTTCCGCCCGTCATTCTCCTTCTCTGCTGCCCAAACTTTGATCCACGCCTTCATCACATCCTGAATTGACTGCTGCAACAGCCGTCTTTATGGCACGTCATCCAAATAAAATCTGGCACATCCAGAACTCTCTCCTGCACACCCACTCTCTCTCCTTGACCACATCACCCCTGTCCAACTTTTTATAATTAAAAACATTAAACAAAATCCAGTTTGAAGTCAATCCAAAAGAGCACATTTGGAACATAACAGGTGCTTTCCGTGAATGGGGTTGGCCTACTTATGGTTGCGTGTGCATATCTTACAAAATAGGTTGGGAACCACTGAGATAGCCAATTGATTGCGACTGCAGCGGACTCTGAATGAACAAAAATAAAAAAGCCATATGTGTCATTTTTGTTTTAGCGTTTCTTGACATCCTAACTGACAGACTTAAAAACTACTTCTCTGCCCATTGAGGTTTAACTGAACCAATTTCTGGCACCTGACAGCTCTCCCTCTGAAAAAATGTTTATATAAGTAAAAATCCAATTTTCTGTTTTCCTGGATGACAACATATGCCCATCCTGTCTGTCTGTGAGAGAATTGAGATGACAGTTCTAAATGGTATTTTCACAACTCAAGTCCAGCAGACAAAACTCACTGGTACACCACATATCTGATTAATCTACATCTCTCTCTCTCTCGTTCTCGTACACTAATGCATACACTAATGCAATCCAATGAGTCTCTGTGTGATTTATTTTTACTCCACCTCCTTCCCGTCTCTTCCCTCGTCTTCTGTCTCTTTTCTCCTGCGGGAGGGTGAAGGGAACATCAAGCAGACCGGACTGAGAAGCCAGATCTCAGAGGATTACGGTTCTTCAGCCAGCACCACCTCCACCCCCAATGGGTCCTTGATTTCAGACGTCAGAGGCAGACAGTGACTGTCAAGGTGAAATGAAACTGTCACTATCAACTGACCTTGTTAGCTAATTAAGCTAAAGTCAGCTGGATGACTTATGTTTCAAGCTGACTCATTTTAAAACAAGAACTCTGTAGTCTGGTGGCCTTAATTATGCACTACGAAGTGAGCGAGTCTGAAGCTGAATGTTTCAGGCAAAAGGTCAGCATCCTCACCAGCTGATGAGCCATTGAAGACATGCAATAATGAAACAGCATTTTCTTGCATTGCAGTGTAGAGTTGGTTAGTCCTATTATTTAGGTATGATGAGGGGGAAAAAGTCAGACTTATTTCATTCTAACATAACCTTGTTTGGCTGCTTCACTTACATACAGTACTTGTTTGTATTTGTATGCATTTGTATTTTATCATGCTGTCTAATCAGCATCTTGATGTGCCACACCTGTGAGGTGGAGGGATTATCTCGGCAAAGGAGAAGCGCTAACTAACACAGATTTAGACAGATTTGTGAACAATATTTGAGAGAAATAGGCCTTTTGTGTACAGCTCATGAAAAATGGGAGCAAAAACAAAAGTGTTGCGTTTATATTTTTGTTCAGTGTATTTCCAAACAGCATGTTTTACTTGTAACATTACGAGAGAAAAGGATTTTAGGAAAAGGACTAACCTATGTGTTTGGCAAACTTAACCATCTCTGGTAAAGCAGGACAGACACACTAACAATATGCCAAATACACCAAATTCACAGGTGTGGCAAATCAAGAAGCTGATTAGACAGCATGATTGGTGCACAGGTGTGCCTGAGGCTGGCCACAAGAAAAGGCCACTCTAAAATGTGCAGTTTTACTGTATTGGGGGGGTCCAGGGGGGCAGAAAACCAGTCAGTATCTGGTGTGACCACCATTTGCCTCACGCAGTGCAACACATCTCCTTCTCATAGAGTTGATCAGGTTGTTGATTGTGGCCTGTGGAATGTTGGTCCACTCTTCTTCAATGGCTGCAAAGTTGCTGGATATTGGTAGGAACTGGAACACGCTGTCGTATACTCTAATCCAGAGCATCCCAAACATGCTCAATGGCTGACATGTCTGGTGAGTATGCTGGCCATGCAAGAACCGGGATGTTTTCAGCTTCCAGGAATTGTGTACACACCCTTGCAACATGTGGCCGTGCATTATCATGCTGCAGCATGAGGTGATGGTCGTGGATGAATGATATGATAATGGGCCTCAGGATCTTGTCACGGTATCTCTGTGCATTCAAAATGCCATCAATAAAATGCACTTGTGTTCGTTGTCCATAACATACGCCTGCCCATACCATAACCATGGGCCACTCAATCCACAACGCTGACATCAGCAAACCATTCACCCACATAATGCCATACACGCTGTCTGCATGCTGTCACATGGTCAGCAGTTGTGAGGCCGGTTGAATGTACTGCCAAATTCTCTCAAATGCCTTTAGAGACCGCTTATGGTAGAGAAATGAACATTCAATTCACAGGCAACAGCCCTGGTGGACATTCCTGCAGTCAGCACGCTCCCTCAAATCTTGCGACATCTGTGTCATTGTGCTATGTGATAAAACTGCACATTTTAAAGGGGCCTTTTATTGTGGCCAGCCTCAGGCACACCTGTGCAGTAATCATGCTGTCTAATCAGCATCTTGATATGCCACACCTGTGAGGTGGAGGGATTATCTTGGCAAAGGAGAAGCGCTCACTAACACAGATTTAGACAGATTTGTGAACAATATTTGAGAGAAATAGGCCTTTTCTTTGAGTTCAGCTCATGAAAAATAGGAGCAAAAACGGAAGTGTTTATATTTTTGTTCAGTGTATTTCCAAACAGCATGTTTTACTCGTAACATGATGAGAGAAGGATTTTAGGAAAAGGACTAACCTATGTGTTTGGCAAACTTAACTATCTCTGGTAAAGCAGGACAGACACACTAACAATATCCCAAATAGTTAGGTAGAGGCACTGGGACTTGATGGTCAGAGGCACACAGGAGAGACAAAGCCAACCAAGCACAGGAGAAACAGAGACACTGGTAACTCAAAGCACTAGCAGACAGGAAGGATCTGGCAGCTTGTAGGTGAAACCAGGAGGGATATAAAGCCATTGGTGATGAGGTGAGATTGAAGGCAGCTGTGTCAATTGAGAGCCCCAGCACATGGAGACCACTCCCCCAGCCACTGAAGCAGTGCCTGAACAAAATCCACAGAGAAAAAGCAAAACGCAACCAAAAATCCAAACCATGACAAAATTAATAGCACACTGCACAGTGGATGTGCTGTTCGTGAATGTGGCTTTATCGTGTAACTCCACAAAATTATCTAGTTAGTTGATGACATGCTCCTTAGCCTTGGGAGTAAGGCGAGGTTAAGACTATGGGTAGTAAGCTTGTCATCCCAGCATGCAAATAATTGCATTTTTTAAGTTGGAGCACCACCCACCAAACTCTTTAAATGCACATTACTGCTCCAGATCCCCATGCTCATGGCCTGCTGTGCCTGATTGCTAAGCTATGATAGGACAATCTGCGCTCAGGGTAGGGGGTTTAACGAATGGTCAGTTGGTCTGTGTGAAACCACATTAAAAATACAGCAGGACTAAATGTAAGTATTATGAAATTACTCTAATAGGAAAAATAAATTAAAATTAATACAATAAAAATGTTATAAAATCTTGAATGCAGATGGTGAGTCACTTCAGCCCTCTGCGCTCATTTATCACCAGAATTACTTTTCCATTACTTGAGCGAAGTGATAGAACTGAAATCTCTTGTTTCCTCCAACAACGAGCACGGGTTTACCACCTCCATCCAGCTGTGTGTACATCTAAATATCTGCCCTGAGTGGGATATGATTTGACCTAAACATCATACTACCATATGAAATACAGAGATCTGAATCTAGCGCCATTATCTGGCACCGCATGACCGTATTCATATACATTCATCTGCGATCCCTTCATTTCAACATTTGGTGCACACTGACGGTCCCAATAACAAGAACTTCGATTTGGTGACCATCTCTCCTTTAGTGCCACCATCAGTCCAAACTTCAGCTATCCCTGTATCAGCATTGTCCTCTGCCCAGCTTAACAGTGTCTGCGATAGTAACAGTTAACTGAGGAGGCGATTAGACCCTAGTTGTGTCATGCTTCAGTGGTTTATACTAAAAAATGGAGGCAATTGCAGCTTGGTAAAAGTGGCTTCAATCAGCTTCAGTGCATGACACTGATGATCTGAATGAAATTCAGCGTGCAGTGTTTACCATAGTCCTTGTCTTTAGGCCGTGAGCAGGAACAATGGAAAGCCACAGCCAGAGCATGCAAGATTGTTGAATAGCATGTTGATGGAATACACACATCCACACACACACACACACAAATATACACTCCATACATAATGCATTGTATAATATATAAATAAAAAAATTAATAAATAATTATATTGTATAAGACCTTGCTAATTACTCCAAACTTAACCATCACAACAGAATGCATAACCCTAATCCTTGACCTAATTCTAACCCTAACCCTAAAACCAGGTCTTGACCCTCAAAAAGCAGTCTGGACCTGTGGAGACTTTAGGACCTCTGGAAGTCCCCGTGGGTTTGTTTGCAGTCAGGTTGATGTCCCCACAAGGATATAAAGACACACACATCAAAATAGCGACATGTTGCCGGAGCTGTCCTCAGGCAGCTCGAGGAGAGAATCTTTTCATTCTGGTCACTGTGTAACTTGACCTTCTGCATCATGGCAGCTGGTCTGATTTGGAGGAAATGGCCTTGGGTATTGTCATGTGACCGTCACATAATGCTGCACACAAGTCAAATTAAGTGTAAACCATTATTTATTCAAACTCTGCTGGGTTCCAATCCCAGCGAAAAATTTTGCACATCTAAAACCTGAGCAATATTGACATCTAGTGGTTTAGGATTAATTAATCTACTGTTGATGTAATTTAGAGATGCAATTTTGATAACTGCTCACTTCAGTGAAAGCACATTACAAAACAAACAAACAAGAAAAATCAATCACCTCCAAAACAAAGCAGTAGAAAAGTGTATGATCACAATACATAACTTATTTGAAGGTAACAGTAACATCAGAAAAATACTTACAGTGCCACCATCCTATCAATGCGCCATTCTGATCATCATGTATTTTGTTTTTCCAGTAAAATAGGCAATATCATCCTCTATATCAATACTATATGACAGTGCTAACATTTTCTGTGCACTGTGTTCGCCATCTTAGTTTAGCATGTTAACATGTTAGCATGTGCTTAGTTTCCCACACAGCTGAGGCTGAAGGGAACGTCGTTAATTTTATAGGTTGTTGGTCATAAAGTACGGACAAGTTGATGCAACTTAAACTTAAATCTTTCATAAAATAGTGACACGTTCACAATGTTTGTTTTGTCCAAACATCAGACAAAACCTCAATTACTGCTTTATTAAAATTATGAAAATAATTACCAGAAAAAAGGAAAATTCTCACCTTTGAGAAGCTGGAAGTTGTGGTTTCTATTTTTTATGGGGAAAATTGCTTTTGATATTAAGCCATCACTAATCCAATGTATGTGTGTCGTTCTGTGTGACCACCCCATCTAATGAGCAGCCAAAGCAGCGAGAGCCATTAAGTTCAATCTTTGAATGAAATAAACTGGACCAAATGACACATCAGAGCTTAGGACTCAGTGTGAGACGGACAAATGTGTTTTAATAAGAAAAAGTTTTGTTCCCAAACGTCAGCAATTAAGACAAATATAGCCTCACACAATCGAGACGGTATCACAGGTGGTGGTCCCATTTTAGACTTTACAGTAAGTTTAATTGAACAGTATTGAATAATGGATATCAGCCCACATTCATATTTCTGTTTTTCATTGAAACTTTCAGATCTTCTCTCAGTGCTTGTGGGCAGACACGGTGGTGACAGACTCTGAAGAGGAGAGTGTGGTCACAGCGTGGAATCAGTGTAATTTTTCTGTCACAAGATGGTTCGACCTAAAAAAATCTCAAGTTTAACATGGTCAAACCTTCTGTGTGTGTGTGTGTGTGTGTGTGTGCCCTTTCATAAACACTGTTGAAAGCTTCTGAAAAAGTGTTTGCAGTTGCAGGAAATGGTTTTTGGCAGCATTTTAGCAGCTACAGAAAAAGGAAATAAATTGGGTATGGTATTGGACAATTTTGAGTGAAAAGTGAAACTGTAAAGTATAGGTCTGGGGGTTTCAGACTAAAATGTAAAATGTTGAATTACATATGAACAAATATTGAAGTCTCTGATGATGCACTGCGACATAAATAATAAGCCGATGTTTGGCTTTTAGACTGAAAGTAAATAATGTCAAACCTTCCCAATTTATGACTCTTGATGTTGGTGCTACATTTCCTGAGAAACGTGATGAAATATGTAAGATCCTCTTGTCAAAATGTTGTCGAGCACTAGATGAGATAAATTTCCCAGGTAGCAGGAGGCTGTCCTTTCTCATGTCATGCATAATTCTCTGTGGACAGTGGGGTGCAGTAAGTTTGCAGCAGCCACCATCGCTTGTCAAGACACTCAAGAGGCTATTTGTTATTCCTCGTCTGTGAGAGGGGCTGACATTTCCCATTGGCAGTTGAAGCACATCTAGTGGTGCCCTCTGCCCTCGTCATCTCCTGTGGTTTGCTCAGCTGAAATGGGACAAAGCTCGCGGGGGCTTATGGAAATTCAAGGAGGAGTTCCAGCGGAGCCACATCCAGAGGTTTTCTGACAGATGTGCCGTGGTATTGTGGGACTGCGACTGCCTCCAGAGACTGGTGGATCACCTTGTTACATACATTTACACAGGAACTAGAAGCATGAAGATAATAATATTTGTAGCCAGCAGGCGAGTTACGCGAGCTTTGCATGCTTCCATTCAGTGTGAAGAAATCAAATATTTTTGCAGACACTGCTTGGAGAGGAATGTATGGATCCATGCTTCTCTAGACTTTCTTATTGAACAGGATAAATGTTCTCCCAAGACATGATCTTGTTCCTATTATTAGTCCTGATTTTATTGTGTTATTGAACAACATCCATTTTCACATCCATCCTGCTTAGCTGGCAAATAACAGCACACCAAGTCAGTAGTGGAGGAACTATTCACATCCATTATTTAAGTAAAAGTGCTATTAGCACACTGTGAAAAAAAAGTCCCCTGTGACTGTGACACTATTATATCATTAGAGTATCATTACTGACGCATTCACGTCTAAGCAGCATTTTACTGTTGGTTGAGCTGATTTTGAACTATTCTATATAGAACTGCAACTAATGAATACCAATATAAATTAATCTCCTGTTTATTTTCTTGAGGAATCAATTCAATTGATTGCTTGGTCTGAAATGTTTTTCACAAAATTTTGACATTTTGACAATGTTTGTTTTGTCCAGCCAATAGTCACAAATCAGTCTTCGATTTTTAATTAATCAAAATGATTAGAAGGAAAAGCAGTAAATCTTCATATTTGAGAAGCTGGAATCATAACAAAAAAAATGACTGTCAGCCCACATACTGTACTAATCAATTAATCAGCTAATCGCCTCCCCTTGTATATACTGTTAGGTAGGTAGCTACTTCTTTACAAAGCACTGTACTTCACGTACTTCATTTGTAACAAGTTGTATCTGTAAAGTACAACATGAATACATGTGTTAAATAATAGTGGTGAAGTGAAAAGTACAATATTTCCATCTGAAATTTGGAGTGGGTAAATAAAAGTAGAAATGCCTCAGATTTGAACTTGAGTGAATGTGGTTACATTCCATCACTACACCTAGTTAACTTAATGAAAGCCTTTCTACAGCCTGTAATGCTGCAGTTCATCTAGAGAGTCACATATGATGCTGATCACTTCTGTATTTATGCCTTTGACAAACCCAAATTAGATGTAATCAGATTGTAATGTGTACAGGTCCAAAAATGTATTTACAGGCAGTGTAGCATGCTGTGCCCGAAATAAAGCATGGGAAAATCAAATAGCAAACTGAGAATACAACATGAAAGCCAGAGAATAAGAAGTGAAACTAAAAGAAAAATAAAACAACATTCAGTAAAAATATCACAAGAATATTGACAGGAAAGAAGAAGGACACTGACTGTGATTACACACCCATCTCACTGTTTTTGTCTTTGGCTGAGCGCAATGGGGTTTTTTTTCTTTCTTCTCCCTCCATTTCATAAATTGTATTTCCTGCTGAGACCAAGAAAAAAAAAAGATGGAATTTAAAAGCAGAGGCGACTTAACAGAGGCCAAGCATTCACCTCCAGCACAGGAGCAGTAAGATAAGATCCTTGTAGCAGGGGTCACTGCACACTTCAGTTTTTCTGAAGAGGACAACTTAAAAGGAGCACTGCAAACAGTCCACGGTGAGTAAAGAAGAAGAAGAAGTCAAAAAAGACATAGGATGCTCTTTCAGTGAGACAAGACTGGATGACCTGATAAACACAAGCACTGTACACTTTGCACAGAGGGAGTGAGAAACAGGGTTTAATAGGAGCCCTGCAGCTTATTTTTTGCCTCAAGGCCCCCGGCAGGTAAATCTGGCCGTGGCTGCGGCGCATCTGAATTTTGATTGATTGATTTAAGTGTCTGGCACCGAGTGCTGCCCGGCCTGTGTGGTCTTGGAAAACATTTGACAGCAGCATCAACAACCAGTATGATCACATGACAAACTATTAAAAGAGAAAACATTTCAAAAGGTCTAATTTACATAAGAGAGATGTCCTGTTGTGAAGGATACAGGGCTCTCTGTCTGCCTCACATTTTCTCACCAAAACAAAAATCTCCTCATTAAATGAGTCACTGAAACATTTGTTGGCAACAATCATATGATTCAATAGTCCTCTGGCCTGAATATGTGGCACAAAGTAATAAAACAAGCATATTTTAGGGAGCAGGGTTCTGATTTTCTGCTTTTGGAACAGGTTCAGCTAATAAAATCAAGTCATTATATTTTTTCCATGTTGGATAACAATGTCTTAATTTATATTCTAACAATAAAAGCAGACGCACTAAGTTCATTCAGGATGTACAGTTTCATATTCGCCTAATATCCCCAAGCTTTCTCTCCTTTTTCTCTCATTCAACATAATATCATTTCGCTCAGTATTCCCTTCATATCTGTTTAAGTGTTTGACTGACCTCTCAGCTGTTGCCTTGTTAGAAGGTTGCTGTTGGATGGAACTCATCCAGCTGCAGCGCAGTAGGTGGACTGATACGCTTCCTCTTTGATTACAAGGACTGCCTGTAACACATCAGCGTCGTGTCAAGGGCCCCAAGCTCCACGTCAGCTCGCCGACGCGCTGCTAAAAGTTTCCAGAGCTTTTGTGAGTGCACCTTTCCATCAGTCTGTGACACTGAGAAAATGTGATGACAAAACACAGCCTGCCAGCGTTTTTTCTCGTGCTTTAAAATGTTGTACTGCAAAAAGTTTCAACTATTGTAGCTGTGCATTGAATTATGCATGCCATTCATTATTCATGTGCACTCATAAATGCATTATTCAATGTGCTAAAAGTCGGCTGTTCATTCATACAATTATAGCTTCAGTTGAACACTGACATTTTATATAACAATTCATGAATGGTTAGCCACCAATACTGGAGGCTCCGGGTAACCAGTCATCAGCAATCATTTGGAAAACGACATGGTTTTCTCTTCCCTTGGCTGAACTCATCCAACCACAGTTCAACCACAAGCTCTGGTAATGACACACCATCTCCTCTCTCTCTATTATTCACAATCTTGTGGGCCAGGAAGTAGTGTCAGTAGCATGACAGGGAGACGTCTCCCTCAGGGCTTCAATCAATAGATCGGACAGCTCTCCATCATCTTTTCCCACATTCTGACTGCACAATATTGCTGTCTGTGACGATGGTCACTGTGCCAGATTTGGCAATTACAGAGTCTATAATTCTTGCGTGACTTGGCCGAGAGACATGACAGACTACACGGTGCTCGGAGGTCAGTCAGAGATTGCTGTCTTTCATGATGTGTGTGATGCCACCAGGAAGGAGGTGCCAGGGATCCAGGAACAACAACAACAGCGATCTTTCCTCTGTTTCACAGTCCGACCTCATGGCATCATTCCTCTTTTGTTTGGCCACAGTTTGGCTGTAGATTATCTTCCACTGCATAAAACAATAAATTGCTGTGCCCGATTTCCATTGTCATTCCCAACCTGACCCAACACCCTACATCTGCTGGCTGTAATTGGACTGATAGCATGTAGTCTGAACCTGGCATTACAGACCCTCAGGGCAAACCCAATGTCAGAGAGAATGTGTCTTCTACCCACTAAGTCGGACAACAGATGAGTCCCATGGTGATTTGCACCAAGATGAACTTCCAAATCCAAATTGTCAGTGAAGGCTTGAACAAAGTCAGTGAAGGGTTTACAGATGGACACAGATGGAATCTAGGAGAGGCCGACCAGAGGGTTGTGTTTTAATAAAGGAGGGTCAGAGGGGCGAGCTGAACAAACCAACCCAGGATTGAACTGCATCTCCAAGCTTTAGGTCAGAGCTAATGTGATCAGACTGCACTAGGTCAAGTTGATTTTAGAGCTTTTTGTTCATCGCTCTGAAACACAGAAACATTGATTCACAGTGAAGGAAACTGTGATGTTAACAGCTACAGAACAGGACATATACATAGATACATAGTATATTACAGAAAATAAAACAATAGCAAAAATATTGCAATTAAGAAAACAGCAAATGGCAGCAGCATGTTCACACTTTGAACTCCGTCCTCGTCTCTTAGCTGAGTTTGTTGCAACACTCTGCTTGTAATCATGTCATCATTGTGGGTTCAGGCCCAATATGACTAATGCAGATGAATGTGCAAGATGCAACATTAAATAACTATGAAGTATCAAATAGGACCCCTGCACCACTTTTGTTCTGAGTTGGATTGCAGTTAGGAACTTATAGCTGTCAAGGATGAGCTTGGGAGCAAACAGTGTTTCAGTCTGTCAGGCTGAATATGACACTGACCTCGACCAAGTTAGTTTCCATGGTAACTTGGGTCACACTTACTTAAACCTCCTTCATGAGGCAGAATTTGCTGAAAACAACCCTGAATTGCTGAAGTAAGCCTGGTTTAACCGGTGACCTGGCTCTCTGCCCTGTGTTTGCCATCGCTGTTTGTCAGAATAGAGGAGCTCATCATTAACTGGGAAAACTTCTCCGTCCTCTCATGGCCGTGGATCCTCACCAGGGGAGCAAGAACTCATGGCCCATCGCCTCCATCATGGCCGACTCTGGCTCAGCTGTTACTGTGTGCACAGAGGGTGCAGCGAGCCTGGATGTGAGCTACAGTGACAGTGTAAGTGCTGCTCTCCTTTGCTGCCACTGATATTTGCTATTAGGTTTTTTTTTAGATGTCATATTCTCTGTTTTACAAGTGCACTCATGGCATGACATGGTTGGAACGCAGCCCAGGCTCCTTCAGAGAAGAACAAAGATCGCCAGGTGAATGCATGATGGATAATCATAGTATAAAATGGCCAAGACAACAGAGGCACTTTGCAGGACATTCGGAGCGTCCCACCTGACTTGTCAGCCTAAATCACAAAGTGGTTCTGCAGCACTGCAGAGCATCCTGTTCCCCTCCGGTTCAGACATCACAAAGTCACTCCATTTTCCTAATTAAACTCTGATATTTTATACGATCACTGGCAGGCAGGTGCACTTACAAAAAATAATGAGGTAAAATTCAGGAGCAAACACGAGCATAAACAGCAAAAACGAAGCCAATAACAATAACAATAAAAAGATGTTTTCTAGGCACATGTGTTGACCTGAAACACTTCCTTTCACTTAATTTTTTGTTTGTTTTACATCATAATATCTGCTTGTTTAACAATAAATAATATATTTTTAAAAATAGAAAGTTGTTTTTTTAAAGTAAATCTTTCTAGCTTTTATTTCTTGTAAAACCTCAGAATGTAACGGTGGTAATTAATGTCGACCTCCCACCAAAACTTTCTCACAGGTGACATTTGGACTTGTGACAGCAGGGAAAGCACATGTGGAACTAATAACACTAATGATGGCACCACACAAAAATACACAGCACAGTGGAATGAAGCAGTTAAAGTTAGTGACTACACCTGCTATGTCAAAATGTCTCCTGTGCAAAAGGTAGACTAGAAACATTCATCTGTCCAGACTCCAATGATAAAAAGGTCTTACTACATTTCTTTTTAGGTCAATTTGAGAAACACTGGCCAATTTAGAGGTCGGGAAATGCCTGACTTCAAACAGTTAATAGAATCAAAACACCTATCAGATATTTACCAAGCCCAGTTTGGGGCCGTCTTGTCCTCTGTGTGGGGGACAATCCAAGATGGTTCCCATAGAAAAGCTCAGGGAAGCGGCTGTGTGCTGCTCTTTATCAGAGGTGGGGAAGTTAACCACATGCCGCGCCAGCCAGTTTGTCTTCATGCTTCTGTCTTTTTGCTTATAAAACCAAAAAACAATTTCTCAGGAAAAAAACATTTCTGAGCATAAATCTACGTCTGAGAATGTTTTCGACTGCAGTGTCTTCTTTGCCTCATTCTGGTGTGCCAGGCTGTAGTGTGCTCTGTACTGCCCCTCAGCTGGATAACACACACTGGGACATGACAGTCGAGAGAAAGCAGCCCAATGTCATCGATCTGCACACATTCTGCCCAACTGGTACTAAACATGTGCATAGGTCCACATGCCTGATGGTCCACTGATGGGTTATCCTAACCCTAACCATTCCTCGACCAGTTACATCTGGTCCAATTTGGACCTAAAAAATAATAGTCCACTTTTCCACTCGTTTATTAAATTAAATTTGTGTATATTGTATTCAATGAAGCATTATCATTATCATTTATTAATCAAAAACAGCTGTAAGCCTACACAAACCCACACCCAGACAGACAATTTTTTTTTTTTTTTTTTTTTTAATCATTACTTGACTGGGAAGTTGCGACCACAGCACATCCACTGGTTTTCAGTCCTGTCAGTCTGACCAGTTCAGTCAGATCCAATCAGGATAGAGGTCTAGCAAATAATATCCTTCATATCCTCCCCACCTCCACCTTCTCGTATATACACGGTCACTTCTGACTCCAAAAACCAAGATGGTGACAGTCATAAATACCAAACTCGAGACGTCAACACAGTAGTCCACAAACCAATGGGTGACATCATGGTGGATTTACACTTGGGTGAGATTTATGCTACTCAGATAAATCTTCAGATCAAAAGGGTTTTCAAACTGTATTTTTCGGTTTTACAAAAGACTGGCTGGTCCCAAACAAGGCACGTCTTTAGCTACTTACTGCAGATTTACAGCTCAGGGAGTTTGCGATCCAGGAAGTTAATCTTGAACAAGCTGGGGCGATATGACATTATATACTGCGACATTATAAATGTATCACGCAAAAAGAGACTGTCATACTGCTTATACTGCAATAGATCCGGTTACATTAGGACATTGTGGTGTTGCAAATAAACAAGTAGAACTGCTTTATGGCAATATTGTATTTTTATGATTTTTACATCAGTGTAATTGAGTACCTTTGTCAAGTATGTAATTTGTGAAATTGTACAAAATCTTCTCTAATTTTTCTATAAAGCTTTTCAATCGATTTTCAGAACGTTTACTGTATTACAATTTATAACACCACAATATGAAATTACATAAACCATGCACAGATGTTTATCCATACCATCCACTCACCAACTTCCTGGAATACTTACAATATGCAAGTGACGCCAAATTTCACTTTGTTTATTGCTATGCCTAAATCAGGCAGATTAAAAAAGCAGCATCCTGTGTTACTTTAGTATATTGGCCCCCTTCAAGAGTCCTTCCTATTCAGAATACTTCTCACACGGAGCCATTTTGAAAACCCATTTATTCACCTCTTTGAGCAAAGTTCACATTTTCTTTTTCTCTGTTGCCCCTGTGACTATGGGTTCAAGGCAACGGACATCAGGGCATGCCCGTAAACTAAAGCACAAAAGGACAAAGAGTTAAAACAAGAGGGCTGCAACAAATCTGGCAACAATAAAAACAAAAACAGCATTCAGGAGACTTTACAGGAGTTCATTTAATCCCAAGGATTTCTGGGGGAGAGCTGTAGAGGGAAGAGCTCATACAAACACTTCAGTGTACATACAGATTTGTGGGGGCATGATGTATGGTCTTGCCTGGCAGTCCCACCTCTGGATCGAGCTGTATTCTGTACAACAAACAGCCGGGGGCCCTGCATCCCAACTCCACGCCTGCACCGTGTTTGCGTCCCTGGGCTCGGCTGGACAAGGCGTGTTCCAGATGGCCTGCAGAGTTAGGTTAGAATAAACCAATCACAGACAGAGTCCTGTCTCATCTACTGTTAACCTGGTCATACAATATACTCTAATATTACATTGTGACATAAAATCTGGAATGCAGACTGCAATGCAGGCAAACTGGAGCACCACCATAATTATTTTTCAGTCATTTTCAATGCAAACTCATCAGGCTGTAGAGCTGGGATGCACACTGAACTGACAGCAGAAAGGGGAACTTGCATCAATTTCATTTTACAGAATGTTTCGCTCCCCCCCCCGCCAAATGTTCATCAGGCAGAGGGGAAAGACAACATGACATCAGCACCTTTGTGGCTGAACTGTGTTGTGTTGCGGCAGGGGGGCCAAGCTGCCCACGTTTCAACGTGTGTCCCTTGATTTTGTAAAACCATACTTTGTTCTGATAATAAAATCAAAGGCTTGAAAATAAAATGAAAGTATATATAACTCTTTCAGGTCCATTTTATGTACGATTGGCATTTCTCCTCCTTCGCTCTCATTCCTCTTCACTCTCATTCCCGTGCTCCATGTCTTCCTCTCCGTTAGCTTTGGAATCTGTTCTGCTGTCTGGATCATCCTCCTCCTCCTCATCTGTTTGATCTTCCTTGTCTTCTTCCATCGTCTCCTCCATCTCCTCCTCCTCTTCCCAGTTCTGGAAAGGGTCGAAAGAAAAACAAAAATCATCTTAGTGCTCAACTTAAAAATTGACAGCCTAATCAAATGTCTGTAGTTTTTAAGCAAGCCCTGGTTTACATTGGGAACCGTAGTGGTTAGTCAGGTCTTGCAACTGTTGACAGACACTTACATCAGAGTCATTATCAGGAAGAGCTTCGTCACCAGAGGCCTCATCTTCATCAGATGATTCTGTAAACGGTAAACAAAAAAAAATATCCATCAGCTCATACTGTGAAACTGTTTTCACTACATCAGTGCTGGTACAACCCCTCCCCCAGGAGAAAGAAGTGAGGGGAAAAAAAGACAGGACAAAGCCCTCCATGCGCCCACTTGTTTATACATTTCATGCGAGAGACGGCAGATATTTGCATTTCAATACCATAGCTGGGCCATTTGGCTATAACAACAATACTGACTCTGTGGTACAGGAGGGAGGAATGTCAATATGATTTGCTGAGGCTATCTGGCCCATCAGGTCAGCCAGGCGCCATCTGCTGCAGTCACAGGCAGACTTCGGTGCAGATATTACTAAATACTCTACTATTGTATGTCATAACTAGAAATATGTTTATATGTCATAGAACAGGAAAATGAGGCAGAGGTAATTCTAAATAATACTGTACACTATAAAAGTTGAACATAGGGATATACAATATTGGATTTTTGCCAATATCCAATACACAAACAAAACTAATTTTGAATTACAAATGCAGATAAATGAATATATTTTTACCCACCTAATTGCAGAGAACATCAAATCTCTCATGTCTTGGAATTAACATATCATTTCTACTCTTATCACGATGGCCCACAGACAGATACAGAAAAAAAATACAATGTTTTTCAAAATGTACACATTTGCTACAGCTGACCGGCTTTTTCGCTGGTATCTGTTTCTCTTTGTTCTTCACAAATTTGTCGTAATTATTGGCATGACAGCTCTTAAGAGTCACATTTACATTTGTATTGTTAAAGGAATGAGATTTGACTCCTCTTTGCATGACAGACACTCAAACATAGCAAATAGCTCCTTCATGGTGTGGAGGTGAAGTGTCTATAAAGGATAGCAGGCATACTCACGTTACATGCACATAAAAAAAGCATCTCCTTATCAGGGCCTAAGAAGACTGGTCATTGGTCACGGTTTTGGTGCAGGCTAATTGACATTAAAAGGCTATTGTCCCAACAACATAAGTGGGTTAACGTGATAGGTTTGCACCCATTTCCACTGGAAAGATAAGTGCCAGGAATACAAAGAAGGGGATGAAACAGGTCAACTGAGAGCCTGTTACCATTAATGTAACATGCACTCATCAATTCAATGAGTGAAATCATTTGAAGTCAGGGGCAAATTGTTTTTAAGGGTGTTGCTGGATGTTGTGAAAAAGCAGCTTTATATAACACATGACAGCATGTACAATTTTCCAACTGACAGCCCTATTGTCTACATCACCCCTGGGTGACTGCTGTACATTTATACAGGCAAGATACTCTAATTATACCAGCTCATGCTACAGAATGGTTAATTAATGAATAATGTATGTACTGTATATGTTAGCTACAATAGGCAACCCACAGGCAACAACCAGAACAATTACAATTTACAATTTCATTTACCAAAGCATACATTCACATACTGATGGAACAGCCATTGGGAGCAATTTGGGGTTCAGTATCTTGCCCAAGGACACTTCGACACATGGACTACAGGGGCCAGGGATCGAACCACCAACCTTCTGATTGGTGGATAACCGCTCTACCTCCTGAGCTACGGCCACTTAGAGAGCACAACAATTGTTTGCAACTGAAAGATCAATTAATCACACTCATTCTCACTGCACAATCTGCCCAAACTATGATTCACTTACTAGTCTGAAACAACTCTGAAGCTTCCTGCCAGATTCCCATGTCGGCCCCATAATAAGCCCAGTGTACAGCAGCAACCACACCGGACTGTAACAGCCTACTGTTCATCCCCCTTTAAGAACTTTCTTTTTGAAATGATCCCTCACATCCTGGACCACTGACGGGTATTGGAACTCAAAGTGCAGCCTAATTATTTCATGAAAGCCAATTTTCTACGTGGTTCAATAAAGTGTTTTATACAGTACGGTAATGAGAAAAGAGACTGAACAGAGCAGGGCCTTGTTGTTCTGCTCAAAAGGGAGGATCTGAACGCTGCCGGTCAGGTTGCCAGGCAACAGGAGTCATGTTTGTGTGCAGTGCATCGCCAAGAGTGGCTGCATGATGGGCAACACTGCCTTCATAAATGTTAACTGATTCAGTGCAGTCTTCATAAAGGGTTCTGAATGACTTAAGGTGAATTGACAAGATAATGAATGCCAGTCTAAAAAAACCGAGAGAACAATCTGATGTGGAGATCACGGCCCTGCCAGTGTGACCTGTGACACTGCAGAGGGCTTAAGGAGTCACTCCAATCATGCATCTGATGAATTGGAGACTGAAATAAGATCATTTTATTTCCGTCAGCTGCCACTCTCACTGCTCACTGGACTGAATCATCACTGGGACTGATAGATTGACCAAGGTTGTGATTCTACACAAGACTTGAGGGACCAATATGTGATGTCACCATGAAAGAAGCTTTTAAAGGAAAAAGATAGCTGGAAAAGAAAAAAATTAATACAACTGAACATAAACATGGACACTACAGGAAGAGCACTTACCCTCTTCATACACCAGCTTAGCTGTGTGGTCAACATCTGTAACTATGTTGCTGCTGTCACTTGTCGCCACCTAGTGGTAAAAGGAAAAATGGGTATGAGAGATCCAATGGAACATTTGTCCAGACCATGATCCTTTTTTCTTTTCAGGTTCTTGGCAGTTTTTATCCACAAGTCACTTGCTAATTAAATGCATCTACACATAAATACAATGGTGTGTGACACAATACAGAGCCATATTTAGTTTTACAAAAGCACATCACTTTGAAATCTCAAACAATAGTCATTAAATGTTGCACTTGGCAGCAAGATAAAACCAACATGTTTGTATTGTTGCACAACTGATCCAATTAGAGGCTGAATATTTTCACAACACCTTAACTGGATTCGGTGCATAAGAGCAGAAGTGGAGTCAAAAGACTGATGTGCAAAAGGAAAGGAAAGGAATTGAAAGGAATAAAGATCCTGTCAAGTCACATCCCTGCTAGAGATGGCCCCAACAGTGACTTCATCTGTACAGATTGACAGCAATTTTTTGTTGGAATGATGCATCTTATTCACGCAGCACTGTAGTTTTATGCAGCAGGTTGATGATTTTGAAATTGCATTGGGACAATATATCTGTGTCTGAATTTATTGTGTGGATGATGTCAACCATACATCTGAACCTACAAGGAAGCATGTCTGGTCACAAGCACAACTGCTGCTGACTACCTTCTCTACGGGGCCAAAAGCCACCAACCTTACATTTTAGGAACTGATAATCACCCTTGTACAATCTGCAGATGCATCTTTGACTTTATTTGATGCTGATGTCAGGGACACAGCTAGAACATATTAGGAAGAATCTCTGGTCACTTTCATAAACAGATCACAGAACCGTTCAAGACGATATGGAGAAACACTTTGTCCACATGGTCACAAGTACCACATTTGCATTTTTGGAACAGATCATTTTTCTTGTAGGACAGATGTGCCTGAGGACTGGGTTGGAAAACGCAAGACTAAACTCAAGGTTAAAAATAAAGGAGGTGGAAAAACGGCCACGGCAGTGAGTAGTGGTGGTGTATACTCGTGAACATACACTAAACCTAATTGTACAAGGGAAATGCATTAAACTTTATTACCATCTTGAACAGGTGATGTTTTATAACCCTCACTTCACAGTCAAGTTTCAAACAGTGAGCTGAGAGGACATTTTGGACCTTTAAGGGTGCATCATCAGGCAGGGGATCTAAGCAACTGGACTCCTTTACACCTATAGCATAGTGGAGTCCAGTCTTTGAAACCACTTAAAATCAAAGATACTGCACTTATTTCTGTACACAAGGCCACTTACCTGTGTCATTAGGAGATACAGTTTCCCATGTAGCTTTGTTAGCTTGTGGAACATCTTCACTCTGCTCTCAATCATGTGATAAAGCACTCCCAGCTGGGTAACCAGGTCTGGCAGCTGTTGGATACACAGATAGATCAGTTGAAGGTAAAAACATTTCAGCAGCACAAAACACACAACAGGACAGCACTCGATGATGAGCAGACCTCCACCAAGGTTTCATCTCTCCCATTAAGTACCGCTTTCATACAGTGCACACATAACGGTAGCCAGTACACTTAAAACTCACATTTCAAACTGCAGACAACAGTTCATTAAAATATTATGGTATATGTCCCAGCTGAAATGTTCCATCTGTGTGACCTTGCAGGTCAGGGAATATGTTGTTTGAAAATCAAAATGTTAGCCAGCTGACAGTGCTATGGTTAAGGTCACAGGGAGACAAAAAAAAAAAATCAATAGGTTTCCTTCTCAGCATCAACCTGCATAGTTAATGGATATTCAGCTGCTGCTTTTGTTATTTTGGTCGTAGTCACACAAAGTGACAGACGGTCGGAGACAATCACAGTCTCTGTAGTACAGAGGAGGTAATGATTGTAGATGAAATAAGATCAAATATGAATGTCGACAAAGGGAGGCGATATGCACAGAAGGATGCCACATGTGTGTTTATATGCTTGTGTTGCTCAGGGGAATCTCATATGCTCTGTTAGGACAGTGGAGAGCCTGAAGTGTGCGTCTGTACAGAAGGCATCACAGAACAAGTGAAACAAGGATCAAAAAGCTGTCAGAGTCTGGTGGTTTTATATCAGCAATACAGACAGAATGCGATGTTGGTGTAAAGTGGACTCACCGATGCAAGGTATGATGTGTGGTGCATGAGTACGGCCTTGAGCCACCGTACCATTAAAACTGCCCTGTAGGAAGGAACAAATAGATATGTTGTCAAACGGGAACCAGAACTGCCTGATTGTTAATATCCACATGATGAGTTTTATAAGGAAAAGCAAAAGCACAAACATAAGTGTCTGCATTAGTGACAATAGGCTGTATAAAAGAAGAAGCCAGAGCCACCATGACGTCACCCATTGATTTGTGGACGGCTAATTTGAAGCTTCGAGTTTACCGTTTTGACCATCGCCACAATTTTTTGGAGCAAGGCGTGGTGCTAATGCTAAGCTTGATTAGCAAGGTGCGTCCGTAATTCATGTTAACTGTGATGTTAATTGGGATGCTAATTTTGGTAAGTGAAAAACAGGCTTAAAAGCAAACTGTACTTAGTTAAAAAAAAATGAACAGCAGTCTCTTTAAGAGTGTCTTTTTGCAAAACTGAAACCTGAACAAGACATTTTTAAGTGACCAAAATGTTACGATTCACTTTCATAACATGAAAATACATTGTGAAAGGGTTAGAGTTCGAAGACGAAAACAGAGACAACACCCAAAAACAAATTCACAGCTATTTAAATGTACAGAGTGCCATGGATATGCATTACCATGCCTCTATCCTGATTGACAGGTCGCCATGGGAGCTACTTGCCAATCATGAGGTAGCCACGCCCTACAGCATACCCTACATTATCATCTAATTTACTCTAATCTCTGACCATATTTTACAAAATGAGCATCATGTTGTATTGAAGAAGACTTGAAAAAAGCAAACCACAATCTCATTAGGAAACTGTTAAATGAGCTAATAAATCAAGTGAGAAGTAGGGTAATTTTCTCATAAGCTTACATAGAATTCAACTTTTTGCACACCCTCTGATGACCATTAGAAAGAATGCAGGTTTAAGGCACTTGTGCATTTGCTTCACTTTTGAGACCCAGAGGACCTGCCCACTTCTTTTATACAGTCTGCCACTGACTAATTTCTAATGTGTACAAACACGGTGAACTTAGGCCAATTCAATGCTTAGAGTTGGTCTGCCAGGCTTCAACTTACGTAAAAGGATGCCCTTGGAGCCTCTTTGTGAGCTGCAGAAAAAGAGATAAAAGGCTGATTAAAAACTGCAGTAAATCACTGAATGGAGTTAACACAACTTCACCTAGAAATCATGATAGTGTGGCCGAAGATCTGAGCAGGTTAATGCAGCTTAGAGAAGACTGATGTCTCGGCAATGAACAAAAAAATAAACTCTTGACATCCTGTATGACACAGGAAAATTGAGTATTTTATACATTGCACATAAAATTGATGCTCACCTCTTCCACCAAAGGTAAAACAGCAGGAAGGGGTAATCGAGCAACCGTCTTCTTTATCACCATGTCTTTGCGAGTCTGAAAAACTTTCTGAGGGAGGAAAAAGTAAAAGAAAGTTATTAAGCTTTGACAAATTAAATCAGAAGGCTCATGTTTACACCTAGATGAGCTAAAATCTATTTGCTTAATTGTAAAAACTTTTCCAGGTTTGAGTTTTTGAAAACTTAAAGTTGTTCTGGGGAATCGAGTTTAAATTTTCACAGTCAAATCCATTAAAGCTTTTGGCTGGTAGTACATTATTTGCCTTTTTAACCTTCTAAATAATAAATAAGCAGAATATTTGGGCAAAAAAACATAAGAAATTCTCTTTGGCTTTTCACCTAACTAAATTGAATGTTATATTTTAGGGCCAAACTCTCAGATGAACACTTACATTTAGGATGCTGGCGTCGCTGCTCTCCAGGCCCTGCACCAGCAGCACTGCAAAATTGTCTGTCTGTAAAGAGGCCATCCCTTTAGGAGCCCCCTTCTTGGTGGAGACTGAAGACAGATCAATTTCACCTAGTCGCTCCGCTATCGATATCTACAAGAGAAGACATATTTTAGGTCAACGGGAATTGGCTGATGTTCGTTCACACGCTAAATTTACCCATCCAATTTACCCCCGTTTAATAGCACATCATATAAAATTGGTCTGGAAGCATGAAATGCAGAATGGTAATATAACATCAACTTTAACATGTTATTTGAATATATCAGGGGAAAGTATTTCAGAAAGGACTTGAGGTCTTCTACAGTACACTAAACTAAATGTGTGCAAGCTGTCAATGTTAACTGGCAATTAAGCAAATAAATGAAGTCTTCGACGACTGCAAAATATAAGTGTGAACTGAGGCAGACAGTATATAGTCATCAAGCACACATCTATGAAGAACATCTATCTTTATGATTGGTGTGTGACTCTGTCCTGTACCAACACGGTAGTGCAAACATTTTTGGCACATGAAGTTGTCTGAGGTCTGAGCCAGAAAGCCACCAGAATGAGAAACAGTAATATACAGTGAGCCACTATTTGGTGCATCACCATCAACACTGAACCCACCTCTGTGGTGTCTGTGTCTTTTTTCCTCTTTTCTGATCCCTGTGAGATTCCCTTGACTGGGGCTTGGTGACCAGGAAGCCCTGGGACCAACACTCTGCTCTTGGCGTTGACAATTGGGGTTTTCACCTGGAACAGGAAACAAATCGCAAATAGTCATCTTCAGTCAGAGATTTAATGTCTCTAAAATGCGAACTGGTTTGCCAAAAATAACACCATACATGGTCTGAAAACTATGCCAAGAATACATCAACCTTCTTGACTCGTATTAAACAAAGTAAGACTTGATTGTTACCTTGGAAACAGTGGTTTCCATGGAAAGGGACAAGCTGATCTGAACATCCCGGGTCAAACAGACATGTCTCTCTGCTGTGCTGATCTCCTGTACAGATGGGAGGAAGAAGCATGGCAGCTAAATCAGGAGTTTGAAAAACAGGTTTTACAAGGCTGACGATAATACCAACATTATTTCTCTGAAGTTACCAAAGCTGGTAAACATCTTCAAATTTAACAATACAGCAATACAGACAACAATTAGGAATGGATTCTATTTCGGCTAAAAACTGAAAAAAGTCTAGATATAACAACTAAGCTGCATCATAGACGATGTTATCAAGCATTTAATATTACTGTATATAATCATGGCACTATTTCCCTAGGGACTCATTTAATAGCTGTACACTACACTACACAAGTTGTCAATCAAAAACTTTAATGTCACAGTGAATCTTACTTGCTTCTCACTATAACTCAACTGTGGTCTAAATATATTAGCTTTGTACAAAACATGTTTGTAATGCAATGTGGTGATCCAAGATAACGAAAGCTTACCAGCATCATGCACGTGGAATACAAGTGACAACCATATACTATGCTATGTTTTTCTCCTGTTGCTTATACAGAGCAACAGCATACACAAGGATAATCGACACTTCTATAAAGAAGATATGTAAGTCTCACTCACCACTTTCTCCATGACGGGCTGTAGGTGGTTGCCATAGGCCAGCAGCACAGTCCGTGGGTCAGCTCCCAGGGCGGCAGCCAGCAGTGGGATCGGCACTGGGGAATCCTTGGTGTCAGACATCTGCACCGTACACGAGGGTGACATGGGCTTCTTACAGGGCCTGTGGGGACAGACGTTTAGACAGGCCATGAGCATGACAAGTATGCAACAATGAATAAAATGTGCTGGATGAAATTTATTATTCAACAACAGGATCCCAAATGACACATGAAATTTAGAATTACTACAGAGAAGAAACGTGAACATTCCTTGATTGGTGTCATCTGTTAGCAGTGCAATGCTCCCTAAGAGCCATTAGGGGGCGCAAACAAAACGTGAGCGAGTAAACCAATATGAAAATTACTTTCAGTCTCCATGGAGGTGCTCTGCATCTAAAAATACATCTGTTTTAACAGTGCAATTCAGAGTTGAGCTGTCATAGAAGAGCAACCCAGCCTTTCAGTTGTGATGCTGCTAACTGGCTTCATTTGAATCAAAATGTGTGGACACACTCAGAAGAGGGAACGAATCAAAACTTCAAAGAGCGGAATAAAAACTCTGTAAAGACAATGTAAGACAATGCTTTCCCCCATGTGCTCAAATGTTTTATACAGTTGGTTTAGTGTTGTCTACAGCACGCAGTTTTAAGGCCTTACCCATTTAGAAAGTGCTCAAAGAGATGCAGCTGCCCATCCTTACACACCACTGCCAGCCTCACAGCCTGTGCAAAACAAAAACACCACACACATCAACATTTGCATTTGGTAAATAGGTAATGTTAATAGGAAATGTCAGCAGAGATCTGACATAATTATAGCACATGGAACAGCGTGGCTTTATGCATGAATCCTGTGGTCTTCCCAAACAAACATGGATGCATATCCACAGTGTCAAACAGTCACTTCAATAGCTCAAATTGTGTCCAATGCAAACCCATATTCTTAGTTCTGAGTTACTGTTATTAATCAATTCTGCACATGTGGTAACAGACTGGTTATTTCTTTCACAGAGCATAATTTAACATAAACTTAAAAAAAAGCACTGCTACAATCTTAGTATAAACCAAGACATTTCTCTCCTCTAACCTCTTCCTTGCTGTTAGATGCGACAAGGTCGATGTGTTGAGGCTCGTCCGTCAGAGTGAAGGACACCACTGAATTCTTGTCCTTTCCATCCTCTCGTACTTGCCTGCAGTAAGACATCATGTCAGTTGCATGAAAATATGCATGGCAATAAAAGCCAGACAACAGCAGCACATTTTTAAAAATGTGTCCACAAAACAGCATCTCTAACAACTGGATATGAGCTCTGACTGTTTAATGCACACTCACCAAACACTGAGCAGTCGATCATGTGCAGCACCAGAAAGGAAATAAAGACCATTGCTGTCAGGGGGTCGTGTGGTGGCAAAGCGCAGGGTCGTCACAGCCGTGGAGTGGCCTGTGAACTTCTGCAGAGAAAACATTGGCAAAGAGAGGGACAGTTGAGTCAATTCTGCTTGACAGGTCAGACCCTCGTTTGACTTTTTCCACTTTTACTTTGACTGGAAATTTTCACTCAATGCCATAGAATCTGTAAATAAATGGCTTCTAGCATATTTACATGAAAACCCGGAAAAGCTGACCTCTCTAACAAATATGAATATAAATCAGCTTTTTAAACAAGACACTCACCCTGTAAACCTCCTTGGTGTCCAGGTCCCACATCTTGATTATCTGACCGGCTGAAAGCAGCAGTTTGCCATCAGGGCTCACACAGAGACTGGTCACCGCTGCACGGTCTGCCTTCCACTTACTGCGTAAAAAAATAGAGACAATGATCATTGGTGCATGCGTATATGCATTTTGTGTTCATTTTCAAAGTGTGTGTTCATCATTCAGTTTTGTCCCTTGCTGACAATACTGAACAGGATCAGGAGATGAAGAAGCACTTGTATTGTTCTCCACTGTCAGGACCAGGTAGCACTTCCTCTATTATGTTTTCTATCACAGCATTTTTCTTTTTCATATTTAAGTGAAGAGCCTGAAACTTTACAGCTGTATTCAACAGCATACCATTTACTAATGCGCTCGACCTGAGAGCAGCAGCCCACAAATGGGCTTCAGTGAGCATCAAGTGAGGATTCAGAGACTCATGATTGTACCCACTGAGTGTGCTGCTTCTAAATCAGTCCCTGGAGAAAAGGGTGTTCATGATGAAATATAGTGATACTAAATGTATGATTGTAGAACCTTCAATGAAATGGCCTGTTGGCGTATTTCAGTTCTTGTGAGCGAAGTGTTGGTGCTGATGTATATGGTGGAGCTGGTTACTCATATTATGCTCTTTCACACTATCTGTCTACATGAGGAGAGGCTGAGACAATAAAAGACTACTTTGGCAAAGCAATAACGTGCTATTTGGAGATTACAACAGTTCTTACAACATACACAACTTTTTTATTGAGGCAACTACAAGCACTTTTTCCATTTGAGAGTTGAGGACAGTGAGAGCAACTGAAAGTTTACAGCAAAGAGAACAAATGGAACACCAGGAAAAACAAGTGGGCAGTTATTCATAGCCATAAATAACTAAGACATCTTTGTTTTTTGTTTGTTTTTAAATCAAACGATATCTCAATGTGTGACAGAATATGTGAACCCCCTCAATAATTTATGGCACTCCTTTCTGCAGAACTGACTTAATGAAAATGTCTGTCCTTTTCCTGGAAGGATGTTCACTTACCGCCTTAAATGGGTTTGGGACTTTTTAAAACAACTTGTCTTAAAAACAAAAAATGAACCTCTCACACTTGCAGATTTGCTTATAAGCTTACAATTACTGTCCTGTTGAAATACATTCTTTTACTAGTAAGCAGTCAGGTGCAAAGTGACGTAAAAGGCTATAACACTACATGCCGGTAGTCACCAATGTCATTTATGTTGTGACAGATAAACAATGAAATCAGATTCTGTTACATTCTATCACAGTTTTCACATATAGACACTAGGCCCTAATAGTGTTAATGAGTGAATTGCAGAGCAGCAGGAAGCAGATCAGCCAATAGTTGACAAACAGTTCAATAGTGACATTCCATTCCACCTCTGTTCCACCTGTATTTTGCATATACTATATACGCCCATATAGTCCTGCTACTGACTGAAGACTGCACTTAGAATTTGGTTGTTGGACCATGATTGGGATGAAGAGAGGTGTCCTGTTCTAAACTTTCTCTGACCACAAGCACAGATATCTGTGTTAGGTGGAGGAGTTCAGGGTTTCCCCACAGCATACTAAAGAGGGGGTACCTACACTTGCTAAAACAAGGAGAGCCTCTACTAACGTCAGAAGTAGAGCAACAAATGCCACACATTTAAGGAGTGAGCAAACTGTTGACACCATCATCTAATAAGAAGGATCATGAGATGCATTAGGATCAGTCTGATCCAGCTCTGGTGACTAACAGATCAATCACATTCTATGTTTACTATAAACGCATTTTAAAAAAAATACATAATTTTGTTGAGTTTTTAAAAAGTGGGATAAGTCGTTGCAAACTGCTGTTTGTCACAAGAGTGGAAAAACAGCACAGCAAAAGTAGCACAGCACCTGACGCTAATTGATTGTAACAGCTAGAGATGGGAGATGATGCTGAGGCTTATTTCACTCCTGTGAAGTGCACTGTTTCAATACATTGTATTGGAGCTTGTGGCAAATGAAGTATGGCATCTAAACTATGCCATAGACCCATTAGTGGAAAAGGATGAGAGAAGAATAATTTAGAATAATAATGTACACTACAAAGACAATTCAAGTACGTGTACAAGAACATATCCAACTGATAACAAATAATTCTGTAACAAACATAATGTTCTAATTCAATGACTATCATCCTCCACAGAGTCCACAGAGACACAGGACCTAAACTAAACCAAAAAAGGTACATTAATATTTAATGTCAGCAAAATATTCTATATCTTGGCTTTATGGACAATTATTTATTATTTCATTTAAACATGTTGCACAATAACATCTAATGTAGCACTTCAGAACAAAAGGTATCCTAGATTTAATAATAACAGAGGCTTCTTGGTCTTTTATTGCACACATATAAATCCCCGAATCTTAGAATCTTTGGTTTTTTTTTAGCACAAATAGAAAGAAAGCCCCAAAGCTTCATAAGGCTTCATCTGGCAATCTCCAATATAACAGCCAAAATGAAACTAAGCTGGTGTCTGGTATCTCTTTGTCAAGCCTGTGTCTGTACTTGTCAAAGATCATTTATGAACAAAAAGACAGAATCTGTATGACCATGATCTGACTGTGTGTTTTGTAGTTTATCAAGACCAAAAAGAGAGGAGACTGTACTCTATGGAGATAATTACAATAAAATGTAAAAAGAGACACAAGATGATGGGTGTTCCTGGAAATAATGCTATCCCAAAAACAGTAGATAACACATCACAGCCTGAGATAGGCTAAATAGAAAACATATTTACAATTTCAGTGGGCTTAAAGCATGATATCAAACAGATCACCAATTTATCTTCCCATTTCATCTGGCTCTGTGCTATAGATTACAGCTGTCGCTTTATCTTAATAAATTTAACAGTACCCCATTTAGATTTTTAAGATAATATCACTCATTGTAGCAAATGTATTTTGGTTTAGTCAGTTCTGGACATGTCTTATTTCCAAATTAGGAGGCACTCCTACATTCTTTCACATATTAATTTTACAAAACATATTGCATCCCATTAAACAAACTAGATACTGACCTTCTTGTCTTGCCTGTCTGCAGGTCCCACTCTACAATGTTTGTATCATCTGAGCCACTGTACAATAAACTGTCTTCAGGGTGCCACTGGACACAATTCACTCCTCCACTATGGCCTCCATCCTGGCAGAGACAGAAAGTGACAGTTAACGGTGGTAAACAAATTAAACTACTATTCAAAACTGAATGCTAATCCTAATGCTTAATATTTTCACTTTGCCCAAAGCATGTTATTTCTACATACAAAATCACATCCAAGTTAGAAGTACACACACACACATACCAAGGTATTTACAAAGTTACAGAAATAAACCAGTTAGAAAAATTGCATTCTTAAGATCTTACATTTTATTCCCCTTCTACAAGACAATGTCTACATGCCAGGATGTAAAGAGTGTGTTAAACCTCACACTCACCAGGGTACAGTGCAGTGCTCCCTTTGCTGTACTGTAGATGAGCACACTCCCTGCTGCTGTGCCCATCGCCAACAGGTCTGCCTTCTCCTCCACCTGCCCTGCCTCCGATTTCCTCTTCTTCCTCTGAGGTCCCTCCTGAAACAGGACACATGTGTAATGTCACCCTACATACATTTTACAAATAATTACACAAATATAAGACATGTTTTATGTACTTGAGGGCAATATCTTTACTTGTATTCAAATTACATCACTGATCAGTTTGACAGTCTACACCAACACATTGACAGCTAATAAAACAATGTTGGCTTTGGCTGCTACTAATTGATATTTTAAGAATTAGATATCTGAGCAACGTACTGGTAAGTAGCAGACATTAGGAATGTAAAATATCATGGACGCAACACACAATGTTCTAAACCGTACTAAAATGTATAATTATGATTTCATGTTTACATTGTTGTCATATATAAAACAACTTGACTTGTGTGGAACAGATAATAAACTTCTAAAACTTTTTGAACCTCTCCTTTCAGAGGTGTCATGTTGGCACACGCTTCTTGAGCTTCGACAGGCTAGTGCTAACTTTAAGAACTAGTTTATTTACGGGACTTAAGGGCGAAACACAATGAGAAATACTTGATTTGATTAATTTAGCTGTGATAAGTAATATTTGGAGTTAGTGCACCCTGAAAAAGCAAATTAAAACATTGTCCGTGTTTTCTTGACTACCATGTGGGACTAACATGTGCGTTCGGCGCAGCTGTTGTAAGCTAGCTAACGGCTAACACGGCTACCCTGTTGGCCAACTGTGCCACAAATAAGAAAGCATTAACATCTAGCTGAATGTTCAAAGATTTACGAGCCATTCCCTTTGTGAATGGTTGCACTTCTCTTGTTTTAACGTGCCGACTTCTCTAGGAAACTATCACAGACATCGTGCTAAGGCCTCGCTAGCTACAGCAGCTAACAGCAGGGAATTCCAAAGTAGCCTCGTACCTTGACTGTCCGGCATGGTCCCCAGGCTATGCAGATACAAGTTGCGCTCAAATGGGCTGAAGGCACATATTCCTGGTGAAGTGTTTTACTATCTGTGTTCCAAATGCGAAGTCTGCCGTCCTGGGCGCACAGCGCTAAGTACTGTCGTGATTTGGGTGAAAAAACGCAGGGTAGCTGCAGCGAAGAGCTGCCTACGTCGGCCGCCATTTCTGAACCACTGCTTGAGTCTGCGTGCGTGGTTTACAGAAACCACGTGTGGCCCTCTGCGGACATGCGCGTTAGCACGTCGGGAAGCACCGCCCTCCCATTGGCTGCTGCCAGACAACAAGCGGCTTGACTCATGCTGCCTTCAGGACTCCTTCTACAGCAGAGCTTTCATTTTCTTTGAGGTGTTATGACAGTTTGCGTCCTTCACTTAGCGCTACATTACTGTCTTCTGGATAGAGTCTTCTCAAATGACGTTTTTAAAAAGTCGTTTAATTTGTTTAGTAGCTCTCATGAAACCAAATAGCATTTTTCTGTCCTTTACGCCCGAAATTACTTTTTAATACTTTTTTCTCTGGCCTCTACTTGGCCGGTTTTCTGTCATTGCGTGAACATCACTCGTCTTTCTTCTGTGCTTTATATCTTCTGCATGTCACAATATGCTGCAATGTCTCTTTTTTAGTATCCTGATCTCAATGACCTGTTGCCTGCTAATTCTCAGTCTTTTTATTGTTACTTTTCCTTTCCTATTAGTTCCCATACTTACCATTCTTACTTTCTTTTGGATGAAGTGCAGATGTTGTCCTTTTGTTGTGTTGTCTCAATACTGTTGTCACTGTTGATTTATTTATCTCCACATTCTGCTCCCCCCCCATTTTCTTGTCTGCTTTTTTTCCCAGGGACACCTGAATGTGCTGGGACTAACTAGTCTTGAAATGGTAAACAACAACATGTAAACAACATGTGTGTGGATACAGAGTCTCTCCCTGTGAATATTTTGGTTGATCAAACAGATGAGCAGTATACATTCAAATAACCTGATGTTCTTTTGCTCAATTTCCACCTGGTAACTGGCCAATCCATATACTTGTGATCCCTATAACGATGGTATTCACTAATTAAACCAATGATTCTATTACTGTGCTCATATTAGGCATTGAATTCAAGATCTACGCGTGAATGTTCTAATATGCAGATGTCTAATGGGCCATCCCCCATTCACTCCCACACATCATGTAATATCATCCCCTGTTCCACCAGACCTTGTTTTCAGTGTCCTTTCCTTCTCCCATAAGCTATGCTTTTATTGGATGACTATCTCCATGCCCCCCTCAGATGTATCTAATAATTGACAAGCAGTTGAATGAAAACATGGTGGCATTTATCCTGCCTCAACTCTTAAGTGCACACGCTGGCGAAGTCACTGCTCCTGAAAACACACCCAGAACACAAGCCTGAATGAAATCCAGCTCTGCAAGCACAGATATGCTGCTGATGCATACACAATAATTCCACATTCTAGCCTTGATCTAATAAGTGCTACATATAGATATTTGATGTAATATCAGCTTCCCACTCCACTCCTGGAAGACAGCTCATGAGATTCATCATCTTCTCATGCTTATCCTCCACATATCTAATGTTCTATCTAATAGCTCTAATATGCCAAGGGTCAAAATATCCTCCCAGAAAACAAAATTAAATCTAAATCTCTACTTTGTCCCCCGCATTTTAACTTTAGTCTAATTTGATCACCAACCTCTCTCTTCATATCATGTCCTCCAGAGACAACACAGTGCCCCCTCCTTTCCTAAATCTGCCTTGGCACGTTGTCACTATACAGTACCCCTTTTCTCCAATAAGTACATTATCCTCTCATGAGCCGACCATTTCAACATGATGTAACACATTTCAGTCTTTCCAGTTCCAGCCAGTGCCTTCTTTAATTCTCCCATGCTAAATGGGCAATTTCGTCCATCCTCGAAGCTATTCTTCCGCCTCAGTGCCTCCATGTTTTCAGATTTTCTCTCTGTCTCTTCTTCCCACCTTAGACAAATTATTGTAACTGTGTACTGTGACATGAGCATGTACCATTAACTCAACCTGTTTCTTTATTGGTTACTGCCCCTTCATTTCCATTACTCTAAACAGCAGAACTCCATTCCCTCCTGTCCCTCCTTGATAGTGTTCCCAATTGAGTCACAGTACTTAATCCAGTATGTCCTATTGTCCTCATTACTACTGTCTGAGCTTGTTTGTACTGAATCATTATGTGGTCTTTTCACTGGTTTATAAGCTTTATTTCTGTTCCTCACTGCTACTTCACATTTCACGTCTGACCATGCGCTCTTTATTGTGCCTTTACTTTTAGGAATGGACTCATATACAGCTGATATAATACCTTGTCTTATTTTATTATCAACTGTTTCCATATTACTATCAGTCTGGCTCAGGTATCTATCACTTTCTTTCTCACATTTCTCTGAGTCAGCCTTCTAAACTGCCCATTTCCTACTCTTATCTTCTGTGGTCATAGATATCATCTAGTATCAACTTTGCATAAGCCTGGGTAATGGTCACTCCCTATGGTTCTTTCTTGATACACCTTCCAGTCATGTATTGGTGCCATACTATTGAAGACAAGCGTAAGATCAAAAGACAGAACAGATTCCTTTCCAGTGCCAACATCTATTCTTGTTTTATTTCCATTGTTCAGGGAACACTAAATTCTTTCCATCGAACAAATCTTCTATTACCTGTCCATTATCATTTGTTCTCACTTCCCCATAATGTATTATGTGTATTCAATTTACCACACCATACATCATTTATGTCCTGCCCGTTCGTTTCCTCAAGCTTGCTTAACTATTGTCCTCCTTGCATTCTCCATCTTCTCTACCTCCAAGATCTCTTCCTTATGTGTATATGTGCGATGCATTTTGATATTGATTTTGGAGACACTGCATCACGTAACATGGAAAATATATATATAAAAATAATCATAATTCCTGAACTTTCATAAAAAATGTTTATTAAAAAAATAAATAAATAAATAAATAGAATCGAAGTGTGTCCTATCAGTGTAATTGTACATGTACTGATTTGGAGTCACTGGGAAACTATTGAAAAAACTTTCATTATTGTCTGCAAAAATACTTAAATAAAATAATTACATATTAGTAAGCAAAATAATATAGTCATAATATAAATAATAGTATAATAACAAGAGACCAATTTACTATATTTTTTAATCATAATTTCCACAAGTATGGGCAAGTCATTATGGAGATCCTGGAAAAAAAATCCATACATTTTAAAATGTAATATATTGAATTAAGAAATGCATTGAAGGTCCCCCAGTGGTTGAACACAAGGGCTGGGAGGAGAGCCAACCACCCTCCTACTGCCAACATCAGGTGAAAAAGTAAGAAAAAGCTGCTAGATACAGAGTGAATGCTTCTCAAATATCCAACTTAAAACTAATTTCATCACAGTCAATCTTGACCCTCTGTGGACAGTCAACATTGTACTTTAGTACAGTAATAGAGTACATTTAGTCACATACATAAGCAATAAATAAAATAAAAGAAATAGAGTTACTGTTCCTATAGCCATGATTTGATTTTTTTGTGTAACATTTCATCTGAGGACAATCAATGTTAACCTGCAGCTAGTGAGCTGCAACATTAAAACAGCTCTTGCCTGTTACAATTTAACTTTGAAAGGAACTGTTCTGACTACTTCTGATGTCAGTGACGCCCATCTGCAGCCTTGATGAATAAATTTTGAAATTTTATTTTCAGTGTTAACAAAATTATCTTATAACACCATGTGGTAGATAATCTACAATCCAATCACATTGATGCAATTAGACAATACATGAAAATGTAAAAAAAAAAAAAAATGCTGCACACAAAAAAAGACTAGTCGCAGGATGACAACACAAGTGACCAAACACCACTAGAGACAGTTTTTCATCTTCAACGTCAGACTTCACAATCCACTCATAATAATGAGGTAGTGTAGAACAATTGCAAGACAGAATCTTTATATCAACAGGTCAAACCTTTTTAATAAGTATGCACTCACTGTGCAACAGAGATTGTTTAAAGATTTGGGAAATGATTGCGTCAAAGAAATACTGTTGCTCACAGTAATAAATAACACAGTAAGTTGAAGTGAAAAAAAACGAGGTTAATTCAATCAAACTTGATGGCATTGCTGAAAATATACTACTTCATTACACTAACATATTGTTACCTCTACACATTTAGAAATTTTGTACATTCAGTTAGAGATGTAGCTCTTGAAAAAGTGTATTTCATTCAGTAGGTGAACGCGTCTCTGCAGGTTTCTGCTCAATGGTTTCTCCTGTGTATATTGATCCTCAGTATGTGATCTGAGTAAAAGTTTGCCCTCCACACCAAATGTAGCAATTATGCAGCTCCACACTTGAACTGTGAGTTCTTGAGTGTTTTAACCATGAACTTCGAGTACTGAATCATCTCCCCACAAGGCTACTTGCCTGTGTGCGATCTTCTCTGCCTCACCAAATGAGACACATCAAAGTATCTTTTCCCTCAGGAACGCAAAGGTATGGATTCCCAGTGTGAGCTCTTCTCGTATCGACTATCAAGTGACTTTCCCACGATTTGCAAGTATATGGCTTCTCACCTGTGTGGATTCTTGTGTGCCTCATCAGGTCTGGCATCCGTCAGAATCTTTCCTGTACGTCATGCAAAGCTATGGCTTCTCAACTGTGTGTGTTTTCATGTGGGCTTTCAAAGCACTGCTAAATCTGAAATCGTCCCCACATGTTTTGCAAGAATATGGCTTCTCACCAGTATGGATTCTTGCATGATTTTTCAGGTACGATGTCTGATTGAACCTTTTCCCACAAATGTTGCAGGGGTACAGCTTCTCACCTGTGTGTGTTCTCATGTGGATTTTCAATTTTGACACTTCAATGAATCTTTTCCCGCACGTCTTGCAAAGGTATGGCTTCTCACCTGTGTGCGTCCTCACGTGCTTTTTCAATGTTGGCATGTCACCGAATCTTTTCCCACAGGTCTTGCAAAGGTGCAGCTTCTCACCTGTGTGGATTCTCATGTGTTTTTTCAATGTTGGCATGTCACCGAAACTTTTCCCACAAGTATTGCAAAGGTACGGCTTCTCTCCTGTGTGCGTTCTCATGTGGACCGACAAGGCACTACTAAATCTGAAATCTCTTCCACACGTTTTGCAAAGGAACGGCTTCTCACCCGTGTGCGTTCTCATGTGGACTGTCAAGGCGCTGCTAAATCTGAAGTCTCTTCCACATGTTTTGCAAAGGTATGGCTTCTCGCCTGTGTGGATTCTCATATGCTTTTTCAGTGTTCGCACGTCACAGAATCCTTTCCCGCAGGTATTACAAAGGTGCGGCTTCTCACCCGTGTGCGTTCTCATGTGGTCCGACAAGGCAGTGCTGCATCTGAAATCTCTTCCGCATGTTTTGCAAAGATATGGCTTCTCACCTGTGTGCGTTCTCATGTGGACCAACAAGGCACTGCTAAGTCTGAATTCTTCCCCACAAGTTTTACAAGAATATGGTTTCTCACCCGTGTGGATTCTTCTGTGGGTGTTCAATACTGATGTCTGACTGAATCTTTTCCCACAGGTGTCACAAGAATATGGTTTCTCACCTGTGTGGCTTCTCAGGTGTATATCCAATTTGGACTTATACTTAAAATCTTTTCCACATGTGTCACATTTTAAAGACGTTTTATCTGTGTCAGTATTATGCTGGCTCTCTGACGAGTTGTATGCGTTATTACTGGCACTCTCACTTTCCTTTGTTTTTGACTCTGCATTTCTAGTTGATCCTGATTCTTCATGTTTCCCATCTTTCTGATCATGGCTCTCGGCTACATGACAGTTGTCAGAGAGAAGGTGGTGGTCACTTCTTGGTTCTGGCTCACTTTCATCATATGTAGGAGTCAACATAAAGGTATCAGTCTCCAGCTTCAGAATAAGCTGCTCTCCCTCCAGACTGGTGCAATGTTCCTCCTGTTCCTCTTTAATATGTGGAGGCTCTGTGTCCTCTTGGTCCAGACTGGAGCTCCTCTCCTGGTCACAGAGCTGCTGGTCAGAGAGAACCTCTTCCTCCTCCTTACAGACATGTTGCTGTGGGAGTCCTGAAGGGACAGAGAACAAGAGGATCAGGATACTACTGTGATGGTAAAGTACCAATATGTACTTAAACATCTGGGATTCTATTTCTGTTTTGTGTTCTTAAAATAATTAAATTTAACGCACCAATCCCGTGTAACTTTATTTCAGGTTTCCCAACAACATCCAGCAGTCTGTGCTGACTATCCATCTCTTCCTCGTCCTTTACAATGGATTTTTTCAAAACTACGAACATTTCTTCAGCAGCAGCATGATGCTCGTTGACAATACTCATATGAAGACATTGTTTTTTAATTGTAAATTCATTAATTATCTGTCAATTCAGCTCGTACATGCAGCTGATGCTACTAGCGGCTTGTTTTGCTTTTCTTCTTCGTTGGTTTGTAGAAGCGGTTAACATCCAAAATGTTGCATTACCGCCAACTACTGGAATGAAAAAGACTCAATTCCTCCATCCAATCTAAATTTAAAGAAAGAAAAAGAAAAATAATTCGTCATCCCTCATCCCAATCTTTAATACGCTAACCTATTCAATTATGGCTGAGAGACCAGTCCTGCACTTCCTCTCCAGTAATTCCAGTAATATCACAAAACTTTCTCGCAGCATCAACAACTATTTCTATTCTCTCCAGATTTCCTTTCCGACACTTGGTACTCATCCAATCCAGTAATTTCCAGTGTGTCTGTGATCCATCAATGCTTTATCCACTTCTGTTAACGTCAGCTAGACTGACATCACCAAGTGTGTCCTCTAAATCTAATTCTGTCCGTGCTCCCAGTCATTTTTATTCCAGCCAGGTGGATTTCTCTTGCGTTCTCCTTGTCATCTCTTTTCTGTGTTTTTCTCTGTTTTCCTCCCGCTGCTTCTTTCAAACTCCTCTACATCTTCCTGGCGCATTCTGTCCTTTGTTTACTTCCGCTAAATGTCACGCTATTAAGTTCCGACAGACGAAGTGCCGGAGCTGAACGTTCCGCTTTCAACTAATGACATTATCATTATTATTATTATTATTTTTATTATTATTATTATTGAATACTTTTGAGGTTTAGACTGTTGGTTAGACAAAACAATCATTGTAAAGGTCTCCCTTAGATAGTCTAGATAATTGTGACTAGACCATTGTGATTAATGGAGAAAATAATCAACTAATCCATAATAAAAAAAATCATTAGTTGCAGTCCTGTACACTATGATCCTTTTTAAGATAAGATAAGATAAGATAAGATAAGATAAACCTTTATTCGTCCCACAGTGGGGAAATTCACAATGTACACCAGCAAAGGGGATAGAAGCAGTTAAATAGTAAAAAAAAAAAAAAAAAAAGAACAATTTAACAGGCTAAAAAGAAGATATTAACAAATTTACATGAGAAAATAGAAACAATTCACACAAGACGTATAAACAATTTGCACTTATGGGTATGAAGTATGAAATCCAGTATATAGTATATGCACTATTGGCTTGAATTACGATGAGAATTGAGAGCTTGCATTTTGGATTAAATATGAAATATGAACTACAGAATATTGCATACATTGATGTATGAGGAATAATAATCTTTAATAATAATATAGAACAGTATAACAGTCACAGCCCCATTTTTCTGCACTGAGTACTTTTACTTTAACTTTAAGGTTTTTTTCTGATTACACCTAGATAAGATAAGATATTCCTTTATTCGTCTCACAATGGGGAAATTAAGTTATGATACATTTACATATTTTATGAAGCCTAATTTCAGAAAAAGACACAATTTGATTTTTTTTTCATTTGACATTTTTTGTGTGCAATGTAGCTCCATTAATTCTCAGTAAGTCAGTAAGAGTGTTCAGACCGCTGAACTCCGCAGTGTAATAACTATGTGAACTTGGAGTGAGTCATGAGTATAGGAAAATGTATGGGCATGACGTCGCCCTCTGCTGGTAGACTTAAATCACGACATCTGTCGCTCAGTTATGACGTCGCTCACGTGTGTTTATCCAGCATGGTGACCTCCTTGGACTGAAAACAGCCGGATATAGGACAAATGAAGACAGTTGTTACATTGTAAATATAGTAAGTGGAATCTCAACCAGGTTTGATATTGTATTAACATTTAGATATTTATTCCGCTGATTTTTCTATTATATTTAACATCTACAGCTGTCTTTTTCTCGGGTTTCATCTGCGGTTAACTCACTAGAAGGGATCTCAGGACACCGCCTTTACTTGTACTCTATACAGTATATCATGTCATAATCTGTAGTCATGGCTGTGCAAATGCCCTTTGCCGGACTCCAGTTTCTGCACAGACTGGTCAGAATTGGCACATTTAGTCAAAGACATCCCAGTACCACACTTGTAAAACTCCATAAATGTAGGAGGGATATCAGAACTTTTTCAGCTGGTTCTGTGAAATGTAACGAGAATAAGGGAGACAGCTCAGACTCTTCACCACCAAGCACCGAGCTGACCTCCAGGCAAGCACTGCTGTCGAGGAGGAGGCGACCCCTGTCCCCCCTGGAGAGGATCAGTGGCCTGTTGCCCCAGGATGCCCTGAGCCCTGAGGTGATGCAGCTGAGGGAGCAGAACCAGCAGGAGCCTGAAGAAGATGCAAACATCCAGGGATCTGTCACACACTGCACACCAGAGGAAAGTGGACATGGTGCAGTGCCTGGAGAGGATGATTCAGAGAGCCATCCTGCATCTGATGCAGCCATGGAGCCAAGAGACACTCAGTTGAACGGAGGGTTTCATGAGGGAAAAAGTTTGGTATCGCCCACACTTCCTGGGGAGAGCCTGCTTACATTTGGGGAGCTGCTTATCGCTGAGTATTTTAAGAAGGGGCGGGTGGAGTTCAGAAAGATGTTCCAGCTTCTGCCGAGGACACGTCTGCAGAGCAGCTGGGGGATCATCCTGCATGATGACATAGCAGGGCATCCCTCAGGTCAGTTCATGAAGACAGGCTTGGGAGTTACCATCCTCATACGTCGGGCCAGTCTAGAGGATTATGTTCTGTTTATGAAGAGGGGGCCAGCCATCGCCTACCCTAAGGTACAGTATTTGTTTGTGTGTCATAGTCTGGTATTGATCATTGATTCTTCTTATTCATATTGTGTGTTTTCTTTCTTTATCTTTTTCCCCAGGATGCGACCACGATGCTCATGATGATGGATGTCACAGAGGGAAACTGCGTATTGGAGTCAGGCTCAGGGTCCGGGGCCATGTCTCTGTTCCTGTCCAGAGCAGGTCTGCACCCATCATACTGTCATTATCTCATTGTGGTGTTCTTCCATTAAGACTGTTCAGATACACTACATGGTAATACACAGAGCTTTAACATACTGATGTCCCAGTTGCTGCAGGTGATTGAAAACAGCTTACTTGTTTAATTCTAGCAATAATTTGCTTTGAATTTCCCAGTTTGGGACAAATAAAGTACATCTATCTATCTATCAATCAATCTATCTATCTATCTTATCTATCTATCTGCATTAATGCAATAAGTCAATTTTAAATGAACAATTTAAAGTGAACTGAAATAATAATGCAGGGTCAGAGGTTAACATATAAGTGGGTTTATAGTTCATGGATCAAATTTGAACCTCTACCCTGAAGAATGACTGTAATTCTCCCCATTAGGGATGACAATCCTCATTAAAAAGCATTAAAGGAATGTTCATGCTGCATTCAAAAAGTAGATCTTTTAGGATGAATCACTTTTCTATTTCTGTCACATTTTCTCAATTTCCCATTTTCTGCTGACTAAATGTCACAGAAAGTCATCAAGAAAAGGTTAACATATCTTTGCAAGTCACAGAGTACTGATGACTGTGATTCTTTTTCTGTATGCTATGATAAAATGTCTGAATGTAACATAATCAACGTTCCACAGCATGTTTTTGTGTTTCCAGTTGGCTCTAAAGGCAGTGTGTTCAGTGTGGAGGTCAGGGATGACCACCTCACGAGAGCTGTGAAGAACTACAAGCGATGGAGGACATCATGGAATCTGCGACAAGGAGAGGAGTGGCCCGACAACGTCCAGTTTCATAATGCTGACATCTGCACGGCTTCATCGCTCCTTGCTGGTCAGGGATTCCATGCGGTCAGTGTCTGACTTAAAGGTCGTGCAACGCAGAGCAATTTGTAAACAGAGACTGAGACGGTGCTTAAAGTAACAACAATACAGCAACACCTGATCACATGTATTGTATTAAGACTCTTGGGAAATAGATTTTGTATCACCCGCTCATTCATCAGATGGATTATGTCTGTTGCAGGCTGCTCTTGACCTGATAAACCCTCACCTGGCTTTACCCACTGTGATCCCACGCCTGTACCCTGGAGCTGTGTGTGCTGTCTACCTCGCCAAGTGTGTATCTCTACTGTTTCACTGTCAACTCTCAAACCAGCAGGTGTTAAATGAGATTGCCTACACTGGAAAAGTGCAGTAGTTTAATACTATGTGTAGTTGTTCTCTTTATATCCGTCCACTAAATATGAAGCTACAGTCAGGTTTGTGTAGCTTTGAACAAAGACTTGAAACAGGTGGGAAACCACTTGCCTCAGTCTGTACAAACGTGACAAATCCACCTAACAGCACCTTTAAAATTCACTGAATAATATATTAATATCAACTTTTGTTTGAAATTGGGCTGTAATTTATGCACCAGAACAGAATTGTAACTGCTCTTACTCTGTTTCTGTAACACAGTATAACGCAGGTCGTTGACCTGCTGGAAGGGCTTCGATGTTTGGCACTCCCTTTGCTGTGTGAGCGCATCATCGAGGTCCCAATCCGAGACTGGTTGGTGGCTCCAGCCACCCGGAAAGACCAGAGTTACTGCGTCAGGAAAGCCCCGGTCCTGGATGAAGACCAGAGGGAGGAGGATGACAAATCAGATGAGACTGACAAAGGTGATTTAAAGACGATAGACCACCACGCTGGTGTTTCTTTGTGTTAAATGTTAATGTTTTTGATCCTTTCATTTAAGTTTTACTGTTATATTTCAGAAGAGATGACCACAGAAAAACACCCGGCCTTTGGCAGTGTTCCCTACATTGCCAGGCCTCATCCTGAACAAATAAGCCACACAGGTTAGATTTTACTACAGTTCTAGTCCCAGTATAACATTATATATAGATGACATTGTAAATAAAAACTCATTGTCTACTTTTCCCTTTTCAGCATTCCTGGTGAAACTGCGGAAGTGTGTCTATTAGCTGTTCTACCTGTAAGGAACCTCAGACAAAAAAATGATTGTTCAATATCAACTGAATTATCTCCTCACTGTAAATCATCTGAATAATAAATGAGGTCAAAATGTTAATCTCGGTGTATTTATTTTAAAATCTATACTGTAAATGCCAAGCCACAAATACCACACAATACATTTTTTATCAGGAAAGAAAATGGCTCTGTAAATACAGATCAGTATAATGCACTCTACACTTATGTGTATATACACAGTAATTGCATATAAGAGCAAAATACTCCTATAATCGACTAAGTTAAGTTCATAAAAGCAGGTTGTAATAATGAATCTCAAGACAAAGTTCAAGCCTTTATTCAAAACTCAAGAGGCAGGTTTGGCTCATTACACAGGCACAATGGCAACAATACTAAAAACACACCCAGTATGTGAAAGACAATGTTAAACATCAGTGGCTAAACTTTGATTCAACAAAAGTTTTAGTTTTGTTTTTTTCATCTGTGAATAAGTGGTCATCAAACAATCCCAGAAGTGCTTCAGTACATAAATAGTATAAATAAATAAATATCAAGAACTCAGTGAAAGTTAAACTTTTACAATACTATCAATCTCACTGCAAGTTTCAATCAGAGTATAACATTTGGAATGACATGAGCTCATTCTTCCAGCTACTTACAGTCACTTAAATGGCTCACTTTGTCCTGAATAGATATTTTGAACCGGTACCATGTTCACATTAGTAGAAGTAACTCACAAACTAGTGAGTTACACTTGCCATTCACACCTTTACTTAGAGTAAAAGTGGTATTAAAGAGGGGAGACAGTAACACAGAACAGCTCATTTAGCACAAAGAGGCTAGCTGTAAAATTGCTGAGGTGGTGTGACACTCTACTCCTCACTGATCCAGTCCATGGAGGCGTCGTATGTGAACCCACAGGACGTCTCATCCCCTGACAAAGAAGGATAGAAAAATATAGTACAAATGAAAAATCCAAATGACACATTTCATATCACGGTCCATATGAAATTAGATTATGGCCATTAATACACTTGTTTAATTTATGTCATTTGCTATTTAAATACTGCAGGAAACTCATTCAAGAGATGAAAAAGGCCCTGCAAAGTCTATAATGGATACACGGATATTAATTTCAGACTTTATACTGGGTACACAGATGTATTCTAGAAAGGTGTCTCTCTAAGAAAACAGTAAGACAGCTTTGAAAAGACACACAAATTATCTTATGGGATCGTATTACTAGGAGCTATCAATATGCTAAAATAAATCCCATTCCTAAATCTAACAGCCAAGCTTCTTTTCAAGCTGAAGTCCGTATCATGGCGATATAGTGCCATCTTTTCCAGTTTCACTTTCTAATCCTGTTTTGTGGAATACCTCCCATGTGTAATCCAACTAAATCACATCTATAAAAAAAGTCACAAAGTCAGTCAAGAAAGTGAGCTAATGATTAATGTAGCTGCTACTCGAGGCAGGAGTTATTCTTCATTTCATATTAAACCTAAAATCCAGCACTGATGATTTCATGAATGTGCACAATGCATCAATTATGAATAACATTCGGACATCTTTCAGTTGAAAAAAAGACCTACTGTATGCCAGTGTGTGGGGAAACAACGAATGCATGGTAAATAAAAAAAAAAAGATCAAAGAGGGTAGGAGGTGCCTTTCAATCTATGATCATTTTAAAAAAGTCTTTTAATTTACAATGCTTTAGAGAAATACTTCTTAACCTCTACTCAAGGTTCGTGAGATGGATTTTACGATCATCAAAGGGGGCCCAGAGTCCAGATTTTATGATGTAAAAATGAGATTTTACCCAGCTATGGTTGGAGGGGAAGCACATGTGTGTTTAGTGATACCTACTTGGAACATCCTCAGCACAGCAGCAGAAGGAATGCTGGGCCTGAATTTTAGTCTGCACTGCATTCCTGCGAGAGGCTGCAGCCCTGGGTGGGGTGGTCTCCAAACTCATTGTGGAGGTGTATGGGTGTGAAAAGGCAGGGTTTAGGGTCTGTGTAGAAGAGCCTCTGGAGGGAGAAGAGGAGCCTGGGCCCTGATCCAACCTGGTGCCACGGTCACAGAGGGCACAGGAGACAGGAGAGGCTGAGGGCCCACGGGGAATACGAGCATGGTCTTGGTCACCATACTGCCGCTGGGCGCCGCTGTGGTGCTCCGACCGCTCTCGCTGCCACACGAAGTGAGAGGGCACAATGGCCATCACCTGGAGGACAGAGATATGGAGACACAGACCAAGAAACAAATACAGCTTCAACAGAACTTCTGGCATAAACCAAAGCAATAAAAATTCACTGTGCAGCAAAAACATGAGAGACACCATTTATCAGTCTCACAAGGCAGACACACTTGTATGTACCTCTTCGCAGCAGCGCCTGCTGACAGCAGCTCTGTACTCAATGCGGGCCCACAGCTTGTCTCGCTGCTTGAGGAAGCGGGGAAACTGCCTTCTCCAGTTCTTGCCCAGTGCCCATGGAAAAATCTCATACTTACTCTCCTCCTCATCCTCCTCCATGGTGTTGGCAAGGTATCTAGAGATGCAGCACATGAGCCAAATTTAGGGTTACAGTTTTTCCAGCAGTGAAAAAGACAGTGGCACACAAGGCTCACATTTTAGGAGAAAAACAAGAAGCAAAATTTGATTTCCCATTCTGCAGTCACCAGATAATTTCAGTGTGGGTGTTGGTATAGTCTCTAAGTCGGTCCATTGTCTTAAGAAAGTTTGCAAAGGTTTTGTTCGCTTCACAGCTTGAAAAATGGGTGCTTTTAAAATGCAAATATAGCCTGCTCATTTGGTGGAGCATAAGATTCGCAGTCTCAGGGTTGTGGGTTTGAAGCCCATATTGGGTGCAAAAGTTTATCCATTGGAGCTAAATTTGAGCCATATTAGGGTTTGTACACGTGCCAAAGTTGGTCCATTGTCTTCAAGGGTTTCCTTGTATAAAACAAAAGTTGAGTAAATGAGAAAATATGACAAAAAACAAGATACAAAAGCAGATATTTTTTCTTTGAAACTTACAGTGCAATGAATAAATTCTTCCTGGTGTATTCAGCAATAGTGAAGCAGGCCCTTTTGAAGTACACAAAGGTCATGGCTAGAAGATACTGATGAATTAGAGACAAAGGTTGGAGTCAGTTAATTTGAAGCATCATAAAGCTTCACAAAGATTTTGTCACTTTCAGCAATACATTTAGCGAACAGTTTACCTTGTCAGTCATTTTGCAGCAACAATCCATCCACAAGAAGTCCTGGATCAGGTCATCATCTGTAACAAAACCTAATTATTTTTTTATCAAATGCAAAGTATTCTTTCAAGTTTAAAAGCAAGATTCATCATTTTGATGCCACTTAATTAAAAGATTTTTACCAAATTTACCACATTTCACATTTACCGAACAGTCTGAAGAACGATGTCATTTCCGGCCGCTGGATGACAATAGTTGGGGCCACAGTCATTTTGGCACAATACATTTCATCCCAATGTTGGCTCGGCTGGCTCTTCCCTTGTGGGCAGTGGGCATCTTGGCTGTTGGCTCTTTTGAGTCGGAGACCTCTTCTGATTTGGACCTGGCGTGAACTTTTGGGTTTGGCCCGGACAGTTACTGAGGGGGGAGTCTGGCACCAGCTGTGTGCGTGCTTCATCATGCTTCAGTGTGGATCATCTGTAGAGAAGAGGTCTATGGTGTGTCCTGACAGGAAATGGAGGAGAGGGATGAGGTTCAGCATTGCACAAATAACATTTAATACTTAGCTGGCTGTAAATGTTTTCTCATACACAAAACAGCATGAAGTTTAAACTGTTGTCTTGTTTTCACCCACTACATCTTAATGAAGCTAGCTGTCAGCCACCAAGCTAATGGCCGATAGGAAGCTATGCTAACGTTATTTCATTGTGTGTACTTCTGAACCAGCTGTGGCTCAACTAACTGGGCAAACTAGTCTTAAAGGTAGATATAATAACTGTAATATAAGCAACACTGGCTGCTGTTAAAGTGAAACTTAAACCTAAACACTAAGTCCTCACCTCAGCAGATCTGACTGCAGTGAATGAAGCAGAGCTACAAGCTCAAAGAAGAGATGAACTTATCAGTCGTTAGCGGTCACTGACCGGAGAGGACGGCAGTTTGTGAACGCGCCTCAGGATCCGCGCCAATCACTCAGCAGTACACCTGCACGCGGGGACGGGCAGACCAATCGCGCCGCTTTTTTTCTTCTTCGTCGGGCAGCGTTGACCTGCCCCCTCCCCTCTTCCTCCGGTCTCTGCTGTAAACATACATGTTTAGATCAAGACACGTTCAGATAAAGAAAAAACTACTGAAGAATAGATTAATGTAATTTTAAAATTAAATATCAGCATTTTAATAATTTAGCTCAGTTAGGATCGTGGAAAGTAATTTTAATAGGCTGCAGATCAAATGGTTGTTGAGCTGTTGAGACCCAATTAAGTTTATTTACTTGTCTTGTTTTACCACAACTGAAGTAATAGTAAATTCACACAAAGCAATTTCCACCTTTTACTTTTCCAATTCTACATATAGACATGAAAAGTTTTGACGTTTTAGGGGGTTGAGAACAATATGTTTGCTTCCAAAAAATGTTATTGGCCTCATTGTTGTGTGCATAACATCTGATTGGATTCATTTATGTTGTTTTCCATAACTTACAAGACTGTAGTGTTACATGGAAGAACAAGTCAGACAGTCTGTGTACTGACTCAGCATAGTTTGATACAGAAGGTAAAGTTATTTAAGAGAGAACAGCATTGTGAAAATTGGGGCTTAAATCAGCTGCTTTTTAAAATTACTATTGAAAAACAATAATACATTAAATGGTAACTTTATTTATTTAAATAAGAATTTAACAAAATGAGGGAAAATGTAAATGAATAATTGTAAAACAGTAGTTTAAATTCTGCGTGTAGTAAATACAATATATATATATAGAGAGAGAGAGAGAGAGCAGATATATAACCAGAAAAAGGTATTTAATCAGTTACCAAAATTGGGGGTTTTAAAAGAATAACAGATCAACTATACCCAAAATCATCTATTCAACTTAGGTGCAAAAATGACAGAAATGATGTCTTTGTCAAAAGTCTTCATAACATCATAGTTAAGTGTACATTGTTGAGATCAGCCTACATTCATTATATTGTGTTATATTTCTGACAGAATTAAAAAGAAAAGCCTGAAAGTAAAGATTAATATATTTTTTCTTTTATTTATTTCAGTGTCTACTACAGAGAAGCAGAGCTAGTTCAAGTTATTTTTAAGGTTGCCTTACTGTTCTAGTGAACTGATGCTAGATATAGAAGTTAAAAGAAGATTAGCAAATCACCAAAGTAACTTCCAACTGTATGACAAAGGTATTTAAACTTGTTTTAAGATATTATGCCAAATGGATATTGGTGTATATTTTTATATCGCTGTTAGATAATAGTAATATAATAATAATAATAATAATAGTTAATTGAAAGTATTAGTGCATGTTATTTATGTTTAAACTGCAACTACATATTATGCAATTGAAAAGAAAGACTTTCACCTTTTTTTTTTTAATTGAGATGATTTCCCCCCTTTTTTTTCAATGGAAATGGCCCTGGGGCTAAATGGGGAGATATTGTTTTGCAGGCTATAAAAAGCCACCTGAGGCCAGCCGCATTACCCAAATGAGCTTAAGGTCTTACGTGTAGGTGAGTTTTCTATGCTTTAACGTGACATATGTGCATGCTGAGGAGTTCACTGAAAGCCTCACTAATCCTCTCAGCTGCTTGTCCTTTGTGAGGTACAGAAGGCTGTGCTTTACAGCACGCTACAAGGATTTTTTTTATAAACATGACCATTGAGCTGTGGATTTATTTTGCCTATCTATGACAGATGGGAGAGATTTGTGAGATGGATTTATCAATATTTTGTTTTGGTAGCATCCTCGTGGAAAGGGATCTTATCAAACTCAACAACCTCAGTGATCTTAAAATGACAGATAGAGCAGGTGGCTAAGGACCTCGGCTATTCGCCATAATTCTCTGCACTGCTGTGTTGGGGTCTGCAAGAAGACCCAAAAATCAACTTGTACTTGAAAACATCGGAAATGGGCTGCGCACCATCCAAAGGTAACAATTTTGGGACTCTGGGTCCCATGAGGAAGGGGAGAATGCTGCCCCCTGCACCTCAAGAATGCCCCAGAGAATCCTACTTTGAATATGGAGAGAATCGTAATTCAACTGGATCGACAGATGGGGACACAAAGGAGAGGAAGGCAGCTGGACAAACCCAGGTATTTCAGAAAGAGGCTCATATGACACCACAAAAAAAGAGGTCTGTGCCGGAGCTAGCCCCTGAAGCAGTAAATGTGGATAAACTGGGAAGCCAAGGAAAGGACAACAACACAGTTTCACAGAGAAAAGAGAAGAATGTTGACAAGCAGGATGTGACAGACAAAAAGCCTGTTAGAAAACCAAAGAAAAATACCAGAGGTGTTAAGGTGCTAAAAAAGAAAGACAAGGACAAAGACAAACCATCTATAGAACAGAAAGTGGATTTCCCAGAACCTTTGGTAAAAGCACACCAAGCTGCTTATGCCTTTTTGAATCCTAGCATAAACAAATATGATGTTCTACTTGGACATCTGGAACAAGCAACTCAAACGCAGGTTTCTGTGCAGCCCATGGTTGCTTTCATGGCTCTGCGCTATGAGGAAATTATTCAGGGACTGGAAGAGATGGCAGATGAGGGAGAAAAGGTTTTAAAAGAAAATGGAGAACATCTTGCTTGGCCAAGTCAAATGAAAAACCTCTCATCTTCTCCGCCTCTGAAGTCTGACTCTGCTAATATTGAGCCCCCACCGGATTTGTTGCAGCAGCTGCTTCAGTACACTACACAGAGAATGAGAAATGTGAGCCAGACTGTTGGTGGAATTGGGGACTCTGCTTTGGAGGAGGCAGTGGAGTATTTTGCCTCTGTCTCAGAACTTTTAGAGGAGAAACTAAAAGTCAAACGTGCAGTAGAGACTAGGCTAATGCAACTTTTATCTCGCATTGAAATGGCTTCTCTGCGTAAGCCTGGACCAGAGGATTCCGCTCTCTTTAGTGAGGACAGTGGTATTGGGGCTGAGAATGAATCCCTTGCTGGATCTGAAAGACGCCATAGACGAGAGAGTTGTGAGTCCACTGGGACAAATAGAACTACTCCTGTCAGTCCTATGGGATACAACTCCATGAACATTAGGCAAGGAGTGTCAAGGCAAAAGCTTGCAAGGAAAATAAGTCCAAGTGTTTCTCTCACCTCACTCAACTCCATAGGTTCTATATGTACCATAATGGCTAATGACCAAAGAGACTCATTGCTAGGATCAGTCTCCTTAGATGATGGGGAGGAAGATGACAATGATGATGAGGAGGAGATGGATAGAGGCATTGAAGCTGTGCAAATAGGGTTTTCAAAGTTATTAAAGTCTTCATCTGTAGACTGTGAACAACGGCCCCACCGCTTACCCCCAAAGCGCATAGAGAATCCTCAAAATGTAGAAATGACTCTCAAAATGAAAAATGCTATAAGTGGTAAAATACAGTTTGTCCCATCACAGAACTCTAGCACCAAAACAAAGGTAGTTGGCAGCCCAAAAACCAGTAGACGCCAGTGGACGGATGGGGAGGAATGTTCTTCAAGGAGGCCTCAAACAGTAGCACCTGTACGGAAGGCAGTGGTAAAAAAGACCTCAGTGGCCATGGAGCGACGTTCCCGGTCAGCAGAGTCCCTGCGGAGCAAAGGTGAAGATCCTACTCTGCTTGAACTAGACAGAACCCAGAAGGATTTAAACCAGAGGTTGCAGAGAATGAATAAAAACAAGGCAGGTGGGAACATGAGGACTACTCCACCTAAAAAAAATCAAGGAACCTCACCAGCACAATCTCCAGCAATAAATCGCAAGCATCCCTCGCTGGATAAGAACAGCAATTCCCAACCACTTAAAGACAAAGCAGGTCTTACAAGTCACAACAATAAAAAACAGGAGGTAACCAGTGATGTCGCAGAAGAAGATAAATTGAAGGACGACAAAACATCCAAGAGCCCTATTAAAGCCAACCCACCCCCTAGTCCTCCTTTGTCACCACGACCATCCTCGGGCCTTTACAGAGGCCGGAACTCAGTAAAAAAGCTGATTGATACCTTCAGTCATAGAGGAAATGAGGAACTAGACAGTCCTGAAGTTCTTGGTCCTCTCAAAGGAGTACGGAAATGTGGTGTTCCCGTGTTACCTGGTTTAGGAAATGTAGAAGCTGTGCTTAGCACTGGGATAACCAGCTGTAGACCTGAATCCTCTTCATCTGAGAAAACTGATTATTTTGATCTGGATAGTCTTCCTCCACCTCCACTGGAAGTATTAATGGATAATTCTTTTGAAAGTGCCCAGAGTGATTCAACTGGTGCGGCAGATGAGGGGGCTACAAAAGTCAGAAAATCACCTCTATTAAAAAGGGCTGCAGTATCACAACGACTGAGGGCCTCAGTTCAGTCAGTGACAGTGCTGCCAAGTAAAGGAGGCCTGCCACAAGCTTCCAAGGTTGTTTCCTTTGCTAGAGTGGATCAAAAAGTCACATCTGCTCCATTAAAGGTCAACTCATCAAATGTTGAACTGGAGGTAGACCCAGGAGGAGAAAAGGATTCCCTATACCAGAAAGCCAGAAAGATCATACATCTAAGACACTCTTCAGACTCAGAGAGATCGTCAAGTCATGTTACAACAAATCCATCTGCCAATCAAGAAGAATCAGCAGACACACAAGATGGTGGTAACTTTTCAGTGCCTGGACCTAACACCACAGTGTCTACAGTGCCTCCTTCTTCAGTAGTCAGTAGCCAACCACCTGCCACCCCACCCATGTCTAGGGGGCGAATGTTACCATCCACACCTTCTACACCAAGCAGTCAACATCGAAGACTTCCCAGTCCCCACAACTTCAAAAGGCAACCTTCCCCGACCTCTTCAGGTAGCCCCCCTGTTAACAGGAAACTCCCCACACCACCAGCAGTTCAGAGGAGGCTCCCCAGTCCACCTGTTGCAAAGCAGAACATTTTAAACTCAAACTCAACTTCCTACCCTTTCAAAGCACCGTCTCCACCAGCCTCGCCAAAACTGCAAAGATGGTCAAGGGAGAACAGCAGTGAAGACTTATCTAGTGCTCGGACAATCAATAATGCACGTTCAGTCTTCTGCCCTGTGTCTCCATCCCTGTTTGAGGCTCAGCCTTGTCCAGTTCCACGACCCCCTCAAGCATGGACCTCTACTGGGGTCTCATTTCTCTCACGTACTTGGGGGAGTCGTGGAAGGTTTCCTGTATCTGTTCAAGGACCTCGACCCTTCATTCGACGTAGCCATTCAGACCGAAGGCCTAGTCTAAGTAAGCCACTGAGATCACCAGTCATCTCAGTGGCTGAGACTTGTGGGAGTGAGCCAGCAATATATTTACAGGGGTGAGTACTTACCATGTTTCTACGGAGCATCCTAAATCCATAAATAAGATAAGATAAACATAGCTTGTCATTCAATCTTTTGTCTTCTATCTCACAGGTATGTTAACTTCACATTAAATTCCTTTCATTTTTTTGATGGTATGCTAGTATTCCAGAATATAGTGGTTAATGCTTGGGGAAATTACCTGCAATGGGTCACAATTATAAGGAAAATGGAGAATGTCTTTAGTTGGTAAATACTCACTCATCAAATTTAGGGTTTTTCAGAAAGAACCAGAAAAATATAGTTCTTACATAGACAGTATATAGGTTGGTTGTGTTTATAAGAATCAGTTAATGTGCAAAAAATTGTGGCAATTCTTTAACTAACAAAGATCCACTTGGGAACCAAGTAAATGTTCATTTTTAAGTTTATGCTTCACAATTGTTTTAATTATATGTTCACTTGTAATTTTCAACCACACTGGAAAGTTTCTAGTTTTGTTTGTCAAACTATTTAATATTCCCCATATAATACCAAATTACACCATCCATTTCTAGGAAATTATTAAGAAAATTTCCAGAATTTTGAACAAAAGTACATATAAGACATATAAACATATACAATTGGAAGTTACAGTCACTAGCTCACTCTTACGTCATAAGTATTTTAATAAAAATCACCAATCATATTTCATTCACTAAAAATCAGCATGAACCCCTACTGCAATTAGCTTTGAAGGCCACAAGCATTAATACCCAGCTACTGTATAATACAATATAATAAATTAATAACATCACTATGTCTGCTGAGACATGACTGCGTCTGTGATAAGCAAATGTAGTTGCCTCAAATAGGATATCTTATTTAAGTATCTTACTTATTTGACAATGCTACTGGCTGGCTGTTATGCCACATTATTAGATCATCATTCAACGATCTATCATGCTGGCCCAATGTACACTTCAAGATGACATGCTCACAAGATGTCATGAGAGTACATAAAGGATAAAGGAGAATGCTCAGTCTCAGCTAGAGTGTATCACACACAGTATAGATATAAAGATATAACGTTAATCTTTTGAATCTCTCTTTCTACTATGCATTTATCTTGTCATTTCTGTACTGAATGCTGCATTAAATTTAAATGTTGACTTCGCTAAGGCCTATTTGCCACAACAGTCTCTAGTAATACTCCTAACATTTTATACTAAAATGAATGTGAATGTCTAAGGTCAGGGAGTTTTGCACCTATGTGGCCTTGCATGATTTCTTCCAGCATGAACTCAGTCCCTTTACAAGCTTATAGCACTATTCCTGTTTATATCTGACACAAACTCGCCTGGCCCACTTCCCTAGTTGCTAATGACAACATTCTCCATTCATTTCTATAGGCTGGATGATGAACCAACCAGGGATGATGACTTATGGGGTAGCCAATCAGACCTCAGAGCTACACCACGCTCAGCATCGCACCCGGACCTATGTGTGGTTGGACAGGCCTTGCACAGAGACTAAAGGGGCCAGTGAAGGGCCAGTGGGATTATGGATTAGATGGCCTTACCAAGGACTTACCATGATGCTGTTTATTCCACTAGGAAGAGAGGAAGAGCTAATTCTATACACTTTGCTGTGGTAACACACCTCCACGATGTTTATAATAAAGTGTGGGAAAAATACTTTTAGTTATTGTGTGCGTGTGCATATTTGTACACATATACAGTCTGTGGATAGACATGCTCTTGAATTTGTGCATTATATGTATCTCAGAGAGAAATACATGTTATGACAGAATTTCATGTTTACAATTTATGGAACACATCTAGAAACTGACTTCATAACTTTATTACAGAGTGCTGAATTCAAAATTCAAATAGTCCGTAGTGTCTTGGTGGTTCAACGGTTGAAGGTGTCTTTTTCAACTGTTATTGATTTAAAAAAGAAGGAAAAATAGTTCATCGTTGTCATGTGCTACAAGCTAAAAATAAGGCCAACCTCAATTAATGTTTTCAAGAAGTTTTTTTAAATTGTTATTTTTCTGTTTCATGCTTCATTTTTACAATTTGTTTATTAATAAAAACACATACAACCATTCATACCTTTGCATCTCTTATTATCCATTGTATTAACATGAATTATGTCCTTATTAATAAATTAACTAATTGGTTAGCTAATACCAAGTGTGCTTCAGTGAAATCACGTAATGGGGCACTTTTTTCATTAACTTGGGGGACTTGAGGGAGACATTTAAAAAAAGAAAGAATGACCAAAATGTGTGCGAGTCAAGCTCAAACACTGGACTGCAATTCCCATAGTGCAACTCAACAGCATCTTTCATTAGACCCTGCTTATTAAATCCTCATCTTTTAAATCCTACTCCACTTTTTAAACTCCATTTTGCACTAAAGGTTTTCTGTTAAAAATTGAGTGTTCAGCCAAATCCATTCTCGTATTTGCAAATGTCTAGCTTTGGACAGCAAAAGCTTACAGTGGTTGAGACCTTCAAGCGGAACAAATCCATGCAGAGGCAGACCACAGTGCCCTTTAACAACAACTAGTTAAATCACCATCACTATTCCAGAGGAAAGGTGAATATGGGGGTCATCTAATTATACAGGGAGAGGCAATAATTTGTGATCTAAAAGTCCACAGGGCAGTGGTAATTGTGGTACAGACCTTTAAGCGCACGGACAAAATCTTCATTTCAAATACCAGACATGAGGGTAAAGCACGCATGACTATGTGAAGCTGAAAATGGTTTGTTGTAAAATGTCACAGGGAGTTGAGGTTGGAGTTCTTGAGTTCTTTTCTGGAGAGTATCCAACATTAAAGTATCCAACAAATTCATCTGTATTAACCTGATAACCTCATGATTGTCTCACAACACATCAACAAAGTCATCAACTCCTTTAAACCAGAGAATCCCATACTGAGATTCATTTTGCATAATTTTGCACATGCAAAGTGGTTCTCACAACATTATTGAAAATGGATTACAATTAGCCTTGTTTCAGGCTGATGAAGAGCCTGAAAGAGAAATTATTTCCTGTCCAGCACCTGTGACTGAGTGCTGGGCTGTGTGTATTATCTGTTTTTGCCTTTTGATAAAATCATGCATTGAAATGAAATTGCACTGAAGATTGTTCCTTTATTGAATAAATCATCAGTTTCCTTCTAACAATTTAAATAATGAAATAATACAACAACAGAATACTATTGATTTCGTAAGACTTTGATGTGAGGATTAAAGGAACTGAAAGAATAAATGTTAAGCTTATACCTAACCACCAGGGTCAACAGCAGTTTTCTTTTAGAATATTTATATATCATTATGCTTGAACTTGTATCATACTGTTATTATTAAAATTCAATTATGTTTGAAACCATATAATAACCAATAATAATAATAATAATAATTATTATTATTATTATTACTTTATATACTCAATTTTTCGTGGGTGAAGATTTCTGAGTAAAGATCTTGAGAGTACTTCCCTTTCACATTTTTTAAGCAAATAATCTTGTCCTCCCTCTCTGTCTGTTCATTTGCATCAAGGCTGCATATTTCAGGCAGCATTGTTGTTTTTGTTGAGCTCTGACAGTTTTGAAGAAAGCTGCAAAGATCCTGTTGATAAGTTTCCATCATGGGAGCTCAAGCTGCCAGATGATGAATACTGAGATGAATACAAACTTACAGCCTGTTTTCTCCCTTGACCCTTGCACACACTCGGTCATAAGGCTCCCTTTGCATCCACATATCATCAGTGGAGCAAACCCAAGGTGGTGGAAAGTTGCTCCTGGTTTCTCTTTAAAAAATGATTCCCCTAATACAGCAAGGTGATGTGTTGAACTCCTCTCTCTGTTCGCCATTTTTAGCACATTATAAAACATGGAGCCAGAAACGATTTCATATACATTTCAATCCTCTTAAAGTTTTATCAAATGTTATCAATTTTTATTTAACATTCTTAAATTTTGTTAAAATCCCTTAAAAATGAAAATAAAAACTAATAATAGATATAAATAGAAAATGCACAGGGACCTGTGACTCAGATCAAGTTTTTTTCATGACAGTGTGAACAGCACAAATCACATGGAATCTGATCTTTTCAATTCTGATTTGGGCCATTTTCATATGTGGTCCCAAAATCAGACATACAGCACATCTTCCTTGTAGTTTCCATGTTGCTTCCACATTACGACTTAAAAGCTCATGAATGCACCAAAATCAGAAGACAACTTCCCAACCTGGGAAACTGAATCATCTGAGGAGCATGTAGATACAGACTCTCTTTCTCCTCATCCTCGTCCTTCTAATCATCCGCTCATGAATTCACTGGCTCCACTGCACATCAGCTTATAAATGAAATTGTAAATGCTGACTTCAGTGTCCTTCATGTTTACTTCCGTACTACAGCATGCTGCTTGCAACTTCATATGACATGTTATTTTCTTTATTGTTCTTTTGCACATGTGGGTCACTTCACAACAGTGACTAGTTTACACTGGAATCTGATATTGGCCACATTTCAAAAATAAAATAAATCTAATCTAAATAATAAATGAACAGCCAAACAAAACAAAACAAAAAAAAATGCCTTTAGCATGTGTGAACATAGCCAAATGACCATCTTATGGAAAGGTGGTATTATATTATTTCCCTAACAAATAAGAGTGGTATATAAAATTGTGAAATACCAAAAACAAGATGTTGGAGGAATACCTGGCATCTGTCATGCTGAAACATTTTTGCCACAAACATAGAACAGACCAGCCACTTTTAACCTGCTTATTCATCATTTACACTCTCAATATATTCTAAGAGTATGTGTATATATACACATTACATGGAGATCTACACAGATGTTTTAAATGGCCTATTTTGTTAACTGTTAACTAAAGCAACCCTTCACAGTACTGAGCTGCAGTAATCTGATTGGTGGATTAGTAACAAATCTCTCCTCAGATTAACTCATTTGGTAACCAGGACAGGCCACATGAAGCCATGCCTGCAATGAAATCTGTTCTCCACCAGAGGAGTATCTCACCCCACAGTCCGTCGCCCATCATCCCTCTGCAGTCCAATGAAGCCTGCTTGGGATTCACAAATGCAATGCAGCGTGATCTCACTTTGTTACCTGAAACAAACAAATACCATTATCAGGACATTCTCTAATGTGCCAGACAATACATTGAATGAGTTTGCTGCTTCTGAAGCACAATTGTATATTTGTAGAAAATATAAGGATGACATACATGTGATAATATCAGATGCGTGATAAAATCTGCTGGGTCTGAATCCTCTCCTGAGGGGCATGAATACAAATGTTTGGATTATAACAAAGGAGCTACACTGAATAAAATCTTCCTTCATGTTGATGAAGGAATGTTGACATACGAATAAGCAATTTCTTAATAATGATGTTAGTTATATTCTCTTTGTCTTCATTTTCCTATGCTGTATCGTTCAATATTCCCTCAGAGAGTCAGGGATTGGGCCTTTAGATTCATGTTACATGCTTTTTGCTGTAAAATCATTTAAAATAACTGGAATATCCATTACAAGCAAATGCTGTTTTTCCTTATGTGTTTGTTACTGAAGCCTTAGTGGTCCTATATTTCACTAATGTTCGACAGCTGCAGCAGTAGGTTCATATAGGTCACAATTTAGGTCACCAAAGACCGACTGACACAATAAGTTCACATTTACATTTATCGAAATAATTCATTTTGAACACACAGAACACATTCCCACAAAACATTATGGATTAATGAAAAGCATGCTGAATATCATTTATCTACTTTTGATTATGGTCTGCCCGTGTTCTCTAGTCCATTTAACATTTATAGTTTCTTAGCTTGTAAAGTCTCAATGGCCACACAGAGTGTGGCACAGTGATAAAACCACCTCACTGGCCTTCATTTATTGCATACAAAAAATCTAATGCTGAAGGCAAATGAAATAACAAGTCGTGGGAGACTAACTGATTTACTGTCTCAGTGTATAATTCAACTCTTTTTGGATTTGAAGTTGTTTTTATTATATAATGACGACCAGTGGGATCAACTGTCGGTTTTTCTTGGAAAAGCTTAGAATGCTGTTGACCAAAGTGTGATAGTCCTTCTGAAGGTAAAGCTTCAGGACAGTACCGAACCCGCTATGAAAGACATACAGTATAAAAACTACAACTTTTGTCTCCTCCTGGGAGACAAAATATTGTTCAGGCCCTCTGCATTTAGCAAAATAGAAACAGCTTTCATCCAAAACACAGCCATCAAAGGACATTTTGGACCTCAGCATGGCATCACTGGGCCCTGGCTTTAACATTATAAGAACAGGATCTTTGTAAGAGACTCTTTATACCACAACAATGTGTGAAAGCACAGCGCTAAAATAGTAAGACTCATAGAAAACAGGCTATTTAGAAACATGCTCTCAACATCACAATGATTCACCTGTTAATTTGAATATGGCAGTATATATAGCTACATTATATAACTGCAATCTTAAAAGCTTGAGGGTTGAAATGATCTTATAAACAAGCTTTTTCTTGTTGTAAGCAGATATTTTTTGGTCTTTATTAATGCCAACATTTAACTTCTCCAATGAGGCATCAATAATTAGATTGGGTTGCATCTGCTGTTCATAAACCCATTACTTAGTTAGAAAGTCCTTCCCAAGTTCTTAGCAACTTCTAGCTCGTTGCAAACTAGTGACTTACGAAATCAGGTTGCATCATTAAAACTAATGTGAAAAATGGTTGCTGGGAAACATCTGCTGTCCAATCAATAGCAATCAACTATGGAAGGAATTAAATACTGTAAATGTGCAGAACATATTCAATATATGTAATTCACCACTTTTTCACCAGAGTTTTTGTCTTTTCATAAGCTCTGACAGGGAGTGGATGTTAAAGACACACTGCCAGCACACCTGATGTTTTACAGAGATGAAAATGAATGTGTGGGCAGCTTCTTTCAGACAGAACCAGGTACAGATTTTGTCACAGGGCCTGATGTATGAAAAGTTTACAATGCAATTCACGTCTACACTCCTTCCAATATCAAATGTGTAATGTGGCACGTTAAATTATTGGAGGTAAATGATGAGTGAAATGACGTATTAATGTTGTTCATTATTTTGGTTTATTTCTCTGTTAATGAGATGGAGCTAAAGTGATATTTACTGAATGAGTTCCTCTCATAATTGCCTGCGCTACACATTGTTATTCCATGTTTGCACAGCCTGTCAGGAAGTGAAATCAACATTTGCCTTGCTCTCCAGCTCTTCAGTGGATGTCACGGTTCCAACATTTTGTGGTCTGGATCTGACTGGCTCACATCGGTTCACATGGGACAGCACCCACACTGGCAAAAAACAAACAGTACAGGCACAGACAGTAGCTGGTCACACACAGAAAAACACATTAATAATGGCATATAACTAATTAATTTGAATCCCTGTAGACATTAATGTATGTTATGTACCTCTTCTGTAGTTTATGTAAAGTAAGATGTTTGCCAGGTGATTAAGCTCCTTCTGGCTGCTGGAAGTTGAAAACAGTTAATGGTAAATTAATGGATGATACACGAATACAAAAAATGGCCAATAATGAATGTTTTTATAGTTGGTTAAAAAAATTCATCACAGCAACAAGATCTCTAATCTAAATGACAAAAAAAAACCTTTCTAAAATGATCCATATGAGCAATTTTGACCTGGCAACCCATGTGACTGTTCATTCATTTGAGTGTTTTATGATCTGCCTTCTGTTTTGTTCAGATTGGGTTAGGCTTAGCCAACTAAATCTATTAGTCAAGGATAGGAAAAGATTGCAGTCATAGTTAAAATAAACTAGTGTTGACTGTTGTAGGAGACAGGATGCATGGCCATAAGAAGTTAATGTTTTTAAGAAAACTCAATTTCACTCTAGGTGGAGTGTTTGACTAAAGAACATTTTTTCCTGGTAGCTAAATTCTCAGCCCCAGACATCTGACTGACCTTGAGTGCTTACTGGCTGTCAACCTTAGAAGAGTGCTCCACTATTTAATAGATAGATAGATAGATGTACTTTATTCGTCCCAAGCTGGGAAATTCTTTTGTTGGAGCAGCTACAGTGAAACAAAACAACACAGCACAGCACATAACACAAGACATAAACAACATACAGTGCAAAAACCAACATCCAGTGCAACAAAACAACATACAGTGCAACAAACAAGCACCTAAAAACCACTGATCCTATGAGTAACAATGCAGTCGTAGAGGTAGGGATGATGTGCAAGATGATGCAAAATGTTGTGCAAAGAACATAAAGTGACCAGATTCAGTGCAAACAGATCAGAAACTATCAATAAACAACAACATTGTGAGTCCAGTGTTTTCTCTGCCAGACTGAGCTGCAGAGTTAAACAGTCTTATGGCTTGTGGCAGGAAAGATTTCCTGTATCTGTCCTAAATGACAGCAGAGCTGAATCAGTCTGTTGGAGAACGAGCTCCGCTGTCTGTCCAGCAGCTGGTGGAGAGGGTTATCCAGAATGGTGCACTCCCACAATGATGTCTGATTCAGGGTGGACACAAGTAAACCACCAACAATTCAGTGGGAGATTTAAGTGTGTTATGTAGCCCCAGGCACCAAATGGCAGGTAAACCAAGTTATCGTTTAGTTGAGCCAGATATTTCCCTCAGGAATGGCTGGAGAGTAAATCAGAGATAAAAGAGTGGATGTTGGACTGAATATTGAAAAATGACTCCAAATGAGCACTAATATTGTTTTGTGTCTGCTGGATGTTTAAATAAGCAACAATTTCCTTAAGTGTTCACTGTTACAACTTTGTTGGTTAAGATACGTCAATGTTGTTGCCCTGAAATGAAACTATTCAATTCATTTTAAAGCCTTCACATGTAAGAAGTGCCTTTTTTGGGGGTACACTATGGTTCCACCAACCTCCTTTTAGTTCAGACCATAATAAAATATATCACCTGGCTAGAAACGGCTTTGCCAAATCAAATTTAAAAAAAAGACCATTTACTGTTTCAGATTGGTCATTTTATTTTTAATGATAGTAATGTAGCATTTAATAGTAGAAAGCCAATCTGCCCTCATGCTCCAACGAGTCCTCCAAGATGGCACCAGCTATCGTTGCAGGAGATCCCTGACACAACAGTAAGCCAAAGTGCCGCTATCTAAAACTCTGTCTGTCTTGGTGAGCTGGCTCAGATTCCGCTCGTTACATAAAATTCAAGACCAAAGCAAATTCACAAGCCTACAGTTTCTTCTTATCCCATTTAAACAGTCTGAATCCTCCGACTGGCTTGTAGCTACTGAACTCTCCGGTCCGGCGGGGCTGAGGAAAAACATGACCCACCAGCTGTCATGGATGGCTCTTATCAGGCCCTGCGTGTGCCCAGTGCTGCTCCAAACATGGCAGCTCCCGGATAATACTTTCTGATAACCATCTGTGTCAAATGGCCCTAACCTGAAGGTGAGCTCCAGCCGGGCTGCACTGACGCAGATGCAGAGACGCAGAGAACATGGCCTAATGGGAGAGGTGTGCATGACGAGCATTTAGAGATTTTTGGCAAGAGGGCTCACTGAAACAGTTCATCTGCATGCCTGCATCGCTGATTAAAATTAGATAAAGCATTTTTGTCTCCTACATCACAGCTTTTTACACTGCAACAATGCTGTTACAGCTATATAAACTGAAACATATGGTCACATATTGGGAGTCTCCCATATAAACGTGAATACCTGCAGTGTCTACAGGAAGCAGTGATTATATCAAGGCAGCATGATGCATGTCTGTACAAGCTTTCATGTCAGCAATGGTAAAGAGTTTGTTGAATGATAGATTCAACTGTTTATCTGTAAAGATCTCCCAGACTGAAAAAGATTCATTAAGTTCAATTCTGTGCTTTAGTTAAACAATGTTAATTTCATCAGCAAAACCATGGAAACGAGACTAACACAAGACAAAACTGACATAAAAAACACATTTGAAAATGAGATCCATAATGAGATGCGTAATAATAATGTGAAAGTTTTATTTATCGACCTGCAGAATCACACACCGTAGCCTGTAGCTCCTAATTAGTGCAAAAGTATCCTGCGCTGCCCAAAACATCTCTTGGTCAGGAGGTGATTTAGCTGCTTGACCTGCTGCTCTGCTGTTAATGAGAAGCATCTTGCATTTAGTAATCTTACCGCTCTGTCAGTATCAGTTATGGACTGAATTATTGTACAATCCAATGAGGGTTAGTCAAGAAGCCGCAACAAAACAGCCACAACACCTCCAGTGCATGCTGCCATTTATAACAAGGGAAGCTAGTGTAACATCACCAAGTGCTGTGGATGTAATGTTACTTTCAGCCAGCTATCTTTCCTGTTGTTATCAGAAGAAATGAGAAAGTTCCAGGATGAATGTCGACACACAGCCATCTAAATCTTCCTCTAGATGGTTGCTCAAGAAATATCACAGCATTATCTGACATAGCCTCCTTCACTCAACATCTGTCCTCCCTATCTAAAACATGTACATTGTTGTCGTCGAAATAGGGGTGGCTGAAGAACCTGTCAGACAGAACTATCCCAACAAGAGAAAGATGTCCTAGCCAATGGATTAATCTTTGCTATCACACCACAGAATTTACTAGTTGACCTCATCACAGTAACACAATCAGGCATAAGGAAAAACAACATATACAGAAGTAGAACAGCTCAGGTTGAAGGTATCAGCTGCTTTTTCCAACGCAAAACCACCTTCCAACCTCATCATCCAGGAAAGGAAAGGAAAGGTAAGCTGTGAAGGACCAACGCATCACCATCCATACAAATGTGTTACACATTCATACTTACATACATATATATATAATGTTTTCAGCATAGCACATATGTACGTACTTTCACATACATACTTTAAATGGCATTAATAAAAAGTCATAACAATGCTGTCAATTAACATTAATGAACAGCTATGGTAGCCCTTACAAGGTCCTCAAGACCTGCTGTAACAGGATGGGGTGGGACTCATTAGCAACACGTGGAGGACAGAGAAAGTTGGTAATGACTTTTATTAATAAATCCAACAGATAGATATGTGCCAAACTTTCAGAGCGATGGGGAAGGCAACACAGAGAGAGTCTTTACGCCACAGGGAATCACAGGGGAGATAAGGTAGAAGTGAACAGGTGGGTATTAAACTCACAGAGGGACAGGTAAGGCAACACGGAGAGACTCTCTGAGCCAACAGGAAACTGCAGGTAAATAGACTGAGATTGCCAAACACCAAATCACCAAACAGCCATGGAGCCAGACAAAAACTAGGAACGCTGTGGCAGAACAGGAACAGAAGGCTGAGGAGAATTCTGGGATATGACTTGGCAGGTTGATGAGAAGAGGCAGGGACAGAGAGTGAGGGCGTTGCGGGAAAGTCTTGCCAGGCATGAGGAGCAGTCTGGCAATGGCTGAATGAACTGGAGAGGCTTAAATAGTGGGTTGATGATTGGCTGCAGCTGGGAACACAGGTGAGTTGATGAGGTGGGAGTGGAAAAGTACTGGGAGAATGTAGAACTGTGACACCTGCAGGGCTGAAAGTCAGTAAATGAATTAATGAATTAAAATTAGATGATTATACTCAATGTTTCATGTACTAGATTGGGAAACACTGTACTGGTTGAATATATTTATTTGATGGTTTTTGGTAGATTATAATAATATTATATATATATATATATCCAGGTTGTTTTCTCCTGACTAGGTTCTTGCTTGTGTTGTGTCTACTCTCAGATGTACTTCGCTTTGGATAAAAGCATCTGATAAATGAAATTGTACAATTGTAGAAAATTATATAGAAATATTGTATTAAACAAGAATTTAGATAGATCTAATCAAAGAGCTCTAATCTGAGAGATCTCGTGGAAATTTTTAATCTTTGATGCATGATGAGGGTGAGAAACATTCCCTTCTTGCAAATCATACACTTGGAACGCCAGACAGTCTCGACTTGATTCTTGACTTGTGGAACAAAAACTTTGGAAACTATCGATATCCATGCACTCCCTTTTCTGACCATAAGCCACACCATTTCTACATTACATTGTTTTCTATTTAACATATCCCTAGGAGCCTTATGTTAGAAACATAATTATTGTATTCTTTCACATAACAAAGTCCTAAATGATATTACCTGTTTAATCAAGATTCACTGGGAAGGAGCCTGTAAACAAAAATCATTTGGTAGATATTGGGAGCTTGACAAATTTGAAATTGGCAATTATGTTATATAAGATTTTATGGCATCAATTTAGCAAAACTTAAGAAGAAAAAATTAAGATGGAAGAAGAAGGCTGATCCCAAATTACATATTTATCTAACCAGACTAATGAAAACCTCTCTGAAGGGAAGCTAGGGAACTATAGTGTGGGGGGGAAGAAAGAGGGAAAAGAGGAAGAAAGGGGGAAGAACAAAGGAGAAGAAAAGGGAGAAAAAATGAGAAAGAAGAAAACACAATTCTGTAGTGCCCATTTTCAGTCTTGTGGTATTTTAAAGTCTTTATATAGTGTAGTATTTTTGTTATAGAAAAAATGTTTTGGCATTTAAGATGTCCTCAAGATTGCTGAATGAGTCCCACCTCCAGGAGGAATGAAGTTTATAATATGCAGAACAAAAGTGCACTCAAGAAAAAGAAAACACTCAAGATATTGACTTAAAAGACTTGTGCAATACAACTCCAATTGTGGTTGTGTCGCTGCACAAGAGTGGTCTGATTTAACTTCATCAACTGCACGGACGATTTCCCTCATTGCTGCTCTGTTCCTGCCTTCTTTCGTTTTCTATGAAGATCACTGAGCTGAACAAAGATAACCTAAACCACATGGCAGCAGTCTCGAGGCAAGGGCACTTCTCTTCAGACTGTCTACACCCTTTCACTGTTTGTCAAAATCCAGCAGTTTTTGCCTTGTGCTTACCTTAAAAAGAGACATGAACAAGAATAACAGACAGCAAAGGATGAATATTTGCTATCATATCTGCTGTCCTCCTGGTTGCTGACGGTCAAGGAAAAATGTGTCCTCAATTCTTCCAGATATTATATAAGGCTGTCAATGCGATTGATACCTCGCATGCTTGTTCACTGCATGATAAACACACAGTTTGTCAACCGTAAGCAAATGAATAGAGAAAGTTCTGTTTTGTATGTTGTTTTTGTGTGTTCAATCAGATGTGAGTATCGTGAGGTTTATGTAAAACAGGCAGGACTGCAGGCAGGACTGCAGGCTGGCTCGGGGGGGTATGTAAAACTAGATGTATGGATGAAGGATGCCAGCTGATCTGCGGAAAGCGGTGTATCGTCCTCCTGAAAGCCTTTATTTCCCTCTTCGCCCCCCTAGGTCTTCCAGCAGGTTCTCAGTATTCTCTGAGCCTGGACTGACTTCCTGGAAAGGCTGTCCTGTCCTGTAGTCCGCACGGATTAGCTCTCCTGAAAAAGAGGGAATGCAAATTAAAAATAAATCCATAAATATAGATTCTACAGGAAGATAATAATTAATTTTAGTAATAACAGCGACAGGCCAGTGAATTTGGCAGGAGGCTGGAAGGAGTTGATATATCTCCGTCCAAAACCTTCAAGCTGTTGGTACTGATGCTGTGAACCAACCCCCCCTGGCAGAACATTTGGTTGACTTGGGCCTGATGCGCCTGTTCTGTCCTGATTCCACCTGATGAGACTTTAGGGGGTAGAGATTTAAATTTGCGCTGTTGGCACTGGTTCCTAGAGTTCCTAAAGTGATGATATTATCAGTGGTTTAGTCAAAATAATCACTCATGACAGAGTTGAGGATGTAATACTCCTAATCAGTTAAAATGATGGGACTGTAACCAACTGGGAATGAAAGGACTCCTGGGATGTGTGACCCCTGGCACACCTTTGCATGGTGAGGACGATGCCTCCCTTGGTGGCGGTGCCAGTGTCAGTGTATAGAAGTGTCCCTGGCACATCCTGAACACACTTGACGTGTTGCTGCTGAACATGCCAGGTGTTCCACCCTCACCCTGTCCAACAGAGGGATGCCCAGGAGGTCTCTTGCCACAAATGAGCTCCTGCAGCAGCATATGTCAAGTCTGGTTGTCAGATCAGGCCACTCTCCAAACCTTGCTTGCAGTTTTCTCTGTCCTGCATCCATGCAGCAGTGGCAATCCATCTAGCGGACCTTTGGGGGAGCAAGAAAAGCCTGGCTGTATCTCCGCATGAGGTAATGGACGGTTCAACCATTCCTCTCCATGATTCTCTTATAGCTGCTCCACCAGTCTTTGGGGGGTTAAAAAGAAGCCATAAAAACATGCAAAACTATGGCTGGAGAGGTGTCTAGAGACACGCGCCCAGAAGATGTCTCATTCTCCCCAGGGCTGGCAGGTCATCACAGAGGCTCTGGCAGGGCTTGCAGTGGTGGCAGCAATGGTGGTGGTGCTGGTACTGGTGGCAGATTTCCATAAGTAACAAGACAAACAGGCATAATACACACAAAGATATTCACCCATGGGTTGGCATTAATATGCCTCATAGATACAGTGCTCTATTATATCACAGATAACCATCTCGCGATCCACTAAATTAGGTTTGGCAGCTAGACAATGTGACCCACCAAAACGTGGCCTATCAAACTGAAGGAAGAGGGTAAAAATAAAAGCATGAACATTAATTAATAACATTGTAACTGTCAGCAGTAAATGAAATGGGGTAAGAGGAAATGATTATCAGTGACAAGGTCAGTAAAGGCCTTGGAGGGGAAGAGGACTTGGAAGAGGTTGGTGCTGAAGTCACAGGCTGACTGGCCGCCTGGAAAAGTCAAAATAGACATTAAAATGCATATACAGGTTTTAAACAACACAATATTAGAAACTACAAATAACAATTATATTTATATTGTACTAATACCTAATATTACACTTGAATGAATGAATGATTTTAATATTAGCGGTACTTAAGTTAGCTAGCAGTTGCCTCCCTGAGCACAAAGAGGCAACTCTGGTAAACTGTGTTACAGAAACGTCACACAACATTAATAAGCTCATATAGTACAAGTAACTTACTGTTATAACTTTCATATTTAGCTGGCATAGTAAAACAAGCTCCTTTGGACTGTACAAGCCCATCCATTGATTTAACAGCTACCCAATCTTAATATGAAATATTAGCCAACATAAAAAAGATATTTTTAAAAATTGGAATATTGGAAAACCACTTATTCAGATCAAAATATTGATTGGTACCCGTGATTTAATTGTCACGGGTGCAGAGCACAATGGATTAGCAGTCCATCGGCTCAACCACTCGGCCACCTCGTCTTACCAGTTGATGAGTCTGAGCTACCACAGAACCACAGGTTTGCTGACTCTCAGCTTCCTCCCACTGTGTGATGCTTTTTGATAGCTCAGCTTTATTAATTTCTTTTATTGATAACATTTTTCCTAATTGATGGCTGGCAAACAGAGAAGTAAGGAACTGACTTAATTTTGAGGGCGACACAAATAATTGACAGAGTGCAGTAACCTATCAGGATGACAGTTTTTCCTGTTTTCTTCTTTCTGCCACACTCTGTTTGGGTTTTTAAATCTATAAAGAAGACAAGGAGAATTTAAATCGTAAACTTGAAATTCTTTGAAATATTGATTATATTATGTAAACCATATAAAAAATCCCCAATAAGCTAGGCTTGTATGTAAGTGTAAGTATGTCAGTCTTGTGCTTTCATCATATAAATATGCTGTATGCGAATGACAAGAAAAATCTTCATACTCCTTGCATATACCACTGTCTTTCATCTACTGTAGATCAGCTGCTTCTTGTTTTCTTATCTGCTGCCCTCAGGCCTTCACACTCTTTCATCTCTTAACAATGTTGCTCACACTCACACTTGTCTTGTTAATTTTTGCTGATTGCTTTAACAACTGGTGAAATAACTGGCAAGAGGACTCAATCGCACCACTCATGAACAGAATCTTGATTAAAAAAAAAAAAGTCTTTACTTGCAAATGTTTCAGTGCAGTGCAAGTCAGAAAATCAGGCAAGCAGCTGCCAACACTCTATTCTGTTGCTCATGGTCGGCAGGTAGTGTGTTTTTTTGAATAAGTGACCCATGCTCAGTGGTGGTCCACGATGAGTGGAACTGTGGACGTATACTCTCTCGCTCCCATTTAAAAAATAAAACATAAGCCTCACAAAGCTGCACCAGCAAGCCAAACCATTGCTTGTTGGGACAGCTCTTTGTTGTGTACCCCCAACCTTGTGGTGAAGCATGGCATTACAAAATGTCAAATATGGCAAGCCACCAGGGACATTGTTGTGTGGGTTTTGATGCTTTTGGAAGATGGTCATGATGCATGTGTGTTTGGGTCTTCTCCCTGAGGAACAACAGCCCACCCTTGGGGTGGGATGCTTTGGCACACCTAGGGCATCAAGGTCTCAAGGTTCCCTCCTTTCACTTTTTTGATAGACTCAAGTGGGTTGGCCTCACATGTCGTGGTTTTTAGCAATTCCACCTCTCCTGGACCAAAAGCCCTGGGAGCTCACACTGTTTCAGGAAAGCAGGGCCCACTTCTACATGATTGGTGGCATGGTCTGTGCTGCCACAGCCCAGGAAATCCTGGGGTTCTTGCAGTCCCACCTGGAGGCAGGGAAGTCTGCCATGACCCTGTGAAGAATGGTGGGGGCAATCAAAGAAATTCATTTCGGCTAATACACACTGAAAAAGAGAATGGCTGCTCCTTGATTTCCTAGTTCCTTAGAGGTGCCCAGAGGCTTACAGCTCACAGGGCGATTTTTCAATTGTTTTGTGACAGTCAGCACGACTTTCAAATGGAAATGTCCATGTACACAAATCCCATAGATCAAATTCCGTGACTATTTCACAAACTGATTTTTTATTAACATTTAAGAAAAATCATGGTTTTCCACCAACCTTACCCCAAATGATTTTATAGCCACAGACAGGATGCAAACCTTGGATTCTGGTGTCACAGTCCTGTACTTTTTACGCCAACCATCTACCTCGGCTGCCTCCTGCAACTCTAGCACAGTTCATAAACATAGCATTTCAGGCATGAAAAATACATTACTTCAAACTGAAATACATTTGTTTGAAAGTTGTGCAGAGTGTCATGAAAAAAAGAGGAAAATTTATGTCCATGTACACGAATCCTATAGGTTAAAGTTTAAGTTAAAGTAAAGTGCAGTGAGACTGTGTTGGATTCTATGGTTCTATTCTAACATATTCTCACTCCTCTGCAGTTGTATCAGGTACATATAAGGTCATCTAATTGTTATTTGAACACTCAAGGCTGGAATATTAAGCTGCATTGAATTAGATTTCTATGTAAATGTTACTCATCTCCTAGTGTGAGAGTCAATCAGGTGTCACTGTCATGTGGGAGATTTGCATGCTGTGCTCTAATATGTGCAGTATGCGCACTCAGATAGCCTTGGGTATCATACAGAAAGAAAGCGAGGCTGTGGACATTCAGCAGCTAGGTAACTGCAAACACACATACACTCACAGAGAGAGACTACATTGTGGCTGAAAATTGTTATTACAGTTATATGAGGCAGCTGCAAATAAATAAAAAACTAACCCCAGAAAGCTTCTTTATAACTTATTCTATATGTGACTATGTTTTTTAATAGAGAATGTTGCTCGCTTGTTGGTACAGTGCTCCCAACAAAAGTCTGCTATACACTAAGCCACTGTCGAATACCATGGCTCATTTGCATATAGATAGAACAATCAAAGATCTGCAATGACGTAAGAGTTTGAATTTTCAGATTGCTTAAGTGTCAGAGAGATGATTGGATGAAACTGATGATTAACGGGAACAAGTTCAATCAGTTGTCTCTATGATAACAAGCAATAATGAAAATAAATACCAGAGAAGGGAAAGGGAAGGGCAAACAGGTCAGTGTTATTGCTATTCAGAGCAGAGAGAGAGAACAATCAATGAGCATATAAGGTATAGATCTCTAAGCTTAAAGATGCCCTAACATCCTTAAAAAACAAATTGTGCATTTATGTTGTGCAGGCTATTAACCAGATCATGTGCATACATCTCTGGGCTTTGTACTCACTCACTGCATGAAGGCTGGGGTCCCAGCACAGTGCTGGCATGCTCTGCATCTCAATAATGCCATTAGCATTCAAGGTCTGTAAACTCTGCTGGACTAAAAATACAGGCAAACTAAGAGTGGGCTTGATGAGATAAATGCAGTTAAAACACTGTTTACTTGCATGTGCCTTTATTTTGAAAATTAGTAACTCTTAAGTATACACTGAATAAAGTGACATAGCGTTGGCAATGTTCATTCTTTGTTTTACCAGTGGGGCACTGAAAAGTAGTTCTACCGTGTAGGAAAATGAGTGTAACAATTTTCCTGTGCACCGGGTGGCAGTGTTACAAAAGGGATTCCTGTCATGGTATGTCACACATTTTTATGTTGGTGATTATTTCCAGGAAAGTATATGTTACAGTTTTTTCTGCTCACTCATATTTCTGCTGCAATTAGAGGCACATATTAACCTGCCCCAGTAAAAAGTAAAGCGAAGTTTTGCAGGTGTACAACACAAGATGTTATGACTACCCATTCATTCTTTACAACACAGATACTCATCCATCTACCATCTATTTGTTACAGATGAAGATGTGCAGTCAGCAGGTGGTGAATGAAAGAAACTTGCATGTACAACATCATTACACCTTTACTCAAGAACATAAATTGATATATAGATTGAGTTCCTGTTAGAGATTGCCTTGTCCAGCAATGCAGTTGAGAGCAACCCAGTAGTTCATCTGACGCAGTATTACAGGAGCCTTTGTGAAAGGTCAGGTAAGCAGCTGTGACACTGTTCTACTCACCAAATGTCACAATGTCCCAGGGGTCAATGTGACTGACAGGGGACCTTATCTGGTGGAGGACCATGCAAGGGTCACGGTCGGTGGAGTGGGAGTTAACAAGAGTGCTGGAGTGGTTAAGACTGGACATGGCCCCCAGTTTTGTGGTACATCACCATTAGATCAGTATTTTGGTTTGCATGATAATATTTTTTTTCATTGAAGCCAATTGTCAACATGTCAAACTGCAGCTTGAATTCTCATCACTTTTTGTGTAAGGAAAATGTCTGGTGAAACTAAAAGCTTAGGTCTAAAAAAGTTGATGATAGTTTGGACAAGCAGACTCTGGTGTCTCCAAAGACAGCATTGATTCCAGCTCCAAGCATCAATTTGGTGGTGTTTGTCCCACAGTATGAACTGACGGGACAAAACCCTCAGAGGGCTGTCAACACACTCCAGTGTTTTCATACACCAAATGTTGACAGAACAAATTGAGCAAAATGGTAAAAATGTTATTCATTTTCCCATTAAAAAAATATCCCTTAAAAAACTACTGCTTGTTACAAGTTTTGGTGTGATTTCCAGTCATACGATGCCTGTCTTATAAATATATAAAAAAATAAAACATTAAAGTTGAATGTGTGAATTGGGATTAATAGTGTATTGAGTTTTTCTCTACACAGTTTGTTAAAACAGAAAACAGAACACATTGTGCAAAAAAACAAGATTCGTTTCAAGTCAAACATCTTTCTTTTACAACCCTGTTTCCAATCAAAGTTGGGACACTGTGCAAAATACTGATTTTACCAAGTGTTCCTGAGCCCATGTTGTCATCTCCTTTATACAATCATGTATGACAAAGTGTTGAACCTCTCTCCATCCTTGCTTGTGAACGACTGAGTCTTTCCAGGATGAACCTTTCATACCCAATCATGATACTATCACCTGTTACCAATGAACCTGTTTACCTGTGGAATGATCCAAACAGGTGTTTTTGGATCAGTCCACAACTTTCACAGTCTTTTGTTTCTCCTGTCCCAACTTGTTTGAAACATGTTGCTGCCATCAAATTCAGATTCAGAAGGTATTTACAAAAATCAATGAAGTTGATGAGGTCAAACATTTCTACAGCAATTGCTACCAAGGATACACATCACCCATAATAGTAGATTATCTGTATACTCTATGAGAGTTTCTTCAGATAATTTCTGTTCAGTGTTGGAGCCTAGCAGTAAGTCAGTAAGTGCAACTGCCATGAAAAAAACCCCAGTAGAATTTATAAAGCTGGTATTATTCAAGCTCTTTAACTATGTTTTACCTAATGGTTTGTTAATACTCACAAGAAACAAGAGCCGTTTCTATGGAAAGTATGCAGTTATTGGAATGGAAGGTGAAGATAATGTGACAGATTGAGTCCTCTTTCTATAGGTGACTGCAGCAGGCTAAACCCCTCCTTTCCCCCACCTTTTATGTTTGATGTTTTTTCATGTGTTATTTGTCATCAGCTTTCAGAAAACCATCTGTCAGACCATTTGACAAGAACAAAGTTATTAGCTGTGCTGATAGAGTGTGTAAATGATGAATTAGCTCAATAAGCTTGCCCTCAGTATTAATGAATGTAACTTCATGAACTTGTCTAACAAAAAGAAATCCTTCTCCAAAGATGGAGCTAAAATATTTATAAACGGAATGGAAATTCTCCAAATGCTATATGCAGAATTGTTAGCTAAAATATAAAATTGGAAAAAGCATTGAATGGTCATGCAGGAGGTCCATCTGTGAAAGATGCTTGGTGTTCCCCAGTAAGTTTGTTCTGTGGTCTGTCCTTCTGCTCAATTGACTCATTAATTATAGTCTCATTTTTACCTTATCAACTACTGGAATATTGCTTAGACATATCCATCACCAAATTACTTGTAAATCAGAAGAGATTTTTGAGATTTTTTTCACATTCTAAGAGACAAGATCCATCTGCACCCTTTTTAGAAAATATTTACTACTGTCTATAGATAAGGTAAATTTTTGTTTATGTTTAAGTAGATGAATTGCATGCAAGGATACTTTCCATAAGTTTTATTTTATCATCAGATATTCACTCATGTTCAAGTAGGTGAAAAATTATTTACTTACTGAAGAATTATAAAACATGGGTATGAACTTTTGGACCACATGTAAACACACGTTATCCCTGGATGGACAGACATGCAATAGATCACAAAACCCCAGTATATAGAAATTATGATGGTAAAATTTCTGATAGGATTAAATATAGATAAAAAACAAGCCGAGAAGAGACACCTAAAGTTTTGCATATTTCTCTCTCATGTATTTTTAAATCGGCTACCTCTGATATTGGAAAGTCTGAGTTAGGCACCATCAAAATGTATTTTCCCAGCTACACAGTAACATACTCTAAAAGCTGCAATAACATTTGATTTTGCTCAGATGTTCACTTTTTATTTAATGTGATGTAATCCTAAAAGTTAGTCCTTAAGGAACTCCTGCTGCAACAATTTCATAGTTTTGTGTTTGACTGGTGGGTTTTAATGGATTCTGGTCTAAGAAGTTTCATTCCTACTCAGTACACAGTTCTGGGGGTACTGAACGTTTCTGTGCGCAAAAATACTCAAATTTAAAATAGTAGCAAAATGTAAAAACTACTGGCAGCTTCAATACGAGATTAGCAGCAAAGATACGAACATTTAAAGTCCTTGAGTGAACTCTGTAAGACATTAATGAACAGTGATTCATGTAGAGCAGGATCACCGGCGTGTCGCACCCGCTCACCTCCTCCTCCAGTTTGTCTCTTCAGCCTTGTAGTAGCTGTTGACCTTCTGTGCTTCTTCTGTTTCCTCTCATCTGTAGTGTCACTATTAAAACAATGTTCCTGTGCATGTGACTTTCCTTCTCTCTGCCCTGTGCTCTGTCTCCCTCTCAGCACATTCAGTTTGCATCTGAATCATGACTGAATACCTGATGACTAAGTAAAAGAGAGATATAAAAGATGAAATTAGAAATAACTGTGGTGATGTAAAAGTGCTTATCATCAGGTCCTTATCTATTTTGTCTTAAATCTGTTTTCAGTTTGAAGTGGTTATTGAAGCTTTAGCTGTGTAACTCTCCTCTTCTCAATGGACATTTAATTAATATAAAGCTGTTGGACGATACACAGTATTTTATTGTCATTGTTTTATCCCCTCTGTGTGATGTGAATGAGAATAGCCCCATGGGTTTTCAGTTTCTTTGACTCCCTCCTATAAATCTGAATATTGTTTGCCAGTCTTGGCCAAGAGTTTTGATCATTCTCTTCTATTAACACCACCTTACTACTCTCATCAAGTATCAAAATATCATGTAGCAGATGTTGAGGTCTTATCCAGTCCAAATTTACTCGCCTACCTGTTCTGTTTTGTTCTCCACCAGCCCCTGAGGGAAATATCTGGCTATGTAGCTGCTGAAAGCTCCGCTGTTCACCAGATAGTTGCCAACTTTGTCAGTGTGTGTTTGTACTGGGATAGTAGCAAACAATGTGTTTATCATAGCTTTTTACCTCCAAACAGGGTTGATGAGAGTGGTGAGACTGAATCAAAACAGTAAAATGGCCAGGGTTTGTAAAGTCAGGACATTTTTTTTCAAGAGTCATTGTAGTGGACGTTTCTGGGATTTCATCAGACAGAGTTTAGGGAGAAGTGTGGGTTAAACAGAAAGTTTGGGATTTCAGGGGGGTGAGCTGATCAAGACAGGAGGATAGTTTTTGTAAAGGTTTCCCAAAACTGTGGGGGCTCAGAGAGGGGCTGAGGGTGGATCATTTTTTCGTAGAGGCAGGCAGTCAGAGATGAGGGACAGATGGACTTGATATTACAGAAAGTGACGGTACGCCTGTGTTTGGGTTCTGGGATGAGGATGTCAATGTCCATAATGATAGCTAGGTGGTTGGAGATGGTGAGGTCAGGGCCAGAGAAGTGGTTGGTGATTATCCCAACAGGGCAGATCAGGTCAAGGATGTGCCCACTGTTATGGTGGGGAAGATGTGATGTGTCGAGTGAGGCTGTAGCATTTGAGGATGCCCAGAAATTCTGTGGCTGTCTCTGTAGAGTCAGTGTGGATGATGAAATCACCCAGGAGCAGGATGGAAGGATGAGATGCAACAGAGCTGGGTAAGAATTTGAAATAGGTCTTAGAAAAAGGCAGGGTTAAGTTTGGGGGAATGACAGATGATTGCAATGACCAGGGGTTTGGGACCAGAGAGTTTGAAAATCAGGCTTTCAAATGAGGATGGAGCTGATCTGCATTTCCATTACCAGTTTAAGCGTGCCAAGCTGTGCCGAGCTACACCCGAGATGGATCGTCACCAGAGTTGGGTCCAAGCTCGCCTGGCCACCTCCAAGCTGGTTGTGGTGACGTCAGATGTGTTTTGTCATCTGTCACTTGGCTGGCGCAACAAGAAATGAGAAGTTCTTCTGAGACATTACATTTGTGCAGTGCCAAAAAAAAGAAACAAACAAAACAAAAAAAACTTGAACACAATAACACTTGCAGAGTGGACAGATCAATTAATGCGTTGTGAGGACTGCTAAGTTTTAAGATTAATATTGTGCTGTGTTTCTATAAATCTAGTTAGCAACACATGGTGCTGTGTATTCATATCCAGAACCTAATTAATATTTATTGTGTTTTCAGTTGCTGAGTCGCAATAGCAGCGAGCCGGCAGCAGCAGTAGCAGCCAGACAATGAAATCTGAGGAGGAGGACGTCGCCTGTGCCAACCCTTCACCAAAGCATCTGCTGTCCGATTCTGTCCTGTCTCTGCCACCAACTCCTCAGCAGACTTCCAAAAAAAAAAAGGCAAAATGGCATCTTAGCATATGCGTGTATGGTCAGCTGAGGGTAGAAATGTTTGGAAGTCTGTGTATGATTGAGTACTTTTTGCTGCAAGCAGGTGTTTGGAAATAAACTATATCTTTATTCAGAGAGGAGAAAAAGACCACAGTTAGACCGTGTCAGTCAGATTATGAATGAGAGGAAGGAGATAAGCCAATGGATCGACGGGGGCTTTTCAGAGTTTCTTCAGACACAAAGGACGGAAGCACAAGAAGCAGTGTGGCTGGAGACCTACTGGAAGCACTGAACTTACTTCCCTTAGTATTTAATAAAGGAATATCTTATCTTATCTTAATAAAATTACTACTTAATAAAAGCCTTTAATATTTCATTGTTGAGTTCCGGTGATGTTTAATGCATTGAGATTAATGTATGGCCCACTATTATATACTGAAGTTGAGTAAAACAGAAATGGCAGAAGTTATCATTCAATGTGCATTATTTGCCAGTGACTCCGAAAATGATTAGTAAAAATCAGATTAGAGTTTGAGGGATTCTCAAGTGAGCAAAAACTATGGGACTTTAACGTACATTTACATTTCAGCAATCAAGTAGTCAATCAATTCACTTTACATAACGTGGATATAATAGCAAATGTTCTTGATTCCAGGCATCTTGTGTTAGCTAGCCAACATAGCCACATTTATCCAGGACACAATTTGCACAGACAAAGTGAAACAGATATGACAGAATCCTGAAGATGATGACAAAGAAGCTTGTTAATGCAGCTTCTGAACAATAAGTTGTTATTGGTGGCAGATGCTATTCTTGCAAGCAAAGACACCATTCTTCTTTCTGTTGTCATTCTCTTCGCACATCGAATGATAGCTTCTTCATCTAGATCCATTTTGTCATTATCTTCTCCTTTTTCAAGCAATAAAGTGGTGATGCCAGGCCAAATTGTAACATCCGCCTGATGATAAGTAGCTGGCAACCATCAACCATAACGCAATGCAACAGTAAACAGCATTAAGGAGGGTGTTGCTTTTAAATGTCATTGACTCAAGATAAGTGCGTCATCAGTTGAAGACACACCTTCAAGCAGGTAAACCTGCTGTAATGGCGAGAGAGCTCCTTGCCACACTGCGTTGACCAAACTGAGTCAAACCAAGCCAGTACATGTGTGTGGAACAGGGTTAGAAGTAATTGTACTGCGGTTGGGTGTCAGGTAGACAGGGTTTTTTTTTTTTGCCAGGTTTCAGTGAGACAGAGAATGTCAAAGTTGTTGTTAGTTATTATTTCACTGAAGATGAGATTTACTGAGTGGTTGGGAGGATTTGGATAAAGTTTGGAGGTTGACTGTACTCATGTGCTGTTTTTTTGCTGTAATGGCAGGTAATGAGGAAGTGGGTGCTGCATCCATAGAGATGAAATGGAGCTGATGAAAGTGTAGCTGTAAATAAATTTTTTCGCCGGGAGCCTCTGTGAAAACAGCCGGGTTGGAAAGCAATCCCGTAGTCATTGAGAGTGTGTAGACAGTCAGGAGTGAAACTGATGTGATTGATGTGGGCCCACATGCCTGAAGGACTCCAGGTGCTGTCATAATGTGTCACTGCCGAGCTGTTGAGGCAGTAGCCCCGGCTGACAAGGGTCAAGTGCGATGGGGCAAGGGGAGTCCATCCAGGAACCAACCCCAAATCAGAACTGGAGACCAAATAGCTGAGAAGACTGGGAAGAGGCGATCCAGCCGAGGTGAATCAGCTAGCTGGCTGGTCAATGCAGAACCACATATACAGGAAGACGTGAGTCACGCAGTTGCAGAAACTGGCAAGGTAAAGGTCCCAGTCTCAAGGGCTGACCACATCAGGACAGGGGGAATCAGCCAGGGATACACAACTCACTCACTCTCTTTCATTTCGGGTTTGTGTCCACCAACTTTAAATGCATCCACTGTCTTGACATGAACTTTTAATTAGAATTGCCATATTGTACCTTGTAACATCAGGGCTTCCATACTGTACCTTCAAAATCGTTTTCCCTTTATTTTCTATCAGTTATGGTGGCAACATTGTCATTCCTCCAAAATGATGATACTTGTTTGGAAAGTATTTGTTTCTGGGTGCTTGGTATGCAAGCAGAAGTTGAAACAACCAATCCCTGTGGAATCTGCAATTCAAAAGAAAATATGGCACTAAAACCTAAACACAGATGGGCACAGATGCACACGAGTGATTTCTATGACAGCAGCGCATCACTACACCCGAGCCTGTGTGTAAAAGTTAAATATAGGATGGGGACCAAGGAAAATATACAGATGAGATGAATATATTTGTGTTTGTAAAGAAACAACACATTTAAACCCCAAAGCATGACTCTGAAACCAGGCTGGTCGAGTTTACTTGAGGTTGCAAACAAGGTAAAAGGCGAAACCAAGCTGGCAGGGGAGATGACACAAATTTATCCAAGAGGGTATCAGGCTAGTGAGCAGGTGTTCAAAAGGCAGGCAGGGGCTCAAACAGGCAAAACTCAGGCTGACAGAGAAAACAGCTGAATGTTCAAGCAGAAGAGCAACAGACAATCAGACAAGGGATGAATGGAAGTGGAATGGATGCTACATGTCCTACTGATGGGGAAGTGGGAACAGGTGCACAGGTGTGTGGGGGAGGTCAGGTGATTGGGAATAACAGGAACACAGGGGTTACTATGTGGCAGATGGGAGTGGCAGGATCTACAACAATAGGAGAGTTAGTACACAGCAGGGGGACAGAGCAACTAGGAATTGGCTGACATTATGACAGTGTTTGCAACAAGCTTCAAACATTTCAAAAAATAGTTCCAGAAAACCGGAAGAGACAACCATAATTTCCTTCATGACATGTTAAAATGAATTTTAAACCCTCCCCTGTTCTCATTCCATTTTTTAATGTCAAGACTTTGCAATTTGCTTAATCATACATTAACCTAATCAGAGGTGGTTAAAGAGCCCATATCATGCTAATCTTCAGGTTCATACTTTTATTTTAGGTGTCTATTAGAATAGGTTTACAAGCTTCTTTTTCCTCTTACTGTCAACAGCTGCAGCACCTCTAGTCACCCTCTGTCCAAAACATTCCATTTTAGTCCTCCTTTGGCGTGGACTTTGGGCTTAGTAAGAGTTACATAATTTGAGTACATAATAAGAGCTCTGGTTCCTGTTCTGCTCCTCCGGTGCCTTGTGCTCCACCTGTAGCTGCTCAGCTTGAGACAGTATCTCTAGATACCTTGAACAAATTAGTACTTACCAAACCAATGTGCTGGCTATTCTCCACTCTCATTGCAGAGCTCATTATGGGGCTCCTTTTCAACAGTAGCCCCCCCCTCCGTTTGTTCACTCTCATTAATACTTCTCTCTTCTCTGGTATTGTGCCCTCAGCTTGTTAAAGGAGTAAAGATTAAAACCCTGCTCATCCCTGTTCCTGAAATCCTTAACAATCACAGGCCCAATTCAGATCTTCCCTCCTTGTCTAAAGTCCTGGAAGACAGTCACTTAACTGAGGATTTATCCATCAAATGAGAGTCTTATGTAGATCAAGTCTTGTTTTCTGCATGTGGTTGTTGGCCACACAGACATGACATTTAACTGTTCAATGATAAGTTAAGACAAATGAGAAATTAGTCCAACCTGTCTTTTTGGATCTATTCATTAGATTGTAAAATATGCAGGACTGTGATGTATGGCAGAAAATTGGTGGAAAAAGAGGTGGAAGCAATGGGCTGGAGTCTACCACAAGGTCTGGCATTAGGCCCATTGTTATTATTATTTTTTATCTATTCAAGTTATATCTCCTGGTAAAATCCTAGTTACTCTATTTTAATAGATGCTTTCACGTGTGTTTTGAAATGTCTTTCTAATACATTCCTTTGCCTCATGTAAAGCACTTTGAAGTACCTGTGTTGGAAAGATATACAAAAAGGACATGGATGATTACCACATCAGATTTGCAAGTTTGAAACTGTGGTTATCTGTGGTCGAAAAAGGGAAAGCGTTTATTTTTTCATTTATCCTCCAGAACATTTGGGTCATCATGTCCTCCTGAATCAGCCTCCAAACTGATGAGGGGAGGAGATGTCTCTCATGAGACTTATTCTGGTTCAACCATGATAGGTCCATCCTCCAAAAAAATCTCCACTAATATTGTTTTAAAAGAATTATTATTATATGTTAACCTTTTAATCAGTGATCACCTAGGAATGTGTCATCAAATTGGCATGAAAGAATATATGCAGATTATGAACCCTATTCTACACTTTCAACTCTTCCTTTCTTTTCTCTCTTTCTGATTATTGTAGAGAATAAATACAACAGTTGTGAACACAGGGAAAGTGACAGAAGGGCAGAGTTCAAATTCTCACACAGACTTTGTGCACGGAAGGACAAGGATGTTGTTTTTCTGATGGCTTGTACATTGAAGGTGGGTAAAAATGCATTCTTATATATATATTTTTCATGCTTTCTCTGCCAATAGTTGAAATGAATACAGTTATACATGCCTGCATTATAACTAGTACACTAGTGTTGCTGTTATTATAAATTGGTATTTTATTAAAAGCATAAAGAATATTTAGCACCTTCCTTTTCAACATTTTTGTGAGGCTTGCTTGCACCAGTGTTCCAACACCAACAGCTAGCACCAACATTGCTCATTTCAGCCTGTTCATGAGGAGGTGTGTGTTTGAGAGATTTGATCATTCCATTAATTCCATTACAAGCAATGTTGCAAACACTGTTGGATGGATGCTAAGCTTCACCACACAGCGACCTGCAGTAAGGTCCTGAGGCAGCTGCTGGAGTGTGAAAATTTTCCTAACAACTACTGAAGGGTTTTAATGCCAAAATACTCATACAGATAAAAGCTAAAAAAACGTGCCAAACCTGTCAGTAAAATGACAGCCCATGATCACGGTTCTGTTTTATGTCTTATTTATGTCCTAGTTGCTACAGCAAATGTAAATTGCAAATGTGTTCATATCAAGGCTAGTGTAAATGCTTTCCCTCGTGTGATGAAAGACTGTCTGTATGACTTGCACCACAGGCCTGGACCCCCCCGTGGGTTTGTAGGAAAGACGTCTAATTATACAGAACATACATAAATGTATGTGACACTTAAACAGTTCATGCAGCAAAAGCAGAGATGCCATCTTTCACCTTGTCAAAACCTGACACCTACATTATCCACAATGCAAGTCGACAGTCTGGTCAGAAATTTGGATTTGTTACTCTAGTAGTGGCTAATGTAGTCTCGAGCCTTTGGCCTCAAGCAGAGACTAGGAGCAGGCTACAGATGACTGGTAAGCTCACTTCTTTCTAATTCCACACCCACAGATTTTTTTTTATTTTCATTTTTTGTAGTCTTCAGCCCCAACTGACATTCAAGGTCAATTTGTGTAAGGATGCCATTAAGTTATTAATGTGATCAATAAAGCACTAAATATCATAGTTGTGATTGGACAGTGTTGATTACATGCTCCTCAGGATTCAACCTTTAGGTTACATTTTCTTGTGTTCTCTCACATTACTTTTAAAGATGTAAAAATAAAAGCACGCAACCGTGGAAGTCATGAACTTGACCAAATTCAGCGTTCGTACACCAGCATGTCCTTGGCCCTGGAACGGCAGCCACACAAACGGGAATAACAGAGGATGGCGTAGCCTTCCCCACGGCACCGCTCTGTACGACGCACACATAAACAAACTGTAAGTTTGGAACCTCTGTTTGACTTCAAGCTTCGACTTAGATGTGTTTTGTAAATAAATTGACACCCACTGATCTGCAGTTTTGTCAACCGCATGCCTGGAAGACACGACTGTTCTCTGTTTGTTTTTTGTCCGTGGAGATATTACTTGTGTTGGTGCAGCTGATTCTGAGAAAGTGGTGACTCACGGACAAAAGAACGCTTCAAATCTGCTATGAAAAGATGAATTAATTCATGAATGAGCCCTAGGAGAATTCTGCTTTAAGAGGAACTGTGAACAAATGTGATTAACATTTCATTTATTGGTATTTTAAACATCAACGTTTTAAGCGTGTGGCATAGTGGAATGAGATTAGGTCACAATATGAAATGCACATTGTCAAAAGCATCAGTCTTTCATTTTTCAATATAAAACATATGCAGTGACATCTCCAGCTGAGACTCAAGGTTCTTCCACTGTCACCAAGAAACTCAGTGTTCTGCCCTAATCTGTTGATTAAAATATCAAACAGCTGCTCTGAGTTCGGCTTTATACCTTTCATGCTGGTCTTTCAGGTAGATCAGCAGCATTTCACACAGAGATCCCAGTCTGGGATGTCAGATAATCCCACAGCAGAGGAGGACTGTATTAGTTACAGATATCATGCTTCATTTCTCTGTTTGGCACCGCGCACCATCGGCTGGGAAAAGAACTGGCGAGCTCGGATGGTGGGAGCTTCCAAAATGACTCCCCATGCGACCTCTCTGTGTGAGACAGACAACTGCTGCCAAACCCAGAGGAAGGGTCCTCAAGAAGACGAGGGGAGGCAGCGATAGAGGAATCACTAGGTGTAGACAATAACAAACCTTCAGATATTTGGAACTGGAACACTGTTTACTGAGAGTCTGAATTCATCAAGAGGCATACAAACATTTCTGATGGTAGACCAAACAGAGTCTACAGCCGTTCCATGAATTATAACTCTCCACTGTAAACGAGCTGGTTCAACTTAAAATGATTTGTTAACTGACGAGTTTAAAACGTTGAGTAAAAATATGAATTCAGTGGTCACTGAATGCACTTACAGTGTCACAGTTAGATCAAAAGAGTTTCCCATGCCACATTAGAGTCAACTCACACACCTCGCAGACACAGACAAAACTGCTGGGATCTTCCTTCAGTTAATGTGGAAGTCCAAGCAGAGCAGCTGCTCTTCTCTCGTGGTTTGAAGCCTCAACACATAAGAACAACAACAGCAGACAAACTGTGACAACTGTGGCAATCAAGCGTGCCTATGCTACTTATTTCTGACAACACTGGGGCTGCTGCTGTGTCACTTAGCATTTGACAAGCTACACTGCGGTTTGGAACAGATTTAGCTACGTGACAATCAAGTACAGGCTAAATGGGACCTGGCTGCTGTGTCAAAATGACAACACGCTCAGCTGAGCCGCAGCTAAACTGGATATCAGGGCTTTCCACAAGGATATGGAGAAGCCAGCCGGTGGGATAAAGGGGGTCGGGGGCAGGTCCCCCTGAAGAAAAATTTGGCTGTAAAAGCCCACATTTGCAGGCCTCTTACACATTCTAATGCCACTATTCTATCATATACACTTGACATGATCAGGGTCATCTGACATTAGATTGCATAAGTGGTCAATGGGAAAAAATCCAAAAGCATTCTGGAACACCTTAAAATGTAAAATTACAGTGTGAGGCTGAGGCAGGAGGTCAGTATGATAGTAAGTATGAAGAGAGCTGGATGATCCAAAGAAAAGTAAGCGCAGCAGGCCAGCAACTTGTGTCCTAGTAGAGCATATATTCATTGTAGATGTACAGCAAGGGGCAAGATGTATTATAATGTGCATGTTTTCAAAAGTAATGCCTAGAGAGCTGCATTGGTTGGCTGAGACAAATGTGCTGAACTTGAAAATTCAGTCCATACAACTCAAAAAACAGGTTATACTATGGTAGTCCTGGCAGCCTCCAGCTATGAAGAAAAATAAAATCAAAGTCTGTGAGTGGTGAGTGACTCTGAGTTCAGACGAGGAAGTTGGAAAGATATACAGATCCACTAAATCTTATGCTCATAATCAATTGACAAACTGAAACTCCGACCAGCTGGTGGTGTCAGATGAAAAGTCAGAGGATCACCAAAGTTATTGCAATTCAGCCTGTGGGGGACATGAATGTCTGAAGCACTTTTCATGACATTCCATCTTATAGCTGTCTAGACATTTCAGCAGAACTCAAAAATGTCAACCAGGGTCAGGGGATCACAAGATCAGTATGATTCATCTGCTCTGGGCTGCTAATGTCTGTAGAAAATTTCATAGTGAGCCTTTGTTGAGACATTTCAAGGTGGACCAAAAGTGATGGACTGTCAAACCGAAGCCAACAGACATGTCTGTCTTTCTTTTATCAGTGTAGCGTTTGAGGTTGTTTCTGCTTTCCTTATACACACTTCAGTCATGTAACTTATGAATCACTATAGATACTAAATATACAAAACATCACCATGATCTTTTATACTTTTAAAAAACTACCATATTTACTATGGTGAATACATTTTAACACAAAACATAAAATATCATGATCAAGGTTTCTGAATGTTTTTTAGCAAACACAATCTTTCGAACAATCATATTCTATCAATGGCTAAAAAGGTTAAACCAATTGTTCAGCACACAGCAAAGTCTCAAGCAAACTCATTTTTCAAAACAAAGTATACTCATATCTCTCCTATCTTCATCAATATTTATGGGTAACCCTAATTATTTTAAAAGTCTACATTTACAAATGACCTGATCATCTCCATCCTTAAACAAAATTATTCCTGTTCTTTGAGAAGAAATGTAATTCAGCCGGCTTTGCAAAAATGGCCTGAAGTCTAGTTCCTAATTTAACCCATTTAAAACACCAATTTAGAAGAGTGCCACCCTCTGAGCAACTCTAAACCTTAACTTCTCTTTGACAAAGTTACCCTCTCAATTCCTATATATGAGAATAAAAGCCTGCAGAGAATTTACCGGTGGCCTGAGGAGGAAGAAGAGCTGCAGCCTCTGTTCTTTGACAAAGCTAATGCAGCAGGACTAACTGCCACCGAAAGGAGCAGCAACAGTGCTGATTTTATATGCAGTACATGATAAGGATGCAGATATTATAGCCGAGCGCCAGTCGCTGTTTTCTCTGTGCTGCCATAGCAGTCTCAGCTGTCAAGAGAGTGTCTCGTTCTCTCTGCATCTACTCAGCCACAGCTCATGGCCGGCAGCAAACTAATGAACAGGACGCAAGACAGAAGGCCAAAAATTCTTCATGGCTTGACAAGTTGTGGCAACCTTGCAGCTGCATCATAAATGTCCAAGAGCCATACTCGGCGCTATCATTAAGGCCCAGGGGAGAAGTGGTTGTGTTTAAATCAAGGTCAAATATATCAGCAGTTCTACACAAGACACCTACTGTGCTGAGCTGCAGCTTTTCAGCCCAGGATCCCTTGGAATTATCTCCATTTTGGGACACTCCACACCTCATAGTCCTGCAAAAGTCCAATGCTTATGTTCAGTGCTCATTTCCAGTCTCTCTGCATTTTTCAAAATGCTGCACATATAGGATGAGAAGATCAATACTGCTCTCATGCCTGTACTGTAATTAGAGAGTATTGCACTTTATAGAAAGCAGGAAACTAAGAGTGTTGGTGTTCTGTCTCAGACTTCAAATTAATGTTTTTATCAATAACCAATATCTTTCCTAACCTTAACAAAGTGTTGTCATTGCTTAACCTCAATTACACTGTAACCTGAACCAACTGCTGTTGTTTCCTAATGTTAACCATAACTCAAGTATGCTAGTTGTCTTGACTACAGAATCTTCCCTTAACCTTAACCATACTGTAGCTGCCATGTGCAGATATTATAGAAAGCAAGAATTAAAAAAAAAAAAAAAAAAAAAGGCATTCAGATTATAAATTAAAGGAAATGGTTCAAGGAATTTTGTTGTAAAATTGTGATGTAAATTTGTTCATTTGAATGCCAAGTTCAAATTTTCAGGATTTTTTAAATCAGCAAAATGGCAAGAAGGCTGAAGTCCAGGTTGGCAATGATGCTACGGTTTGCAAGCAACTACTAGCCAGTATTTAAGCGAGCAGTCTGTGGACAAACTTGATGAATATACAGTAAAACCTGACCAATACTAGTCTGTGAGGATGTTACTGATCAATAATAATAATTTGTTATATGATTTAAAAAGACTGAAACTGGAAAAGGGTTTAAGGGATTTATTTAACAGAACAAAAGAGAGGAGGGAGATGCAGAGAAGATGCAGAGAATAGCTGGCCCAGATGAGTTTGTAGAAGCCTACTGCTTCAGTGGTGGTTGAGGTGCTGAGGCTCAACAGTAGGAAACTCGTAAGGAGTCCACAAAGACAAACAAAGAAACTTCAAGGAGCAAACAACGGCAGACCGACAATCCCACAGATGGAGTGGATACAATCTGGCATCTTGCAGGAGAGGGAGGAGGGTTTTTAAGCTGCCGCTGATCAGGTGAGATGAGGAACAGCTGTGTCTGTAGAGAAGCCCAGCACCTGGAAACCAGCCCCCCCAGCCTCTGGAACAGAGCATGAGGATACACACTGAGGAAGAAACCCTAAACTAAAATCACTACAGTAAAAACCAACAATACGCTGAAAATTTACCAAGAAATCCAAACCATTACAGATAAAGATATATTAGTTGATAGTAACTTTTAAAAAAAGTGAGCAAAATACATACTAAGCATCTAAATCAATAATAGACATTTTTAAAATAAAGATGACATTTTTTTAATAATTAAAAATGATGCGCTGGTGAATGTTATTCTCGTGGTTGATGTTGTGATTGATGTTTGATTTCCTCATCCTGACTTAAACCTGATAAATGTTCTTTTATCTTTCTTTTCGGCTCAAACACAGGCACATTGCTGATTCACTGTGGACTTCCAAAGACAACTTGATTGCTCTGACTTATGTGTGTGTGTGTGTGTGTGTGTGTGTGTGTATTATATTCTATTTTAGTATGCGTGTAAGTCACTGCCTCGGTGTTGTCAGGGTTTTGCAAGCATGCCATTTTTGCAGCGCTTATCCCCTGCCTTCCTTGCAGTAAGTCAATAAATCCACTCCTATTGTTTGTGCGAGTGACCACATAAATGCGCACCTTGAATGTGGCCAGCTGCTTGGCTCGTTGCTGCGTTTATCAGTGCACAGAAAGGAAGCAGCCCTATTGGGCTCTGTTCAGGGGCCATTAGTAAAGCTGCTCAAAGAATCTGGCAAAATCGTGGCTTGAGTGGCCATTCATTCTATTTTAAGTGACTTACTGTGTGTTTAAAAATGTTAACATACTCTGTATGTAACACATACAGAATATTTATAAAAGTTCGGAACGTTGAGACAGTGTAAATGTTCTGACTGTGTTGAGACTTGATGGTTGAAGTGGCACTTGAAACAGAGCCGGTGACAGAAGTTAAAATGGAAGAAGACGCAAAGTGCTAAAAGAAATGCTAAAAAGAGTTGGTAAGAGTGGATGTTTTGATTGAGGTATTGTAAGTTTACATAAGCGCTGAGTGAAGGTTAAGTGTTGGCTAAAGTGAGAGTGATGAAAGGAATTAAAATGGTAGTGGAAGTGAAAGCATAACGTGTAAACACAGAAAGGAGTTCAGTTAAGGCTGAAGCACAGGTGCCAAAAAAAAAAAAAAAAAAAAAAAGAGATGTGTTATTTGAAGCACAAATTGAGGTTGTATGCTCTGAAAGAAGTGCCACCTTAACTCTAAGTTCCTGAAAGTAGCTGAGGTATCACAGCTGAGATATCACCAGTATAAGAGCTAAAATGAGTAGAATTATTAGTTGTGAAATTGCCAAAAGGAGTGCTAAAACGTGTGAGCTGAAGTATTAGATGTTGTCTAATTTATTGCATTTGAATTGGGAGCTGAAGTGTAAGCACTTGAGGTGAGGAAGAACTGAAATAGTAGATGAATTGCCCAGTAAATACTTGAAAAACAGTTTGTTGTGCAAAAGCACACTCATTTTAGTCATTATCATTTTGCATTTGGCCACTCAGAAGTCAATGGATCACATGTAGGTAAAGGAGGTGAAGTCCACTTACTACAACCCTGATTCTGAAAATGTTGGGACGCTGTTTAAGACATAAATGAAAACAGAATGTAATCATCTGCAAACAAACTCTCTTTACTGGTTTTATGAAGTGTCCACGTAGTAATCTCCTTTCTACAATCCTGTGTTTGACAAAGTGTTGAACCTCTCTCCATCCTCGCTTGTGAACGACTGAGTCTTTCCAGGATGAACCTTTCATACCCAATCATGATACTATCACCTGTTATCAATGAACCTGTTTACCTGTGGACTGATCCAAACAGCTGTTTCTGGATCAGTCCACAACTTTCACACTCTTTTGTTGCTCCTGTCCCAACTTGTTTGAAACATGTTGCTGCCATCAAATTCAGAATAAGAAGATATTTACAAAAATCAATGAAGTTGATGATGTCAAACATTCAATATATTGTCATTGTACTGTTTTCAATAGAGCATACTTCAAAAAAGGATGGGCAATATCATAATCTGCTATACTTATGTTTCACAGTGTACCAACTTTTGTCGAATCAGCGTTGCACACTGCCAGCCCATTCTGTCAGACAGTGCAGTCTTTGACACTTATCACCTCTAGTCCTCCTTCTGTGAATCTCCGCTTCTCTCATTCTGAGGTGCCAGTCTCCTGAAGTGCAATTAATTAAGCACATCCTAAACGCAGTGATAACAGTGACATACTGTACAAAGTGTGTGTGTGTGTGTGAGAGAGAGAGAGAGATTGGGGTTAATGTGAAGGAGACAGTTTCCGAGCATCTTTAAGTGTAATAGTGGAACAAGAGTATGTGTTCGATAACATACAAGTGTGTGTGTGTGTGTGTGTGTGTGTGTGTGTGTGTGTGTGTGAATTAAGGTCGCCTCCCTCCTTCTTCCTGCTAGGTACAATCACACTTAGCCAGCAAGACTTGACTTCCAGCTACGTGGAAACTTAACTGCCAGCTGGATTTAGAGGCCTGTCACTTGATGTGGACCCCTAAAGAAAGCTGGAAGCATCTAAGTCATTGGTAGACAAGCTGGGGGTTAAGACCCCCCCCAACAGGGTCACAAGATAAGCCAGAGGGATTGTGAGATGAGAAATGGAAGAGGAAAGATCATATTTCTGCTATGCTAAATTATCAGGTATCAGCTTTTGCCTTTTTTTCTGAAGTACTGAATCATCTGAGCCTCCGGGTCTCTGATAATTAATCAAATGAAACATCCTTATGAGGGTGAATCATTGCTCACCACTCGTGGGCATATTTAGCGTGTCGTGTGAGGTCATGAGTGGAGATTGCTTCATTTTAAGGAGTCATAAAGGTTGACAACTGCTGTTAAATAACATGTACAAAGATGCGGCTTTCCAGCCTGAGCAGAAAAACAAACTTTGCCTCAGGAAGCTCTGCTGTTACACATGAACCATGTGACCTCACTTTTTGATTATTTTCATTTTAGAGAACAGCTGAAGTCAGAGCTTTACGCTGCTCTGTGATTTGTGAACGCCGTCGGATCTCTTGTGCTTTTGAAACCCTTCCAGTGAATAAAAAAAAACTATGCTGGTGATGCAGATTTTTCCCATTTGAACATAGAATAAAAGCTTCATGCCCAATATAAACATATGCAATATCAGAACATGCCAAAATCATCCGTGTCTGAAAATACCCTCAAGTGAAAAACCCTTAAGAGGGTGAATCACTGTTCATCACTCATGGGCATATTCATCCTGTCATGGGAGGTTGGGCAACACAATTTTACAGAACAAACTCAAAGTTACATTGAGAATAGAAAGAGAAAATTAACATGTGTTTTATCTCTTAAACCCAAAATACAACTCGGCCTCTTTATTCCATCTCCTCAAGATCTTCCTCCCGCCCTCCATACACACTGTTGTCTCTTAGTATTGATGTAGTATAAAACCCCCATTTCAAAATGTAGTGATACAGTTACCGAGAGAAAAAAATACGTTAATAAAGAAAGAAAATAAAATGATAATGATACATTGCACTAAACAGATACATAGGGAAATGCGTCCTTTCACACACAGTTGTAAAGACTTATCAATATATTATGAAAGTATTGGATTGTAGAACACCAAGTGCAATAAAACCTGTGAGCAGAGCCTCTCAGAGCAATCTTTATTTTCTTAAGATTTATAATCGCCATTAGGTCTTTTAGTTTGAGAGGTGTCTTAGGAGGGGCTGGTAATTTCCAACAATAATAATTAATAATTGTACTGTACTGTCAAGTCCTGTCTAATGAGGATATATTATCCAGAGATTGGCCTTGGAATCGTGGATATAATAGAGAACTTTAAAGTGAATCAAGCTGAGTCTGGTATGAGAGGGACTTCAGTTTATTCTTTCCACAGCAGCATCCCAAGCTTCCTATGGGAAAGGTGTCCCAATTTCCACTTCCCAGTCTGCTATGGTCTTATTCAAAGGAGAATCATTAAAAGACACAATAATGTCAAAAAAAGCAGGGTATGAGAACCTTGAGGGGGAGGGTGGTGTCCAAAATAGATTTGAGCCCTGACTTTGGAGGCAAATTGGGAGATTTTGGATTGTGGGACTGAGCAAAGTCCCCTAACACTAACATGAAGATATCAAAATAGGTTTGCATGAGGGAGTTTTTGACAGGTTGTTAAGTTTGCAAATATACCATCAATGCTTTATTAATGCTAGAATGAGAGTCCAAACTAGCTGGATCAAAGAAGTGGCTATTACATATTGGGTTCATGTTTAAAGCTCCTTGATCTCTTAACACAACATGTGAGACTGGGGAAGACCAGCCTTCAGATGGTTCTGACTGCAGAGGTTATTTTCTTTTTCTTGGCTTCTTTCTATAGATCAGACAAAACAATTAAGACAAGAAAATTGGGAGGACACAAAATCGAGGCAAAATATTGGTTTTCACACAATTCATTCTGCCTGGTTTCCATTTCCTTTAAAGAGGTCCGACAAATTATGTGTAGTATTAACATCAAAATATCCACTTTAGCCCAGGTGAACAGTTTCCTGAAAGTTCAAGAGTCAGGTCATTTATAGTCATTTATATTCACTGTTAGAGAAATGCAGTCTGTATCCAGAGAAGGTGCCAAATCTGTTCAACAACTCAGTAATACTGGTTATATATGATCACACATATATAGCAACAAATCATCTGTCTGAGGGGACAGTCTGTGTTCAAATCCCCACCTTTTGTCACTCAGTACACAGGGTGATGGACAATACTAGACAATATATTAAATTAACAAAAGGTCAACAACAGTGGGCTGATGGGATCCCCCTACCTTGTACCCATTCACAGAGAGAGTGTGAAAGGCCACAGTTTATTGGACACTGCTTATGCTTTAGGAGAGGAACAAAGAAGTTTAATTCAAGCACTAAACTTTTTACCAAAACTAAAAAAAAAAATGTAACACCCAGATGCAGGTGAGCAGATAACATTTTAAAGCCAACAAATATCGGAAAAGGAATGTCCGTTACAAATAAAACCTGAAACTCTATCAGACATAACCGGTTTTCGATGGGAGGATAGTGTCTCAGCAAAGATTTTACAGTTGAGGAGTGAAATTGACTGGAATGAGCTACATTCTGTACATACCTGGTTTCAGCAAAAAACGTAACGTAGTCCATTAACATGTCAAGTAGGAGAAAAATAATGAATGAAAAATATCTTATATATTTCAATTGGATAACCATCAGGACATCCCAGATTATTTTAATTGGTGTAATTGTTGAGTTTATCTGTATAAATTGGTCTACTTCTGCTTTGTTTGTACAGCTTATGGTTTGTGGGTTTAAATCCATGCGTCCTCCAGAGTAGAATTTTTAGCATGTTTCTTTGATTTCATACGTGATTATGTGATTATGAAATAGGCTAGACATGAGTTAGGCTTCCCACTGCACATTGTATCATTATACCCGTGACATTTATCTGCTGAAAGTGTTCAACCATTGTACTGTGTGTTTTTGTAAATGTTCAAAGGACAAGTCAAGTGTTAAGGGAGTGTGATCAGACAAATAGTTTCAACCAAAGAGTACAGTATTATTATTACTATTCAGTACATGAACAAGAGCGATAGACACTAAAAAAAGGAAAACTCATTCCTTTGACAATATAAAACACCATGGGTGCAAGCTTCCCATCTGGCTCATAAATTTAGATACAGCCTTGAGCTATTTTAGAAGTTTTGTTTGTTCACAACCAAAACAGGGTCTATCGCACCACCCAAAATGAAATGGTGCATACAATTGTAAAGCAAAGAAAGCCAGGTACCAATATTTGTCACAGCTAATCTCTGCCTACCAGCACAACCCCAGAATCCTGTTTAATATCATCAATCAACTGGGAAACTCTCCTTCTCCGACTGCAGCCGTTTCTTCTCCGGCTGACTGTAACAAAATTCTTACCTTCTTCATAGAAAGATTGATCATGTTAGGGCAAATATCACTCCCCTTACCGCTGCACTCGACCTCCCTTGCCCCCCTGGGATGTGCTGGATTGTTTTAGACCAATATCACTGCAGAATCACCAAGCCCTGTTGTCATTTTACTTTCTGTAAAATAGTTGATGAAACTGAAGCTGAACTGAAGCTGATCAACTATAGCTGGTGTAATGTGTTGCATATTAATAGAATCAAAGTGTTTAATGGCTCGTCATAATGTCATCATCTCATCTTAGTCATGGAAATAAGGTTGGTGACGAACACAATTGTAGTCATAGTTATCATTAATGAAATTAACACAACCTGACAACATATATATGTTTCTGTTTTTGGAAATTGTTGCAGTGTGGCTCTAGGAATGGAAATGTCTGTCAGTTGTTTGGTCCATCACTTTGGTCCTTCCTGAAATATACACTACTCACAAAAAGTTAGGGATATTCTGCTTTTGGGTGAAATTTCAGGATGAAACTAAAATGCATTATAACCTTTACATGAGAACTTAATGTGACCTTCTGTAAACTTTTGAATGCACATGTCCAACTTTTCAATGTTTCAGCATTTTTTGCACAAGTTGCTGTTCTCTAACAAGGAGCTTAATGGCAAAATTCACAACAGGTATTTGATCCATGAATTGACCAATAAATTTCCTGGTTCAATTAGAATTGGTATTTAAACAGTCCTCCTCATCATGCTGTTCACATTTTGACATCATGAGACCAAGACGACACCTAACAATTGATCAACAGCACCTCGTCATTGCGAGGCTTCAATCAGGATGTTCTCAGACAGAAGTGGCCACTGAGCTTAGAGTGTCACAGAGTGTCATCAGCAGCAGACAGTAAGTTGACTTGTGAACAGCATGAGACATCGTTGTCAAGCTGTAATTGATGCTCAAGGGCACATGACAAGTTATGGAGACATTGACATTTTTTGTTGTGGTATACCCACCACTGTTGTTGGCTTTAGTTTCAATAAATTGTTTGAGATGAGGAAATCACCAGTGCATGCCTCTACTTAAATGCCCTACTTTCATGATATAGTATCACTGTGTGTGAACATTTTTATATTTTCCATAAATTTCACCCGATTTCACCAAATATCCCTAACTTTTTGTGAGTAGCATATATTTGATATGATAACTATCCTAAATAACTAGTGGATGGACTGCCAGACATTTTTACAGATATTCATTGTCCACAGAGGATGAATTCTAATGACTCTGGTGATCCTCTGGCTTTTCCTATAGCAGCACCACCATTTGTGATTTTCAGTGAAATTTCTCAAGAACTGTCAGATGAATTGCCGTGACACTCAGCAAAGACATAATATGTCTAGTGATCTCTAGACTTTTCATCTAGCACCATCAAAATCTAAATAACTTTCCTTTCAGACGACATAGACGCATGCGTAATAACAGTTATGAGTCACACATCTCAAAAACCGTGAAAGCTTTTTCTTTGACTTAAAAATGCAGCGAGGATCCTGACAGCACTATTTTTAACAGTCATTGTAGGTTGTTCAATAAGTTGTCATTGTAGCTGCCTACAATTAAAGTTGATAGAAAATGACTGGAGGCAAATGACTGAAATCCGATGTCTTGCCAAAAACTTTAGAAAGTGTCTGACTTTGTAACAACTTCCAAGAGCAGGTGAGAAAAACAGCAGGCACTTCTATGACTCACCTACAGCTACTTCATTATTTTGGAACATTTTTAGAAATAACAAAGCCCATATCTCGTTTTGCAAGTGGCTCAGGTCCTGACTTAAAGACTACACGCAAGGTGTGCAAGACTATTTTTGCCCCTCTTCTAGTTCTAAAAGTCATTTTACATTTTTCTGAGGTATTTCAGGAAAGGACATCTGAAACTGGGACTGATGTCGCACCATCCTCTTTCATTCCTCTGCCATCAAAACACAGCTCGCTCCTCACTGCTCTGCCTCACAGAGAGACTGCTGGAGAAAAAAACTTGGTCCAAAAAGTGGAAAACAGTTGTTTTACCTAAAACTGCTTCGAGTGTAGCTCATGACACGTCCTCCTCTCAGTGTCTGCTGTGATGTGGGAGGAGTACGCTCCCACTTAACAGATTCTGAACCATCATTTGTTGGTGTTGTTTGTTGTTATTTTGTTTACTCAAATAATGTTGACACACAGCTAGTGAATAAAATCTAAGTGTGTTGTTAATTGATGTTTTTATAGATATCATAATGGACTCCTACGGTACGCTAAAATGTATTCTTTAGGAAATATGTTGAGCCATTAAATGTATTATCCATATGCCATTAAACGTATATGTTTTGTGAAATATTATGCAGATGTCTTGTCTGTCCTGGTATTCTATGCAATCTACTAAATCCTTCACTACCATAGTGTTCTTTCAAGTGGCTGCTGGCGGCATTAATTTCACCTTCTGAAAGTGTTTTTCCATGCTTGCACAATGTATGCATAACCCATGATTTTAAATGCATTAGTACGATCCACAACAAACAAAAAATGGCTTCAATTTTTCCACAAACGAGAACTGCAAACAGGGGACAAAGAGCAGATCCAAAAAAAAGATCTGAACACTGACAAGCTTGTGAGGAAGAAAACAATCCGGCAAAGTGAAAGAGCAATGGAGTGGCTTATATAGAGTCCTGATTGGTAACGGAAAACAGCTGGGTGCACAGGTGAGATGATGAGGTGGGAGTGGCTGACAGGTGAGGTGAGGCAGAGGCGGGGCGAGAGGAAAAACACTCAATACCTGAATGCAGAATCACAGCAGACAGAACAGAGACCAGAACACAGAACTAAAACAGACAGAACTTTTACATTACAGGCTGACAGGACTATGACATAGCATACTATGACAGAACAGAGACTGAGAACGAAGACAGATCTTAACTGAGACTAAGGCCGAACAGAAACTAAGACGGAACTATGACATAGAACGCAGACAGAAATCTACAACACAGAACCAAGACACAGAACTAAGACACGACATGGCAGGACAAATACAAGACATGAACAGGACTCAGACATGGACACAGACAGAGAGACTGGACACAGACATGGCAGGGAATGGGACTAGGCAGGACTGTGACTGAATAAAAACTAAGACTGAACAGAGGCCTGGCTGGCTGAACTGTGACAGGATGTGTCTTTATGGTGCCACAGACGTTGCACAGTGACCAAAGCCAGAACTTGAAATCCAAAGTTTCAGAAAATGTGTACACCATTACCCTTCCAACTTCAGTGTAATGGCCAAGTTGAAAGGTTCAATGGCACCCTGTTAAAAGATTGTGGCCTCAGAAGTTGAGCTTTGCCACTGGGACCGGGGCCTGATTATCCCCTACGCTGTCAGGGCATACAGAGCCACAAACCACAGAGCAACTGGTTTCATTCCCAACCTTATGGTGTTCGGCTGGGAAGTGAGTGAGCCTGTGGACCTGGTAGTTGCTGATATACGTTACTGTGCTGGATGGGAATTATGTTATAATTGCTGTCCAGAGAGGGGGTAGTGTTATAAGAGCTCCTTTAAGGTATAGAGCAGTGCATAATGTATCTGCGTGGCGAGTGAGTGTCAAGCAAGTGAGAGAGAGCGAGGGGCAGAAGAGTCACAGGGAATGCGAGTGGAGTGGAGGATAGAGGTGAACAGTAAGTTGGTGGTTTAGCAGTAAAGGTACTGACCATTTTACAGTTTGTCAGTAGATTAAAAACTGCAGCTTCTCAAACACCAAAGTGAAGTTCTCATGTGCTGTTTCCCAACTGTTGGAAAGGTGAAGGGGGTGAGACCTAAAGCCAGAATTGACATTGACTTCAGCCCAGCAGAAAACATCCCCTACTCCCCAAACACAGTCTGGAAATCGAGCAGGAAAAAGGTTAACAATATGAACAATTGCTTGAAAAGGCTGTGCAAAGTTTGTGTGAGTGTGCGTGCGAATAGTTACAGTAGAGCAGGTGACACCTTGCATGACAGCATCTGCCACCAGCATATCAATGTGTGTGTGTGAATTTGTGACTGCTGGTTTGTGTTGTAAGTCCCTTTAAGTGTCGACTGTACAAATGCAGTCCATTTCTGTTTATTGTGATAAAATCACATCAGCTTGCTCATGCTAATATGAAAAATCTGCATTTCATGGGTTGAGAATGGCTCAATGTGCCATCTACTGTTTTAAATCACCCTCAACTTTACAAAGCCAATGCTGACTATAGAGTCAACCACTTAAGACCAATATATATCAATTTAAATGTACATTTATTGTATAAAAAATGTATAAAATGTAAATTACTATTTTTTTTTTTTTAAAGAATCTTTATGCCCTCTAATCAGTGGTGGCTCAACCCATCTCCCCCAGCCCCTGCTATTGAGTGGAAGTCTGTGAAACCACGCTTATTTTCAAATATATACCTATGGAGACTCATCATTCACAGGAGAATACTTATCTAGTGTTTTTCAGTTTTAGTGTAATGGTTCAGACTTGTGGATTTGATGGTCGTTGAAACAACACCAGGCTGCATTCCTTCCCACTGATGATCCCATGATAAGCAACAGGGCACTGACACTCCCCCACAGACACACTCACACACGCCTCCAGTTCAGCTACACAGGTAGCACACAGAAAGATTTACAAAGGGCCATAAATATGTTGTGTTTCTAGTGACTGTTGAAACTCCAGATGACTCTGTGTTTTCGGCACAGACATGGAGGGTCTGACAGCAGCTGCTCATGGCTGGTTAGCTCTGACTGCCAGCTCTGTGTGGCTGCTCCAGCTACACTGAGTGGTGGTCAGTCTGTCACACTGTAAGCTGCTGGTCAGTGGCTCCTTACCTCGCCATGCTCCCTACAGTGGCTGTCAGTCTGAATCCAGCTATTCAGCAACTGATAAATAGCAGTTTTATCAATATCTGTTGGCATTCTAATCAGGTATTAAAAAAACGTGGATCACATGGGTAAGAGGTAACACAAAAAAAAAAAAAACCACACACAAAAAAACTGCTTTCATAATAACCCAGTACAGCTCTAATGTTCTGTGTTAAGATGGTCATCAGAAATTGCACAAGTTATGTTTTGCAAGATTCTGGTTCTTATTATTAATGGTAACATTCAGTGCCGTTAAGTGGTAGTGGTGGTCATACTACAGCTCATTGAAAAGTAAGGGTGTAATTTAGTTTCCATGTGAGGATATTAATGGAACAGCCAATTGAAAAATAATGACTGTTAACTTTCAGGTAATGGATCATGCAAAACATTTGCATATGAACATAATTTGCTGGAATTAGGCTGCTGCTCCCTTGGTTGGCCTTGACTCTTTCTTTTGAATTTGAAATTTTCAAGCCTCCTGGTGTCATGCAAAAGCAGCAGTCACTCTGTGCCGGTGTGTGCCACACAACCCAGAACAGTCCACGGTGGCTTGATTTCTGTTTCTGTCAGGTGGCATCTGGCTCGCTGCGCTGCTTCCCGGCCAAACCAGCCTGCGTGTCTGCCTCTCTTTGTGGCTTTTCCTCAGCGGTGCACTCTGGCTCATAAAAATGCGCTTGACTCTGACAACATGCAATAAAATGTGAAAAAAAAATCACAATGGCCTCTGAGGACACATGCTGGAAAGTCACTTTAGGTGCCCCAGTTGCCCCTCTAAACCTTCATAGCTGAGTAGGTAATAACATTGCACTCTTGCATCACTCTCTAACTCTCACTTGCTCCCATCTACTGACATCAAAATACATCAGCGCAGGACAGAAGTAAACATTTCACATCATCTCTGTCTCTACTGAAAGACATTAAGTCTCTTTGTAGCACATTGAAACTCTACAAAGATTTTTGAGAAACTCTGATCCTTATTTAAATTCTGCTTTTACTCTTTGCTGCTCCGTGTAATGCAGAGCATCGGCTTGTCAGTTGGAGTTTACCACTTAAAAACACTGACGTCTGTAAATATAGAATGCTGGGATCTCTGCCAGCTCTCAGCAGGGATTTCAGCTTATTGCTGTGTTTCTACAGGCCCCTAGCTATGTAGGCACTGCATGCAAGAGTAGATAGATAGACTGTCTTTATGAGGTCGGCTGAGTGCCCTCGGTCAGTTGAAGTGAAATACTGATGGCTGATATTTCTTGCTAAACTGACAACGCTTTATGTAACTTTGAGCTTTTTTTATTCATGTTTACCAAAAGAGGGAATCACCATTGGAAATAAAAAAGTGCTAAAAGATGTGAATGCAAGTCAGAGTGAATGATGGTATGATTTGATTTTCTGCTCATGGGAGACAAGAAGGCTGGTTTTTCTCTCCTCCCCATGACATAGATGAATGTAATTAAATTTTCTTCCAACCTTATATGACAAGCAAGTGATGAGATGCACACTTGTATTATACATAATTTTTACATAATGTTTTTGCTTACTTATCCCTGTCACAGCTTGTTATTTGATGCATCTTGATGGCATCAAGCTTCGGATTTCTTGATTTCTCGGCTGCAGCAGGAGCGTTGTTCAGCACTTAAAGAGTTTGGAGGCTCTTGTCTTTTTTTCACATCATCAAAACAAAACAAAAAATACAAGAGCAAAAAACTACTCAATGGATTATACAGTATGTTTGTCTGCTCTAATGTAAGCATCAAATTTTAGAATTACAGTGCTAACCAAGCTTTACTTCCAAGGCCAAGCATGAACATATCATCAGCTGACTGCATTTATGGAGTTACATCTTACATTGACAAAGCTTTAAGTCCAGGATTGAAACATTCGCTGGATGGATTCCAGTGTGTCACCAGTCCAAAGTGGGAATGTTATTAATCCATATTTAGTTTTAGTTTAGGGTAATATTAGTGGCTCTGTCCTGTTCTGTATTAGATTTGAGGAACTTTAGCTGAGACTACTTTGCCAAACTCACTGGTTTGTGTTTGTCCTCAAATTCTTTTCTTATGTGAAAGTGAAACGCTTTCTTTCAAAATCTTAATAAAACACAAATCTAACTTATTTGTTGTTCAATGAACTCATTATGCATTTCTGCCATCTTCACATCATTTGAACAGGGTTATGTATTAAGAAAGATATAACAGACTGATATTGCATTCTTACTATACTGTGCTGTAAAGAGACAGGGCTACCCTGCAAGAGCAATGCTGCTTCTTCATTTCCAGATTTTCTAGCTTACATGTTACATCAATTAGTGAGGAGGCCGACTTTTTGCTTGTAACCTGTTAACTGGGATGATATCATGTATGTAACCATCGAATGCATTTTTAGGAGTTTCTCTTTTTCATACACATCAGCTTTACTTTGGTCTGCTTTTGCCTGCATTTGCACACTTTTGTCTGAAGTAGAGATCCATCTTTTCACAAATTTGCCCAAATTTCAAGTGGTAAATCTGCCTCAGTTGTCATTAAAATCTGCATATGTGCAGTGCTAGAAGGGAAAGCACAGTGTTGCACAGTAGCTTTGGGGTTGGAGCTTTGCAAACAGTCAGTTATTCTCTGGGAATGACAGATTTTTCTGAGCTCAAACCCCGATAAGCTGCAAATGTGGCACAAGAACATTAATTTCATAATCACAGACTTAACCGTCATAGAGGCCTTGCTTATCACAACTGTGCAACACTGCTGCTTTCTCCGCAAAAAGAACTGTTGGTATCTATTATGTATTTCCACTGTGGAATAGATGGCTGAAAGAGAAATCTGCAGCAAAAGCTACAAGCATCTCCTTAATCAAAATGTTATTTGCTGCTGGTACAAAACCTTTGACCCTCAATTACACTACTCAGTCGACTCCATCAGGTAAGCTAATTACTCCACAGTGGATTAGTATGTCTTAATTATTCTTTTTCCAAACTAAATAAGATTTGAACCCCATAGTTCCTGAGGGAGAACTCGCCTTGGCAGCAGTCATTTGCTATTTTGCCCCACAGTGTCCTCTATTGCAAAAAGAATGTGTAATCATATTTTTTGTGACAACCGCAGCAGCAAGCCATTCCAGACACATGCATTCATAACTGCAAAGTTCAATGTCGTAGTGTCCTCACAATTTTCTGTGAGCATTGAACTGCAGTATAAGTGAAAATTACCAGGGGAAAGAAAATAAGAGCAACAAGGAGAGCAGGAACGGATTAGAGCGAGCAGAGGTGAAAGGAAGTGACTCAGTGAAACTGATGGATGATACTTGTTGAAAAAAGAATCCTTAACCTACAGTAGACAAGAGGTACTGACACTACTGTTCTGACTGAAGAGGAAAGGTCAGTCCACCATTGGGCAGCCATTAAGTTGCAGAATAGAGACTAAATGAAGGTGGCTGGAGAGGGAAGGAGTAAGTATCTAGCAGTGGCAGAACCTGTGCAGACTGCTGCGCCTGGTATGTTCAAGCTTTGTTGGAACGTAGTGCTAATACAATGCAAAGTTACATGTAAAGACCACACTGTAAATACTGCATTACAAGTACATGTCCTGCATTGGAATGTTACTTCAGTAAAAGTATGTAAGGATAATCAGGCAAAGGTATAATAATAATAATAATAATATAAAAGTACTCAATGCAGAAAAAATTGTCCCTGTGTGGGCTATTATATATTATATCATAAAATTATCATCACTCATGTATTAATGTAAAAAAATAAAAAACAACCAAAAAAAAAAAAACCCCAAAACAAAATAGAACAGGTTGAGATGTAACTATTTTGTATAGGATTGAAAATAATAGTTTTAATTTAATTTATTATGGATTAATCTGGTGATTTATTTAATCAGTGAACTGATTGACTGTTTGGCTAATTTCTGAAAAACGTGAGAAATGCCATCACAATTACCCAGAGGCCAAAGTGACACCTTCACAATGTCTGTTTTGTTCAACCAAAAGCCAAACCTCAAATTATTAAAAATAAAATGAAATGTAAATAAAACTAATTTATTTTCAGTCAATCAATTTGATTAAATGACTCAGCTGTAGCTTTTTTATGTTTAAAAAATGTTTAAAAATCTTAATTTGTAAAGTAACTAAAGCTATCAAATCATTGTAGTAGAGTAAAAAGTACAACATTTCCGTCTAAAATGTAGTAGAAGCAGCTTGAAAAGAAAAGACTCAAGTAAATAACAAGTACCTTAAATTTGTACTTGTGCTGCACTATGATAAATATTGTATCATCTTGTATTGTATTACAGTTTAATAAAGTGAGACTATGCAACTTTTGGAAGATGAACCCATTCCTCTACTTATGAATGGCAGAAGCTAAAAATCACACCTTTGCTCGCTGCTCCATCCTTACTTGGTCTGATACGACCAAAGTTTCGTTTTACCAAAGGGGTGTTTTGTTGACTTTCTGACTCTTTTCTACTTGTGCCAGTTCAACATTTACTATTCCAGTCAACATCTCACTTCGAATGTTTTCATTTGGTTCACTTACTAAAATTTCTTTAAACGTCTTCTAACTGCCAAATTTCACATTAGAGCTTCTCTGAGTTGATCAAAATGTTGATACGCTCATTTGAGTTGCCTTCAGTATTACTGTGCACTCACAGCAATTAGGCTCTACAGCAGTAGAGGCTGATTTGCTGACTTTCTTAGATTTCACCTCTCAGGCAACATGCAGGCTGTCCTGTCCTCATGCTGGAGGTTGTTGAGGCTGTATGCAGCCTGTGAAGAAGCCTGCAGACACTCAGAGCTGAATAAAGTCCCACTACACCACCTCTGCATTTTGGGGTGTTTTTATATACAGATATTTCCCCTGAAAATAAGTTAGCATCATTACAGTCATCACGGGTTTAAGCTATAATAATATAGCAATATAAGTTGACTTTTCATTGTATACTACTGTTAGATAGATAGAACACATTTAAAATATTTATTTAAATATGCAAATAAATATTTATTTATATTTACAATATTTTATATCTTTGTATTTTATATAATATTTTTTGTTAATTAAATGTATTGTTCTACATTAATTTGTTTAAGAAATATGGTCAGAACATGTTATATGTAATAGGACATGTTATTAAAGCACTGGAACTATTAAATGGGTTTAAAATTACCTTTAGTATCAAAAAACAAACTTTTTGAAATGAGCTTCTTCCTTCACTTTTGCTGCAGGTCACCACCACACCAGGATGTTTAGTATGTGTCGCTTAGGGACTTCATGAGTTCAGGTCAAGCAGAAAGCTGCATAAGGAAGAGTCTGGGCCATTCAAAGTGTTTGTTACACCTGTGTCACCATAGGTTCTTATGGGTTAACACGATTTGTTTTGTGAGATGATATGAATGTATATAAATGCAAGAAATAGCATGTATATACTTTCTTTTTGAATAACCTCTAACAGCATCAGACATCTCTGGAAACGTTTCAGAAGTGGAGCATCTGTTCTATCAGCCACATTCATTATATGGTTAAGTTGCTTTACAAGCTTAGGTAAAGGTTTGCAGCACATTTAGATGTGTTACAATGTGCCTGGCAGCTTTTTGTTGCCTCTAACCTTCTCTGTCATCATGCATTTAAATGTCTGATTTTAAAGTGGCTGTCATTAACCTGTATTTTTGTTCATTCTCTGTGACAATGTGATGGTAAAATAATGATTTTCATCTGCAGGATAACACCTCTGGAACGACTGCTGGTCTCAACACAGTATTTATGAGCTGCGATCAAAATTCATACTCTTTCACTTGACTGACAACAGAAGCAGAAAATATGTTAATGAGAGCAACTATATTGTGAATTCAGCTGCATTGAAACATAGTGATGGTGATTACAGAGTGTGGGAGGAGATTGAACAGAGGGCTGCCTCCCTGCCTTTCTCTCAAACTGCAGACGTGAAAAATAGTTTTACCCTGCATGAAAGCAAAGTCGGAATCAAATGAAATGCATCATTAACAGTTTATTTGAGTCAGCTGTCAATAAATTGAGGCATTTATATACATTCACAATTTAATTTCAGAGACACAAGTTGCTTTTGGATAATAGACCCAGCATGTAAAGATAGTAGGGGAAGTTGCATGTGAGGCGGTCAGGTCACGGACCGAGCGGATACAAACACTAGCCAGAACAGCAGTGGATTGTCTCTGGCAGCTGCGTCGGCCAGATGCTGTGTACACTGAGCAGCCGCGGTGCAGCAGAAAAAAAAGTTCTAAGTTTAGAGTGAAACTTGAGGCATTGCTGTGCTGACTTACCCAATCTTCAGACTCTTTTTTCAACAGGCTGTGGGCCTGGAGGGAAGTGGCGGCATAGATGTACTCTAAGTTAGAGATGTGAGAGAGCAAGTCCTTCTGCAGCCTTGAACACCAGCACTGGGGTTTAGATTTGAGCAGCCATGGGCCATCATTGGAGGGAGTATGAGATAAGATAATCTGTGGAGGAAAAAAGGGAAGGTGGCCTGCAAAGGTCTCAGTGAGCTGTGGGTCTGTGTTTCAGGGGACAGTTGCACTTAAGATTGAAGAGGCCTAAAGCTCAAGTCTGATGATTTGACTTTGGCTGCACTTTAAGCTTTGTATGGCAGCTGTAAGTCATACCACAGACAAAGAAAGGGATATTAAGCATTGTTGCCATAGCTATAGCATGAAAAATTGAGGATGACAATGGATTAGGATAAATGTTGTGGGTGTAGGATGCAATATAATGAAAGCAGGGAGGGGGTTTTAGCCTGGAGGGGCTCCAGTCAAACAGATGTGAAGACATTTACCACAGCAGTTGATGTAACAATTCTTTCTCCTCTCAGCTTAGTGAGGATTCACTCAGAAGCCCTATTCAGATGTCAATAGAATAATTTACTAACCCACAGGGGTGACAATAGAGAACATCGGGATATGCCATCATCAATCTGTAGGGCCATTAAACAGGCAGCACCATTCAGCAGTCACCTAATGTAAATGTTACAAGGTTGGTGTGAATGCGGGTATGTCGCAGGGGTCTTCACAGACGTTTTATTGAATTAGACCCGCGACACCTCCACTATAGGCTCTGCTGTGATTTCTGGCACTCCAGAAAGACAGTGACAGCACAGAGGAAAACACAGCGGTGCAGCGTGAAGCCAGAGCTGATGAAGAGGCTGTTGTGATATTGACAGAGATGAGCAAGGGGAGCTTGTTTTGGACGGAAAGTGAAGGAATGATATGATGGTGTAGATAGGAGCTGGGCTGGAGGTTGAGAATGGATTTCTTCCCGGGAGAAGCGGCTGAACTGAAGTTGAGGCGTTTATATGGAGAGTCAGGTGACTGAGGAGATCAACAACAGTGTTCTGGAGAGGGAGGGTGCAGATGGGCCTGCTGGTTTAAGGAACTCTTATATAGAATTTAGATGAAAAACCTGCATTAATAGATTTATTTGTCACTTAGGGGCAGCAGAACAAGCTGTACACACAACATTGACAAATGCGCCTTGTCAGATTTCAATGGCTAATGTGCAAGCAAACACTTGCTTATTTACATACTGAGCTGACAATATTAGCATTCATTTGGAATCATGTTTGCGTCCACCTGGTGAATGTACGTCCAATATTCAATCTCTCCCTCCGTCCTGAGGGAAATGTCTGGCTCTTTAGCTAATAATTGCTCCACTATGTTCACCAGATAGTGACTAACGTTGTCTGTCTGCTGTTTTGTGATGAACAGGTAGTGTACAACAGGTATATCAGAGCTTTTTGGGTCAAAACAGCTGTGGCTAGAGTTGACCAAATATTAAAGGTGCAGACTGTAAAACCAAAACAAGTGGAAATTAAAGAAAGTAAAATGCTCTGTGGACTTTAGGGAAACTGCAAGGTCACATAATATTTTCTGTGAGTTTGACTACTTTCATGTTATACAATATTTTTTATTATTATTTATTTTTCTGCATTTTTGGTCTAAAATTTTTTATTAATGCTGCTTCAAGTTCAAGTTGTAACCACTTGTCCTTGCCCTTTTCCTTACTCGGAAAAAAAAAAAGCTGAACCTGGTTAAACTTTGCAATGCAACATCATCCAACAATATCCAAAACCAGCGTAACGCTTTGCAAAATATAAATGTGGTACTGATGTTGACATGCCGAATGCAGCAGCTTTATGTGAGGTCAGATAAAAAGCTAGGATGAGTTTTAGTGGCAGAGTTAGACGGTAGTCGGGACTCAGCTTTGAATGTCATTGACCTTCCTCTCAAAGTGACAAAGAGGGGAGACGACAGAAAAGAGTTAGATGCAGAAGATAGAGTGGGGATAGATTGATAGCAGGAGAGAAAGAAGCAGAGTCTGACAACAGGAGAGACTCAAAGGGAGAGAGGTCAGCCGACGAGCCGGCGCTTATGTCACTTTCTCTCAACTGTTTTCAGCCCTGTGAGCTCAGTTCACAAAGCTTCAGACTCCCAGGACAGGTGGGGACAGATGGAGAGGTCTGCAGAACAGAAGGACGAGAGGCAGAAAAGACAGAGACCAAATGTTATGCCCCGCGGTGATGACATGAAGGTAGACAGTCAAGAAGGGTTATTAGCGATGGGATTGGGGAAGAAAACTACCAGCTGTAACAGCAAGAAGCAACACCACTCATTTAAACTGTAAACATTTTTTCACTGCGTACCCAGAGCAGATTTATGATTTTGCTTATTTGAGGATTTTTGTAATAGCTGTGTTTTCATTCAGACATGATATAAATTGCTTTTGCTCAGAAACAAAATAATGTATACATTATTTCTTTCTGATTACTCGCTTCCATCACCAGGAAGCGAGCAGTCACATCTCTTTGCGAGTTGCTTCTTGATTGTTTGGGGAATTGCTTCTTTTTTCTTTTTTTTTTTTTGCAAGGAATTTGATTTGATAATGCCTTTTTTCTCCTCAGTTTACATTTTGACAATGCAGAGTCAGAAACTCAAAGGAGCAAATAACATGATGCTGTTAGTAATAATGCCTTTACGGGTCTGGGCTCATATTTATGTATTTATTAAGTGTCTTAGAATCACCCCTACAAATTAAACTGAAAGTTGAACTAGGACATTATTTATGAAGCTTCCTACACTGACATTCAGCAAGGAGAGGGGCTACTTTTAGGAGAGAGTGTGACTTCAGTCTTTTATGACACTCATATGACATGATCACTCATATAAATGATCATATTTTGTAGTTTTCTGACAGAAATCTTGATAAATTTTGAAATTAAAAAAAACAGCAACCATTGTATGTGTAGGCTTTGTGTGTATTTGGGTAACAGAATTATTGCTATTGACATGGACAAACACACACACATACAAGTAAATGAACAAATAATCCCTTGCATTGATACAGTTTGTATTTCAATAACATCACATATTATCAGCAGAAACATGTGACAGACCCAAATATCACTGTTGTAAGTCTACAGTTCACCTTTCCTGACGCTGTAAAGCTGCGTGGCTGATGTGGAGATATCATGTGCTTTCTTTAGGCCAGTCAAATAGAATTCAGAAGTATTAGTAGTTTTACTTAAGTAAATTTACTTAAGTAAAAGTACTAATACCACAGTGTGAAAATACTCCACTACAAGTAAAAGTTCAAAATGTTTCTTAAGTAAAAAAGTATGTATCATCAGCAAAATTCACTTAAAGTATTGAAAGTAAAAATATTCATACTTGTGCAGAAAAACTACTCTTACTATGAGGAATATTTACAACATACTGTGTAGTTTAATCTACAGCAATGCATCGTAATCTATAAGGCCATTATATGCATCGCTGTCCTGTGAGAACCACGTATCTCTAAAAGACCAACTTTTCATGAGCTCAGAAAAACAGTCCCATGTTTGACTTTTTAGCATTACTCTTGAGTCTTGTTAACACAACATGTTATTTTCCTCCTCACCTCACAACCATGCTGTCACTGCCTGATTGCCATCTTGCTTAGCTCCTAACAGATAAGGACACCTCTGGACCTGTCCTAAATATCAGCAGAGATTGGAGTCATTTCCTCAAGTTAGAAAAAGGAATTTCACTCCTGGTCCTTAAAGTAAGACAAAAAATGTCTTTGATCATTTTTGACAAGTTAGGACAGATTTTGTACTCTATCTCTCTTGATGAATATCAGGAAATACATTTTTTAATAAATCATCGATAAGTGCAGTATATGTGATATACATGAAAGTCTGTTATACTTTAAAAACCTTCTTCTGTCAGAGCTGAAGCCTCTGTACATTGAGCTATTTTAGACCAAGGAATATTCAGCTGCTACCTTTATTTCTGCTGTAGTGCTTCCTTATTGTGATGGAAAGTTTTAATAAAAGCACCGGAAAGATTTCAAGGCATTGGGACTGAATCACAACCCTGAGAAATAAAGAAATCCCACATCAAAAGTGCTGAATTATGTACATGCTTTAGATTTTGAACGGCGCTCTTCATAACTCTTGAGCCCCACCGCAGCGCACCGGTGCCAGATTCACTCACGATGCAACAAGCCCCTCAGGTGGCAGGGAGAACCGAGGAGCTTACAGGGACGTTTGAGTCATGAGGGGCAGCCAATGGGGTGACACACCCGTCTTCCACAAACTATTAGCTTGCAGATAGATTGCCGAGCTGGGGTGAGGGTTTGTGGGTGATATGGGATGATGTGTGGGGGGATGACAAGGTGTTTAACCATTTGCCTGAGAAGGATCTGTTCTTTGCCCAGCCTGCTGGCTGAAGAGGAGGAAGTATACATCATAATGTTGCTCCTGGCCCTGTGGCGAATACTCTTGAAATACTGGCTCATGGCCTGAAACTGTGTGTGTGTGTGGATGTGTGAGTGTGATTTCTTGTGTCCCTGTGTGTGTGTCCTTTAGTGTGTGTCTATAGTAGCATCACAGAATACAAATGGCAGTTATCATTCTACCAACCTCACCCATGTGCGCAAAACACACACACACACACACACACCATGTATTCTCTCTACATTGCTGCACACCTCCCTCTGAACCACCATGCTGCTTTTCTCCACACTCACTGGGATTAACTCTTCTTCAGCCCTGGGGGCCTGAAGAAGTCACCGGAGGGGAACCATGAGCTCAGTTCCCAATTTTCTGTGCCACTTTTTCCCACAGCTGCCACATGCTGCCTGCAGGAAATGACTGCGGAAGGTCTTGAGTAAAGGACGTGAGAAAAATAAGTCTCTCGGCCTCATTCTCTACCTCATTTTTTTCCCCTCACATGTGCATACCTGGGCTTGGACACATTCTCCCATGTGCAGCCAACACCCTTTATCTCTTAGTGTCCCCAAGTGTGTCTGTCAGTGCAAAGTGTTAGCTTAGTAAAGGCAAAATAAACAGCTAAGGCTTGTTGAACTGTTTGTAGAGCGGTGGTGCAGGTGGTGGGAGTCACAGGGGGCTGCAGAGATGGAAGGATGCACAGGTGCCAGACAGGCATCTATGAGCTTTCAGAGGGAATCGCAGCTTTTTATTATTTTTCTTTACCAAACCTTCTGTCATCAAATATGAAGGATTAGAGCTGTTTAAATGACGCAGAGAAGATGTCTGGTGAAGAAACAGACAGCCAGGGTATGATAAAGAAGAAAATCTGTCAGCAGCAGATATTTTAGAGCCAAAGTGGGTCCGAGGCCAGAACACGAAGCCAAATACCTAATTTAATATAATACAACCATTTCTGGCCATGTTAGCAGCAAGACTCCAGGGATGACATCATTGGTAAGTGGCTCAGTCAGTCAGCTGGTTGATCCACCACTTTGGACCAGACTGAAATTCATGGTCCCAAGAGAATGAACCAACTAATTTTGCTGATCTCCTGACTTTTCCTCTAGCACCACCAGCAGGTCAAATGTTTAACCTTGTAAACTAATCTCATTCCCATCGGCCTTAGCTATTATTTTGTGATTTTGTAAAATTGAATATAAAACTCCTTCAATGATAAAAAATGTTGTTGTAGCAAACGTTATTGCTGGCGTCTTTGGTCTAGCCTGAATCATCTAACTATCAGACGGATGTCATGAGATTTGCTAAAGATATCCAAGATGCCCAGAGGACAAACCCCAATCCCTGATTTTTCACCCAGCACCACCAACCAACAGTTGTAAGCCTTTACTTAACATAAGATATTCCTTTATTCGACCCACAATGGGGAAATTTATTGAGTGATACTTACTATTCAATAGCTTATACAAAATTTAAATCCTTAATTTCTCACACCTTTATATGAGACATCTATCTCTATCCATGCTGACTCAGACAGACTGAGAAACAAAGCAACAGCCTGTTATTTTCGGACTTTACCTTTTTCTTTCCTCATGTGTCCTGACTTTTAAAGGCTCATAACATGTCCACTTCAGTGCAATATAACTGAAACAGCCAGTAATTGCTACTTATGAAATAGGCCATTTTTGAGTTTAAAAGTTTTCATAATAAATCTCTCTCAGTCAATTTTCAAATCTCATTTAATCACTAGTCTTTTGTTGAACTAATGACGTCAGGCTATAGAACTAATGTTTGCTCACATAAACTTCTTCTTTGGGGAGAAAAAGTCTTCTCTTCATCCAGTATTCCAAGTTCAATAAAACATTAGTTTGGCTCTGACATTACTTTCCAGACATGGGAAAACATTGTCAAAACAGCCCGGCATCAGATCTTTTTCTTCTGCACTTGGACTGCGACTGAGCTAATTTACAAACTTAATCTTAGTAAATGCTGCACCAAATTGAAAATTTGCGTGAGGTGTATTTAGCAACAGGCTTCGTAAATATCATAACCCTTCATCTTGTTAATACAAAATGGGCTTCTTGCATTCTCAGTTAACCTCACATTCAAAGTGAAAATTTCAAAATAACCCTTAATACACTTTATGGTTAAACCAATTTGAATTGAAGGATAACTTAATATGCACATTTATCTCTCTAATTCTTTATAAGCTTTGGTGACAAAATGTAAGAAACGTACATGAAACAAAAACTTAATTCCATTCCTTTCAAAGCTGAGTGCTGATCTGCATCAGCCCTTTTATTCAGCCTGAATGTTAATGAAAAAAGGTCCATAATTAGATGCTTTGACTCAAAGTGTTAACACAATACCTCAGCAGGCTCTGTACTGAGGATCGTAATAAATGAGACACAATTTCAATACAGAGGAAATTCATCAGGTCCTCACAGGGGAAATTTATTTTCACCATCTCACCTGGTTGATTCGTGCACCTTCTTGTATCATAAATATGATTCCATATCAATTATTCAACGTGAACGTTCATGACATGTTAAGACAGTTCCTGGGAGCCTAAACCTGGATCGTGTCCACAAAAATGTCAAACACAGGAGCATTATTTCATGAAAAGTTTTTATTGGCTTACATTTCTTTGAGACTTCCATTACAGACAATAGAAGACAAACAAGACAGAAAACACATTCTTACTGATCTTAACCACAATGATTGAGAAAAGATAACAAATGATTTCACCTTGGCCTTGTTTTTTTTTCCCCATCAATACAAGCAGTGTAAATTATAGTCTACAGGTTGTTGCTATAGCGATGAAGTCACTCCTTGTCGTGCTCCGCTACGCTAGGGAAATGACCACCACATATAATTGTGGACCAAGGAAAGTGTGGGTCGATCCGTCCACCTTAAAAAAAATGGTTAATCAATTATCTAAATGCTGCATGATAGATTTTTTTTGTGAGGTATAATCCTCTGAAAAAACATTAGGATTTTAAAGACAAGGAAAAACCCTGCAAATGTCTCAGGGAAAATGAGTTTGCTTCTGTCATATTTAGATTGGAGATTGGTATTCTACTGTATATAATGTAATTTCCCTCGATGATTGCCTCTTTGAATGGGAACATTCTTGGTTGTAGGAACTCGTTCACATAACCTTTGATAAACAGTATACAAAATGAAAATCATTGCGGCCAGAGTATAAGAAGAATCCAGCAGGGATCAGAATAGATGGAGAGAAGATAACCAGCCCTCACACACGACTGAAGACTATTGAGATCATCATTTCTTTTTAGAGATAACAAGTTGTCTCATCAAAGCAATTTTCAACCTGAAAGTGAGGAAAAAGCTGGTAAAACAATTATTCCATTGTTGGAGAGATTGGCTAATCAGACTGAGAGGAGCCCTGAGTGGACTCCTCAAGTCCGTCAACAACGGCAGCCTAATGAGCCAGAGGTTCCACCAAAGAAGCACATCTGCCGACTTGTTTCAGATGTGGTAATGGCCGGGTAAAGAGGAGCCGGCACAGGGGAGACTGCAGATGGGAGTTTTAGTTTAACGCATTTCTCACATGCAGCTGCTGCACAGGCTGAAATAACTTCATTGGCTGAGTTAAAAATAAACTGTCAGAGCCAGAAACCGGCTGGTGAAAAGACGAAGGATTGTCACAGTATCAGGAGGGGAGCATCATGTGCTTTACAGAGACTTGGCTGAATAAACTTACTGCGGACTCACTAGTAAGTCTGGTTATACTTGTGAGAGCAGACAGGAGAGCAAAGGGAGAGAGGAAGGGTGAGGTACACATCAGGGCTAAAAGTACATCCCCACCCCCCCTCGGCCGATGCTACTACAGCCCATGAGCTCTTGCGCACTGTAGTATCACAGGTGCAGTCTTTGCACCCACCGTCCCTCTTCCTCATCTCCAGAGACTTTAACCATGCTTCCCTGTTTTCCACTCCCTCCACCTTCACCCACCAGGTGCATCAGCTTCCTGTCTACATACTTGGTGAATAAACAACTCCAAACTGTCTGTGAGGAAATGGTCTGAGGAGGCTGGTGGGGCATTGAGGGACTGCTTCGAAACTTCTGACAGGGAAGTGCTTTTACTGTATGACTGACTCTATAAACTTTTGTGTAGAGAACAGTGTTCCTACCAAGAAGGTACAGTGATTCTCCAATAATAAACTCTGGGTGACCTCTGAGCTAGAAGCCTCACTGAGTGAAAAGAAGAGGGTGTTTAGATGTAGGGACAAGTAGGAGCTGAGGAGGGTATAAAGGGAACTTAAAGAAAACTGGGAAAGGCAAGGACAACTACAGGAAAAGGTTGGAAGAGCTCTTACACCAGAACAATGCAAGGAAGGTCTGAGGAGCACTGCAAACAATCTTGGGACATAGCAAAGGTGGTGGGAGGGACACAGAATCTTGACCTCAAATAGGCAAATCAACAGAAGAAAATGGTAGGAGAGCCAATGGGCCCAGGTAGCATCAGCTCCAGACTGCTTAAGGACTGTGCAGACCAGCTCTGTGAGATGGTTTTCAATCTGAGCTTTAGTCTGGAGAGAGTTCCAATCCTGTGGAAAATTTCCTGTGTGGTTCCTGTACCAAAGACTGTGCACCCTAGGGAGTCCTGACAGTAGCCTTAACTTCTCACCTTATGAAGACCATGGAGAGGATCATACTCAACTACCACCAACCCCTGGTGAGATAAAAACCCGACCCCATGCAATTCACTTAACAACAGGATATTGGGGTGAATAATACAGTCATCTATCTACTGCACAGGTCCCTCTCACACCTCGAGACCACTGGGAGCACTGTGAGGATCATACTTTTTAACTTCTCTACTGCCCTCAATACAATACAGCCATGACTGCTAAGCTAAAAGGAGCAGGAGTAGACTGCCACCTGGCTGTGTGGACCATCTCACCAACAGACCATAGTGTGAGAGATTTCATGACTGTGTGCCTGATGTGGTGGTTTGAAGTACCGAGGCCCAACAGGGTACAGTGCTCTCTCTTTTTCTGTTCATCCTGTATACATAAGACTTCAGACATAACACAGGCAACCATCGTCTCCTGAGGTTCATTGGACATATATCAGAAAGGATACAGGAATACTGGGAGGAATACTGGGAGGTCATCAAGGACTTTATTTAAGACAAAGGAGATATGAATGGTGAACATTCAGGGACTGAATATTAAGATGGTAGGAGCGCACAAATACCTGAGTGTTCACCTCAGCAATAATGTGGACTGGTCGGAGAACAAGGATGTCCTGTACAAAAAGAATCAAAGTTGTCTTCACTTGCTGAGGAGACTGAGGTTCTTTGGAGTGCGCAGGACACTGTTAAGATGTTGTTCTCTTGTTTCATTTTAATTTATCTCTCAATCACTCTTCACTCTGCTTTTCAACTCTTGAGATGCTGTAACAAGCGAGTTTCTCCGGTGTGAGATCAATAAAGATTATCTTATCTTATCTTACAAGATCATTGACCTCTCAGATCAAGGGTTCAATTGCAGTCAGCTGTTCATCCCCATTGTATTGGGTACTGTCTCTGGAAGGGCCAGTAATCTCAGACAGTGGCACAAATCCTGCATAAATAAGAGCAAAACTGTCAACATGGATAGATGCCTCTGTAGAGGTAAGAGAGAAAATAAGGGTGACTGTTTGAACTAAATTTTGTACCAATCCATCGAGTAAATGATGAAATATATCAAAAATCATGATTGGAATTTTGGACTCCTTTAACAAACTTCATGGCAATCCATCTGATGGATCAGATAATTCAAGCTGGACCGAAGTGGTGAACAAAACCAACAGACTGATATTGCCTCCTGTAAAGCCACACTGTTAATGTGGCTAAAAATCCAAAGTTCTCTCAGTCAGTTTGATTATGAAACGCTTGGGTAGAGCCGTGGAAGGAGAGAAACAATACATCTGCAAAAAAAATAAGATGTTGTCTGAGGCACACAGCAAGACTGCAGAAATGCTGCCAGTCAAGCTGGAGGGATGACACAGGTCAGATTGTGACTTAGTTGTTTGTCACAGAAATAAAATAGATAGTTGTTATTTGTTACATGTGCCTTTATTCAACACAGCTTCCACCTCCTTAATCAGGTTGCCCATTGTACTATGCTTTGCCTTTAGCATTGGCTCATTTACTGCAGCGAGCAGATTAATTATACTACAAGATCTATAATGTATTTAATAAAAGCATGAATAGTGTTTGAGCTAGGACACAAAACCAGCTACTTCAGTTCAGCAAGTATTTTATGTCTTTAAAAATACTTCTTCAGGTTAAGGCTATTCATTGATTTAATAACATTTCTTTTCACAAGTGAGTGAATGGACTCAAGAAACAAGAAAAGATTTTAGAAAAGACATTTTGCTGTGGAAGTGCACATCAAGCAGCCCAGAAATCTCTAAACAGCCATGTGTTTCCGGACGGTGCACTGATAAAAACCAGCACATTGAGCACAGTAGGATTTGAACCCCAAATTGGTTTGGAAGGCAGCAGGTCTGACCAGTGAGCTACAGCGTTGACCAGCGATATTGCTTTGCTCAAGCCAAACACCAGATCCAATCACCATGCACCTGTGTCACAGTCTTTCATCTGTGGAAAGCTATGGCAGGATGAATGGAAAGTGACAGCCTTCATTCATAATATCTGCTCAAGCGTTATAACAAGTAGCCGCTACACTTTTCAGCTGTGTGCACACATATAGTATGATGCTCAGGTATTCTGAATGCACCTTTTTGTCTCAATTGAAGGAGAAATGGTATGTTGCAAAAAAAAAAAAAAAAAAAAAAAAAAGAAATTGCAGAAAAAAGAAAAAAGAAATTGCAGACAGATTTAGCCTTTTGTTTCCATGGGAGTGTGTTGTTACAAAGTTTAAAGTTAACCTTGCTAATTTTGAGCTGTGGGTTGCAGAGGCATTTGAAATTGCCCCATTGTGTTAGAATAAAGGAGCCAGTTGATTAATGTCATGAGATGATCTGTGAAGCTGCATATAGCTCAAACATTTCTGAGTGCACACAGAGCTGCAGTCAGCGCTTTAAATGCCCAAAAGAGAAAAGACATTTTCAGGAGAGAGTGTATAATCCTGCTGCAGGATATTATACACTTGACTCACTGTATAGTACAGTGCAGACACCAGTGGCTACTGTGTGTGAGGTGGCTGCCCTGAGGAGCTGGAGAACACAAGACGCTCTTCAAGCATGACACGAATGCCCAAAAATCTGAACTTTTTTTCCCTGTTTTACCCATGAAAAGGAGAAAAAAAAATGCCTGTGAGTTAATTTTGAAAATATCCAAGAGGAATCTATTTTTAGGAAATGCTCGTGAGCTGCCTTCTTCTCATACAGCAAACAAGCCACAGGTGCTGTTTTTTTCTGCCAAGTGCCGACGACATAAAGCCAACGGAGATTGATCTAGCCCCGGTGTGGACAGGAATTAGCCCGGTGAGCACAGCTAGAAATGCCAAATGCCACCACACCGTGACTGAGGAGAGAGAAGGAGAGAGGTAGAGCAAAAATATTTGTTCTGTGCAGATGATTTACCTCTGAACTGCCTGTGAGCTGGAGTGCAGCATGAGATTCTTCAACAGCTCGATCCCTGCCAAGTGGAAAGTCTAGGTTTAGAGCCCCTGCTATTCTAGCGTTGTTACATCCTGCCTGAGGAGATAAATCAGGCAAAAATTGCTCTCCATTCATTTTAAGCTGCATTTTTCGCTCTGTTGATTGATTGGTGAGTCAATCATTTCGGTTCAGATTGAAATATCTACCAACTATAGCGTGGATTGCCATGTATGAATTTTATAATTCATTGTTTGCGGAGGATGAATCCCATTGACTTTAGTGATCCCCGACTTTTCCTCTAGCGCTGCAATGAGGTTGGCATCTTTTGTAAAACGTGTCATTGATGGATGGATTGATATTTGGTACAGATATTCATGTCCAGAGGGTGAATCACGCTGACTTGGTTGAACCTCATAGTTTTCACTTACCCTGTGAAATATTTCAACAAACACTCAATGGATTGGTTTAAAATTTGCTAGATTTATCCTCTAACGCCACCATGAGGTTCACATGCGTTTAAATGTCTCAGTAACTATTGGATGGATTGCCATTAAACTGGACACTTGATCTGTGACTTTTTTGACATTTAACACTGTTGACACTGTTTTTAATTTAGTCACATTCTTTTAGACATCATTGTCTTTTACCACTTTGAAAGTATAACAGAAAATAAGTACAATAACATTGTGAGTTTAATTAAAAGAATTAATCTTTAAATGACACAATACATACAGTATGGTATTTAAAGAGTACCATAGCTTGTGGCTTTGTCTAAATATAAGACGGAGCGCTGCTTACCATATTGTAATGCAGCAAACTGGGAGGCTGCTCTTTGCTGTTGCCCTGTTATCACTGGCTGCCATACTGTATATTGGCTTCAGTGGGGATTTGGCTTCAGTTCTGACCTTGGCAACTTTACTCCTCTTTTCAGTTGTTAAAAATGAGTGAAAAAACTTTAAAGGCAGCACTGTGCACAGGAAATTATGGCTTTTCAAAATTGCCGTTATGAATGGCCATAAACATAACCTCCGTCAAATAAGTCTCACTCGGGGCTACAGCAGAACAGCCATTTAACAGGATTCCCCTGTAGCTCAGATCAGTTTTTTTGAGCGGTCAGTCTATCAAGAATAAAACTCAGCAGTCCATATAGCAGAGGTCTGTAACGACCCTGAACCAAACGACTCCCCTCGGTCTTTAATGGAGGCCTTGCTGAATGGGGTATGAATCAAGAGACTAACATGCAAGTCGGGAGGAGCGGTGTGGACAGGGATATCACAAGGCCCAGCTCAGACAGCAGCAATAATGCAGCCCTCCAAATCCTATTATCATTGTAATGGAATGGATGGCATGGGAGGAGAGGAGATGGGTGTGTGGGAGGGGAGAGAGATGAGGTGGAAGGGTGCTCCTTCTTTCTGTCTCCATCGCCTTGTCTCAGGAAAAATGTGCGCATACGCTCACACACACACACACACACACACACACACACATTCCTCTATCTTATTGCCAGTGTAACAGAGAGCTCTGAGGTGACACCCCCATGTCAAATAAATGCCTCCCTAAAGAAGAAAAATGCCAGGAGAAGTGGTGATTTGTGATATAACTCTAAACTTTAACTGAAAACATCTTTCAAAACTTCGATAGGGGCAAGTCAGCAAAAACCTGAAAGCACACAAGAAACATATAATATGAAAAAAAGAGTGTGAGATATGGTAGCAATATCTTGAGATTTGAGACCTTGAGAGAAAATACTGCTTCAGAAATGAGATTGTGATTGTGCGAGTTGATGTAAATATAATTCCACAGCAGAATCAGACAGACAACCCGGAGCGGAATTGGTCTTTATCACATACAGTACCATTCAGGCAAATGTATCATGAGAATACTCCACAGAGTAGGACGTCGAACCTAATAACAGTCTGCGAGCGCTCCAGCCGTCACAGAGACTTGGCTTAATGGATAAGAGAAGGGCTGAACCCCATCTGCTCATGGTCATCGTTAAATCTACAACGTTTTTCAGAAGTGACTGAGCTGGTCGAGAGGGCAATTAATGACTTGTGGGCATCATTATTTTATGGGTATTTTAGCCATCTGGGCAGATACACTAACCATTGAGACTCCACCCACAAGTGTTTAAAATGATGCAGCTGATGGAGTTCATGTTTCTGTAGGTGGCACGCTATCCTCTGTCCATTGCTTATCATTATCCATGTTAACTACCCTTTTCTTCTTTCATTATTTAAGTAGAAGAAAACCATTACTTCATGTGTGTGTTTTTAAAAGAAGATATGAAGATAAGATAAGATAAACCTTTCTTTGCCCCACAGTGGGGAAATTAACAAAATTCCATGAAGGGTAAATGGTGCAAATCAGTTTTGTGGTCTACAAGTGATTGTGACTAAAAAAGTTCCACTGCCTACATGAAATGTTGCAGATGCATATTGAAAATAATAATAGCCAATGATAAAGTGAGTTAGAGTCAGTTAAGTTTAGCTTGACTTATTTCAAGTACTGAATTTTCAGTTTTTAAAAACTATATATGTATGTATGTAAATAGTTGCTTGGTTACAACGAGGATCCTCACTTTAGCAACTGACTGCGTCTAATGGGAACTTTTTGAGCATGCGTTGGCTTCTTTCCGTTGTAAAATAGTTGGCAACACTACACCTGACCTATTTGACTCAATGAACAAATCAAGATGTGTTTTACGCTTCCATAGCCAGGGAGCTTGCAAGTATTGGACAAATCATAATTTTGACCTGGTAACAGCACTAGAGGAAAAGGGATCACCTTGTACCGAATTTCAAAGCATTCCATTTAATAGTGTTTTTCAAATATTTCACTGAAAACAACTAATGTGGTGGAGTGTACCTTTAGCCTGAAACCATTTCTTTGGAATTATCTAACTTGCGTGGGCAGGCACTAACTGTATCTTAAAGCTATTTTGTTTCTATGACTTTTATTGTCTATGTTGCGATTACATTTTGATATAACAGCAGGAAGGAACAAGAAAGGCAACTACATTGCGACACCAACAGCCAAGGGCCCCCGGCCCATGTAAATATTAGAAATGAACTAACTAAAAGAACGCATTCAGTCACTGTCAGAAAATCTCCCTTATTGCAGACAAGAATGGACAGTTCTCCCTCTCTGTTCGCCTGTGAGGAAATATCCAAATAAACCTAAAGTGGCACTTGGTAGAGCTTCTCCTACCAGTTCCAGAACAAAAATGAAAGACTCGAATGCAGCACACAAAAAAGAGGAAAGCAAAAAACAAATAACTCAACTCCCAAGAGGTGACATCTCTGCAAACATGCTGCTAAAAAAGACACTGTTTCCAGTAAGTGGTGAGGCTTTGTGCTGTAACATTCTTGCCAAAATGATGGCAGCACCTCTTTCCCTTGTGATAATAGCAATGCTGATGTAATATTTACTCTTAAACTCCTCTCGCATTCTGAAACACTGCATTTTTTTAAACCAAAATCAGATGTTGTCAAAATTTCATGTAAATCAAGGAAAATGTATGTGGCCATAATGATGGATTACAAACTTTTGTTTGTGGATTTAAGATTCCACAGTGGAAGATGCCTTCGTTATGTTGCCTTACCTGAGCACGGTCGGTATTTTTCTCACGGATGAAATACAAGATAATAACGTGTCTTGGAAACCTTTGCAGCGGATCGTCAATTCAGCGGCGCAGCTCTCAGCGAACAGATGTGATACAAGCAGGTCTGATTGTCAAGACAAATAGGGATAGAAAGGGCAAGAATAGGGGGTAAGGGAGAGTGATGGGCTGAAGAGTGATACCTCCCCCCCAGGTGAGCGTATAAATAAAAGACAAGGCAGAAAGCTTACAGTGGCAAAGGTTGGAGAAAGAGCCTGATTAGTTTCATTTGGCAAAGGACACAAACTGGGAGAGGATAGGATGGGAGAGGTCAGGAAGCAATGTAATAGTGTGGGATAGGAAAGAAATTGAAATCTGCTGTAGTTATCCAAAGGCAGTGATGATAGCTATACGCAACCATCAAAGTTTGCATCGACTGATCTCACTGAAAAGTAATTTGTGACATCCATCATTCATCATCCACTGGATTATCCTTCATCCGTGAACCAAATTTGGAAGTTACCACCGTTAACATATGTTAGGATGCAAGCTCAGTTAGTTGTTTGTGAACGAGCGGTTTCTCTTACACATTAAATCACATGTACACAAGGTTATGAGCAGGAATCCTGAAAGGTGAAAGACGATGACCTGTAAAAGCCTTACCTGCCCTCCCAGAGCCCTCATTGAAGCCTCAGCCTGGGATTAAAGCAGACTCTCTTCTGTGTCTTCTCTTACAGCCCTATCACCTTGTGCAGTACAAAGAATCCCACTGAGAACATCATGTCCTAACCATTAAATACAGTCCCACCGTGGTGATTGAAGCAAGAGTAGAATACGCATGAATCATTAAGGTGAATTCAGAGAAAGAGGAGTCTCCCATAGGATACACACTGCGTGGTCTCCTTCAACCAGAACACACTTATGCAGACACCTTTCTGTGTACAAGATAGCTTTAACTCATTACATTTAAACTAGTGAAAATTTGAATTGGTAAGTGAGTAGATTTTTTTTAACCAGTGGAAGATCTCTGTAGCTCTGGTGAAGTAAGATAAGATAATCCTTTATTGATCCCCCAGAGGGGAAATGCAGCTGTTACAGCAGCAGAGAGAGGCAAATAATGAGAAACTGAAATAGACAAGTATAAAAAATGAGCAAATAAACTATATAGAATTAGCAGTTACAACGACCATAACTCAAAACAGCTCCCAACCCAATCAGTGTGACGGTTAAAGCTTTGTAGGACCCAGGAGCAAGGCTCAGACAAAGGTTTAGGTGAAGAGGGATTTATTATTTAACTCCTGAAGAAAACTTGCAGGCAATAAGGCGCTGGTGGAGCTGTTTGTGGGGCTCTGAGTGATCAGGGAGATGAGTGAGTCCAGGTGGTTTGAGTGGTGAGAGGTTTGCAGGTTTGCAGTTAGAGGCTGGGTGGTGGAGGTGCTGGGGCAGCTGGCTGGAGACACTGGAGAAAAGCACACAAGATAATCACAAGACTTGGTCCTTTAGCTAAGGCTGGAAACAATGTGGCAGCTTGCAGGAGGATGAGCAGGGTTATGAAGCTGCCGGTGATCAGGGGAATGAAGCTCAGGTGTTGCTGCCGAGGACCCCAGCACCTGGAAACCACGCCCCCCAGCCTCTGAAACAAAGCCTGAACACAAAACAGCATCACCGAAGAAAACACACTGATGCAAAAGAAGAAATGCCAAAACCCAAAACACCAGAATTTAAATTACCAGAAACACAAAAAACAAAACTAGAAATAAGGCGAAACCCAGAAGCATGACAATCAGACCATTTTCTAAAAACGCATTTTATTCATACATGCCTGTCCCGTTTTCCAATAAGTTAAGGCCAATAAACAAAATCACACACCCTTATCTACCAACTAACAGATCATTCATAGACTGCATTACATGATACCCTACAAGTTACAATGAAACTACAAGGCAACTTTTACAATCATCTAATCTAATGTTACGTTTGCTTTGAGCCTTGCTATAATTGCGCACATGGTACAATGTTCAAGATTTGGCTCATTCGTCTTTCTTTTTGCCATATTTACTGTTGTGGAATGGAAGAGAGCCTATTGGTCAAAACACATTCCTTATGGAAGGCAACATGTTAGTCTCCTTGTCAGGACATTGAAGCAAAAGAGCAATTAGACTGATTGAATTGGCAGTTTATTGAAGACAGGTAATTAGCTGCATATTTTTTATTGCTTATTGCAGAAAACATTTTGATGAGGTTACGTTTGCTCCTACATTCCAGCAATTAATGAGCAGAGCAGCGCCCAGCAGCTCCGCCACAGTGTTGTTCCTCATTATGTCATCCAAGCAAAACATCACTCCCATGTGCCCCGATATCTTGTCAAAGCTGCTCTGAAAAGCTAAAACATGGCAGGTTGGTAAAACCCATCAGCTCGGAACAGTGAGGGTCAGAACCAAGGACGAATCCAGCAGTGCATGAAACGGCAGCAATACACACGGCTAAATTAAAAATGTATTTTACTGAAATGACAGCTTTAAAGTAGCTCTAGTTTTATTTTATTGAACAGTAAATCAATCACTGGTGAATTAATTTTGACACTTATGGCAGGAAATTAGCCTGTTGATGCACTACTGCTCACATTAACATGGCATTTTAAGTGAATGACACATATGTGTATGAAGTATTAACCATGTAATGAACAGTAAATATTTACTTATGCTCTTAGAGGCTTGACTGTAATCCAAGTCATGGGTCGTCCACATAGACACATCATTTAAATTATGAATAAAATCACATATCTTTGAATGTCATATATTTCCTCAGACACTTTCCTTCATCTATAAATCCCCATCCCACATCAAGAAGTATAACTCAAAGGTAGTTAAAGGATTTCAGTGTTCTTACTCCTCCCTCTAAGTCTACAATCTTAAGCCTGTCCGTTTTGAGAGGTTGTCTATTGATCACTGCTCTCGTCGTCGAGTGTGGAGCCGTGCTGCAGATGCAATCACTTTTGATATAATGGGCCCATGCATTTAATTGGGCTCGGTCTCAGTGTTCTCCTCTATTGATTGAAATCTCTGGACTAAACCCCTAATCAAGCTCCAACCCGCTATGACAATACCATATGAGAGGATTTTTGGAAAAAAATATGGCCATGTTACGGTAGAACTTTATGGTCTTTAAAGGTCACTTTATTCTCTGGCGTAGTTAAACTTTGTGTACTGACATATGTGGTTAGACATCCTTAAGCATAAATGTGATTCGGATATGATATCATGGGAGAGTGAAGGCAAAATGAGAATCCACTCAACTACGCCACCTGGGGAACAGTTGAGACAGAGGTTGAGACAAAATGTTATATGATGACAGTATACTAATTAAATTAACACCTTTAGGCTACAAAATAAATTGCATTAACTTGTCAACATATGTCTCGTGGAACATGATCACACCTCTGAGTCCTAATGTCCAACAAAAAAATATTTTCCCCTCGTAGACAAACTTTTGCAGCCTGTGCATACAAACTGATCAGCAATTAGAAATATACAACCTTCTCTTCAGTGTAGCCTCACTAGAATTAACCAGAAAAAAGGACAAATGTCAGACAATCAAACAAAAATGACCAACTTGGTAAAAAGGACAGTTAAGCTACATAAAAAGAGCAGCATTAGAATAAAGCATCACTAAGGCAGATAGCACAGAGATAAGACAAAATCCATAATGGCTGCAGCCCAAAGTGAGAGAGAGTTGCATAGTTTTCAAGTGTACAGTTCAGGCACACACACACACACACACACACACACACACATTGCATATGTTCTCAACCTTGTGCCATCCAGCCCACATAGATTCAACTTCTCATTCATTCTTAATACAGACTATAACCAGTCCACTCAGCCTCTCTGTCCCACAGCACTCCTCAAACAGTTTTCTAACATTTGGAGCTGAAAGAGCCTCAGCAGTCATAACTCTGTCATAGATAATTGTCAGAACAGAAGAAAGACCTCACTGAGGACCCGCCGCCCAGAAGTACTTTCCTCACTTTCAGTTAACATGTTAAGGTTTTCTTTGAATGATATCCACAACATTTCATGAGACAAAAACACTATAAGTGTGACTGATAATTCAGCAGTATGATAGGTTCATGTTATGGCCATCGGTTTTTATTATCTCTGAGAAATAAAACATGTTTTTTTGTCAGTTTCAGAGAGTGGAAGGAGATGACGCCAGTCGGGTTTGCGTCACCTGTTACGAAACCGTCATTTCTTTCAAACTCATTTTGTGTGTGTTCTCGGAGTCTACCCGTTCACAGACACACACACACACACACACACACATCGGAGTGCTTTATTGGATGACGTGGCTCAGTGACTCACTGATTTTGCTTCATCATGCTATCATTCTGTATTTTAACAAAGATGACTTCATATAAAATATCCCCAGCCACATATTCTTGGAAATATAAAAAAAATTAAATGAGCAACTTCCCATTTTACAATTGCAGGCTGTAAAATGTCTTAGTCACAGAGATAATGACGCCCTGAAAATGTCTTTCTATAAAACAAAACAAGCAAGACTGTACTCATAACAATGGAAAAAGACATGAAGAGAGTCTGTATCGTTCCATTTTTGCTGGCACAATTGTATCTGCACGCCAACCCTGAATCCTTTCGAATGACAAATAGTTTCATCACGTGGAATCAAAAATAACCACATAACTGATATTTTGATATTTAGTGGGATGTCAAGTTTATATTTGTGTACAAATTTTTATGCAGGACATATTTTGTCAAAAGCATAATTAAAGTGTAAATATAGGTTCTGTTTAGTGAATCAAATTTGTTGTCATTTTTTTTAAAATGACCCCTTGATTGAGTTTGACACCTGCCTTAACTCAGTCAAAGGGGAGTGCAAGTGCTGAAGCATGAATAACAGGAAAATGAATATATGGGAAAAAAATAGGAAGACCACACAGTTGTTTCTTACCAATAGATTTATTGGATTTGATTACGTCACCAACATGTTTGGGCTCTTGCTGAAATGCTTATGAAAGTAATGATGTTTTCCTAATCAGTCGGACCTGCCTGTTCTGTGACTGATGGCTGTAATCCTGACTCACTGCCGAAGTTTGCATTTCAAACTCTTCATTTTCAAACAATTCCCCGACATTGCATGCTCTGAAAAGTGAAAACTGAAACCTCATTGGACCCTCAGCCTCCGCATGGGGGTTGACGTGTGTATATTTGTAACTCAAATAATGCCCGTCCTGTGGAGAGCTCGGTGAATCAGATACTGTATTGTATATTTAATTAGGTTTCACATTCAGAGTAGGAAGATAAAAATGGTTGAAAGGGAGACTTTCAATTATGACATTGTATAAAAGAAAGTGAGTATGAGTTTTGAATGCTGAAGACAGAACTGAGATTCACTCTGTCAAAATGGGGCAAATGACTGATTTGTCACAGTTTTGAAGCATTCATGAATTTCATTTGTGGGTTGTACATGGAATTTGATGTTTCTAATAAATAATGGAGCAGCTTATGTCCCAGGCTGCGGCAGGACATTTATGCCCAGCACAGACTTAAATAAAGAATTAAAAAAAAAAAAAAAAAAAAAATCTGGTGTACAGATGGGTCACTGAACACATATTGACAATATCTCTCTGGTATTGTATTATTTAAATGTCTATCAGTTAAAAAAATATTGTAATATATATCAAGATGTATATATTGGTATTGATATTTGTTCTATGAACTATTATTCCCAAACTGCAGCAAGACATTCATGCACAGCACAGAATTAAATGCAGAATTTAAAACAGAAATATTCTGTGCCAAATGTATATATATCACAATACACATCATTGCTTACTCATCAGAAATAAGCGAAAGAGGGTTTTCTCAGCATCAAATCATTGGTGGAATAAAGGTTTTTCAGATGGCAGTGGATGGAGCTCTAAAATGCTTTACAGAAACGGGATGAGTTGTATCCACACCAGTAAGTGACCACACCATCAGACGATCGATACGCCGAGCTTAGTTCCCTGAGAGACAGAAAAGCAACTTCATCACAGATAGCGGCCGCAGTGCTGCTCCACATCGCCGCTTTTAATAATCCCCAAGGTTTTAGAATATATGAGACACACTAGTTTTGAACCGCCCATGGGAGAATGAACATCTAAGAGTTTGTCCATTCCTGATTAAAAGCTCTTTTTTTCGTTGTCTACATCTTTCTTTTTAGAGAAGGCCATGCAAAATTACTTTTCTGTGACTCACTCAATTCCTACTGCTGTCTGTCGTCACATCTCTCTCCCGTGTGTGTATCTCACTCTCTGATTTGAGTCGCAATGCTTATCAGAATGTACAGGCTGGATTAGCTGAGTAGCGTCACATGAGATGATTTACAGTGCATGCAGTTGATCCAGTCTCCTGGGCTGCTAAACCTGTGCCGCAAAGGCTACAGATGTTGCACTGGTTAGAATAGAAACGCTCCATCAAAATGTCATAATTTCAATAACTTCAAATCACCTACTGGTTATGTAATCTGTAAACACAGGACCCCGAGCAGATCAGCCAGGCCAAAGGTTCCATGTATGAGATTTTGAACATAAATATAGCAGCAAACAACTATTTGCTATGTAAAGAAAAAGTGGAGTAATGGAGTCTGGAGCAAAGAACAAAGTCACGCTGCCTCGGTGTGTGGCCGGTCTGACCACGTGTGGAGTCCCTCCCTGTGAAACTATTGTCCCTTCCCACATTTATAAAAAGGTTAGGACAAAAAAGTGGAGCAAAGTTTCGCCTCGTGTTTGACCACAGGATCATTTGTGTTCATCCGCCCCGAACAGCCAGAATATCTCACTGGATATTAGTTGTAAAGCAGCGAGCAACAGCAGCACCGAGGGCTTGTGTGTCTTTGTGTTCAGTTCAGCCTCTGACCGAACTCAGCGCTCACCAGAAACTCCAGTTCTTTCCGCTATTTCCCTCCAGTCTCTCTTATTTTTCCCTTCTTCTATCAGGATCTGAAGTGTAGGTCGGCACCTCTGCGTCCTGCTGCTGCAGGCAGGTTGAGAAGCCAGAGTGAAGATAAATCCACTTTTTAGTCCCAAAAGTCTAAACAACGAACTCTGAGTTCTCCTCATGCTTGTGAACGGCTCCGGATCAGAGCAGAATCCAGTGTGACCAGAGGGTCCAGCTCTGCCCACGGCGTTCAACAGCTGTCCTTCCACTCAGTCCTCCCTACACACCAACTATTTTGGATTAGGGTGGAAGTGTGGCTGACATGTCTATTTGTTGCTGTTGCTTCACTGTAGATGCTGGTGCTTCAGTGTGGCATCCAATGGCAGTGAATATATAATATATAGAACCTAAAATAAAATCTGTTTTAAATCCTTGTCTTAAGGCTTAACAAGGCAAAAGTTGTGACACCGGTATCAGGCAAAATTAACCTGGACACTAGAATAAAACACAAAAAACCTGACCATGGCAATAAGCAGCAAGTTGAGATGCTTAAGTGAGCATGGCAGTGATTAATGTTCACCAATACAATCAGTAAAAGTTTGTCCAGCAACCTAGACACTGCATATGCATGGAAATGGCATCAAACCAGGGAGACTTGAAGAACAGCACACACACTGCACTACATACTGTGCTCAAATAAAAACACCAAGACACCACAAGAGAAGCAGAAGCAAAAAAGAGCACAGTGTCCTAAATGCTTCCGACGCTGATTGATAAGTGGCAGTCTAGTGAGCAGGGCGGGGCTCTGTTAAAGAGCGGTATATAAGTCCAGTAAGCACTGTCGCCTACCAAAACTGCATAATAAAACAATACAGGGATCTGCAGCCAGCCCAACAGCTGACAATAAAACTTTCACAGGTCACAGTAAACCTGTCTAAAGTCATCATCACAGAGAAAAAAAACACACTGGATGTCAACTAGACTGATCTACCTCACAGCTGTACACACATAGCCAGATATGCAATAGGCCTTTTTCACATGTTGACTTGACATAGTGGGAAAACTACAGGTGTTACTAACATTAACAGTGAGCCAACATGCACGACACCACGGCACCAAAACCAAAGCAGCTAAATGGAATGAAGCCGTCATTCATTTTATTGTTTACGGCCTGTGCTTTTCCAACTGTGGCATGTCAAAATGTCCTCTGTGAAAAAGGCCCATTAAGAAAGTTTACGGTTGGTGAAATAAGGCGCAACATCACAAGTAATTGGCATTCACATCATCCATGAAAAGGTGCTTCAGCAAAGAAACTCCATTCAGAAACTTTCTGTTTTACTGACAACAGCAATCTCTCCAATCTTCCCTCATATATAACAGCACATATATATGATTATTGATCCCCGGGTTGGTAGATGATAGAATCAAAAACGATTTAGCTGTGGCCATTTCCACAGCCTCTATCCTGATTGTTTTTAAAAACTCGGTTTACTACCACGTCTCATCCTCCAGGGGGGAATCATTGTCCAGGGAGGTCCTCTAGATACAACATAATTGCTAGCAATGCACAAGCTAATAATGTGCACTTTAACCAAAAAAAAAATAAAAATAAAAAATTTATTGAGCATAGAAAGCAATTACAGCACCTTTTGCTGCTAGGTTGCCGTATGCACAGAATTTGCTTTGTATTCACAGAAAGTGTATCTATTTTTCATTAAGTACAGGCTTTCACTAGTTTATATAGTCATTACTCTGCATAAGCTCTTTCTGCATGGAGTACACTAATGGAACATTTAATGGTCTTAGTAAATCACATTGAAATTCTTCTTAATGTACTGTTTATTTGCCACTGTATACAGCCTGCTGCCAGGACCAGAACAAGGAAAACATCAGCTAAGAAGTAATATGAAAAACTATCACACAGTCCGGATGATTTAGATGCAGAATAAACAAGCATAAATATTATTTTACTCCACTCTGGACACAACAGACGGAGGGAACTCTTTTATGTCTTTACATCAATTATTCATCAGTACATTGAAGTAAATAATCTTCTGTGACTTCTTTCAAGTGGGATTTCAAGAACATTACATTTATATGTTTGATGAGGCGCTCCGTACACCTATTATTTATTTTTCCAGAGGTGTCATAACTCGATCTGGCTAATGTGGAGGATTTAGCATGATAAATGAGTGCTGTGTAGCTGGCCGAAGATCACGCCGTGCATGTTTCCCGTGCCCCGCCTCTTCCTCATATTGGCTCCACGACGCAGATGCAATGAGTAAATCACGGTTTCTGCTGGCATGTCTGATTTTATAACATTTATCTTTCATCTGCTGCCCCATATGTCACCAAGACTCCATTTTAAAATTGAGTAACAAAATCAATACTTCAATAAATCAGGAGATATTGCTCGGCGCACCTGGTGATTATTTCTTCCGTGCAGGAGGGCTCGTCCCAGGTCAGCGTTTTATGGTCTGTCACAGACTCTGAGGACGGGCTGCGGAGAATCATTTGTTATCATGGTTGCATCTCAAGAATGTATTATGATCGGTATTCTTTCCTCATCGACGACGCTGGCGCTTTCTCTCAGTCATCTTCGGATAAATTGATTTGGGAAACTGTCATAACTTGTCAAACTTGTGAAACATTCTGTGTGATGCAAGGCACAAAACTCTGAATTTTAAGGAGCTAAAAGCGTTTTCTTTACCCCAGCATACAACGTATTACAGCCCAGAGAAATTAAAAGTCTGTGTCCAGTCACTTGTAGCCTAGTCGTGGCATAAGAGCAAAAGAACTGAAATTGAGAATGAAATTGTGTGGAGCACAAAAAAGGAAGAAAAGTCAAATTTGATCAAAGTGTGAGAAACATTACTTTGAAGTCACCCTTGAACTTTTTAAGGACCTTAACTCTCTGCACAGACCAGCTCTATGATGTTCGCCGGCAAATGTTCCCGTCAAATCCAATAGGAGCGCAAAGGACAAAAAAAGCTATTGGTCAGGGAGAATTTTCTGTTTGCAGGAACTAAAATGATCTCCTTGAGTCTTCCCGCAGCATATTTTTAACTGTGGTAAGGAAGGCAGTGCAGATTTCTTCTTGCTGTGGTGAAGAATCCTGCTGCCAGGTTATTGACGAAGATGCATGTCAGTGGATCATACAAGCGCATTTTAGCTTTTTGATTGGTTTACCAAAGCCCAAAATTAAAACCAACTGTGATGAAGATAAGAAAACATATCTTCTTCAAAAAAACATTTTAAAATAAATTCTTGAAGTAGGGCTTTCATATCAATTTGTCTTTCTCTCTGCATAGTTTACTATACTCTACTTACCCTCATCCAACATTTGTGACATTTGGTTGTTAAGCCGACATATGCTCATGACATTTAGCTCATATCTAGCCCATGTCCCCCAGCCTTGGAGCAACACTTCTGACCTCACACTCTCCCTGACTCACACCCATGCTGTGTCCTCTGTTGGCACACTGTGTGTTGGTTTACACTCAGATTAGAAGCAGTTTATTGGACTCTTTGTTCACGGCCTTTGATCTTCTGAACTTCACAATGACCTGTATCATTTATACATGACCTGATCTGTTCTCCAATTCAGGAAGCACAACTACTTAACACTAAGACTGAAGATAGAATTATGATCCCAAATGTCAAACCCTGAGTATCGCTGAGCTGCAGCTCCAGCACTTCAGACAAGATCCATCAATCACAGCCACCATCTACTGATACTTACACCTTAATAATGACATTTTAATATCCTTTACTCATTGTCAAACACAGATGTAGATACTTTCACTGTAAAGTACAACCTTTACAGCAAATTCTCTGCTTTTGCAATTTATGTTATTGCTCACACATAACACAATGCAAAAGAAAAATGGCCATGCTTTGGTTTGGTGTTTTATAGAAATCATTCATTCAGTGGTGGATTAACTTTTCAGATTGCTTTGTTTGCTGAATATCTATTATCAGAGAAACTTCTTCTGCAGTGGAATGTAAATTCAGGAGACAATGTGTTTAGTTAGATGGAACAATGATGAAATAGATTTTTCTGCTGGCACATTTGAATTTGCCAAAATGAAGCAGCATAATGAAGCAGCTGAGATTTGGAGCTGAACTTCTGTGAGGGTCTGTTTGCCTCCTGCAGCCACTTGGATGTCTTCCCCTGTGTCAGGATTTGGACACGGGATTCCATGGATGTTTCTGCATGTCTGGTGCACAAGCTGTGCCGCAGAGGCGCCTGTCACACTGGGCCATTGATGTGTCATTCGAATCGAATCCAGGATTTTGCGGAAAGAATAGAGCAGAGGAATCTTGACTTGAACGCAGGTGTCTACAGCAGTGGATATGAATTTCTGTAGTTTCTCTTGAGTTACGAGCATTACCTCCTTAGGTACGTTTCTGCGTTTCTGTGGGTTGTTCATCCTGAAACTCATTCAATTCAATTCATTTTTCTAATCCTCCATGTTTTCTGGACCACCCACCTTGGTTTGGAAAGCTTACATTCAGACCCTCAAATAAAATGATAGACTGTAAATATAGTGCACTATATAACAATAAGAGTGATTTTATATACAGCCAAATACACATTTCTGTTGCATCGCCATAAGAATCTCCTGCATGTCCTCTTCCAAAGGTTAAACTTTAATTAAGCTGAAATACTCAGCCAAAACCTTTTGACAGATCCAGTGAAATGCAGTACTGAACAGATTGACCTCTGATGAGAATTCGAATATGGTGGTAAATGTACCTTTCATTTACACTCACATTTAGGTTAAAAGGCGACTTTGGAGAACAACTATGCTTCAGAAAGGGAAAAATATTAACACAATCAAAAGTGAAAAAAGAAATTAATTGATCAAATAACAGGTTTTGATATTTAACCTTTTCTTTGTCCATTTTTACACCAGCTATAACACTTCATCCATCCATCTGCTCTGTTCATGATTCACAATGACACAACACAATGAAGGGGTGAAGCATCACAACAGCTTTAACAACTCTTTTCCAGACGGGCCAGTGTTTAGTCTTCAATTTTTATCATGATTATTTCAAGAGAGCTACAAGAGAGTAGATAACAAAACTGTGATTGGAATAAATTCCACAATACATGAACTATATACAACTGTATTTCTACCATGCTTGTCACGTCCCGGCCATTTGTCTCCTCTTCCTCTCCTTCTTGATGCCTGACTCTTTCTTTCATAGCCTCACTTAATCAGAGGAGGCAGGTTAATGGTCAGTGGCCTGCGGTAACAGTAATAGCTTCACATACATGAAGAGCTATTGTAATGACTGCGTCTCCATGCCTATTAGGTTTAGACATTTTACTAATAACCTTCCACTTGGAGCTGCTTGATCCTTTATGCTTGATGCTTTGAGGGAATTGCGGTGGTGTCACTGTATATAATGAGGCTTTTAACACTCAACGGGAATGCAAAGAGATACATCAGTGATATATATATTTTTTTATTAAATGAAATTAAATTAAGTCAGGCTTAGTCATATAGTGTGTATAGAGGTGAACTAAACGGAGCTTTCATTTATTTTATTCAATCAAATTACTGAGGAATTCAGGTATGCTGTACTTACCTGCTGATTATTTCTCTTTCACATCACCGACTATGGTATGTAGTCCATATGTTTCTTACATTTTTTTCTTAAGTTTCTAAGTGTACATTCATATTCCTGACATGAAATGAATGCTTGGTTGAGAGTTAGTTCAAGTCCGAGTGCAAAGCCTGTTCTTTCGTGTAGAACATTGAAATGAAAGGCCTGTTAAAGCCAACTGGAATGGACTTCTGCCACCACACTTAGCTCACATGTGAACAACAGGAGCTTAACTTCTAAGAAACTGAACCCACTCTTGCTTCAAATGCAAAACCGTCTACACGAAGAATAAGCTGGAGTGAAATCTCATTCTTTCTGATTTTGTTAAATCAGAACAGAAACAGCATAGGAATTAGGCCTATATAAAGACAAATGACCCAGTACATTTAATCCACATTATTACAGATCAGTCCTAACTATGATAGAGGAGGCTAGTGCAGTGGTGCAGGCATGGCAGTGAAACACAGTGGAAATGTTTTTCTTTGGATGCTTTCACACCCCAACTGTTAAAATGAACCCTGGTACGTGTTCCCACTGAGTACAGTTCCTTTGGGCTGGTGTGAAAGCTGTCGATCAAACCCATGGTGTGGACAAAACAACCGGACCAAGATCACTCAGTGGAAAAGGGGGGCTTCCAAGTGGATTGGACATTTCGTTTATGGTGTAAAATGACTACAGGATTATTTGAGTGTGGATATGTGAGTACTAATAAATCCATCAGCAGATTGTAAACTTTTTAGGATGCAATCTTATCGACCGGTCCAATGCTTATTCTGTATTTGTGTAAAGAATTTGGTAACCATGGTAACTGATTGCAGGGATTTTTCCTGATTAATGCTCTGTTGTGCTGAAAAGTGTGCGACAGCAATCCTACAGTAATCCTCCCCTGGATATTGCTGCGTAAGACATCTCTTTTTCATCCTGTCTCTACGTGGATTGTGTTATATTGTGTCATGTTCAGTAGTATTACATATAATCTTGCGTCATTATTTTGTTTTATGTGACACATAATGTTTTAATAAGTTTGCATCAGCCTCATGCCGTGTGATATTGCATCATATACTACCATCTATGTAGTATGCCTTATCACAAACAGTGTTTTCTTTTATTGCTGTAGCATGGGATTACAGCAGTAAAACAATATATTATTTGCTATACACAAAGAACCCTCAGTGGGGTCATTTATTAAATCACACAGCGTGCAGGTTAAAAGTCTTGCTGGGTCGGTGTTGGAGTGTCCTGCTTGTGCTGAGTGGAGGAAGTGCAGCTGCAGTGAGGGAAGAAAAACACAGTGAGGCAGGTGGTGCAGCCTCCCTGGTGGCCTCAGCGTTCAGCATTAGACCCTGTGCATGGATGGAGAAGAGCAGTGAGAAAGATGCAATGCAGATTCATCTTGAGGTGACTTTGCACAAGCATATCAAGATTTGAATGTGTTATATAATAATTTGTGTTTTGATCCATATAGTAATGTATTAATATGTTATTGTATCATGCTATATTGAATACTATGGCTGTTATTAATCATTTGATGTTATACAGCATTGTAATGTAATTTGCTACCCCCTCCCATTAGCAGCAATCATACCTTAGCAGCAGTAACCACAGCAGGCCTGTAAAGGTTTGGATTTCTCTACAAGTTGAAGCAATGTGCTCGGGACTCGAGGAAGAATGACATTTGACATCTGAAGAGGGCAAGGGCATCTCTGTTTTTTAGACTTTCCAAAACCAAAAATGTAAGACAAACAAGTAAGAAATGGATTAAATAGTGTGTTCTGTGTCTGCTCTGTTGCTGACTGGCTTACTACCTACAGCGTTACTTATAAGGCTAAAGAGCTCACTATGTTAGTCTGAGGGGTTACAGTTTATAATTAAGAAAAGCACTGTGCATAGCTGATGCACCCAATATGCATAATGTATATATTTCCCCACTGTGTAGCAGCAGGTCCTGGATGGAGTCTGGCTTACCATTAAAAGCTCTGTGCTGCTCTGTATTGGATTTGGGGGAAGTTACGCTCCTGCAACACATCAGTTAGTTCTCATCCTCAAAGCCTTTTCTTTTGAAACGTTAAAAGTGAGAACATACTGTTTGAAAATATGAAAATATAAGCAGCAACACTTTATCAGCAGCCAAAAAGATATTTTAGTTTTTTATAGAGTGAAGTAAAAAATCCAATCTTTCTTTTTTCCTTATGATGCTTATAATAAATAACATAAGAAATAAATAAATAAAAATGTCTTCTACATAGATCCCCAACTGCTGAGGAGCTTAGCATATTCATTTATGCATTGCATTATATCTGATGGCTTCCTGTGTGATGACAGCACATGGAAAAACCATGATTGGTCTACTGTTGAAATCCGTTATGCAGATATAACTATTTTCACTGCTTAAAGACGAGGAGAAAACTAAGACATAGACAGATCAAGCTATCAGCACCACCATTGGCTCCTCAGTGAACAATATCCTCTGGCAGAGGAAAACAAACGAGTCCACGTCATTGAAAGTGGCAGTGGGCCCATAAGAGCAGGCGGAGATAAGGAAGATGTTGAGGCCTGGTGGCTGAGAGGCATTGTCTGAGAAAACAACTGAGTAACCGCTCAATACCCAAAGCCCCGATTCCCGCAGAGCGCCTAATAATGAATGTTCTCCTGATAATATTCTGCAGTGCTTACACTCATTTTATGAGAGCAAAGAGGTTTCATCAAATTACACCGGCCTGTGTTATGCATGCAAAGCAACAAAGGTCTGATGACTAAACAAATGAGAGCCGGTGTGGAGTCTGCAGTCTCTCTCTAACCCACCACGCTTTACCTCATAGAAATACACAGAAATAGGCTTTTTTTTCTTCCTTTCACCTACACTCATTGTGTCTGTTCTCTCAGATGCACCTTTCCCCTCTGTCACTTTAACAGTTTTCATTGTTATTTCTCCCTGGTTCAGCATAGCCAGGGGGCATATTGTCGTGCTTCACCAAAGGTGCTTTAAAGTGGGTCGCTAACTAAATCATAACCTTCGGAGTTTGAAAATGATTGGTGGAAAAGTGTGTTTAAAGGCAAGGAACACTGAGACAGGTAACCATCATAAGGCAAACACAAGTACAAACACACACACTGCCATTCACCTCTAGGGACTGTTTAAAGCAGCAGTATTGAGTACTAGAAATGAGATGAAACTTGTTATATCTAAAAATCAAACTTATTTCTGGTGGTGCTAACAGACTGCTGTATGGTTTGCATACAGAAGCCTGTGCTATATATAGTTTTGGTTGCAGGGATGCCAAGAGAAAAACAACATAGAACTGTGCAAAACATTTCATTTTTAAACAGAAAGATGGAAGATTGGTGTGAGGGGACAGTGCTGGTACACAGACCCACCACCTGCCCTTATCCATTAGCCACCATCAGAATGCATGTATAAGCATACATAGTGCTTGCACACATGGCAGATGGGCAGTTGCATGAGGACAAAAGAAACTTTTATCATTACAATGATAGAAATCAGCCAGCAAGCACAAAAAGTGATGTCAGCTGCAAACAAAGTGTTTTATAACAAAATCCCTCTTTTCCTGTAGAAGGATAAAACATTTTTGATGACTCAACTCGAACTTGGGATGTATAAAAACAATGCGATCCAATGTGATTTTGGGATGACTAGCTGATGCCGCCTGTCATATGAAACTGCACTTGACCATTGGCTTGTGGGTCACAGCAGCCAGCAGAGAGATATCATGAGTCAGAGGTGTGTGTTTGGATCGCAGTCAGCAAAATCTTTATGGTGTGGGTGGAGGCCAGCAGTCCTCTTCAGCTCTCTATTCCATCATATTTACTGAGCCACACCAACTTTTGGGTGATCCAAAAAAAAAAAAAAAAAAAATTAAAAAAATTTGAAAGGATGTGATTTAATTTCCCCTCTTAATTAAACCCGTCTCACATATCCAGTTCCAATCAGAAATATGTCACATTAGAGAAGCTAAAGATGCTCTGATTGCTGCTTCAATGTGACTGTTTTGATTGCAAGCTATGATATTACTTCTTCAATTATCAGCTCTTCTTAAAGGGCAACATTGTCCTTATTTATTCGTAAATTTATATGCGTGTCTGCATTCAGAATCTGTTAGTTAAGGTGCTTAATGTAAGCTTTAAGTTTATTATTCATTTTATAGTGACTGTCCAATATAAAGTATTGAGATGTTTTTTTTTATTGTACGTCAATCAATATGTAAATGAGCTTAAAATGGGGACTGGGTGTTAAATAAAGAAGCAGACAGGATGGTTGAGTCATACCAAAATACTCGGTGCTCCATAAAGGCCTCGTCCATTCCTACACTCAGCATTCATGAGCACTACAGTGCACTCATCCACACTACCCTGTATTTACACTTACATCTAGTTCACAGCCAAATACAAATAGCAAGTGAGTCAGACTCTCTCCACAATAAGATAGTCAAAGCACTTTACACCCGAGGGGGCCCTCTGCATGCATTTGCTAAGGATCACTGTAATATTAGAAATAGCGACTGAAATCACACTCACTGATTGAAAACATCATTACACTTCTCTCAACTTTGTCCAGAAATATTTCTCTCCGCAAAGCGCTTCACTTCAAGCTGAGAGATGGGCAAGATGCCAGTTTGGAACCAAAAGAAAAAAAATTCCCACCTACAAAAACCCAAACATTAGTACAAAATCCAAGGGCTCACAATGGGCAGCTTCTTGGCAGAATCATTTACAACAGAAACAACGCGCAAGCTGGAATGTTAATGGGTTTGTGTTTGACGGAACATTTTGAGTCAAAGACCAAAAGTTCATTCGAGGGAACTGTTCTAATCTCGTTCTGTAGGTTTCAGCAAACAAGCCTGTACATCACTGTGTGCTTATGATGCTGCCAAACCTGCTGACTGTGAGCTGCAGCTCTTTGTTTCTAGTTTGACTGGCACATCAAACCCAGCATTAGGGCCCCGTAACAGACCATTTCACCTACAAATTACGCTCAGATACAGTTGATTTGCAACAGCAATTTATGATTATTTGGCAAGATTTCTGCAAATTGGAGAAGTAGTGTGATTCGCATATGTCTCAGGAAAAAGTAATGGTGTGGAGGTTTTCAAGCTTTTGACTTTGACACCAGAGGGTCAATGTCCTGTGTCGTACTGGAATTCATGATGACAGTTTTCCTAACAGTAACCAAATGGATTTAATTGACTATCATTAAGCATAACTCGACCACACTGCAGTTGCTGGAATCCTACTTCATCCTTAAGGCTGAATTCATGAATTTTGGCCATTTGGGCGCAAAGCAACAAGCTGTATACACAGAAGTGACACAACATCACCTGAGAAAATTAATATTGTGAACATAGTTGCAACATAGCTTATTCTGCACATCCAGCAGACATGAAGAAACATTAGTATTCATTTGAAGTCATTTTCGTGACAACCAGACGACTGTCCAGAAGTCCAGCGCTCACTCTCCCTTGAGCTCCTTTTGCTCATGCTTTTTTCTCTGTAGGTTTATTGTCATTGATCCTTTCTATGAAATCCCTTGAGCAAAAATACTAAAAGCAGCTTTAATTTCTACTAAACAGTTTTTCTTAACATAACCACACTTGAAAGCAATAGTTCAGCATTTTGCAAAATGCACTGTTGGTTTCTTGCTGAGAGTTAGAAGCAACTGATGCTCTCGCTTATCTGTGCACTAAAGGTAACAGTGCATCCAACTGCTGATGATCTTAACTTAGAATAAAGGCTGGAAACAGGAGGGAACAGCTGGTAAACAAGAGATGTAAAATGTTAATTAGTGAGCTTAGCCAGAGTTTTGCTTCCCTTCAGACAGAGCAAGGCTGTTTCCTTTGTTTCCAGCCTTTTTATTAATGTAAGCTGACCGGCTGCTTACTGTACTCATATTTGGTCAAGTGGTATCTTCTCATCTAACTCTCAAAAAAGGTGGATAAGCTTTTGTTGGATGTTGGATAAAAAGTCTTGACGGTGAACTTTTGGGAGATTTCCAGAGGCCTACTAAAACTTGGCTGAACATAGTGGATGAAGAAATTTAATCATTTAAATATATTGGCTGTAAACATTTTGCAAACACTGGAACATTACAATGTGATGCTACTGTCTTATCAGGATATATAGTATAATCCTGATATTACTAAATTTATCCCAAAATGTAGCTAGTGCATAAAAGAGCCAGTGAAAAAGAGGCTTGTGACACCTCCATATGCACGTGTTGTAATTGGAAGAGGGGGACGCAAATTGTGTTGTGGGGCAAATATTAGTTCCATGTTTTGTTAGTGTGGGCTGGTAGCTTGAGAGGTACCAGTTCATCCCCACTGCAGAGGTGCCCTTGAGCAAGCCACCGAACCCCTAACTGCTACTACGTGGTAGCGCCATCACTCTGGCATCTCTCCACAAATGCATGATAGTTGTGTGCATATATGTGTGTGTATTTCAGGCCTGTGTGCATAATGTAATCGGATACTAACAGCAGAGTGTGAAAGTTGAATTTCCCTAAGCAGGATTGATAAAGTGCTAAATTTGATTGAATTTAAAATTTAAATTTCATTTAATTATGGCCACAGATGCACCAGAAAAAAATATTAATGCATACATACTGTAAATGTATTCTACATTATGGGAACAGTTCCCTTCAAAATCAAACAGAAAAAAAACTGATTTCTGCTGTCACTTATCCTCACACTAGTTTCTGTTACAGTCAAACTGCAAGTGTTCCTCGAAGTCCTTTTTAAAAACCTTTTCCCTTTACCGATACAGTATGCAGTTTATAAATCCCCTTTAATTTCCTCCTCCACTCTCTCAGTTCACAGCCCTAAAACCCCTGGGAGGCAATTAGAAATCGTAAGACATCACCTGATTGCTCTTTAATTAGCTCCCCCGAGTCTGCTGCTTGTTAAATGAGCCAATAGCTGATACAGTCCCCACTTGAGCCTTCAGCGGCCACTCTGAGTTGCCGTACAGGACAATAGATGCCTGACTCACGGGTTGGCAGCATTTGTTTATGATGTCTCATCCACATCACATGGGTCTAAGTGGTAGATTTAACCCTTCACTTCTCCCTCGTGAGCTTGTGTAGTTCCCAAGTGAACTGATTTTGATTGAATTAACAGTGAGAAATGAGGATATATTTAATGGTCCACTGTGCTGTCATAGAACGCTTTTCAGATCCCTTTTACACAGACAAATGTAAAAATCCTCTCCATAAATCCTCTAGTGGTTGAGCTGAAAGGCTTTCCAACTGATCGAGCAAGCAAGACAATTGAGTCAAGTGGTAGAAAGAATAATTGCACAATGCAGGTGAAAGCCAACAGTCTGAAAATGATAGATGGCGTTTCTCTCTTATTCCAAATGTACTAAGAGCCTACGGTTCAGAAATTGCTAATGAACAGTAGGAAAGAACGAGTGCTGCATCAATCTGCTTCTACCTCCAACCCTGTCATGTTAATCGCCGCACTCGCAGCGACGTCTTCCTCTCACGCCGTTCTCCAGCTCGCTTTGTGAAAGTTTGCAAATTCAGTTCTGCTGCGCGATTCAATAGATCACAGAGTGCCAGCTGATTGAGATCGATGTGTGAGAGGGTGAGAGGGAAAAGTAATAACCACCTCGCCAAGGATACGCTGAGAGAATTATTGAATATATTATTTATTATTTTCACTTTCCAAAAACTTCAGACACGCACATTATCTGATGCTGAGGCATTGCTTGCATATTTCATCCACATTTTCTTCATTGAACACAGTTAAAATAGTCTTTTTATGTTAGAGTAATCTCTGCAGGTTTATTATATCGTGCAAATCTACAACACTTAGATGGATAAACCAGGCTGTTTGACTGATTCTTTATTTTTCCCTGCTTCCTACAGACACAACAAGGTAACTAAGTTTCTGTCCCTGGGCTCCCCGTTACTGCCTGCCTGTGGTATCCATGTCATGTATGGCCAACTTATAGCAATAGAACATCAGTTTCCTACTAAAATTATTTTCCGTGTCAAAAATGTGTGCACAGCGAAATACAAAACGAAACATTTTAATATAGACTAACAGTCTCTGTCCACATGAGCTGCCTCTGTGAGACTGTGTTTGATGAGCAGTGTTGAAGCTGCAGGCGAGTGGCAGAAGGGTGGGTGGAGATAGAGGTGGGAATATTAGCATATTCAGAGATCTGCACATACTACATGAAGACAAAGGTGCAGAGATACATTTAAGCCAAGGTAAGGCATGAAGGCATTTAAACTAAATAAACCTTCCCTCCCTCCCTCCACCCTTAGTGACTTTTTATACCACGTTACCTTACATCTTCTGTGGCATTTGGATGCATCTCATCCACAGAAGTTGATGGGTAGTACTGGTGTATCACCTGCATGCAAAATTTCACTTTGGTGTATGCAATGCATGCAATAAAGTTGTAATATTGTGTGTAGATTGAGGAGACCGGGCTGGATTCCTAGTGCAACCGTGACCCGGATCGTGTCAGCCTATCAGCTCACTGTCGCTTCCAATTAGTTGCCATCACTGTCTTTGGCGCCCTGTCTTGCTCTTCTGCTCACACAATGTGGATCCCATCTTCATGTTATTTTTTTTTATTAGAGTGTGGACAGACTGAGACGGGAACAGCTGGTATTTGTACCAGTCTCCGGTGGAAAAATGAGTCTGACACGAGTGGCAGGATGGCAGAGCCATCCTCCTGTTGAATGTCAGCAAATCTGCAGCCGATCAATAATTGGGTCTGTGTGATAATTATATTAGGATTGAAAATTAAATTAAGGAGTTAAGAGAGATGTGGATGTCAGTCGAACTCTTTAAAGCTAATTAACCGCCGGTGTCTGAACCTTCCAATCAGTAAAATAATCCACTAGCATACAGTCTATTATGGGCTGGATTAATTGGTTCACCGACATCCTGAGGCATGAAAGCTCCTGGTGAAACACACACACACACGCACACACACACACACACACACACACACACACACACACACACACACAGACTGACTGGAATCAAAACTTCACTTGCAAAGAAGATGAGTTGTTCTTTCCTGTCACTTATAATTTGGGATGCGTTTGTGCGTGATTCAAATAGACAGTGTGCAGGTATCATCTCTTTATGTGGAAACTACCTGTTTTGACAGGCACACAGTCAAAATAAGTCCAGAATGTTAAAGTGCACATGACAGGAGTGTTTTTTCCTGCACTGAGAAGTAATTACGGAAATTAGTCACAATCACTCCGAGCGTTATCATTTCCTTTAACCTCAAGGTACTGTACCAGCTCCTCTTCAAAAAGCACTGTAATTACCTGTCTATCTCTTATGCTGTCAATCATTGAAACATTTTAATTAAGCTTTTGTTTGCCACATGGTACATGTCATTTTCAAACATTTGATTCTAACATTCATAAAACCTCACATTTACTCAACACTAATGACACTTGTGTCATTCTAGTTACTACTAATTCTCATGTGGTTTCATTTCTTGATGTCTGGATGAGAGAAGATGAGGGAATGGAGAGTTTAATTTTGAGATTTTCAGAATCCGTCTTCTCATCTGAAATGAAAAAACACGACTGCCTGTCTGCTGCTGATTGCAAGCCTGTTTATTAACCTAAAAACTCTGTTTTATTCTGTCCTCCTTTGTCAGCTGAGAAATCTTTCGGATTCAAGTCCAATGCCATTTTTGTTGCAGTCATCATTTCAAATTTCTCAAACAAGGCTGTGTTCAAAAAGACAGCAATGGAATCAAAGACCTGTCATACATATCAAATGCACCAAAAAGTCCTCATACCTAAATGACAAAATTGCTATTCTCTAGCCATCTAAATCTACTTATTAAAAAAAAGTTTCATTAAGATTCATTGTCATTTTCTAATCAGCATCCCTTTGCTCAAACTTTGGTCAGATACCAATGTTTAAAAAACATAATTTGTCATTTTAATGGAGGTTATGTACCAGAGTACTTCTTAGTGAGGTCAAGCAGCTTGCTGAAGTCTCCACAGGCTGCTGGGCAACTTGTCCTGGACAAGACATCGTTCAGAACATAACCCCCTGTGAATTATACACTTTGCTTTTTGTAGAGATGAAAGAAACAAGCTATAACATGTTAATTAGTGAGCTTTAGAGGTGCTGCGAGGTAAATTTAGTTATACTCGACCAAAGCCAAGCCTGCTGTTTCCATCTGTCTCCACCAGCTCAGCTAACCAGCTGCTGGCTGCAGTTACATATCAACCATACAGACTTGAGAGTGGCATCAGTCTGCTGCTCATAACTCTCAGCAAATAAGTGTATTTCCCAAAATGTCTATTTCATTAACTGCCTGGAAAATCTGCCAGTGCAGTCAGCTCTCCAATTCCACTATTCCACCATTTGCATTGCAGACCAGTACTGGAAAGCTATTTCTTTATAAAGCTGCTTATAATTGATATTTTTACAAAAAAAATTAATGTGTAACGTGAAATAGGTAATTTACAGTGATGAACCAACAAATTGTTAGCTGAAGCTGCAGCATCCATGGGCTTTACTGCACTTTGAGAAGAGTTCCAGCTCATTGTTTAGCTGTCTGTCCCACAACTGTCTAAGTTTGCTCTCACCACTCTCAGACTGTCATTTTGAGCCGAACCGAAAAAGCAGTCAGCAAGACACAGTTGAAGACTAGTTGTTAAGTTGCTAGTTGTTAGTAGTTAACTCTCAGGAGCTGAGACCAAAATCAGAGCTAAAAGAGACATACTGAGACATACTAAGAGCATTTTTAGTTGGGATAATATTTAACAGTATTCACAAGTATTCCTAAAAAAATAATTACAATTTATTATCATTAAAAAACATAAAGTGGTACTAACATATTTTATTTGTCATATACACAGGATGTTGTGTAGTGTGTGTTGTGTAATGCTATCGTGCACATGTAGATTCCATTTCAAGGGTGCTTTCAATTAAAACTCTACATCACAACAAACCCCAATGCTGTTTGAATGAGTGTCATCCCAATTCCTTGTGCTTGTTCAGCACAACAGAGATATTACAGAAGTGCACGTTAGAAATGCTTCTATTCTCATGAGCGGCATTGTAGTACGAGACTGGGTAAACAACTCAGAATAAACCGGATGGCAGCGAAGAATGAGATTAGACTGTTAATGACCTGCTGATCGTGACTGTGGCTAGCAGATGAAAAAGGGCTAATTACATTTTCCCCTGGCGACAACGCGAAAGTGCGTTATGATGGAAAAGAAGCAGATTGAAAAATTAAGCAATGACACCTTCTGACACTGCAAGATTCCACAGCAGACTAATTATGAAAGTATATGAGGTGGTCTCATACTGCCTGGCTTGTCTCGCATATACCAGCCACACCCTTTGCATTGTGTCAATTATCATGCAGCAAGAATGGTTTACCCTGGACAAATTGCATTTTTCCAATTGAGACTGTCCCCGTTTGCTTGCGGTCACTTATTGGATTTCTTTCTTTCTTCTCGGAGAATCACAATGAGTCCGCTCTCTTTGTTTGGTTCCTCATAATTTATCCAGACACACACTATGGTATTTTTACTCATGTGTGTGCGTGCATGTGTGTATGTGTGTGTGGGTGGGTGGTCATGTGCTTTACTGCTGTGCTGAGGTGGTTCTTAATAACTGTTCTAATATCTGATCACCCATGTGAAGGTCACATACTAAGATGTCAGCACTGAAAAACAATAACATAAAGAAGATATTTAACCATAACCCCATTGTGCCTCTCTCATGCCTTGATAATCATTTCAACCCTGGTGGCCCTTCATGGCTATCGTGACATTTTTTAAATTAAACAAAAAAGATTTTTTGGTCAGATTACTTGAAAGAAACATTATCTCTGTCTTACAGTATGTGGCTGGGATTCTCCGCAATGCGATACTTTCGGTTCATCTTCAAGTTCAGATTCAGTGTAATTTTTTTGTCTTTGCTCCATTTGCTCCTCCTTGCTCTGGGATTTAATCTACTCAAACTGCACAGCTCAGCTAAATGTTCTCTGAGTCCCACTGACCCTACACTTGTGCCACGACATCCTTCTCTTTGAGATGGAGTCTGGACCGAAAGCTGAAACTACGGCCAAAAGCTTCAAGTTGAAAAGCTACTTTGGGCTGTTCCCCTTAAGGCATTGTTACAAAAGCGGAAAAGAAAGGTAGCCGTGGGTAGAAGGGCCTTGGGTCATGCTTAGCTTTGACCATCTGTTCCCTCTACAGGAGGTTCTTGATCCATTATATCAGAGGGAGAAAATAATGGAGCCTGAGGGAGGGTCGCTGGCCCTATCGGAGGGCAGGTCTGAGACAATGAGAAGGTTGTTGGTGTTATACGGCTGTTTCCTGACTCGGCAGGGTTCGGTTGACCTCTGCCTGGCGTGGTGCAGAATGCAGTCTTAAGCAAGAAAGACATCTCTCAAAAGACTTTCCTGGAGAGCACCAAGAGTTGTTGGTGATATGAGCAACGCGGACAAACTACAGTTTCACTGGGAAAAGTGTAGGGTCCCAAGGTCTGGACCCTTCAAAATAAAAACACACCACTTCCTTATCTGTCATAGAATTATTAAAGCAAATAGGATTACCTGAACGGTTTGAAATGTTTTGCTTTTAACGTTGCCCAGAACAAGAGGATAAGAGTACTGTAACTTTTGTGTAAAAAAGAAAATAGTTCCAATAAGCAGCTTTTTAGTGTTGCTATAGGTAAAATAATCTCGCCTACAGTTTGTCTTGATATCTGTTCATAGACATCAATGAGCTGTCATTTAATTATTTATGACATATCCCTTCATTTATGAATTAGGCCTATAGCTTATCTCATTGTGTCATTATTTATTTGAGTTGTGGTACAGGTCTCATATGATTGACCACTTTACCACTTTGAGTTTATGCATGAACATTATAAAAACTTCAAAGTGTTGTATTATTTTGAAATAGATAAGAAACGGTGAGACCAGAAAGTGGACAGGGAGGAGGAGGAGGAATAAAAAGACAACAGAAGAAGAAGACAAAGTTGCCTGTTGGTGCAAATACATTCCATTACTGAGCTCAATAATAACAGTGCATGTAAACATATTGAATAATAAAGTATGAGTGTATTTGTATTGGGGGGAAAATAATGAAATGATTTTTATTTTGTGTATCCTGTTGATTTTTTTTTCTCAATGAAGGGAACCTACATTGTTCACTTAAAGTTACAGCACGATTCCACTGTCCATAGTTTAATCAAGTTGATATTGCATTTAAGCTTAAACACCTCAGACACCCTTTGAGACAAAGATGGTTACCACTTTCAGGGCATTACTAAAATGAGGAAGGATTAGTTGGTAGGATGGGTTCATATTGAAAAGGTTATGGTTTTTACACCCACAGACCTGCATGACACCATAAATCCTGATTTCCTTGACTATTAGCTATGAAATAAACATCTATTTTATTTCATAGGAACTAAGTTACACTCATCAAAAACTAACTAACTAACTAACTAAATAAATAAATAAATTGAAATCTTCTATTTTTACTGACCTAGCTATCGATCAAAGAGCTGCTGAACTCCAACTAACAACTAAATAAATAAATAACAAGAAATCTTCATTTTAACATGACTTGATAAAGACTACAAGACATATGTTTTCATCAGTTTTTCATTTGCCACAGTGACATTAGCAAAACCTTGGGTTTTACACATAATCTAAGTCTAATTATGAACAGCAAGCTAAATCATTAAGTGCTAATTTCCGAACTATGAGACACACCCTTGAATGAATTTATACATACCCAGGGAGTCACACACAGGTGACGGGTTAGCCTTTCTGGTGTTCACAGAAAATATGAATTAGAACATAACATGTATTAAGAATATACTGCAACAAAATGGATTTACAACAACAAAACAATAGGGAACACACTCATGCAAGTGCACACAAAATTTCAATTTTATTTAAAAATGGGATGATTTTCAATTAAAGAAAAATAGAAGTTGACAACAAAAGACCTTGAAATAAAAGGAACACAACGACTCTGTCATTGTGTTTCCTGACAGCTGCACAAAGAAAGTTATGGCCTTGTCCAACTTGATTCTCCTCCATATTGTTGAATAATCCCTCACTTGGACATGTGTCTGAAGGGAAGGTCACAGTGGGTATTTTGACTCTGGAGCGGTGCCCGGCCTTAGTGTCCTGGCCAGTGGTGTGAGTCAGCATTCAGGCCCGGTGGTCGCTCAGATTATCCTCCTTCTGTGAAAGACTGAAGACTCTGGCCTTGGCCAATGACTCAGGAGCAGTCAGAGAAGATTTATTGAAGCAGGCTTGATGTGGCTGCTCCACTCTGGCCCAGCTTGTAGGGGACGAAATGGTCCAACACTCACCAAAATTGAAGTTAGTGTGTGATGCTGGCAACTCCCGGCAAGCTCTGAGAGGAGACCATGCTAACTTGTCACATCAACGGACATTTCCAAATGTATTTGGTTCTCCCTTAAGAACTTGTTAAAAATAGTGTTTGGAGAAATTTAGATATACCTGATATATTTTGTTGTAAATATGTCGGATTCCTGGACAGTTTCGCATACAGTGAGTAAACAATAGTAAAAAATACAGCCTTTTATTAAAAAAAAAGTATTCCCATAGTATTTTCAGTTTAAACTTTAGAGTCACATTACTATACTGATGAGAAAACATACTGTAACACACTATGATGTAATGGCTGCAAACAGATCTGAGATAAGATAATCTTTTATTGATCCCCCAGAGGGGAAATTCAGATGTTACAGTTACAAGGACATAAATAAGTGCGGATAAATAAATACCAAAAATAAATAATTAGAGTGTATATATAATTAGATAGATAGATATATTTTTGAGACATAATAATAAGTATGATATTATGATATATGATAACATACGAATATGAATTTGTGTCCAGTATTTGCAGATCAAGCCCAATGGAGACAACAGAGAGAGAGTAGAGTGAGTGTGTGTAGGGCCTTTTACAAGATCATCCTGGTTAGCCCTTCACGCCCTCTAAGGTCAGCAACTATAACTCTGCCTGAAAGCTTCAGCTGATGAATTTTGAACATAGCATACCATTTGTGTAATAACTGTGATCATATAAAGTATGTGTGTATAATTGTTATAGATAGATGGATAGATATAGAAGCTATTTACTATTCGACATAAATGTATTTATTGCTTGTATTTATTAACCATATTTTTTGTTAATTGGATGCTCTGTAGTTGTATTTTGTGCTGCTGTAATTTATGAAGTACTCTTATCTTATCTTAATATGCTGATTAATTATTTTGATTTTGATTTTATTTCTAAATAGCATGAGATGCAGCTGAGAGCTCCAGAACTAAATAAGTAGACCTAGGGTTAACAATGTTTTGTCAGACTACAATCCATTATCCAAGATCAAGAATGAAGCTAGAAGCCCTTCATGTCCTCATGATCTTATAACACTTTCATAAATACTTTAAAACCTGCCTGTTCCTGGTGGATCCTGATGGATTTGTACATTATATAAACAGCTTGTAATGACATTATGGTATGTTGAGTAAACAATTAATTCTTGATGTACTGCTTATTAAGTAATGTGCAAATGTATATCAGTAGAGAGCAATCTTTTCAGTATAAAGATTCTGGAATAAAATACGAACACATCTGCTTATATCAAAATTAAGCGTGTGACACCTCCTTGTGTGCGATGCTTGTATTATCGCCTTGAACAGATTTTTAGTCTTGCGTTCATCTCGCCCTGGTTAATAGAGTGTGATGGAATGGAAACATGTTTTGTCCATTTCTCTAAAGACTAAATGATTAACTACTGATTTATTCCTGCAAGAGCAAAGCTATTGATGCAAACAGATCCATTGCAGGCCGACAGCTGCCTCAGCGCCTCAGAAAAAAGAGAGACAGAACATGGTGAAGTTCAGCTAAACTTCTGATATCGAGCCGATCTTATTTTCCAATTGGGTAGACAAGCTTGTGCGTTAATGGGATTCTGTTAGAGGCATTAATAAAAAGATATTACTGTATGGATTACTGTCCCACCATGCATCTCTGGGACCTGTAAGCCCAAGTAAGTAATGACTTTCTCATATATTCTGCAATAGCACAGCTCTGATGATTATTCCTATGTACAGTAGGTATAAAATATTACAATATGCTGTATATTTTTGGATCCATATATTGCCTGACGTACACAGCAGTCTTATTCCGCTCCAGCTTGCCAACTAGGGTAAAAACTAATGCCGTCAGGGCTTATGGAATCTCATATCTGGACTGGTGAGCCTCATAGGTTTCAAGCAATATAAAGTAATGCTTTTCAGATGCAATAAGCTAATTCTCACCAGTCCTCAGACATTGTAATGTGGAAAAAGGTTATTGATTTTATGGAGGCAGGCATGCTAAAACAAGGTCATTTAAAGTCCAGCATTATGACAAAAAGTATGAAGATGAAAATGCACAAAACTTCCCTGCTTCTTACATTGTATTTAGACTGTGAGGCTTTAATATGCTATGGCACAGCCGTCCTCAGACACTGATCTAATAATGCTGTACACCAGACTGCATCAAGCATGAGTTCTCAGAAGAGATATTCTGTCTGCATAAACATCACACATGACCTCTCAGGGTGAAATTAAGAGATGGCAGCACAGGAAAAAACAAAAGTTTGATTGATGATTAATAGATGTAGTCAAAAGTGATCTCCTGAGGTGCGCATCACCATGAAGAGTTCCCCCAGCTGTTTGACTGACAGCATGGGCCTTCATTAGTACGCAAGATAAACACATCATACACAGCACCGCTTGTGTCAGCCTGCACCTACACTTCTTGTTAACGAAGCATGTTCTGCAGTGTAGTGAGTATCCTTCAAAAGCCTTCCATGGATCCATTGCATCTTGGGCTAAAGCAAATTAAGATGATCCTCTCTTATCCTCAAAGCTTTGTCACCTGGTCTATTCCCCGTCATTATGACAGCTATGAGCTGTGGCCTCCCCTTAATGGGATTATCCCACATGTTCACTATAGGGGATGTGTAGGCTGCTGGGAATTATCTTGCCTGGATACTCTGTGACCACATCTGTCTGCTTCATCACTGCAGAGGCTTTCTTTGCTGATGAATTGCTGTGAAAAGAGAGTCCACCTTCCTACATAACTCCCATAAATTCTTACATTCATTTACCTCAGCTGCAGGATGGAGGAGGATAAGGTCTTAGGCGTGTGTTTAACACAGACCCTTATTCCTAATGTTCCCTATTTTGGTATGTTCCTTATATTTTAGTAAGACATCTGCATGTGTCTGATCTGTTCATGTTTTAATTTGTTGTTGATGCTATTTGCTGTTAATGTGAACTCTACCCTTCCTCTTTGTTTTCCTGTTTTCTTTATGAAATCAGAATAATGTACATCAGTACAACAACACAGTCATGTCATGCATGGCCAGTTCAAACTGCTGGGGAGCCCAAGGGTGAAAAAAAAAAAAAAATACTGCCTTTGGCCTGTACTTGGTCCCTCCACCACCAACTGTTCATGGTGTGTGTACTGTGTTGCCTCCAAGTTCCCATCATGGATGTATTAAGAGAGATGGATCCTGTGCCACACTCAGCCTGTCTGCTAGTTTGTCCCAGTGTCCAACTAAAGTGAATTAATTGTAATGCATTAAGGTTTATGTGACATCATCCTAATGTTAAGTCAGTGTGGACTGAGTGGGAGAAACACTAACGTGCATGTGCAGTGGACACAAAGTGGAAGCAAACCAGGAAGCTATTTTCGCTCATGTGATCAGCAAGCAGGTGATTTTTGTTCTAGTAAATAAATCCATTCCTTTCTACAGTATCAAGTTTTTACTGTGTGGCACATAGTTCCCATCGAGTACAGTGAAAAATGCAGGCCAGCACTCCACCAACTTTACACATGAATATCAATGCATTAGTCATGGGGGGTCCTGCTCAGTGTGTGAGAGCAGTTGTATAATGTCTTCTGTGCCTCTAGAGAGAACAGTCTAAAGTCTGAGAAAATAGCCCTGATGAGTTGTTGCAACAGAAAGTCTGTGTTACAAACTGGGGGTGGGGAGGTTAAAAGGCTTTCTTCAACCTGGGGTGATTTAATGATAGATGCTATGGAGTTGCATGATGAAAAATGTAATTTCAGCAGTTCTGGAGCTTGACCCATAATTATCATGAAAAATCAAGATATCTCAGCCTTTGCTACTTTTATTTTGAGCTTTAAAAAAAAAGCGCCTCCCATCAGCTGGAAGTGCAATACTCAGTCCTCACGTACTGCTTTAAGTGATACTGATACCCACCTTAGTTGATTAGTGATGGAATTTCTTTTACAAATATGCAGTTATTTAAGTGGATATGTATTCATCTGAAGAAAAAACAGTTGGGACAGTTGTGCACTTTGCCTCTGTTATTGATTTGTGTACTTTACATAAATCCTCTCCTCCCTCATTAATTCATTGCAGGCTATTCTGCTTTGTTTTTCTTGACGTTTTTGTCAGTCGTACTCAAATGTTCATGCAAAGCTACACAGATATTTCACGCTAAAAGCTTTCTACCAGCTCGAAGATCAAGCTCCCTGCCTTTCCTAGTCATCTGATGGAACCGGTGTTGTGGAAATATACATTATGCTGAATTCACCATGTGAGCCATTACACTGCAGATTATTCAACCTCGCCAAAATACGTTTTAACCTTTATTAGGATCAGTATTTGTTTGCTTGTGAGCCATGAATATTGGCCTCCATTTGTGACTGTCTGTGTTTATGGTGTTTGATAAAGCCTGTTAAATGTATTAAGGGGTATTTAGTCCTCTATGACCTTCACTGATCTTGAATCCAAGAACTTGTGCAACACTAATCTGGCAAACCTTGACACTCCAGGTGAAAGACAGGCAGTAATTTGCTGTGTCATTGGTATTGATCAACAACCCCACCACCCATTTTTTATTGTCATTTTCTGCTATGGGGCAGGAAAACTTGTACTTATTGCCCCTTTAATACACAGCTCACCCAGCAGCTTATCATGTGAAATCACCTAAATATCCTGCAGCCACATATCTGCAAACCACAGGAGTGCTTCCTCAATCTCTGAAGGACCCGGGGCGTTGTTTGTATTCTCATCACACAGTGTTGAACCTTGTCTCCATTGCAGGTGGAAAGAGGCACTGCTGTCTCCATTCACTGTTATTTGGTATTCCAGTGGTAATGCAGGCAGCTAGAGCTTGTCTGCAACTTCTTGTCTTTGGCGGCAACGAAGGAGGTTTTAATGCCAGGGGATGGAACAGCCAATGACAGAATCTCCCCAATGACTCTTTATGGAGTCTTCCTGAAAAACAAAGTCAATAAGGCTTGGGACGCCGAGCCTCGGATATTGATTATCTGTCTCCGACTATGAGGCAGGGGTGGTGATGCTGCGAGGGGGGGCGAGAGCGAGGCACGGTCAGGGATATGAAGACAGGGAGTGAGTGGAAAAAGGAGAAAACGGAGGGGGAGGGAGGGAGGATGTTGTGATGCTTTTGGAATTCGCAGGCATCAGTGAGATGCAGGTGCTTGAGGGGGAAGCACGCTGCTGCTCTCAGTTCTGATCGTGGGAGAAGTAGAAAGGAGGCGGGCTGGTACAAACCGGAGCAATGTACAGAAAGTGCAAAAGACTGCATTCTAAAAATAACGTGGCAGCAATGTGATGCACTCTTGCATCTCTGTATAGTGATTTCACAGCCATCAGTTTAGATTTATGAAATGTTCATGCACATACTGAATTTCAAACAATGATTCAACCTAAGCCCAGGTAATCTTTAAGTGATTTTTTATTTTGTTGAAAGAACAGAAGAGCAGTTGCATAAATAGCATGAGCAGTGACGTTCACTGTAACTGAACAGACAAAGCATCATGCAAAGGATGTTAGAGCAAATGCAAAGTGTCTTGTGGTGTATTCGGCCACTAGGTCCTGGCTCAAAGTGAAAAAAAAAACATCTTCATCACCATGAGTATAACAATACTTTTGTATATGTAGGAGAAACATTTTGCAAGCACTTGCTTTGGTGCTTCCACAACTGCTCCACCCATGACTTTTACCCTTTGCTCAAATATAGATCTGAGATGACCCTTCAGAACTCTGTGGATGACACCACAGTCTTTTCGTCAATGTCCAAGAAGACTGACTTGACCAACTGTCATGCTCCGGATATTCTTCTGATGTTTGAAACTGATGTAGGCCAGGGTAACAAAATGACCAACATTAGCATTGTCTGACATGATGCCACAGTTGGCAGGATGACATTGTTTGCTCGTACCTGGTTGAGGGTCATTAGGTAGTTGCGAGGGCTGTAAAGTCTGGTTAAATCAAACAGGCATATGAGCCGACAGGGTATGATGTTGAATTACCATTACTAATCCCAACATGAGGTACTGTGGTAGACTTTCATTTCTTGTTTTTAGCTTTGAAGTTTTTTCAGAGACAGTTCTTTTTATGTTTGGATAGAGCCACCGCAAGCCGTGTGAAATATGTGTTAATTAGTCTGTACTGTTTGCAGTGCTGTTGGTACTCGTGATATTTTGGCATAAGTGGCATGTGCTGTTTTGTTTGCTGAATTGAGATGGAGTAGAAACCACGCTAAACCATCATAAATGAAACAAATGGTACTGGGCTGGTACTGGTTAACATTAATAGGAAAGATTGCGGTCGTATTAAGATGACAAAAAACACTGACTGTTGGTAGGAGACAGGATGTCTCGTCTCTGGGAGGACAACTTGTCCTACCAATCATCTGCATTATAACATCGTTAACACTGGTGTACATCCGCCTTCGGTTCTCAGAGACAACAGTAGTTATCTGCAATGACGAATGACCAATAGCATTGATTTTCTGGTGAGGACAGTCTGAAGCAGGCCCACCTACTGCTGAGCAAAACAATCTTGCTGTTTTCTCTCAAAATCAAGCCCTGGAGATAAAATAAAGTGCACATTCTGAAGCTCTGCAAGGTTAGGGTTTTTTGCCACCTACCCAAACTTACATTACCATAAGATTAAGTTTGTCACCACACTGTATCTAGGTGCAATGTGTAATATGTATGTAATAATTTTAGTTTGATACTTTCAATTTAACGTTATCCTTCAATTTAACTAAAATGATCAACACTGTGGGAAGAAATAGTTTTGTATCGGCCAGCGGCAAGTTTGCTACATTTCACAAGTTCTCTTGTTTTTTTAGGCAAATAAACTAACAAAATAAACTCACAGAATGTCTAGAAAGGACTATATAAATCTATACATATTTTTTTCTTTCCTCCTGATGCCCACAGACTTTCTCTCCTTTCTCTTCCCTCCCATCTACACACCTGTTCCCACTTCTCCTGTAGTTGCCTGGCCTGCTCCGCCCACTCTTCACCTGCACCTCGCTTGTAACATTTGTACTCAGGCTGTTTAGGTATGTTACCATGTGCATCATGTCTTGGCTCTTTAACCTCTACTTGTGTTCTGTATAACTGTCATCCTGAGACCTGTATCTGAAACCTGTTTCCACCTGCCTGACCTGCATGTGTGACCTTTTGCCTGTTTATTGGACTTTGGAGTCCTGTCTGCTCCTTATTGGATTTGTTTGTTTGTGTTGGACTGCCCTCTGGTTTTGACCCTTGTCCGCCTCACTTACTCCTGTGCGCCTCGGTTTATATAATTAAATTACTGACCTGTACCACAGCTGGCTCAGTCGTCTGCATTTGGGTCCTACCTCTGTATTCCTGTTAGCAGGCTTGCACATCAGCTGTGGCAGTTTGGGCTCACTGCACGGCATTTATCACCATTTTTCTCTTTATTCCCTATTATTATAAGATGTCTAATTAAATACAACATGCACTGCAAAATATCTAGAGTGGGAGTGTAAAGTAGAACAAGGAAGAAGAAACTAGGCCAAAATGAGATTCATTTTGCTTGAAATGCTGAATGCACTGTCACTGTCTCAGTTAGATGCAGCCTCGCCAAACAGCAGGTTTTTATCTAAATCCAGATGACCAGCTGAACCCATTGTCTCTCCACTGTGACAATATCTCACCGGCAGAGTGGCTGCTTGAGAGGTCAGCCGCTGATATAATAATTCAGTGAAAATGATAGGATAGTCGGTGATGTGCAAACCCCTACATGGCTCCAATCCACTGCGAGTCATAGGAGGCTCTGATTAAATAGCAGACTTCCTCTCATCCCTGGAGGTCTGATGGAGAAAAAAAAGAGCTTCCACTGCGCGTGACGTGTGAAATAAGAGCCAGGTGAGCTGATGTGAAAAGAGACAATAGAGGGGGGGAAAGGGGCTGGTGTGGGAGCAGGATGAACCCTTCTCCCTCCGCCAATTTGTTCGGGATTATTCTGTGGCAACTTGCCAAGTTCATGTCTCAGCATGGCTTAATAAGTAAGACATCTCACACTGAGAGGCAAACCAAAGCATTCAGATGGCAGACGAATACTACCCTCACCGACCAAAACAATATGTTTTGTGTTGGTTGTGGCGCTTTACACTATTCAAATCTGAGTTTATATTAACATGCTCAATCATTTCACTCGTTTTCATACAAAAGCATAAATATTGAGTGGCAACTCTATTCATTGTGTGTTTGGTCATTGTGTTTATTTCAGTTCATGCCAACTGCACTGTTCATCTGTTTCTATTGGCAAGAAACAGGAAAAAAGTATTTTCACTGGTGGCAATAATTTTACATACTGGATATGCATCTTATCAAATTCATTGTTGACCTATTAAATAGCTGCTGATAAAGTCAACAACAGAGAATCACCTCCAGGTCCATTATATATATCATACTGTTCATGTGTTTATCATACTTGAGGTAGGATAGTTTAACAACTGCTGTTTCCCAGGTTAAGAATGAACAGAACATGCTTAGAAAAATTTAAAAAAATAAAAATCAATCTTTCTACAATCTACAATTCCATAACAACTGATAATATTATTTTCACTTCATACTACCAAAAATGTAGTATATGTAAAGCACAACAAATTTTAGCACTCTTTAGTTGCACATATTTTATCAGTATAATGTCATTTTTAGAATTTACCAACAGTCGGGCAGACGTCATTTGAAAATCTGCAGTGAAGTCCAGTCATGGTTGTTGCCATGTCAGCAGCAGGAGGAGCACAAATCTATGTGTCTCTTGGTAAATAACCACAAAAAAACCCAAAAAACAATCATCTCTTTTTGAAGTTACCATAGGTACTTCTGGGTAGGTAGGTTTAATCTTGGGATTAAGGTACAGATTAAGTAATTGTTAGGTCACAGTTCTGCTATTTTATCCAAAGTGACGAGATGAGCCAATGTGAGCAAATGAGACCATACATCAGGCACACACCGCTGTGTACCAAGTGTAGTAGTCATAACATAACATTGTAACCCAACCAGTTTCACAATTTTGGATTTTCATCACAGCATGATTCAGAATCATCTCTAATTATTTAAAAGACTGGAGGAGAAAATGGGCTCAACCGACTGCCTTTGTGTAGTCGAAAAGAACACTTGACTTGCACTTGACTTGGCAGCTAGTAAAGTTGAGAAAATGTACGGAAAGTTCTTGAATGTCCTGCTGTTCTGTGGCCGATGAACTGTTCTTCCACTAGGTCAAAAGATTTGTTCAAAGCTTTGGTAAATATTTATCTTTGTTGAAATATTTAATGGTACATATTTATTTCCATTTTCACATGTCAACGTTTGTTGCGGACTAAGTGTTTGAATGCATTATAGTCTATATGATAAAGGAAGAGTGTTTTATTTTGCTTATTCTTAAGAAATCAGTTTTTTCTTTTCTCAGTTTTAGAAACATGTAAGAGTGCTGTCGTGTAAATAAGTGAAAAGTACAATATTTCCCTCTGAGATGTAGTGAAAAAGAAGTAGAAAGTAACATGAAAAGAAAACACTCAAGGAAAGTACAACCTGTACATTAAGTAAATGTGTATTTAAGTATAGTATTTGAATAAATGTACTCAGTTACATTCCAACGCTACATATATCATTAAAATTATACTACTACTAATAATAACTACGTTAGACTAGAGTGATGAAAGTCATTGGGGGAAAAAAAAGACAAAGTGTCAAAAAAGTCAAAGCCCTTATAACTTCTAGATGATATACAGAATAAATAAGTTTAAATCGAACATTGTTTCCATCGGTGGTCATTTAACGCCCTCACGTTTCCACTGGATGAGAAACATATTCCCATTCAGTTTGCTCCCGCCTCTCCTGCATGCAGCTGAGTGGCAGTGGCTTGAATTTGCCTGTTAGATGAGTCTAACAGAACAGACCGGCGTCTCGTCAGTGCCTCAGCGGACCGTAACATTATGGTGCCGGGAGGGGATCAAATTATTCAGTGATATGTCAGAGCCTATTCTAGCTGGGTAACCTAAAGCACTACAGAAGTAGGAAATACAAGTATTCCTAGTTAGCACAAACCACTTCATTAAGCAAACTAAATGCAGATGGATGGAGAGAGCGGTCAGGCGGGGAGAAGAGAGAGAAGTGAATTTCCTCTGATAATTCATTCCATTGTGAGAGCAAAACAAAAAAAAGTGTCACAGGAACCAACCCCCCCCCCCCCATCCCCGGATTTATGTCCCTACCACTCTCCAAATCGACATGATGCCCTGGCTATAAAATTAGCTGATTTTTGTGGCCAACGTTTCACAGCCAAATTGAAAGGGATTACTGTGAAATCAATTAAGCCTGGGTTTCTTACTAGCCTATCCACAACAGCAGCTCTGTACACTGAAAACGCAGGATACATTGTAGTGTTTATCACTTTGTACGTAGCCCAGTAGTATCACATTGAGATTTAATTTACCAGTGTGACATTTGAATATCAATCTGGTCAATTAAGATGCCAATTGGCTCTTGCCACTCGGCATGATAATGTGAGCGATAACCCACGCTCCTATGCAGACGTTCCTCCGCAGGTATGACTGTCAAAGTTGTGGTGCTACTGAATTGTAGCTTCTAAGCCTTCAGACTTAACACCCTAACTTATGGCTGGTGCAACCTAAACGTGGAATCCAACCAAGACACCAACATCAAAGACTGTTTGCCAGTAGGGGTGTGAATCTTAGGGAATGTCACCAATCGATTTCATTCTGATTCTCGGGTGTCTGATTTGATTCAGAATCGATTGTGAATTCAAAAATGATTCTTGATTGAAAACCAATTCTCACATGAAGGAATAGAAAAGGGGGCACTATTTGCAGTCTCTTGCTGCAGCATACTGTGTGTGCCAAACCCGGTTCACTGGTGTCCTTAGTCCACTGAAATACTAAAATGAAATAAACCACACTGGCAATAAAGATAAATGATCCACATCCTTTTCATTTTAAAAAGTTAGCAGCATTAATTAATGAACTAACTAATGTGAAAGCATCTCCTCCCTGTATGAGAATAACAAAACGAGGGGGAGTGATGCACTATGTTATTAACGTTATATCTCCAGCAGTCGAGAGCAGCCTCTCTTTGGGGAAAGCTATCGATGTACAAGATGTTGAGCGGGCGCAGGGTTTTTGAGGTGAAACAAGCTGAGCTGTAATTGTCTTCACCTGAGTTGAAGAAAGTTTCTCGAGTTCTCAACTTAAAGGATAAATCTGCTGATTTTGTACATATTTTTCTTGTCAGCAAATCTCTTGTTTGGATCCAAACCTACGACGAACTGATTTACCTACCAGTATTGTGTGTGTATCCGAAGCTTGCTATATCGTATTCCCCTGTGCCTCAGACCTCCGCTGTTGTCCAAAAGCTATTAAAAACACATCAGTGAGCCACACCACTGCACTGGGAATGTTCCTTCATAAAAGAGGTTTGCTCACATTAGTTCGTTTGGAAATTGTTTAGAAATGTCATCGTTGGTTGGGATCCAAACGTGATTTAATGACAAGAAGAGAAAGGGTTAAAGAACAATGTAGTGCTTACAGGGATTGGCTGATCACATCTGTGCATGTATAAGTTCAAAGCTTGACATGGGTCTCTGGGGAGCTTAAGATGAGGCTCTGCCATAATAAGATTGCATAGGTCATATACAGTGGTCACATGGTATGGCATTGCCAGCTGGATGCATTCATACATTACACTGGCAGATCATTGGGGACCACGACATTCTTTGATGGCCTGATGGTGTTTGAAGTTTTCCAGACTTGTGCCTCGTCATTCAGCTCATTGAAAATGTGAAAACATTTTGCAAAACAATTTAGGCAAAACTATACTATGATGCATTTACCTAGATATTTTATCTATTAGTGGTTGAGAATTTAGCATAGCTATTCAAATACCCAATATATTTCAACCACGCATTGTCATATCTTACACACTCTCTTTGTCACACACACTCACACACTATCCCTTTCTCACACACGTACTCTTTTTCTGTCCCTCTCTCATTTGCTCACACACATAAACACTCTCTCCATCTCTTTCACACACTCTCATCTCTCTCACACATATACTCTCTCCTCTCTTTCTCTCACACACACCCACAGATATTCCCTCTCTCACACACACACACACTCTCTCTCTTTTGCTCTCTTTCTCTTTTGCTCTCTCTCTCTCTTTCTCTCACACACACACACACACACACTCACTCACACACACACACACACACACACTCACTCACTCACTCTCTGACACACACACACTCACTCACTCACTCACTCTCTCTGACACACAAAAGCACTGATTTCAGTTTCAAGATCCCCTCTCATAACTCAGGGACAGCTCCCAAAACTTTGGGTCACTACCAGTTGTGTAGGCATCATTTTCCTTGAAAAGCAGTAAGTGCAAACATTAATGCAAATGTCATATCGTTTTAGTTCATCATGAGTCAAAACGCCAGATAAAATTGGGGCCCCTTTGAAAAGTATTTTTTTTTATCTGAGATGCCTTCAACACTCCAAGGACACATCCTCTTTTCTCACATGCAGGCCATGTTCTCTGCATTTGGCATGTGTGTATCAGTATCTGAATACCATGGTTGGTTGAGAATGACAACGACCTTGTTCAGCAAGCTTAATTACATTTTCCATTGAGAATATCCCCTTGCACAAAGTATCTTCTTCAGCTGTCTTTTACATATATGAAAACCAAGCCTCCATCCAAGCACTGATTTAACTTTCTTTATATTTGAGGCCAAGGTCCAATAGAACCGTGTTAACTTCTGCACAGCTTTGGTTTGCTCTTTCCCAAATGACACGTGTGAAGCAATGATCCGGAAGTGCTTTGTTAATGTGTCATTCCCCCATTGCCTTCACACTTGAGTGCCGCCCGTAACGTGCGAGCACACTCGGTGTAAGCACATCAAAGCAGTTGCTGATCCAAAGCAGTAATTCTGGCCTGAATAAAGCCTTTGGTTTTTGTCGGCATTTTCAACAAAGACAGTCAGACCTTAAGCTAGAAAAACCTGACTACACTATACATGAGTTGGCTGAATGAAATGTGTTCATGACATTGGTGATACTGGAACTCTACAGGCATAGTTACTTTTAATTAATGAATTAATGTTTAGATAAGGTTTTTTTTTTAATAGTTTGAACTACAGAATGACACTGTAATCAGTGGTTAGGGTTAGGGTAGGGTTAACCACAACCAAACCACAACTACTGTACAAGGTGAGGTGTCAGTTTTCATGGATTTAATTACATTTTCCCACATAAAATAGAAGATGAGAGTGAAGGAAAATTCTAATCTGTTTTCTTTAAAGTTTGATGTTGCAACCCTAATTTTCAATGAATACAGTGTATAATAGATAATAAAACGTGGCTCAGGTTTTTCAAGGATGTTTCTGGAGAAAAAAAAAAAAAAAAAAGATAGATAGATAGATAGATAGATAGATAGATAGATAGATAGATAGATAGATAAAATAGCTTTTTAACCTCCAGATGGAATATGCAGTGAAACTCTAACACCATAAGATCATTTCTGTGTTTGCACCGGTAAGCATTTCCTCGTTGACATTCATTGAAAACCTTCACTCTTTGCTGTCCTTGCATCTCGGCTCCCGTGAGACTTGACCTTTCCATAACAAGTTAAGTAATACACCCGGGACTTTCAGTATATGGAAAAAGCAATATTTTTTTTCTCCCATTGCACCATTACTGGGCTCGGCTTAGAAAGGGCTTTAGCATGCAGTTCAATTTATTCTTATTTCATAAAGAGCAGTGGCGGGGGAGAGGCTTGGAGGATGAAAAAAAACCACTCACACTGCTTGATCTGGGGTTTCAGCGCTGTGGGGATCATAAACAGAGAAGCCATGACACTTGGGAGGGGAGGTTTCCCCCTGCTTTTGTTTGATGCGTTCTTTCAAGTAGTTCAGTCGATGGAATCCTGTAAACATTAAACCTTAATCACTGAATGCTAATGTTCAGTCATATTTTCACAAATCCCCTTGAGATGAACTTATTGCTGCTATGCCTGTCAAGCATATATATATATATATATATATATATATATATATATATAATCATATTTACAATGAAAAAATACAGCAGATTTTATAGAATACATGATCATGATCTACATCCTTACCAGTTCATGTTCAATGTAGCGCTGGTTAGCCCTAGTATTATTGTGTATTATTTTTTTAAATATGAAACGTAGGGAAACGTAATTTTTCTGTTCTAACATAAACCCGCTTGGATGCATAATTTATGTACTTAGACAAGCAAGACAGAGGTTGGCGATGGTCTTCATATTTTCAAACAGTATGTTTCAGTTACATCACCAGACAAAGACTTTGACGATGCAAACTGAACAATGTGTGATGCCTTGTCTTTCAGTCTCACCTTTCAGTTCTGTTTCACACGCATCTGATGAAACCAATATGCTTCTACATTAATCAGTCCAGTTGTCTACAAAGAGTGTCAAGTCAGCTTTCATTGTTTTAGTTCTCTTTTAACATTACTGTATGATATGACATGTTAAGCCTTTGATATAACGCTGGGTTACAGCTGTACTGTAGGTAGTAAACTAGTTAGTCAGATAATGATGCAGCTTACTCAGATAAACACCCTGATTAATCCTTACACTTTTGCTGTTGTGGTTTTGAAAAGCATAGAAGCTGGACAGACTTGCCTGACAATCATCAATCTGTTCAGGGGAAGGTTTAAGTCAATTGCATTTTATGGTTTCTGTCAGACATGATCACATTAAACCACAATAGACGCTGCAAAATATAAAAAGAGTGAAAATCCCAGTGAATAAATTCTCATCTAGATTCTGTATTTTTCTTTTCATATCGTATATTCCACCATGTCCATAGTGCTGTTTACTTACAGATTAATTTCGTAAGAGACAGACAAAGCCAGTGATAGCTCATTGACTTTTAAATTCGTCGCTCATTAGTGCTTCTTATTTGCCATTTTGAGACCACTCCAACTGCTTTATTGAGAAATCGATTGTTTTCTTCAACAATCCCAAATATATGCTAATTTGTCATTGATTTTTTTAAACACCCCTCAGATGAATGCCTGGATTGACCTTCTGATAAATGACTTAGCTGGCAGGACTAAGTAGCATCATTTAGGATATAGATTTAAACTGATCCTTCCAGGCTCTTTGTCATTTTTGGGGGATGTCTGTAAATAGCACACACTTGCTTTAGCTATTATTTAGTTTCTTGGGTTGCCCGCAGTGTGCCAAAAATAATACTTTCCTCCAGATTTATCCCAGTTCTGTCAGGAAATGCTTTTATTTGAGAGCATAATGCCTGTACAAGATTTTAAAATCTGTATCTGCCCTGCTCTTTTCAGTTTGGAGAAAAGTTGACTCACACTCACCCACTAAAAAATCACAAACAGCTGGATTCCAGAGTTCAAGTGAAGTTTGAGAAAGAGACTGGAGAATAGATCTTTTTTTCTTCAAACTTTGTTTAGACACACTGCAAATATTAGATATTTTAATACTGAACACTGTTACAAATGATCAGTGATGTTACAAATGATCTGCTGCAGCTGTGGTTATAGTCTGATTTCATTTAGACACAAAATTAAGATGAATCATTGTTGACTATTGGTAGGGAAGGGGGTGCACACATTGATATTCTGTATCAAAGTGACACTCCCCAGCCTCGTCCCTAAAAGACTTTGGCAGCACTATAACAGGAAAGAGAAAGAACGAGAGACAGAAAGATAAAGAGAAAATTGGAAAAAAGAAATAGACTTCAAAGTCAATAATCACATTTGGAGAGCCTCAGCAAATACCAGAGGTATACCATAAAAAGAAGAGCTTCACATTTTGTGCTCAAGGGTAAGTATTAATGGTATATACCATCAATCACTATAAGTGCAATTGTTCTGTTATATTAAGGTTAATTGGAAGCTGACATCCGCAAATGGATGAGAATCACCACCCAAATTTACCTCAGGTTTTTTTTACATGAACGCCTACTTAACAAAACAACCTGTGAAATCGAAGCAATGAAATGAATTCCATTAAAACATATATCTCCTTCACCTCCTGTTTCTGCTTGACAAAGGCTTATGATATAATGTGAATATTATTTAGCTTCAATTTTCTCAGTGTCCAGATCGATAGCAAACCAGGCCAGTCTAAAGGAAAGATACAACCCAATAGTGGTGAGGCTACATGTGCAACTGACTGTCCCATGCAGCTACGTGCTTACATACCAGCTACTTCCTATATGGATGTCCAATTATCATTCAACTTTTTCAGCCAACAGAGCCATTTGAACTGGTTGGGATGGAGAGGCCTCTGAATCATAAGTCTGCACAGGAGGTGATCAATTGTACTGTTGATTTTGAATTCAGATTTGGTGAACCTCAGGGACTGTTTACAGACCAGGGGACAGAGTTCAAAAACAAGGTAGGGTGCTAATGAACAACATTACCTATTTTCTTAGAAACCCATACTGTAAATGCTGACTTATTTTCTGCAAAATGGGATTGAAGGTGAATGTCAGACTCTGTAAAGGTCTTGGCATTCAACAAAGCCTCTGCTCACCTTACCACCCTCAAACCAGTGGCTTGGTTAAGAAGCTTAATGACACCCTCCAGAGATAAGTTGCATATTGTTAAACTGACAGATATCATATGCCTACGCTACATGGATGCTATAGATTGAATTAGTGATGTAGAAATGCCTTATATTATCTCTCAACAAACTCTGCCAACAGACACCCAAAAAATTGGATAAATACCTCCGGCCCACATTGTTTGGACAGAGGACAGAAAAAACACTCACAACCCAGCATAGTACTCATTATTTAATGTTTGGCAGCGAGGCAAGATACCCATCTGCTGTGCCAAAGGAGTACGAGGTAAGTGGCTCTATTTGTTTGGTGTCAAGGGGTTAGGGTCATAAGTACTTGCATAAATAGCTCGTAATATAAAAGCGCTTGGCATATTTGTGCTTTAGGCGGCAACAGAAACTGGAGAGTTTGCTGATGAGGGAGGAGGTGTTTGAGGGAATGACAAACAAGTGTACAAGACAGTCCAAAAAAAAATTTATACACAAGGTAAAATGCAGAAACACGAGTTATAAAAAGGACGGGAGGACAACTTCAAAGTTGGAGATGTGCTAAAATAACCATCAGCAGCAGCAAGAAAGGGCAAATCAAGAGCAATATGCTGGGTACATTCAAAATCATAGGTATTAGGGGAAAAATTGTTACTCTGACTAATAATACAACAAAAACAGCGGTCAATTTTGGCCTAATTACTCCATTCACAGAGCCAGAGGAGAGAACTGAAGCCAAGTAAAGAGAAGTTAGCCACCCACTTTGGCTTGCCCCCCTCCACAGCCACCGTCCAGCCCCTCCAGCCCTGCCAAACACACTGCCAACCTTCCTCCTGCCATCAGCTCCTCTGACCCTCCACCAGCCACATCACCAGGCGAGAGTCAACCCTCTGTAGTAATGGTATATCCCATTCCGTAATGTGATATCAGGTATGATAAAGCTTTATACTCTTTTAAATGAGTGAAATTTCCAGTTCTTGAAGAGGAGCTTCTGGAAGCCATGTAACCTGTTCACAGCAGCTCTCCAGAGCCTGGCACCTGGAGGGAGGGAACTGGAGAGCCTCGTTTCCACTGTGATATGCAATTCATGTCATTTGAATATTTTTTTTTTTTTGTGTGTACATTGTAAATGCTTACCTAATGTGGGTGGCAAAAATAAAAATAAAAGTGATTCATACCTTTGAAATGATGGCGATTTGGATTGGCACATCAAGGGGGCTGAGAAAAGTGAGGAGGACAGTTGCTTTTAAAGGTGTTCCAATTATACTTAAAAACTAAAATGACTACTTGCAGCTTGATGTAATGTAATCTAATCATTGCAGCCTGCACTTTAATCAATGCTATTTATGCAACTATATTTACATCTTTGAGAACTTTGTTCACCAAAGCATTCCATCTGTAAAAGGCCATGCATCCAAAGAAGGACAGACTCTGTTTATAGACCCATTTGGGGCCACCGCCAATTGAGTGTTTCAACTGAAACACTGTACAAAGTAAGCAAGTCCAAGATTTATTTTCAAGTGTTTCATTTGTTAAGTGTGTTAAATGGTTTCGACACAGGGAAACACAAGGTCAACTCCAAGAGTTGGAGGAGCACCACACTCACAGACACACGAACACAGAGAGACACAGAGTGAAAAACTGGACCCTGAGATCCTGACAAGGACCTCAAGTGGGAGCTGAACATCAGTTTCCTCACAAAGAAGACTCAGCAGAGGGTGTACTTCCTGCGGCTGAAGAAGTTCAATCTGCCAAAGTCAATGATGGTGCACTTCTCCACCCGCCATCACTGAGTCCGTCCTCACCTCCTCCATCACCATCCGGTACGCTGCTGCGACTGCCAGGGACGAGAACAGGCTGCAGCATCATCTGCTGTGCCGAGAAGGTGATCGGCTGCAACCTGCCGTCATTTTCCACTTCTGATTCATATTCCAGGAGAACTGGCCAGATTTTGCTTCGTATTTGGGCATGAATCACGTCTTGCCTGCAATTATTTGCTCTGCCTCTCCTCCCCTTGTGTAAATGGGGTTTTTTTTTTTTTTTTTCCTCCAGGGTGTCATGTTGTACCGATTGTAAAGCTGTCTGAGACAAATTTGATTTTGGCCTATCCTGAATAAAATTAACTTGGCTGTTTGACATATCTGTGTAAGCAGTGGAGGGACCTGAATTCTATGCATTTTTGGTCTTTTCTAGACTTTCTGGACATTTTTTTTTGTTGTTTTTTTTTTACTGTGCAACTGGTTTCAACCCTTGTTCATGTTGGAAACGGGTAAAGTTCCAAAATTGTAGAGCAACTTTCTGTCTTCCTGTTTTTAACATAACAACAGGCAACGTGACACTTTTTCTCAAACATAGCTCCAGAGGTGAATCAGGTATTTTTTGAAGAGAGGCATTCACAAGGACAGGTACATCTTCTCTTCCTGTTTTCAATAACTGTCATAACTACAACAACCACAGACGCATTTGGCTGAAAGTCACCAGGGTCACTCGGAAACCAAAACACCACCTGTTTTTGGCATAGTTATTGTCAATTTTACGGCAGTTTGTCTACTTTTTTTTTTGCTTGTTTGTTTTTTTTGGTCAGTATTTCATGTCTATTCTTTTAATGTGACTGAACACACATTGCTGCTGTGGATGTTTATCAACCCTTTCAACCCCATGAGCCATGGATGCATACAAACTTCTGAATTTCATGCTGATTGTCATTCGGACAATGTGCTACTGCGACTGGGAAACTAAGGACAATCTACTCAGACAGACAGGATACTTAAGCATGCACTACATGCAAACTGCCCTGACTAATAATGTTTGGAATTTTTTTCAAAGCTCAAACTTCAAACAAGGAGCAAGGTGACATGCATCAGAGGAGACCGACCAGGAAAGTGAGTAAGAAAGGCAGTCTCATAATTAAACTCAAATGGGAAAATAAATACAGCCTGCTACTCTCATCATCCTCAGCAATGTCTGCTCCTTTTCAAAAGAAGGATGATGAACACGTTAACTACCGGCACAAATACAGAAATGCTTCCATCCTGGCATTCATGTGAAACATGACTTGACTGTTGCATCGATGATCGTGCACTTTTATTGACAGATTTGGCCCAAAGTTGGACTCGATAGAGACAAAGTACCAGTAAAGAGCACAGACTTTAGAGTCTGTGTAAACCTGACATATAGTTCCTGACGGTATCACTCCATCCTTTCTATCTAACACGAGAATTTCCCAAGCCATTTTGTATAGCTAGAAAATAATTCAACAAATATCCAGCATATTTTACTGCCTTCTGTCCAGGTGCCTGATTGAATAAACTCCAGTCTTTGGTGACCCTGAGCTCTAATTAGCAGGTATAGGAGATGAATGAATAAGCCTGTCAGGGGGCCCTTTTCGTAAGAGTGCAATTATGTGCCCTTGATGTCATGATGACACGAATAAAATGCAGTAAGCTTTCCACAGTGAGTCTCTGCAGTCTGTTAAGCCCTTTAATTCCACATTTGCAGTCCAAGTTATGTCCTGTTTCTCTGACTCATCCTTGTTTGTCAGCAGATTCCACAGGTAGTCCAGAGGGATTGCAGACATGGCCAGAGGGTATGCTTGCAGGGCACAGGAAGTACGGGCGGCTTTACCCTGACCCGAGCTGCATATCTGTGTGGGAGACACTCTGCTAACCTCCGCTGCAGTCTCAGGAGATGTTAGATCTGAGCGGTGTGTCGGGTTGTTACCGACTGTACTGTACATTAGCCATGCAGTTGCTATCCAGAGTTGTTATCCATTTTGTTTCTCAAAGTTATGTTTGAAGATGTTGCAGGAGACATTTTTATCTCCTGGAAAAATTGCATTACTTTGTATCCATAATACTCTATTTTTGGATTGATTATTCATGTACACCCCAGTGATATGCTTATTACTGCATGCGCCAAGACTTCTCTGAACGGCTGGGAGTAAAAAAAAAAAAATAATCTGACGTGCATTTCTAAAATGAAGCCAATACACGTAATCAAACATTCATTCATCCTGTAAAGTTCCCATGTGCAGTGTGATATACAGTGTGTGTTGAAATAAGGAATTATCATAGCACTAATTTCCCACACGTACTGTAGCCTATAGATACCTGCTGTAGCTAATTGCTGCAGGTTAATGATGTGAAGAGCAACACTAAACATCAGCCATATGGAGATGCAGTGTGTGTGCTAATATCCTAATGTTTTTTTATTTTCCTGCCACACTGAGACAAACTGTGAAATTGCATCTTGTGAGATTTTTCATTAGTGATCCTGTGGCTGCGTACAGAAATGGATCATTAGTCACTGTTGGGGTGTCTGTCATTATCTCTCAGCGCTGTTTGCCTGGAAGATGCATCTTCAGGCAATCTTCAGGAAATGTGGACACATTACTGAAACATTTTAAACTTTAGTTATAATTTATCTAAATGTGTCTGATCTGAGCACTCAGGAAAGGCAGCTCTCTGTCCCTCTGAATCTTTCTTGCAATTCCCATTAATAGGTTATTAGGTTATGACTGTGCAAAATCATGAAATTAACTGGGAAGATCCCCTGATATACTGGTTAGGTTTAGTCTTCTGATTTAGGCCATGATGTCTAAAGGCTCACAAGTAGGCCTAGCCTGTGCGGATCAGTTATACTTGTTCATCACAGACAATGAATATTGACTGGACATGATTATTTTGACCCTGACTGGGGAATGTCACAGAAGGCTTGCTCATAAAATGCACCAAATCTCTCTCCAAACTACATTGAAATGTTGGCCCTGATCTTAAAATACATTTTGAAATGGAGAATGATGTAATACCATGCACATGTGCACACATTACAACACTTTACGATTCCCACAACACCACTCTAGTCTCCAGTGAAACCACAGCTGATCTTACAGCTGCCAATTGATTATCTTAGTAGTTTTTGACTGGACCCAGGACACAGACGATGGTGAAGGGTTAAAGGGATTTATTAACAAAAAAAACTCAACACAAAAACAGGTATTCAGCTGATGCTGCAGTCACTGGTGGTGCTGCAGCAGAGACTCTGTACTGAGAGGGAGGATGCGCAGTGAAGACAAGTTGCTATTCCAGGTGAGTTTGTAGGTAAAGGTAGGCTTGCTGATTCACTGGTGACTGGCTGGGTGGTAGGTAGTAGAGGTGCTGGGGCTTGATGCTCACTGACGGCACATTGACAGAGCAGGAGAGACAAAGCCAAAGAAACACTGGAGACACTAGTAGACAGGACGATCAGGCAGCTTGCAGGCGAATGAGAAAGGTTCTTAAGCTGCCACTGATGAGGTGAGATTGGAAGCAGCTGTGTCAATTGAGAGGCCCAGCAGCTGGAGACCACACCCCCAGCCACTGAATCAGTGCAAGTCAGAAGTAAGAAAAATACTCAAGTTACATTACTTTAATATTGGGCTACTCAGTTTTGGTCACCGACTTTTTTTTTTTAGCAGGTAATTAGTAATTAAATACATTTTTAAAGTAACCCTTCCAACCCTGATAAACAGTGAATTTGACATGAAAGGGTTTTCATTTTTTTCAGGTTGCACTAATGACTTAATTCATTGCATTTTAACAGAGATTATTTTACTCAACTAACCGAAAATGTGGACACTGGGCTCTGTTTTCGGTCAGTCTCTTCAGTTTTCTTACTCCGTTTTATCTGGTTTTGAAATAAACTTAATCTCTGTTTTGTCTATTATTAATCGATTTTTATATTGATTTCCATTTTCTCTTTTTACAGTTTTACCCTTTTCCTTCCTCTTTGTCATTTTTGATAGTAAAGGAATGATCCAGATTTTGATTTATCAGACACACAGAGAGAGCTAGGGAGAAAAAACTAGGTAAACTAACTAATTATAAGGCTTTTTACCTTAGCGAGCTTTCACTTCATATAATCTTATTGTTTTGGTTGTTTTTTTCTGTCAGCGAGTGCAACAGCTTGCTTCCTAGCTCCATTTTATAAATGCAAATTTCACATTTTGTTTTCACAGACATGATACATTTTATGTCTAATAATTTCTATGGTAAATACAGATGTCAGTATGTCAGATTCTGGTCTTAGCTCCAATTTGATCAAATGTGCACTGTATTACTGTACTTTAGATCAACAACACCTTATTACCAATGATACCGTGAAATAGAGTTGTACAAGAGAAGAAAATGACAGGGAGAACACAAAGGAGAGTACACGGTCTAAATTTGTCTCATGTCACCTGAGCACACAACAAACACACTGGTTCAAATTCATTTTCTTGCTCATTTTCCTCTTTGGGAAATATGTGACAACAGCGGCATAAATTTGAATCGTTCCTGGCAAACAAAATAGATATAACCGGAGGATGACTGCTTACCTGGCAGACAGGCCTGAGAAAATATCATTTTAGTTAATACAATTTCTGGATGGAGCTTATTTGCTGGACCATTTACGACTTGAAAGTGCGCCATAAAATATTCATAATGCTTGTTGTTGAGAAAGAAAATCTCTCTTCTCAATTACACAGGCAATTTTTATGCATGAGATTTGCAAACAAGTTCACCACATATACCTGCTACAGTTGGATGCAATGATGTAGTCCCATTCATCATCCCGACCAGCTGGGTGACATGTAGGTGGATGCAGATGTTGGGGGCTGGAGAGAAACAGTTCAAGGTTACACACATTTCCTTTGCTCTGTTTACCAGGCGACATTTACACAATGTTTTACAAAAGGGGTGAGCTGAGGTGAGCCGCTGAGAAGCATCACGCCGCGATTCAGATGTCACACTGAGCCACATTATACTGTGCTCAGTGTTTGAGGTACGGCTCGGACACGAATCAATACATAACATTACTTTTGCCTTTCAAAATGTTCATGTTCCAACCTGTGATTTGGCAGATGTGTCTCTGTCTGTGGTGCTTTATGAGGAAGTGTTAGCTGATGAAAGTTAGGTGCCAATATCAGGTCGATATTGATTGAAAAGTAATCTGTTACCAATATGATAGTCCTGTTTAGATACTGGGCAACATTTTTTTTTTTTTTTTTTTGCATATTTCACCAGTGGTGGAAGTAGTAGTGGAGTAAGATATTATGATCTACTGACTTTGACTTATTGGCTTTTGTGACCGGCTTGGCAAGATGGCAGAGGCACTCTCAGTTCAACAGCAATGATTTTGTTTGTCGTGTGTATTAAGTTTACTAGTTCAAGCCCTGCACGCCACACTACAAACTTCTGGAATCACTTGAAACTGTCAGGGTCATCTCACGGACATGCCTATGAGCTGCCAAAGTTGAATTGTGTTGAACTTTTTCCTTGTGTTTGCAGTGGAAATCAATGGACAAGAGACTGGTCCTTCGATTTGTGAGTTCCCTGAAGTATATAGCTGGTTTTTGAGCAGTTATTGGGACATAAACAGGAGAGCCTTCGCATCCCAGAGCATCAGTGCAAGACAGGATGTATCAAGTAACATTATTTATAGTTTTAACTTAAGTTCCAGCTAAAGAACTGAAGAAGGGCGTTAGAGAAGCTAAGTGCAGCATGTGGAGAGGCATTAAAGCCAGAACAGACTACAAAAGCAGTACACCAGAGATCAATCATGACGTTGCACATCCTGATGCCCTGAAACGGCTATTTGCATGCTTTGACAACCCAAACAGTTCAAAGTTCAAATGAGAGCTCAAATGACACAGCCCGACAAGGAGCCTGTATTCCTTGTCCTCCAGCACCACCAGATGAGATCCACTCTGATGAAAGCAGCAGGACCAGACAGTGTGTCAAGTCACTGAAGTCATGTGCTGCCAAACAGTCTTACAGGTTGTACTCCCTATCTGTCTTAAATCCACCACCATCATCCCTGTGCCCAAAACAACGCAGTTAATGGCTATCACCCAGTTTGTTATGAAGTGCTTTGAGGGGCTTGTACTATCTCACATCAAGGAAACCAGTTTGTCTATTGAGGAAACAGATCCACAGATGATGCAGTCTCAGTTGTCCTTCATACAGCCCTGTCCCACCTGGAACATATGTCTGGATGGTATTCACTTTCAATAATATAATCCCCCACAAACTGATAGACAAACTCAACAGCCTGGGATTAGCCACTTCACTCTGTTTATGGGTTATGGACTTCATCACTAACAGACCACAAAATGTCAGTTGCACCGGTGCACCGCAGGGCTGTGTGTTAGTCCAGCCCTCTTCACCCCATCCACTCCTCTAACACTGTAGAGAAGTTTGCTGATGACAACACTATAGTGGGTCTTATATACAAAATTGAGGAGACACACTACAGAGAGAAGGTCCAAAATCTGGTCAAGTGGTGTTCAGACAATAATCTGGTCCTGGACACAGCAAGGGCCGATGAGATCATTGTGGACTTTAGGAGACTCTCTCCACATAAATGGTGAGGAGGTGGAGAGTGTTGACATTAAATTCCTGGGAATCTATATAAGAACACATATCTTATTGTCCTTAAAGGTGTGCTTAAAATCTATTGACAATAATGGAAGATCATTTTTTCATTAGTGTATAATCACCTGAAGCTAAGAATCATTGTGTTTGCTATATGTTATGATGAGCATGTTATATCTTTATAGGGAGCCACAGAGTCCAACATGTTGAACCGGTAACCCAGAACAGACACACCACACACTGGCTCTAGAAAGGGCCTCTGTGCTTTTCATGAGTTTCTTTGCCACCACAGGTTCTCCTATACACTTGGAAGGGAAGGGTGAGAGGACGGGCAATCAGTTGGTGGTGCTCTGCCTCCTCACTGCAAGATGCCACCACATCCATCCTACACACTAGGCATGTAACACCTCCCACCTGGCGAAGGAAGCTCAACAGAGGCTTTGAGAAAACTCAAACGTTCCCTCTCAGCTTCTAATAAACTTTCACAAAGGCTCCATAGAGAGTATCCCCTGCCACTGTGCCACAGTGTGGTACGCCAGCTACACTGCCAAGAACCAGAAGGACTTGGTCTGGATGGTATAAATGGATTGTGGAAACTGTACTCTCAAACCTGGACACAGTGCATGCCAGCCGTACACACACAAAAACTAGCACCATCAGTGCAGACCTAACCCACCCGGGTCACAGTCTGTTTGTTCCCTTGCCATCGGGGAAGAGATATAGAGCCATCAAAGTCCGATCTAACAGAGTGAGGAACAGATTCTGCCCCCGAGCTGTTGCCTCCATCACCCCCACCCTCCCATAGCTGTTAAGACTGAGGGCTGAATACATATAACATCTGTAATATAAAATCTTCTTACTACATTGTATCCGTGTTGGAATAACAAGTACCTCATTCATCTTGCAGTCTCTGTTATACTGCACTGTTACGGTTCACCTGCCATCCAGAAGTGCCTTTGGGTGTTGTATACAGATAGAGGACACTACTTCTGTGCTCATATGTCTCTGTATTGTTTTAACTATCTAATTTGTTGTGTAATACCTTTTTATACTGCACTGTTTGCACCGTCACTGTTTACCCGCCTCATCCAAGTCTGTTTTTTATTATATAGAGATTCTACCTCATAGATGCTAGAGGATGCTATCTCATCGTATTCATCTTGTTTACTTGCCTTGTTCTCTCTTGTTTTATCTTGTTTTCTCTGCTTTTATGTTGTTTTCTATTGCTGCTGGTCTCTGAGAGTTACCAAAGATAATTTTGTTGTTGTAGAATGACCAATAAAGCATCTTATATCTCATTATTTATTCATGCAGTTGTATAATTTTGTTTTGTGAGTAGCATAAAGGGGCTACAGCATCCATTGCATTGCATAACCCTGTGTTGCAGAATGATGAATAAATGAACCTTGCACCTTGAAAAGTTCTCACCTCACTCACACTTGCAGCAGTGGAAGTGGGTTTATCAGAGTTTTTTTTTTTCTGTCTCCTGGGGCTTGAATTTTTTGATATAAGAAAAAAAAATGGTGCAGCTTTAAGTAAACAAAGACTATCGTGATGATTTCTAATCTCATTCCCATAATGCAAACACGTTAATCTAATTCAATTAATCAAACTATTACAGGTGTAAAGCAAGTGGGCTCTGCTCAGCAGCTCCAATCAGTGGGATACCAGATTTTTTTGAGAGAAACAGAGAAAAAATCTAACAACCTGTTTCAAAAGGAAGCACATGCATTTAAGAAAGTAAGATGGTTGTCGTTCCAGAGGCTTTTCCACAATGCAAGGTAGGAGTTCAGTTTTGACTTTTACTTTATCTTCCTCTGGATAAATCCAGTAAATGTGAATATCTGTAAGCGTTCCGTCAGTCAGATTGTTGGCTCAGCTGTGAATGATGTATTAGGCAAGTCTTTATAGTTTGAGTTGGCAGGCGTACAGCTGCAGTACAGAAAAGATAAAAGTTCAAAACCTTGTACACAAACAGAATTTAATTAATTGAAATGTGTGTTTGCTGATAAGACTATTTTACAGGGAAATTTATGTTTTATTTCTTTGAAGATAAGAGTTTTGCAAATTGCTCGTTCGTAGTATGTACCTGCTAGTGTTGACGTGCTCGTTGGACGGAGCTATCGACGGCAGGCAGAGTTGATCTCAGTGCCAGTTGTCCCATCATGAATAAGGTGAACAAAGGGTTGACAATATTGCAGTAGTCCTTGGGCTTGGACATACTTGTAGTAGAAGAGATGAGAAGTTGGAGGTGGTGAAAGGAAAATCAATTGAGGTGGAGAGGTGTTGATGCAACACGAGGCACATAATGATTGGATATTTGAAAACTGAACGTCTCCCTGCAGGGAAGTTTAGCTCGGGTGTAATGGAGGTGCATAGCATGAGGGAAAGTCTATCACTCACTCCTATGAATCTCTTCCCCTGATTCTCAAAACTCAGGCCTGTGCAAAAGCTGTACAAAAATGTCTGCAAATGGATTAAATGATAATAAAACAGTCGGTAACAAAGCACCCCACAGTTAGATTAACTGGCAGTTATTTTCCTCAAAATGCTTCTGATATCAAGTGAGTAATGCTTGAGTGATGTAGTGGTGGAAATTTCCATTTTATGTCCCTTTATACTTCCGCTTTACTGCACTTATTTGACAGCTATAATTCCTGGTTACATGCAGATTAAGGCTTTACATGCAAAATATGTAATCACTTATAAATACCTAACATGCCCTTACTTTTCATTGCTGTCCAGTGAAAACAATGAATGAATGAATGAAAATCAAGTGTTCCTGAAGCTAGTCTACTTGAGCTAAATACTATGTATGATTAAGTCCCTTTGTTTCTTCTTAGCTCATGTAAAGTTGACATTCTAGAGGTAAATTACTTTCACAGGGCAATAACATTTTGATAATTTTCATATTTTTCTGATAATATTTTCGTATGTTGATATAAAGATGTATGACTGACATGTCATCACCATATCAAGTTGTCAAACAGTTGCCTATTTACACGTCCAAAAGACATGGAGCAATGTGGAGACACATGGGGAATTTGATTAATTGGACCATTCATTTAGAGGCCACCTGATGATTGTGTGTCAAATATTCACTCTCCTCTAAGCTTGGAGATAATTCTATGTAGGATTGTTACCATGAGTGGAACCTTTCACTAACACATGGTCATTCAATCCATTGTTAATATAGAAAATATTACAAAGTAACATTTTTAATGCTTGTAACAGTATTTTTATATTGTGGTATTACTACTTTTACTTTTAAGTTAATGATCTGGGTGCATCCTCCACTGACTCCTACATTAGTAAACATCGTTGCTACAATAACTAAAAATAGTGCTTTATTATTTATTCATAATGCCAGACATGAACACATCACGACTGAAATTACATTATCACTTAAAAATGCGCGACACCCTTATGAAGAAATACCATAAATGACAGTTAACGTAATAATGTGGTGATGTGATTGCATTTTCTTGCCATCCAGAGGAGCATTTTATTGCATTCTGACATATTATTACACTATCCAGCAGGTATCTCTTAATTGCTTGTTGCAGGGAGAGAGAAAAAGTGACAGCGGATAAGATACTTATTGAGACTGAGTGAGAGGATTTCACTTCCGAGATGAGACAAAATAAGCTCTGGCAGGCTCAAATTTCACCCTCCAATCTTGTGGGAGAACTTTTCACCAGCCAGACAACTTCGCTTGAGAATAAACAACCCCCACACCCTGTCATCCTTTCCTGCAGACATATTAATAATGAGGTTATTAATACAGGATTCTGGGAATAAAGAATCCCCATGAAAATGGTGATGAGGCTGCAGAAGCAGACGATAGATAAGGTTTGCTTTCAGAGAGCTTTTAGTAATGGACACCCACTTTCACGGAGAAGATGAGAGTCCCCCTATGCAAACTTTTTGTCATAACCTCCAATCTAGTCTGCTTTCCCTTTCTAAAAAGACAAAACACACTGCTGCAGGCTGTGTTCAGGCATAAAAGATGATGCACGGCCCAGCTGCTGGTGTGCAAATGTGTAAAAGTAACTGCAGAAAAACTACTTCAGAAAACCTAAAAGGGGTCGAGGCCCTGCAAAACAGACCTGTTTTGGAGTTTCTAGAATAAAACACTGACAGTAATGGTCAGAAATAAGAGAGGAGTAAGATAATTAATATGGACGACCCCAGTAGGGAGCAGTCAAATTCAATGATAATCAACGAATCTACTGTCTTTTTTTCTGTATGCATCAAACATCTCTTATTAAGAAAGAAGCATGTGTTTTGATTTGTAAATGCAGACAGGGTTTCAAACTAGCAATTCCACTCAAGCGCTGGCATGAATCTGAATATGTTGGCATGTGTGCAAGAGTCCTGTCAAGTCAGTTGCCTCATGCCAAATTAAAAGACTCCACGCGTGGTTTCTCCTCGACGGCTCTCTTTAGCTTAGCATGGCTGAAAACATGAAAATTGTTGCCGTATTTCATTAAGTCTAACGGCGCAGTTCTAGGAATGGCAACCTTCGAGGATGATGAGGATATCTTAACTTCTTGATTGATTGCCGTGAAATTTGGTACAGGTATCCATGATGCCAAAATCTTATCTTTTCATCTAGCATCACCAGCAGGTCAATGTTTTCACCTGTCCTATGAAATATCGCTACAGCCTCAGATGTGTTGGTACAAGTCCATACAGACATCCTTGGTTCCCAGATGATGGATCCCAGAGACCTTGGTGATCCTGACTTTTCCTCTAGTGCCATCATCAGGTCAAAATTTCAGGGCAGGTCAGAATGCAAATTTAAAGAGGTAACTACTAACCTCTCCTAATGGATCTGATACGTAAAGGTGTCTTCTGCATTGTTTTGTCAGACACACTTGAGGGGAGAGAGACTAACATCAGGTCGAAACAGTAAGTGAGACAGACAGAGGGAGAGAGAGAGGGCAATACTTATTAAAAGAGGCTAAGGCTACTTTACTTGCAGCAGCAATGCAACAACTTGTTCTTTTTTCCACGTCCTGACGTTTACCTGCATGTTTTGATTTAACTGAAGAATCTTCAGTTCTTGTTAAATAGGACGTTCTATTTTTTTCCCTTATCTGTTTATAGAACCTATCAAAGTCAAATAAATTTAAAAATGTCACCAAAAATATCCCACTAATTTTTCATCACATGCTCAAACATTGATCTCTGATCTTACAACATCAGAATGTTTCACTTTTACTTCCTCACATGCAGACCTCCTCTTGTGTGATGAACGGACAGATCCAAAAGCATCTTCTCTTCAAACTGAAATTCCAAGTTGAGCTGCAGAGAACGTTTTTTTTTTTAGTGCTCCATTGCTTTCTGGATATGCACAACAGTGTCAGAACAGCCCAGCCTCAGGTCTTACTCAGTGGCACATGCAAAGCCACCTGCAGCTGAACTGTTTTACATCTTTAGTCAAAGTAGATATTGTTCTAAACTGAAACAAAATTCAATCAGTGCTACGAAAGTTACACTGGTGAAATACTTACTTTCTCATAAAACTGGTGTCGTTGTCAGAAAACTTTTCAACAAACACCTTTAATTTGTCTTTTCAATTAGTGTATACACCTTGATTTTAATGTCTTCTGTATTGTGCCAACTTAAAACCTGATAATAAACTTCCTACATTCAGCACTCATGTTCCTCCTAAAGCTTCAGCAGGTGCACATCCCCTTGTGGAGATTATATTTACTCTGTGCTGCCGTAAGCACCTTTCCTGACAGATTATATGAATTAAGGCCTTATTATGGGCTCTGGCCAGGAGCTGCATGTACTGGTGATTTGTAATAAGGGCAGCGCTGAGGTGAGTCAGCAACGACTGGCCTGATTATAGCAGCTGGACCTCAGAAGGAAAACCCTTGGCTCATCTACAGTAAACAAAGACAGCAAGGCAGGAAGGACACTCTATTAGCTGCTTTGTTCTTCATGGCTAGGAACAGTAAGGTAAGACTTTAAGCTCAGAGGGATGAAGGCCAAAATGTGATCAGTAATGTAATCCAAGGTGCACGAGATGTCTGAGATGTTGCAAGAAGAGAAAACACAGAGGAGCCAGTTAGGTTCATAGGAATTAATCAGTATTTTATATTGTTTTGTAGCAAAATGTTTTCACATAAACTGTTTTTTTTTTTTTTTTACTCGTTTTTGTCCTAGAACCTCAGGTGAGAATCATGACTATGTCGAGTCAAGTACACACTTAAATTGTATTTTTAGTTAGCAGAGTGGAAGAGGATGTTACATGATGTCATAAGTAGAGAAAACAAGTTAAAGGGTTAGTTCACCCAAATGACAAAAACACAAACATCTCATTTACTGTATCTCTAGTGGTATCTATCCATGCAGAACATTTTGGTTTTGACTTATACAAGTTTTGACATTTCTGCCTCCACCCAAATACAATGGAGCTTTCATCATCATTCATATTTTCCCAAGTTCCAAGCAATGTGGCACTAATTTAAGGAAAAGAGAATAACTGCTACATTTAAATTTAAGTCAATATTAAAATTGTATTACAAAACTTTACTCTCTATGTTGACTTGTTTGTTTGCCTTTGGGAGTAAAATCATACTTTTGCATGCTCAACTGAGCACTGACTAAAACACTCATTACACTATCAATTACCAATTGAATGCTGTCCCCATTTGCATTATAATTAGTACCAAGACTTCCCTGCCCTGTTTGTGGATCTGCATATGACTGATCCCAACCTTCTCCTGTACACATATCAAAGTGTCCTTGGGCAGACATTGTACCGCAGGTTGCTCCCCAGGCTAGTTGCCCATCCCAAGTCCAGATAAATAGGGAGTGTTGCATATATATATATACACACACACATATATACATGCTAGTCCAAAACCCCTGTATTGCAGTAGAGGTAGAAATCTCATAGAGGGATATCTTGAAATCTGGGCAAATAAAACAAAGAGCAGTGAGATACCACTAGAGGTAAGTCAGAAAATACGTATTTTTTGTGGTTTGGGTGCACTGACCCTTTAAAAACAGCCAGTCCTCCACTTCTTGTAGCATCATGTAAAATCCCATTTCAGTGAGCCAACTAACAATGATCAAGTTCATACACCACAGTAAAGCACCTTCTCACTGTTTGCTTCACATGAAAATAAAAGTACTACTGCACAATTTCCCCCCCCTCTTTACATTCTCACCCAGTTATTGTACAAAAAAATGCCAATATACAGAACGGTACACCTAGGGAAGAAAACAATAATAAAAAAAAATGATGACCACCCCACATCTTGAAATGCAGCAGAGATCCACAATATTGAGAAAGGCATCAAAATGTGAAGGGATGTCTCAGTTGATCGTAGGCAGTAATCCGAATAGACACTAACTCACAGCCTCTATCTGCGCAGCTCTGTTTGAATGTGAATGAAAGAGAAATGGTTCCTTTGATGAATCAATTCAAATAATACATACTATACCAAAAAAGGTTCTGTATCATGCAATCTGGTGAAATAGATTTCCAGAGTTTTCAGATGTTTGGCCCTTAAAAAGTGATCTTTCCGCCTCTTAATGTCCTCCCCTAAACAACTTAATGGCCTTTATCAAGCTAATAAACTTCAATTTGGACTCCTTCTGCCACTTAACCTGGCTAAGTGAATAATTGTCTCACTCTCTCTTTTGTGTTACCTAAAGAGAATTACAGCTGAATAATACATCCTGCTGCGGTTTAAGCAAATGATTAAGTGGGCTTGATGGATTTCAAAGACTGTTCCCATCTGACGACTGTAATATGTGCTGATAGCATCTGAAAGCGAGCCCTAAGGCAAACACTTTGTTTACATCAATGGCCCTTTAGCCTACAGGGACCACTGTCACCATTGTTAACTACTGGGGAGAGTATCAGAGCATTGAAAAAGACATTTCCCGGAGCTGAAACCGATTGGCTGGCAAACAAGTGCAGAACTTTGTGTTGTGATCCATCTTGTGCATTTGGGATTTGTTGTATTTCCATTTGCTTTCATATATAAATAACCTCATATGATACATAACCTGAGGTAGAAATACTCACTTGTTGTTGATATCTAGAGCATAGGGTCATACTGTCATTTGAAAAAAACCATATTTTCAATTGGTGAAATACTGAAATTTGACTGAAAGTTCTGTTGAACTATGTGAATGGCTGTACGTGAAGCTTCTGTGTTTTTTTCTGTTTTTTTTTTTTTATGATTTCTGACAACTCTAACCTCAGTAAAGAGCTGTGCCTCTGCCTGCTGATAGATCACCTCAAATAATAAATAGTAAAAATGATAGAAAACCAGATGAAAATAAAAATGACTTTGTTTTAGTTTTCTATTCACTCCCCAGGTCCTTCTCTCTACTGTTGCAGTAGTCCCATTTCATGCTGAGGGTCCAAGACATTGTGATGCATATACAGTTCACCGCAGTCGAGGCAAATCCTCTTGGCGCTCAGTTCTTGTGATAAAGACGTAGCAAATCCACTTTGAATATCTCATCTTTTCCTCCTTTCTTAGCAGATACTCTCACATGCCCTGTAGATAGGGGAATATTCCATCTGCACAATCCAAGATTCCATGTTTTGAACTGGGAACAATATTTCAGATACAGTTAGACACTGTCAGAGATTTGAGATCATGGCTAGGAATCTATCATTTGAGTGTCTTTTCACATAATTACTTAGACAGTATTCACATGGATGAACTTCATGCAATACTCAAAGGCAGATTGCCACTGGAGCATCCCTGTCTTTACATTCATGTTCCTTTAGTTCCTGATATAGATTCATTGTTTAGCCATGGATCTTACAGTTACAGCGACTGTACTCAAACTGTGCTTTCCATCACCCACTCAGAGCTCTCAAAAGTGGGCTTCTCGTCCTCACTGTCATCATACTGCAGCAGCATGCCGTTCACAGACAGACTGCGCTTTGTCCAGATGTTACTAATCCTGCGCGGGTAGCTGCTGCGGCACTGCGTGGCCCCCACGTGACCCATGTCAAACGAGTGGCTCCTCTTGGGCTTACCCTCCTGGGGCAGCCCAAGGAGACGTCCCAGCATGGTGGTGGACTCAGCCCTCCCGAGTAGGGGTTCTTTATCGGACGGGGGTACCATAGCCACCGTCATCATAGTGTTGGAAGCGGTGGAGGGGCCAGAGGCCCCTTGATGGTCCCTCGCTACCCCTCGCAGCTCCAGTGACGTGAATGCCCCTAAAAGGTGGTCCAGATTTGGCCGTGCTTTGGCGCCGTGCCCGTGCCTCCTGAACTTGCTGCTGGGCAGGGTGCTGCATTCGCTAACCTGCACGCTGTAGCGGTCGCCGGCCCTCCTTCCTGTTTGGCTGTCTAATGAGTTAGAAGAGGATGAGGATGAAGAGAGACTGCTCTGGAGGGATCCACACTTGAACTCTACCATTTCCTCACGCATGACCACCACAGTGGATTTGACCTGTGGTGGGGCGCCGTTGAACCTGTTCAACCCCCCGTTGGTCTGCGAGTATGTGTTGCTCACATTGGGTAATTTATTAGTCTGGATGCCACTGGTCACCTTATACCGCACCATGAGGATGATGATGAACACCAGGAGCGTGGCCACAATGATGCCACCAATGACCAGGATCATGGTGCCGCCCATGAAGCCACTGTGAAGAGACTGACACTGCGGGTAGTCCTCCCTGGTGATGAACTGGACACAACCGACAATGTTGGTGGCAGTGAGGGTGGTGGCAGTGTCATCCCAAATGGCCAAGACACACAGGTCATACTGCATCCCTGGGACGAGATTTGTGACTACAAATGCTCTGTTAGCCATGGGAATCATCCTAAAAAGAAACAGAGACAGAGAGACATGGCATTAAAAATACAGACATCCTGGGAGTTTAAGGGTTGGGAACTCTAGTGTTAAAAGCAACACTGGCTAAGTCTGTTATGCTGGAGATCAAAGAAATAGCCTAAATAAAACATGCTATTTATATGCACAGAGTAATTTTAAAAAATGACTTCACCATTCCCATTTGATATGCATGAAGCAGTAGTAATGAGATAAGCATTCAATGGCCACTTTTTTGAATATTGTTTTGGCTAAATGTAATTTCTTGTACATTCCATTTAACATGCATTAAGTTGTTTCAACTCACTCTGTTCTTCCAGATGTTTAACAATGATTCATTAACTAAGCCTCACTGCCTTTAGCTGAAATCAAAATTCAATTGGCGCAGTAGGCTCATTTTCTTGGCTACAGATTACAGGGACAAACACTGGGGCTGTCACATGTATGAATGGAGTTTATTCTGACATGCAGTTTCTTGCAGTGCTTGCCTTGTCAAACAAGCGCTGTCATGACAGTTTAACTTTAACTTTACGCAGGTGCATTTGTGCATGCTATGCTTTGAAAAAATCCAATTATTGCTGCCGCTGATATAGCTTTTGTACTGTAAGTCTGTTAAGTGTAATTAACTCAGATTGGGACATCACTCAGATGTCAAATGTATGTGGAGCATGTGTAGACACACTGGATACACAGCCCATTACCTTAAGAGTTATGTCTTACAATTTTTGTCCATTTCAAATGTTTGGTGCCAATACAGGAACAGTGTAATATACATGTAGCGAGACAGAAAATACGGGTGTGGAGTTCGAGGTGGTGGGTGGGTGTCCCACTTTCATGCAGGCAGAGCTTGTGTCCTGTCACAGACCTATAACTAATGTTTGCTTTTTTATTAACAGTAACCATGATGTTTCCCTAACCTTACGCTGGCTTTATACTTCTGCCTAAAGGCAGTACAGAGCACCTACTGTGTTAACATCCATAGTTTCTGTGGTATTACCACAGGCTACAACATAGCTGACGTGTGCCTCTTTAAAAAAGTGACAAATCAATCTATGGAGATACCACATCATGACCATGAAAAAAAGTTCTCTAGCTGATGGAGACTGAAGGTGACATTAAGGAAGTTGAAGAAATTCTCTCAGGTATCGTCTCATTTTCAGTATCATTACGCTGCAGACCTCATCTTCGCTGCAATCACTGTTTGTATTAATGAATGAAAGTAAACACAGTGATTGCAAGGTGATAGCCTCCTATTCAGTAATGAGGCATGGTGAAATAGTGTTATAATTTACCTTGTCGCAACAGTTCTATTAGTATGTGTGTAGCCTGCTGTACCTCTGTGTCACAAAGTAAAAGCAAGAATATGAACACAGTTATTGTGGGGAATTTAATTAAAGCATGACATGATTTGATAATGTACAATTCATGTGCCTAGCATTGCATGTTGATATCAACAGGTAAAATTCAATGCTCAACTGAAAATCAAAACCTGTGACTGGGAACTCCAGCAGGATCCCTTTAAGCCCTCGCATTGACAACAAATCCAGCTTTAACCAAGTTTTAATTGCCAAATGCTAAACACACCCGGCCTGTAATCTTTGCATAAACCTAATCATACTGTAGTTGCATGCAGATATCGCCGTGAGAATTTACTGGGTTTTGCAGAATCATCCAGTTATCCTTTATGAATCTGCTAATTGTGTACATACATATATACTGTGTATTAGTAATCATCCAATCATTAAATAGTGTATACCATATGGATAGAAAATAGCCCTGGAGTACTCTTAACCACATTTGTATAGTTATCTATAAATAGATTCCTCAGTCATCCATACATTGTTGACTTGCTGTTCTCCTAGAGTTCATGCATTGATCCCTCTGAAGCGCCTCCACCACCGAGCCCAGACACCAGCGGGGCTACAGTCCATTATTCATCCTTAATTGCCTTTTTCCATAAGCTGTGTGTGGCTCACATGTTTGAGGGAAGTCATGCAATTTTTCCTCCTCCCCCCATGTGGCTCTGATTGATTTTTAATCATGCCATTGCTTGAGTGCGGGCAGTGCCCTGGGAAACTATGTCAGACAACTAGAGGAGCGCAGTAGGTGTGCATGTGTGAG